>CM022303.1:544811367-545411367 GCA_011799875.1 Thinopyrum elongatum
TCCGCGAAGAGATGGTAATAAAGCGTGTAATGATAGTAGATATTGGTTTTGTAATAGAACAATAAAAAAACCGCAAAGGTAGCAATGATAAAATGGAGCCAAACGGTATTGCAATGCTTGAAAATGAGGCCTAGGGTCCGTACTTTCGCTAGTGCAATCTCTTTAACAATGCTAATCTAATTGGATCATAAACCATCCCTCAACGTGCGATGAAGAATCACTCCAAAGTCTTTCTAGCGGGAGAACATAAGAAGAAATTGTTTTGAGCTATCTTTCCGATCGAATCTATCCAAGAGTTCATACTAAAATAACACCAAGTTATTCTTTCCGATCGATCTATCAAGAGTTCGTACTAAAATAACACTAAGTTATCTTTCCGATCGATCTATCAGAGTTGGTACTAAAATAACACCAAAGCAAATTCAGATTCATGATACATCAATCCAAACAAAGAACCTCAAAGAGTGCCCAAGATTTCTACCAGAAAACAAAAGACACAGAACGTGCATCAACCCCTATGCATAGATTACCCCAATGTCACTCGGGAATCCGCGAGTTGAGTACCCAAATCACATCTCAAGTGAATCAATATAATACCCATTGTCACCACGGGTATTTATAGCAGACATACATCAAGTGTTCTCAGATTCTAAAAGTATTCAATCGAATAAAAAAAAATCTCAAAGGGAAACTCAATTCACAACAAGAAGAGAGGGGAAAAACACCATATGATCCAACTATATTACAAAGCCCGCGATACATCAAGATCGTGATCATCTCAAGAACACGACGAGAGAGAGAGAGAGAGATTAAACACATAGCTACGGTACAAACCCTCAGCCCGAGGGTGACTACTCCCTCCTCATCATGGTGGCCGTCGGGGATGATGAAGATGGCCACCGGTGATGATTTCGCCCGGCCGGGGAGTGCCGGAACGGGGTCTAGATTGGTTTTTCGTGGCTACAGAGGCTTGCGGCGGTGGAACTTCTGATCTAGGGTTACCCGGGAGTTTTTGGAATATTGGGAATTTATAGGGTGAAGAGGCGGTGCAGGAGGCCACGAGGTGGGCACAACCCAGCTGGGCGCGCTGGGCCCCCAGGCGCGCCCTGGTGGGTTGTGCTCCCCTCGGATCTCCCCTGGTTACTTCTTTGGCCCACCGGGTGTCTTCTGGTCCAGAAAAAATCTCTAAAAAGGTTCGCTGCGTTTGGACTGTTTGGTATTGATATTTCTGCGATGTAAAAACAAGCAAAAAAAACAGAACTGGCACTGGGCACTATGTCATAGGTTAGTCCAAAAAAATGATATAAAGTGCTATAAAATGATTGTAAAACATCAAGAATGATAATATAACAGGATGAATATTTCATAAATTATAGATACGTTGGGAGACGTATCAGCATCCCCAAGCTTAATTCCTACTCGTCCCGAGTAGCTAAATGATAAAATAAATAATTTATGAAGTGTGAATGCTAGCAAAGTGCATAAGTTGAGTCAATGATAATTTCAATCACTTTTCATAGCATCATAACAGCATTCTTCTCATAAAACTTTCTGATGAAAGTAGCACCAATTCACATGTTAAGGTTCAAAACAATGAATTCTCTTGAAACTCAACAACCTATATTCTTAGTCCCACCAACAATTGCAATTCAAACTTATTCAACAGAGTTAAGTAAGAGATCCACATACTCAATCATCATATAGTCTTCCATGATTGCTACTACTCAAAGCATATTCTTAGAACAAATGGCATCCATCGAACACAGAGAAAGATAGGGGCTAATGTTTCGCTTCCCAAACTCATTTATAATAGAGATAATTGTCAACAATAATAAATCATGATTAAATATATTTGACTGGTCTATGTGCCTAGATCTTTCCACCACATGATGCTTGCCAACTAGAGAATAATTGAGGTTGAATGAGGATATAAACTATGACTCTTTGCATAAAAGTAATACTGAAAATTAAAAGATAGGCCTTCGCAGAGGGAAGCAGAGGTTGTCATGCGCTTTTTATTGTGGGTGCCCAAGCTCTTAATGCAAAGGAACGTCATGTTATATTTCCCTTATGATAGCAAACTTTATTATGCAGTCCATCGCTTTTATTTACTTTGCTATCACAGTTCGTACAAAGCTCAATTTTCCCTTACAATAAAAAGATCAAACATATTTAGGAGCAATTTTTATTGCTTTATGCACCGATACAACTTACTTGACGGATCTTATTAATCCATAGGTAGGTATGGTGGACACTCATGGACAAGAAACTGGGTTTAAGGGTTTTTGGATGCACAAGTAGTATCTCTACTTAGTACGAATTTTTGGCTAGCAAAAGATCCTAGGCAAACACCAACATGTTGGAGGATCCTTGACAATATAACTTCTATGCAAATATACACAACCATAACTCATTACGTGTCTCCTTGTCCAACTTCAACTAATTGCTCAAGTTTGAAAATAATTAATGGTATCACAATCATAGAAGATTCCAAGATAATTATTTGCATGTGAAAGTTCTCTTCCTTATAGTAATCATTCATGAATTGTTGTATGACCAATATTGTGATTGTCAAACTTCAAAATTTCACTTCTAAACCCAATATGAAGCTACTACTAGGCATGATTTAAACATATAATTTAAACTTCATGATATTCAATTCATTCAACAATTTACTCATAGGATATAAGTGAAGCACAAGAATGAATAAAAACTCTCCAAAAGATATAGTGAAGATCAGCGAGTAGTTAAGTAAATGGGTAGCTATTTGAGGACTCTCTCTTATTAAAGTTTCAGATCTAATTATTTATTAAACAGCAAGCAAACAAAAATAAAATGAAATTCTAGAATGGCCACACATCATGTGAAGAAGTAGAAACTTAGGCTCAACCGAGGCTAACCGATAATTGTTGAGAGAAAGGTGGGATGCCTACACGGGGCATCCCCAAGATTAGATGCTTGAGACTTCTTGGAATATTAACTTGGGGAGCCTTGGGCATCCCCAAGCTTGAGCTCTTGTGTCTTCTTCATTCTTCTCATAACACGGTTTCCCTAATTCTTAAAAACTCATCCACACAAAACTCATCAACAAGAACTCGTGAGAAGACGTTAGTATAAATCAATGCAACACTCTATCATGTATCTACTGTAGCAAATCACTAAAATTAGAATTAACATTGCATACTAAATGCCTCGCATAATTAATACCTATCCTCAAATAGAATCATTAAACAAGCAAACATATGCAAACAATGCAAACTCAATAGCAATATGTCTAAACAGAACAGTCTGTAAAGAGTGCAATATTCCTCAACTTCCCTAACTCCAAAAATTCTGAAAAATTACACACATGTAGAAAATTATTATAGCTTACTATGCAAAAAAAAATTCAACCTTTTACCACATCTGACTTTTCTAGAGAATTTTTGCAATGCGATAAACTTTCTGTTATGAAACAGCAACTCATAGACTGGCAAAATAAGCATGGTAAAGACTATCCTTGACCTTTTATTGAAATGAAAGATGCATAACTTATTATAAATAGCAGAAAGCAAATACAAATAAAATAATTGACGCTCCAAGCAAACACATATCATGTGACGAATAAAATTATAGCTCCAGGTGAGGTTACCGATATGTCGGAGACGAAAGAGGGATGCCTTTCGGGGCATCCCCAAGCTTAGTTGCTAGGGATATTCCTTGAATATTACCTTGGGAGTGCTTTGGGCATACCCAATATTAGGGTCTTGTCACTCCTTATTCTCCTCATACGATATCTCACCCAAACTTGAAAACTTCAATCACACAAAAACTAAAGGAACTTCATGAGATGGGTTAGTATGATAAAGACAAATCATTCACTTTGGTACTGTCAAGACAAGATTCATAATTGTTATCACACAATATCTACTGTAAATACAATTTCCACAATTTATATTAAGCAATATAAGCCATAGAACCATAAAACAAGCAAACTATGCATTGCAAACAGAATCGTTCAAAAACAGAACAGTATGTAAGATCTGCTGATAAGGTCATACTTATATAACTCCAAAACTTCTGAAAAATTATAAAGAAGTAGAAAATTTGTATACCCATAATATAAAACATTCAGAGGTTTTTGGATGCTCCAATTAATTTAGACAATTCTGTTACTGGGTGCAAAAGTTTCTGTTTTGCACAGAATCAAGTCAACTTCATCCACATCCCAAAGACTTTACTTGGCACTTATATTTAAACAAAAGCATAAAACGTGATTACTGAGTAGCCTAATCATGTGAACACACAAAAGATTAGGGGTAAATGGGTTGTCTCCCAACAAGCGCTTTTTCTCTAATGCCTTTTTAGTAGGCATGACGATTTCAATGATGCTCACATAAAAGATAAGAATCGAAACACAAAGAGAGCATCATGAAGCAAGGCTAGCACATTTAAGTCTAACCCACTTCCGATGCATAGGGAATTTTGTGAGCAAACAATTTATGGAACAAGAATAACTAGCATAGGAAGGCAAAACAAGTGCAACTTAAAAACTTTCAACATAAAGAGGGGAAACTGATATTATTGAGATATGTGAAGCATATGTTACTCTCTATAATAATTTTCAGTAGCACATGAATGAACTAACAATATATAATCACATAAAGCATTCTTTCATGATGCATAATCATAGAGATTTTGTTACTCTCCCACATAAGCAAATTTATTCTCATCAATAGTAGTGGGAGCAAAAATCAACAAAAAATAACTATCATGTGATTGAAAATTAAAATCATGGACAGTTTCATGGTTATCATTATTCAATATAGCATACATGTCATCACCATAATCATCATAGATAGCAACTTTGTTATCATAGTCAATTGAAACCTCTTCCAAAATAGTGGATTCTCACACTAAATAAAGTCACTGACCTCTCCAAAATCCACTTTCATAATTATCACAATAAGATCAACACCCTCCAAAATAGTGGGATCATGTTACATAAAGTTGACCACTCTTCCAAACCCACTTTCATCAAATAATCTCAAAATAGGAGGCATGCAATCATTTAACAAAATTTGCACATCAAACTTGGGGGCTAAAAATATCATCTTCATCAAACATAGCATCCCCAACTTGTGGCCTTGCATATCATTAGCACCATGGATATTCAAAGAGTTCTATACCAACAACATTGCAATCATGCTCATCATTCAAAGATTTTCGTCAAACATTTTATAGAATTCTTCTTCTACAATTGAGCACAATTTTTCCTTTCATCATTTTTCACGAAAGACATTATAATATGAACAATATGCATGCAACCTTCAATTCCAATTTTTTGTAGTTTTCTTTTTATAAACCAAACTAGTGATATAAACAAGAAACTAAAAGATTCAATTGACAAGATCTAAAGATATACCTTCATGCACTCACCTCCCTAGCAACGCGCCGAGAAAAGGGAAAGACTTGATCTACTACGCAACTTTATTCTTGTAGACTCATGTTGGGCCTCCAAGCGCAGAGTTTTGTAGGACGTAGCAATTTCCCTCAAGTGGATGACCTAAGGTTTATCAATCCTGGGAGGCGTGTAGGATGAAGATGGTCTCTCTCAAACAAACCTGCAACCAAATAACAAAGAGTCTCTTGTGTCCCCAACACACCAAATACAATGGTAATGTATAGGTGCACTAGTTCAACGAAGAGATGGTAATAAAAGCGTAGTAATGATAGTAGATATTTGGTTTTTGTAATAGGAACAATAAAAAACAGCAAGGTAGCCAATTGATAAAATGGAGCACCAAACTGGATTGCAATGCTTGAAAATGAGGCTAGGGTCCGTACTTTCGCTAGTGCAATCTCTTAACAATGCTAATCTAATTGGATCATATAACCATCCCTCAAAGGTGCGATGAAGAATCACTCCAAAGTTCTTTCTAGCGGAGAACATAAGAAGAAATTGTTTGTGATATTCTTTCCGATCGATCTTATCCAAGAGTTCATACTAAAATAACAACCAAGTTATCTTCCGATCGATCTATCAAGAGTCGTACTAAAATAACACTAAGTTATTCTTTCCGATAGATCTATCAAGAGTGGTTACTAAAAAACACCCAAAGCAAATTAGATTCATGATACTCAATCCAACACAAAAGAACCTCAAAGAGTGCCCCACGATTTCTACCAGAGAAGAAAAACAAAGACAAGAACGTGCATTCAAACCCCTATGCATAAGATTACCCCAATGTCACTCGGGAATCCGCGAGTTGAGTACCAAATCACATCTCAAGTGAATCAATATATACTACCCATTGTCACCACGGGGGTATTATAGCAAGACATACATCAAGGCGTTCTCAGATCCATAAAAGTATCAATCCGATAAAACAAATCTCAAGGGAAAACTCATTACACAACAAGATAGAGAGGGGAAAAACAACATATGATCCAAACTATATGTAAACAAAGCCACGCGATACATCAAGATCGTGACATCTCAAGAACACGTGGAGAGAGAGAGAGAGAGATTAAACACATAGCTATGTAAAAACCCCAGCACCGAGGGTGGACTATCCCTCTCATCATGGTGGCCGCGGTTGATGAAGAACTGTCCCCATCTCCCCTCACAGCCCCTAACCCTAGTAACAAGTAGCCATTACCTCCATGCCCAGAACGCTCCCTACCCTTTATTTCCCAACTATCCTGACAATCCCCACCTCTCACTCATTACTTCAACCAGCGGAACCCATTCCTCCTTACTCAAAATATTCCTTCCCCCCTCTGATCCGCCATCCACCTACACCGCAACTCTACCTATCATCCTCGTCCTTATAACGAACCACACATACAAACACACCCCCATCACCCCCCTTTGCCATACCCATTTCCTCCAAAAAAGTTGACGATTCCACTCCTGTGACCGCACCCATTTTCCCGCACATTTGTCCATAATCTCAAACCTCCTCCACTCCCTTTACACAACCGCCTATCCAACACCGGACTCGCCTCCTACCTCTTCCTACCCACTTCACACTACATCCGCCCCATCCTGCCTCTCTCCCCGTTCCCCTCTCACGACGCCCTTACACCCCCTACGCACCGAGCCCTCAGACGGCTCCTAATTAACGCCGGACCTCCATCCCCTCCTCCCATTCGATTTAACGGCCAATCCCAAGACCGTAAGCCTTATAATCATCACCTAGCGACTTATTAGACCCCACCGAGACCCAGGGGATCTCAGCGCCTCCCTACCCTCTGGGCCGTTACTGCATGATAACATCATGGCCACCGGTGATGATTTCGCCCTCCGGCGGAGTGCCGGAACGGGGTCTAGATTGGTTTTCGTGGCTACAGAGCGCTTGCGAGCGTGGTTGGAACTTTGATCTAGGGTACCCCGAGGGTTTTTGGAATATTGGGAATTTATAGGGTGAAGAGGCGGTGCCGGAGGCCACCGGGTGGCACAACCCTGCTGGGCGCGCCTGGGCCCCCAGGGCGCCCTGGTGGGTTGTGCTCCCCATCGGATATCTCCCCTTAGGTACTTCTTGGCCACAACGGGTGTCTTCTGTCCAGAAAAAAACATCTACAAAAGTTTCGCTGCGTTGGGACTCCGTTTGTGGATTGATTTCTGCGAGTGTAAAAAAAAAGCAAAAAAACAGCAAACTGGCACTGGGCACTATGTCAATAGGTTAGCCCAAAAAAATGAATTAAGTGCTATAAATGATTGTAAAACACTAGAATGATAATTATAACGGATGAATATTTCATAAATTATAGATACGTTGGAGAGTATCAGCATCCCAAGCTTATATTCTACTCGTCCTCGAGTAGCTAAATGATAAAATAAATAATTTAGAAGTGTAATGCTAGCAAAGTGCATAAGTGTGATCAATGATAATTTCAATCACTTTCATAGCATCATAAACAGCAATTCTTTCTCATAAACTTCTGATGGAAAGTAGCAACCAATTCCACGTTAAGGTTCAAACAATGATTCTCATGAAACTCAACAACCTATATCTTAGTCACCAAACAATTGCATTCAACTTATTCAACAGAGTCTAAGTAAGAGCTCCACATACTCAATCATCATATAGTCTTCCATGATTGCTACGACTCAAAGCATATCTTAGAACAAATGGCATTCCATGAACACAGAGAAAGTAGGGGCTATAATGTTTCGCTTCCCAACTCATTATCATAGAGATAATTGTCAACAATAATAAATCATGATAAAATATTTGACTGGTCTATGTGCCTAGTCTGTCCCACCCACATAGCTTGCCACTAGAGAATAATTGAGGTTGAATGAGGATATAAACTATTGACTCTTTGCATAAAAGTTAAATACTGAAAATTAAAAGATAGGCCTTCGCAGAGGGGAAGCAGAGGGTTTGTCATGCGCTTTTATTGTGGGTGCACCAGCTCTTATGCAAAGGAACGTCATGTTATATTTCCCCTTATGATAGCAAACTTTATTATGTAGGCATCGCTTTTATTACTTTCTATAAAGTTCGTACAACGCTCAATTTTCCTTACAATAAAAGCATCAAACATATTAGGAGCAATTTTTAGTGCTTTATGCACCGATGGACAAACTTACTTGACGGATCTTATTCAATCCATAGGTAGGTATGGTGGGACCACTCATGGCAAGAAACTGGGTTTTAAGGGTTTTGGATGCACAAGTAGTATCTCTACTTAGTACGAATTTTTGGCTAGCAAAAGATCCTAGGCAAACACCACATGTTGGGAGGATCCTGGACAATTAAAACTTCTATGCAAATATACACAACCATAACTCATTACGTTGTCTTCCTGTCCAACTTCAACTAATTGCTCAAGTTTGAAAATAATAATGGGTATTCACAATCATAGAAGATTTCCAAGATAATATATTGCATGTGAAAGTTCTCTTCCTTATAGTCAATCATTCTGAATGCTTGTATGACCAATATTGTGATTGTCAAAACTTCAAAATATTCACTTTCTAAACCCAATATGAAGCTACTACTAGCATGATATAAAACATATAATTTAAACTTCATGATATTCAATTTATTCAACAATTTACTCATAGGATATAAGGGAAGCACAAGAAGAATAACAAAACTTAATCCAAAAAGATATAAGTGAAGATCAAGCGAGAGTTAAGTAAATGGGTAGCTATTTGAGGACTCTCTCTTATTAAAAGTTTCTAAGATCAATATTTATTAAAAACAGCAAGCAAAAACAAAATAAAATGAAATTCTAAGAATGGCAACACATCATGTGAAGAAGTAGAAAACTTAGGCTCAACCGAGGCTAAACCGATAATTGTTGATGAAGAAAGGTGGGATGCCTACCGGGAATCCCCAGATTAGATGCTTTGAGACTTCTTGGAGGAATATAACTTGGGATGCCTTGGGATCCCCAAGCTTGAGCTCTGTGTCTTCTTCATTCTTCTCATAAACACCGGGTTCCCTAATTCTTAAAAACTTCATCCACACAAAACTCACAAGAACCGTGGAGATACGTTAGTATAATCAATTGCAACACCTTATCATATATACTGTAGCAATCACTAAAATTAGTATTTAACATTGCATACTAAATGCCTCTGCATATTTAATACTCTATCCTCAAATAGATCATTAAACAAGAGCAAACATATGCAAAACAATGGCAAACATAATAGCAATCGTCTAAAACAGAACAGTCTGTGTGTAAGAGTGCAATATTCCTCATACACTTCCCGTAACTCCAAAAATTCTGAAAAATTACCACACTGTAGAAAATTTATTATTCTTACTATGCAAAAAAAAATTCAACCTTTTACCACATTCTGACTTTCTAGAGAATTTTTGCAATAGCGATAAACTTTCGTTATGAAAACAGCAACTCATATAGACTTGCAAAAATAAGCATGGTAAAGACATCCTTGACATTTTTATGAAATGAAGATGCATAACATTATTAAAAATAGCAGGAAAGCAATACAAATAAAATAAATGACGCTCCAAGCAACACACATATCATGTGACGAATAAAATTTAGCTCCAGGTGAGGTTACCGATAATGTCGGAGACGACAAATGGAGGGATGCTTCTTCGGGGGCATCCCCAAGCTTAGTTGCTTGGATATTCCTTGAATATTACCTGGGAGTGCTTTGGGCATACCCAATATTAGGGTCTTGTCACTCCTTATTCTCCTCATATCGATATCTCACCCAAACTTGAAAACTTCAATCACACACAAAATTAACGGAACTTCATGAGATGGGTTAGTATGATAAAGACAAATCATTCACTTTGGTTACGTCAAGACAAGTCATAATTGTTATCACACATATTACTGTAATATACAATTTCCACAATTTATATAGCAAATCATAGACATACGAAACCCATAAAAAAAGCAAAACTATGACATTGCAAACAGAATATGTTCCAAAAACAGAACAGTATGTGAAAGATTGAATTAGGTCTATACTTATATAACCCAAAACTCTGAAAAAATATAAAGACGTAGAAAATTGTATACCATTAAATATTAAAAATTCCAGAGTTTTGGATGCTCCATATAATTTTAGACAATTCTGTTACTGGGTGCAAAAGTTTCTGTTTTTGCAACTAGAATCAAGTCAACTATATCCACACTATCCCAAAGACTTAATTGGCATTGATTTAAACAAAAAGCATATAAAACGTGATTACTAGAGTAGCCTAATCATGTGGAACACACAAAAGCACTTAGGGTAAAGTTGGGTGTCTTCCACCAACAAGCGCTTTTCTCTAATGCTTTTTAGCAGCATGACGATTCAATGATGCTACACATAAAAGATAAGAATCGAAACAAAGAGAGAAGCATCAGAAGCATGATGGCTAGCACATTTAAGGTCAACCCACTTCCGATGCATAGGAATTTTGGAGCAAACAATTTATGGGGAACAACTTGAAATCAATAGCATAGGAAGGCAAAACAAGTTGCACATTCAAACACTTTCAACATTAACAGGGGGAAACTTGATATTTTGAGATAATGGAGAGATGCATTATGTTACTTCTCATAATAATTTCAGTCGCATCATAATGACCATCAACAATATAACTTCAATAAAGAATTCTTTTTATGATGCATAACTAGAAGATTTTTTGTTACTCATCCACATAAGCAAATTTATTCTCATCAATAGTAGGGGAGCCAAATCAACAAAATACTGATCATGTGATTGAAAATTAAACCCATGATGACAAGTTTCCTGGTTATCATTCATTCAGATATAGAATACATGTCAACACCATACATATCATAGATAGCAACTTGTGTTATAGTCAATTGATTGAAACCTCTTCAAAAATAGTGGATTCATCACTAAATAAAGTCATGACCTCTCCAAAATCCACTTTCATCAATTATCACAATAAGATTCAACACCCTCCAACAAGTGGGATTCATCTACATAAAGTTGACAACTCTTCCCCAAACACACTTTCATCAAGATAATATTCATTAAATAGGGGCATGCAATAATTTAACAAATTTGCACATCCAACCTTGGGGGAGCTAAAATATCATCATTCATCAAACATAGCATCACAGCTTGGGCCTTGCATATCATTAGCACCAGTGGATATTCAAAAGTTCATACCAAACAACATTGCAATCATGCTATCATTTCAAAGATTTTTTCGTCAAAATTTTATAGAATCTTCTTCGTATCAATGAGCACCAATTTCCTCCATATTTTCATGAAAGACATTATAATATGAAACAATATGATGCCAACCTCAATTCCATTTTTTGTAGTTTTCTTTTTATAAACCAACTAGTGATAAAACAAGAAACTAAAAAGATTCAATTGGCAAGATCTAAAGATACTAACCTTCATTGCATCACCTCCCTAGCAACGGCGCCAGAAAAGAGCTTGATGTTCTACTACGCAACGTTATTCTTGTACGACCTGTGGGCCTCCAAGCGCATGAGTTTTGTAGGATAGTAGCAATTTTCCCTCAAGTGGATGACCTAAGGTTTATCAATCCGTGGGAGGCGTAGGATGAAGATGGTCTCTCTCAAACAACCCTGCAACCAAATAACAAAGAGTCTCTTGTGTCCCCAACACACCAAATACAATGGTAATTTGTATAGGTGCACTAGTTCAGCGAAGAGATGGTAATAAAAGCGTAGTAATGATAGTAGATATTGGTTTTTGTAATAGGAACAATAAAAAACAGCAAGGTAGCAATTGATAAAATGGAGCACAAACGGTATTGCAATGCTTGAAAATGAGGCCTAGGGTCCGTACTTTCGCTAGTGCAATCTCTTAACAATGCTAATCTAATTGGATCATATAACCATCCCTCAACGTGCGATGAAGAATCACTCCAAAGTTCTTTCTAGCGGAGAACATAAGAAGAAATTGTTTGTAGCTATTCTTTCCGATCGATCTATCCAAGAGTTCATACTAAAATAACACCAAGTTATTCTTTCCGATCGATCTATCAAGAGTTCGTACTAAAATAACACTAAGTTATTCTTTCCGATCGATCTATCAAGAGTTGGTACTAAAATAACACCAAAGCAAATTCAGATTCATGATACTCAATCCAACACAAAGAACCTCAAAGAGTGCCCCAAGATTTCTACCAGAGAAACAAAAGACAAGAACGTGCATCAACCCCTATGCATAGATTACCCCAATGTCACCTCGGGAATCCGCGAGTTGAGTACCAAATCACATCTCAAGTGAATCAATATAATACCCCATTGTCACCACGGGTATTAATATGCAAGACATACATCAAGTGTTCTCAGATCCATAAAAGTATTCAATCCGATAAAACAAAATCTCAAAGGGAAAACTCAATTCACAACAAGATAGAGAGGGGAAAACACCATATGATCCAACTATATTAACAAAGCCCGCGATACATCAAGATCGTGACATCTCAAGAACACGAGAGAGAGAGAGAGAGATTAAACACATAGCTACTGGTACAAACCCTCAGCCCCGAGGGTGGACTACTCCCTCCTCATCATGGTGGCCGTCGGGATGATGAAGATGGCCACCGGTGATGATTTCGCCCTCCGGCGGAGTGCCGGAACGGGGTCTAGATTGGTTTTTCGTGGCTACAGAGGCTTGCGGCGGTGGAACTTCTGATCTAGGGTTACCCCGAGGGTTTTTGGAATATTTGGGAATTTATAGGGTGAAGAGGCGGTGCCGGAGGCCACCGAGGTGGGCACAACCCAGCTGGGCGCGCCTGGGCCCCCAGGCGCGCCCTGGTGGGTTGTGCTCCCCTCGGATCTCCCCTCTGGTACTTCTTTGGCCCACCGGGTGTCTTCTGGTCCAGAAAAAATCTCTAAAAAGTTTCGCTGCGTTTGGACTCCGTTTGGTATTGATTTTCTGCGATGTAAAAAACAAGCAAAAAACAGCAACTGGCACTGGGCACTATGTCAATAGGTTAGTCCCAAAAAAATGATATAAAGTTGCTATAAAATGATTGTAAAACATCTAAGAATGATAATATAACAGGATGAATATTTCATAAATTATAGATACGTTGGAGACGTATCAGCATCCCCAAGCTTAATTCCTACTCGTCCTCGAGTAGCTAAATGATAAAATAAATAATTTATGAAGTGTGAATGCTAGCAAAGTGCATAAGTTTGATCAATGATAATTTCAATCACTTTTCATAGCATCATAACAGCAATTCTTTCTCATAAAACTTCTGATGTTAAAGTAGCAACCAATTCACATGTTAAGGTTCAAACAATGAATTCTCTTGAAACTCAACAACCTATATTCTTAGTCACCAAACAATTGCAATTCAACTTATTCAACAGAGTCTAAGTAAGAGCTCCACATACTCAATCATCATATAGTCTTCCATGATTGCTACTACTCAAAGCATATTCTTAGAACAAATGGCATCCATCGAACACAGAGAAAGATAGGGGCTTAATGTTTCGCTTCCCAACTCATTTATCATAGAGATAATTGTCAACAATAATAAATCATGATTAAATATATTTGACTGGTCATATGTGCCTAGATCTTTCCCCACCACATGATGCTTGCCAACTAGAGAATAATTGAGGTTGAATGAGGATATAAACTATTGACTCTTTGCATAAAAGTAAATACTGAAAATTAAAAGATAGGCCCTTCGCAGAGGGAAGCAGAGGTTGTCATGCGCTTTTTATTGTTGGGTGCCCAAGCTCTTAATGCAAAGGAACGTCATGTTATATTTCCCCTTATGATAGCAACCTTTATTATGCAGTCCATCGCTTTTATTACTTTTCTATCACAAGTTCGTACAACGCTCAATTTTCCCTTACAATAAAAGATCAAACATATTTAGGAGCAATTTTTATTGCTTTATGCACCGATGACAACTTACTTGACGGATCTTATTCAATCCATAGGTAGGTATGGTGGACACTCATGGCAAGAAACTGGGTTTAAGGGTTTTTGGATGCACAAGTAGTATCTCTACTTAGTACGAATTTTTGGCTAGCAAAAGATCCTAGGCAAACACCACATGTTGGAGGATCCTTGACAATATAACTTCTATGCAAATATACACAACCATAACTCATTACGTTGTCTTCCTTGTCCAACTTCAACTAATTTGCTCAAGTTTGAAAATAATTAATGGGTATTCACAATCATAGAAGATTTCCAAGATAATATATTTGCATGTGAAAGTTCTCTTCCTTATAGTAATCATTCATGAATTGCTTGTATGACCAATATTGTGATTGTCAAACTTCAAAATATTTCACTTTCTAAACCCAATATGAAGCTACTACTAGGCATGATATAAACATATAATTTAAACTTCATGATATTCAATTCATTCAACAATTTACTCATAGGATATAAGTGAAGCACAAGAATGAATAACAAACTACTCCAAAAAGATATAAGTGAAGATCAAGCGAGTAGTTAAGTAAATGGGTAGCTATTTGAGGACTCTCTCTTATTTAAAAGTTTCAGATCTAATTATTTTATTAAAACAGCAAGCAAAACAAAATAAAATGAAATTCTAAGAATGGCACACATCATGTGAAGAAGTAGAAACTTAGGCTCAACCGAGGCTAACCGATAATTGTTGATGAAGAAAGGTGGGATGCCTACCGGGGCATCCCCAAGATTAGATGCTTGAGACTTCTTGGAATATTAACTTGGGATGCCTTGGGCATCCCCAAGCTTGAGCTCTTGTGTCTTCTTCATTCTTCTCATAACACGGTTTCCCTAATTCTTAAAAACTTCATCCACACAAAACTCAACAAGAACTCGTGAGATACGTTAGTATAAATCAATGCAACACCTTATCATTATCTACTGTAGCAAATCACTAAAATTAGAATTTAACATTGCATACTAAATGCCTCTGCATATTTAATACTCCTATCCTCAAATAGAATCATTAAACAAGCAAACATATGCAAACAATGCAAACATAATAGCAATCTGTCTAAACAGAACAGTCTGTAAAGAGTGCAATATTCCTCATACTTCCCTAACTCCAAAAATTCTGAAAAATTACCACACTGTAGAAAATTTATTATAGCTTACTATGCAAAAAAAAATTCAACCTTTTACCACATTCTGACTTTTCTAGAGAATTTTTGCAATAGCGATAAACTTTCTGTTATGAAACAGCAACTCATAGACTTGCAAAATAAGCATGGTAAAGACTATCCTTGACATTTTTATTGAAATGAAAGATGCATAACATTATTATAAATAGCAGAAAGCAAATACAAATAAAATAAATTGACGCTCCAAGCAACACACATATCATGTGACGAATAAAATTATAGCTCCAGGTGAGGTTACCGATAATGTCGGAGACGAAAGAGGGGATGCCTTTCGGGGCATCCCCAAGCTTAGTTGCTTGGATATTCCTTGAATATTACCTTGGGAGTGCTTTGGGCATACCCAATATTAGGGTCTTGTCACTCCTTATTCTCCTCATATCGATATCTCACCCAAAACTTGAAAACTTCAATCACACAAAACTTAACGGAACTTCATGAGATGGGTTAGTATGATAAAGACAAATCATTCACTTTGGTACTGTCAAGACAAGATTCATAATTGTTATCACACAATATCTACTGTAATATACAATTTCCACAATTTATATTAAGCAATATAAGCCATAGAAACCATAAAACAAGCAAACTATGCATTGCAAACAGAATCTGTCAAAAACAGAACAGTATGTAAAGATCTGAATTAAGGTCATACTTATATAACTCCAAAACTTCTGAAAAATTATAAAGACGTAGAAAATTTGTATACCCATTAAATATAAAACATTCAGAGTTTTTGGATGCTCCAATTAATTTAGACAATTCTGTTACTGGGTGCAAAAGTTTCTGTTTTTGCACAGAATCAAGTCAACTATCATCCACACTATCCCAAAGACTTTACTTGGCACTTTATTTAAACAAAAGCTATAAAACGTGATTACTAGAGTAGCCTAATCATGTGAACACACAAAAGCATTAGGGGTAAATGTTGGGTTGTCTCCCAACAAGCGCTTTTCTCTAATGCCTTTTTAGCTAGGCATGACGATTTCAATGATGCTCACATAAAAGATAAGAATCGAAACACAAAGAGAGCATCATGAAGCATATGGCTAGCACATTTAAGTCTAACCCACTTCCGATGCATAGGAATTTTGTGAGCAAACAATTTATGGGAACAAGAATCAACTAGCATAGGAAGGCAAAACAAGTGCAACTTCAAAACTTTCAACATAAAGAGGGGAAACTTGATATTATTGAGATATGTAGAAGCATATGTTACTCTCTCATAATAATTTTCAGTAGCATCATGAATGAACTCAACAATATAACTATCACATAAAGCATTCTTTTCATGATGCATAATCATAGAGATTTTGTTACTCTCCACATAAGCAAATTTATTCTCATCAATAGTAGTGGGAGCAAACTCAACAAAATAACTATCATGTGATTGAAAATTAAAATCATGATGACAAGTTTCATGGTTATCATTATTCAATATAGCATACATGTCATCACCATAATCATCATAGATAGCAACTTTGTTATCATAGTCAATTGAAACCTCTTCCAAAATAGTGGATTCATCACTAAATAAAGTCATGACCTCTCCAAATCCACTTTCATAATTATCACAATAAGATTCAACACCCTCCAAAATAGTGGGATCATCATTACATAAAGTTGACACTCTTCCAAACCCACTTTCATCAATATAATCTTCATAAATAGGAGGCATGCAATCATTATAACAAATTTGCACATCAAACCTTGGGGGGCTAAAAATATCATCTTCATCAAACATAGCATCCCCAAGCTTGTGGCCTTGCATATCATTAGCACCATGGATATTCAAAGAGTTCATACCAACAACATTGCAATCATGCTCATCATTCAAAGATTTTTCGTCAAACATTTTATAGAATTCTTCTTCTATCAATTGAGCACAATTTTCCTTTCCATCATTTTCACGAAAGACATTATAAATATGAACAATATGATGCAACCTCAATTCCATTTTTTTGTAGTTTTCTTTTTATAAACCAAACTAGTGATAAAACAAGAAACTAAAAGATTCAATTGCAAGATCTAAAGATATACCTTCATGCACTCACCTCCCTAGCAACGGCGCCAGAAAAGAGCTTGATGTCTACTACGCAACTTTATTCTTGTAGACTCATGTTGGGCCTCCAAGCGCAGAGTTTTGTAGGACAGTAGCAATTTTCCCTCAAGTGGATGACCTAAGGTTTATCAATCCGTGGGAGGCGTAGGATGAAGATGGTCTCTCTCAAACAACCCTGCAACCAAATAACAAAGAGTCTCTTGTGTCCCCAACACACCAAATACAATGGTAATTTGTATAGGTGCACTAGTTCAGCGAAGAGATGGTAATAAAAGCGTAGTAATGATAGTAGATATTGGTTTTTGTAATAGGAACAATAAAAAACAGCAAGGTAGCAATTGATAAAATGGAGCACAAACGGTATTGCAATGCTTGAAAATGAGGCCTAGGGTCCGTACTTTCGCTAGTGCAATCTCTTAACAATGCTAATCTAATTGGATCATATAACCATCCCTCAACGTGCGATGAAGAATCACTCCAAAGTTCTTTCTAGCGGAGAACATAAGAAGAAATTGTTTGTAGCTATTCTTTCCGATCGATCTATCCAAGAGTTCATACTAAAATAACACCAAGTTATTCTTTCCGATCGATCTATCAAGAGTTCGTACTAAAATAACACTAAGTTATTCTTTCCGATCGATCTATCAAGAGTTGGTACTAAAATAACACCAAAGCAAATTCAGATTCATGATACTCAATCCAACACAAAGAACCTCAAAGAGTGCCCCAAGATTTCTACCAGAGAAACAAAAGACAAGAACGTGCATCAACCCCTATGCATAGATTACCCCAATGTCACCTCGGGAATCCGCGAGTTGAGTACCAAATCACATCTCAAGTGAATCAATATAATACCCCATTGTCACCACGGGTATTAATATGCAAGACATACATCAAGTGTTCTCAGATCCATAAAAGTATTCAATCCGATAAAACAAAATCTCAAAGGGAAAACTCAATTCACAACAAGATAGAGAGGGGAAAACACCATATGATCCAACTATATTAACAAAGCCCGCGATACATCAAGATCGTGACATCTCAAGAACACGAGAGAGAGAGAGAGAGAGATTAAACACATAGCTACTGGTACAAACCCTCAGCCCCGAGGGTGGACTACTCCCTCCTCATCATGGTGGCCGCCGGGATGATGAAGATGGCCACCGGTGATGATTTCGCCCTCCGGCGGAGTGCCGGAACGGGGTCTAGATTGGTTTTTCGTGGCTTCAGAGGCTTGCGATGGCGGAACTTCTGATCTAGGGTTACCCCGAGGGTTTTTGGAATATTTGGGAATTTATAGGCTGAAGAGGTGGTGCGGGAGGCCATCGAGGTGGGCACAACCCACCTGGGCGCGCCTGGGCCCCCAGGCGCGCCCTGGTGGGTTGTGCTCCCCTCGGAGCTCCACTCTGGTACTTCTTTGGCCCATCGGGTGTCTTCTGGTCCAGAAAAAATCTCCAAAAAGTTTCGCTGCGTTTGGACTCCGTTTGGTATTGATTTTCTGCGATGTAAAAAACAAGCAAAAAACAACAACTGGCACTGGGCACTATGTCAATAGGTTAGTCCCAAAAAAATGATATAAAGTTGCTATAAAATGATTGTAAAACATCTAAGAATGATAATATAACAGCATGAATACTTCATAAATTATAGATACATTGGAGACATATCAGTGGGGGACGTGGGTCACCGAGATTATAGATCAGGAGATCCACACCCGCCGGTGGCTCGGTAGCTTCCAGACGGCCGAGCTCGCGGCCATGGAGTACGACCACTGGCAGGTCCGCTACCACGGCGCGGCGGCTAGGCTCAATTTCCCCTTCGGCACACGTTCGGTCGACCTCGTCTCGCCGGAGCCAGGGGTGGTGAGCTCGGCTATGGCGTGGGAGGACCGCGAGGTGAGGGAGCACCTCGAGGCCGAGGCCGCCGACGAGGCCTATATGCAAGAGCTCCGTTGGCAGCACCCGGAGCTCGTGGAGGCAGAGCGGATGATCTTTGTCGGCTCGGAGGGCGGCGAGGTTATCGTGCTCTCCTCCGATGACGAGGTCGAAGGTGGCGAGGACGGCGGCGCGGAGGGCGTCGAGGTGGGCTGCGAGGACGAGGAGATCGACGTCGACGAGTGGAGGAGTGTCTTCCCCAACGACCCCGACGACGGCACCGGCCCGGACCCGGCTCGCGGCACACCGTACCTGCGAGGAAGGATTGGCTCGAACTCCACTTCGACCGAACGTAGTTTAGTTTAAAATTTATGTTTTATGTTCGATTATGCAAAACTATCTATGTTTATGTTTGAATGCATGCTACTTTTGGTTGAACCTGCTTTGAACTTGATCAAATTGAAGTTTACAACGTTAAGTTTAGGGGATCGACTAGAAACAGCCAAAAATTGCTGGAGTATATATATACTCACTAAGGGTTTTACTCCGTTAACTTTTAGGGGATCGGCTAGAGATGGCCTTATGCCTTGTTTATTTCAGTTATTCACAATGTGATGCACTATATGTGCAACTATTTGCCGTGCAGTTCAATTTCATCAATAACAGTTTCAACAATACCACTATGAATTATGATATTTGGTTGTTGTTAAGGATGTTGCAGTTAACACACCTTTCCGTTTTTTAACCATAACTAGTGTACTTTAGACATGCACAATACTAGTTTGAATGACTATATTTGCTTGTTTTTACATGTTATGCCTGTTGCAGTTAACACACCTTTCCACTTCTTGTTTTGCTTAACTAGCGTGCTTAAATCTGCACACTGAAGCTATCATTTGGAGATTATGTTGTCTACCATGGATATATTTGGTTGATGTTTAGCCTGTTGTGCTTAACATGCCTTTAGATGTACTCACACAGGACAATATTGGGAACAACTGCTATTTTCCATCGAGGTTAGTTTCATCACATTGCTTATATATACTCACTGCTCAGGATATGGGTAGCTGGTACCATATGGCCCGGGGGCTGATAAGGGATTAATCGTCGAATCAGGCATTTCACTGAATATATCTGTAACCCATTTATCGGTAGGTTAGCTAGGGCCAGATTTAATATATCTGAGGCTACATAGCAACATGCATTGTACTCAATGACTAAATATGCAATCCCAGGCTATATAGCAACAAGGAAGAGTGTTACCTTAATGTTCTGATGATGTCTAGATATACATGTAATAAGATCTTATATAATGGGATGGAGGGAGTGTTGTACTACATCATTGTGGAATTGTTGTTTAGCTTCTAATATTAACTTGGTGCTTTTAGGTACATATGTCATTGCCAAAGATCCACGCTTCGACCCTTTCTGCGTATGGGGCAATGAGATATTCATGAACGAGCATCAAGTGAGGAAACTGATAAAGATTATTATTAAAATGGGTCTAAATATGTCAATCGAACTATTTGTTTACACTTTATGCAAGACAACAGTGAACTGCAGGATGGTAAGTAAGAACTCTGTAGCCTTCTTTTTACTGCCCATAATGAGTTGTGTTAGATGACAATGTCTGAATCTTTTTCCTTTGCAATGGTTCCCGAAGCAGTTTACTCAAGATTACCTCTCAAACTACATGATTGACGGTCGGCCATCACAAGGGGTTGGACTAGAGTTGTGCGTGCCTTCTGCATAGAGGAGAGCACAATAGGGGAATTCCGCTTCACCTTGTTCAGCAACCAGAATGTCTCTCGCCTCTTTCTTTACCATCTTTAATAGTACAAGTATACAACCATGGTTCATCATTCTTTATTTGGTGCTTATGTAATTCTTTTTTTTATGTAATTCCTGAGCATATGTACCTGTGAATCGAGTAATGCATTGGTTGTTTAAACCTGATGGATATGAATAAAGCTATAGCCTAGTTTCAATTTCAAATTTGGTACAATTTTAAATAGCAGCAATAAAATTAGGGTGAAATTACGCTCTGCAGGTCATTACGGCACACACGGTCTATAAAGCACAGCGTGTGTGATATACATCATAATCCGACACGGTTCACGGAGAGGAAACGTGTGTAACCATGCACACAGTTGCCGTTTGCAAAGCGTGTGTGATGTCACACAATATCACAAACAATGCGAGAAAACTAAATGTGTGTGATTGTCGCCTTATCGTACACGCTTTACAATCATGAACTGTTTGTGATATGGCGCGCATCGTAAACGTAGAGCCAGTTTGGTACGTGCCTGGACTGCACCTGGTATAAGGTAAAACCACAGAACTCCAACTGCGATGGTAATGGGAGCACAAATGAGTAGCAAGGATGGAGCCTTTGGGATACATGCCGGCATCGCATATGCTTTGTTCTGGAAAATGTATGCATTCCTACTCCCTATCCTTGATGGTTTTTGGGTCATGTGGGAAGGACCCCCCTATCACGCACACTCACTAGGCGATGGTTTAAAATGCCGTCGCGGAAAGGGGTTAAAAACCGTTTGTATAGCAGCTCATTGTACCAGTGCTATCACACCATCTTGGGTAGGCCCACCTACGCATGATTCATGGCCAGACCATGTTACGTGTACCTCAAGCTCAAGATACCTGGTCCGAATGGCGTGATCACTATCACGGGGAGCAAGAAGAAGGATGAAGAATGCCTGCAACAGGGCTCCACCATTGCTGATGAGCAGATGGTCGTGGCTGAGCTGGAAGAGTACAAGAAAGCTGTTGATCCGAGTGAGCTGCTGAGGTCAAAGAAGCCAGTGGCCGATTCAGCATTCTAGTCAGCCGGCGAGACCAAGCAAGTTCACATCCATCTGGAGGATCCGAACGCTCAACCTACCAACATCTCCACAACGTTGGACAGTAAATAGGAAAGCGAGCTCATCCAGTTCCTCCGTGAGAACTGGGACATCTTCGCATGGAAGCTGTCTGACATGCTAGGTTTTCCCAGGGAGCTGGCTGAGTGCCAACTTTGTGTCGACCCAAAGGTGAAACCGGTAAAGGAGCACCTCCGACACTCTTCCATAGAGAAGTGCAAAGCGATTAGCAAGGAAATTGCCCAGCTACTGGCAGCCGAGTTCATCCATGAAATGTACCACTTCGAGTGGCTCGCCAACGTCGTCATGGTGCCAAAGAAGAATAACTCTCTTAGGATGTGCATTGATTTCAAGCACATCAATCGGGCATGTCCCAAGGATCATTTTCCTCTCCCCCGCATAGATCAAATAGTGGACTCCACTGCGGGGTGTGAGTGTTTGTGCTTTCTGGATGCATACTTCGGGTACCATCAAATCTGAATGTATGGTCCGGATGAAATAAAAACAACCTTCATCACACCTTTCGGGTGCTTCTGCTATATCACTATGCCATTCAGACTTAAAAACGCCGGGGCGACTTTCCAGCGCATGATCCAGAAATGCTTGCAAAAGCAAATCAGTCGAAACGTGGAGGCGTACATGGATGACATTGTGGTCAAGTCTAAGAAAGGATCCTACCTCCTAGCCGACCTCACCAAAACCTTTGCGAATCTGTGCAGATACGGAATCAAGCTCAATCCAGCCAAGTGCACTTTCAGGGTTCCAACCGACAAGTTACTCAGTTTCCTCATTTCCAAATGTGGAATTGATGCTAACCCCGAGAAGATTGGTACTATAATCCGAATGCAGCAGCTAGTACGTCTCCACGACGTCTAGAGGCTCACGGGTTGCCTAGCAGCCCTGAGCAGATTCATTTCATGACTCGGTGAGAAGGCCCTACCGCTTTATCGGCTCATGAAGAAGTCAGACAAGTTTGAGTGGACGAGTAAAGCGCAAGCTGCATTCGACAAGCTCAAAGCCTTGATTTCCACCAAGTCGGTGCTTGCTACTCCAAGCAGTCGGGAGCTGATGTCTACTACGCAACCTTCTTCTTGTAGACTCGTGTTGGGCCTCCAAGCGTAGAGTTTTCTAGGACAGTAGCAAATTTCCCTCAAGTGGATGACCTAAGGTTTATCAATCCATGGGAGGCGTAGGATGAAGATGGTCTCTCTCAAACAACCCTGCAACCAAATAACAAAGAGTCTCTTGTGTCCCCAACACACCCAATACAATGGTAAATTGTATAGGTGCACTAGTTCGGCGAAGAGATGGTGATACAAGTGCAATATGGATCGTAGAAATATATTTTTATAATCTAAAAATATAAAAACAGCAAGGTAGCAAGTAACAAAAGTGAGCGAAAACGGTATTGCAATGCTTCGAAACAAGGCCTAAGGTTCATACTTTCACTAGTGCAAGTTCTCTCAACAATGATAACATAATTGGATCATATAACAATCCCTCAACGTGCAACAAAGAGTCACTCCAAAGTCACTAATAGCGGAGAATAAACGAAGAGATTATTGTAGGGTACAAAACCACCTCAAAGTTATTCTTTCTGATCGATCTATTGGGCTATTCCTATAAGTTTCACAAACAGCCCTAGAGTTCGTACTAAAATAACACCTTAAGACACACATCAACCAAAACCCTAATGTCACCTAGATACTCCAATGTCACCACAAGTATCCGCGGGTTTGATTATACGATATGCATCACATAATCTCAGATTCATCTATTCAAACCAACACAAAGAACTTCAAAGAGTGCCCCAAAGTTTCTACCGGAGAGTCAAGACGAAAACGTGTGCCAACCCCTATGCATAAGTTCACAAGGTCACAGAACCCGCAAGTTGATCACCAAAACATACATCAAGTGGATCACATGAATATCCCATTGTCACCACAGATAAACACATGCAAGACATACATCAAGTGTTCTCAAATCCTTAAAGACTCAATCCGATAAGATAACTTCAAAGGGAAAACTCAATTCATTACAAGAAGGTAGAGGAGGAGAAACATCATAAGATCCAACTATAATAGCAAAGCTCGCGGTACATCAAGATCGTGCCAAATCAAGAACACGAGAGAGAGAGAGAGATCAAACACATAGCTACTGGTACATACCCTCAGCCCCGAGGGTGAACTACTCCCTCCTCGTCATGGAGAGCACCGGGATGATGAAGATGGCCACCGGTGATGGTTTCCCCCTCTGGCAGGGTGCCGGAACAGGTTCCCGAGAGGTTTTTCGTGGCTACAGAGGCTTGCGGTGGCGGAACTCCCGATCTAGGTTTATTTCTGGGGGTTTCTATATTTATAGGAATTTTTGGCGTCGAGAACAAGTCAGGGGGTCCACGAGGAGCCCACAAGACCGGAGGGCATGCCCTAGGGGGGGGGCGCCCTCCACCCTTGTGGAGGCCTCATGGCTCTTCTGGCCCAACTTTTTTGCTTCGGGGGCTTCTTCTGGTCCATAAAAAATCACCGTAAATTTTCAGCTCATTTGGACTCCGTTTGGTATTCCTTTTCTGCGAAACTCAAAAACAAGGAAAAAACAGAAACTGGCACTGGGCTCTAGGTTAATAGGTTAGTCCCAAAAATAATATAAAAAAGCATATAAATGCATACAAAACATCCAAGATGGATAATATAATAGCATGGAACAATAAAAAATTATTGATACGTTGGAGACGTATCAAGCATCCCCAAGCTTAATTCCTGCTCGTCCTCGAGTAGGTAAATGATAAAAACATAATTTTTGATGTGGAATGCTACCTAACATATTTATCAATGTAATTTTTCTTTATTGTGGCATGAATGTTCAGATCTATAAGATTCAAAACAAAAGTTTAATGTTGACATAAAAACAATAATACTTCAAGCATACTAACAAGGCAATTATGTCTTCTCAAAATAACATGACCAAAGAAAACTTATCCCTACAAAATCATATAGTCTGGCTATGCTCCATCTTCATCACACAAAACATTAAATCATGCACAACCCCGATGACAAGCCAAGCAATTGTTTCATACTTTTGATGTTCTCAAACCTTTTCAACTTTCACACAATACATGAGCGTGAGCCATGAATATAGCACTATAGGTGGAATAGAGTATGGTAGTTGTGGAGAAGACAAAAAGAAGGAGATAGTCTCACATCAACTAGGCGTATCAACGGGCTATGAAGATGCCCATCAATAGATATCAATGTGAGTGAGTAGGGATTGCCATGCAACGGATGCACTAGAGCTATAAGTGTATGAAAGCTCAAAAAGAAACTAAGTGGGTGTGCATCCAACTTGCTTGCTCATGAAGACCTAGGGCAATTTGAGGAAGCCCATCATTGCAATATACAAGCCAAGTTCTATAATGAAAAATTCCCACTAGTATATAAAAGTGACAAAATAGGAGACTCTCTATCATGAAGATGATGGTGCAACTTTGAAGCACAAGTGTGGTAAAAGGATAGTAGCATTGCCCATTCTCTCTTTTTCTCTCATATTTTTTTTGTTTTTTGGTTTGGCTCTCTTTTTTTTGCCTCTTTTTTTTCGTCCGGAGTCTCATCCCGACTTGTGGGGGAATCATAGTCTCCATCATCCTTTCCTCACATGGGACAATGCTCTAATAATGATGATCATCACACTTTTATTTACTTACAACTCAAAAATTACAACTTGATACTTAGGACAAAATATGACTCTATATAAATGCCTCCGGCGGTGTACCGGGATGTGCAATGAATCAAGAGTGACATGTATGAAAGAATTATGAACGGTGGCTTTGCCACAAATACGATGTCAACTACCTGATCATGCAAAGCAATATGACAATGATGAAGCGTGTCATCATAAACGGAACAGTGGAAGTTGCATGGCAATATATCTCGGAATGGCTATGGAAATGCCATAATATGTAGGTATGGTGGCTGTTTTGAGGAAGGTATATGGTGGGTGTAATGCACCTGCGAAAGTTGCGCGGTACTAGAGAGGCTAGCAATGGTGGAAGGGTGAGAGTGCGTATAATCCATGGACTCAACATTAGTCATAAAGAACTCACATACTTATTGCAAAAGTCTATTAGCTATCAAAACAAAGTACTACACGCATTCTCCTAGGGGGATAGATTGGTAGGAAAAGACCATCGCTCGTCCCCGACCGCCACTCATAAGGAAGACAATCAATAAATAAATCATGCTCCGACTTCATCACATAACGGTTCACCATACGTGCATGCTACGGGAATCACAAACTTTAACACAAGTATTTCTACCAATCCACAATTACTCACTAGCATGACTCTAATATCACCATCTTTATCTCTCAAAACAAATGCAAGGAATCAAACTTCTCATAGTATTCAATGCTCTTTATATGAAAGTTTTTATTATATCCCTCTTGGATGCCCATCATATTAGGACTAAATTCATAACCTAAACAAATTACCATGCTGTTTAGAGACTCACAAAATAATATAAGTGAAGCATGAGAGTTCATCAATTCCTTCAAAATAAAACCACCGTCGTGCTCTAAAAAGATATAAGTGAAGCACTAGAGCATCTGACAAACTACTCCAAAAAGATATAAGTGAAGATCAATGAGTGGTCAAATAATTATGTTGCTATATGAAGACACTCTCTCATAAAAGAATTTCAGATCTTAAGTACTTTATTCAAACAGCAAGCAAAACAAAATAAAATGACATTCTAACAATAGCACACATCATGTGAAGAAGCAAAAACTTAGGCTCAACCGATACTAACCGATAATTCTTGATGAAGAAAGGTGGGATGCCAACCGGGGCATCCCCAAGCTTGAGCTTTTGTGTCTCCTTAATTTCTTTTATATCACGGTTTCCCTAAATCTTAAAAACTTCATCCACACAAAACTCAACAAGAGCTCGTGAGAAAAGTTAGTATAAGTCAAATGCAAAACCTTATCATTCTCTACTGTAGAAAATCACTAAAATTATTATTTAACATTGCATACTAAATGCCTCTGCATATTTAATACTCCTATTCTCAAATAGAATCATTAAATAAGCAAACATATGCAAACAATGCAAACATAACAGCAATCTGTCTAAACAGGACAGTCTGTAAAGAGTGCAATTTTACTCATACTCCCCTAACTCTAAAAATTCTGAAAAATTACCACAATGTATAAAATTTATTTTTACTCATTGTGAAAAACTTTTAAGATTTTACCACCTTCTCACTTTCCATAAGATTTAGACAATGATAGAAAACTTTCTGTTTTCAAATCAGCAACATATAGACTTGCAAAATAAGCATGGTAAAGGCTACACTTGACATTTTTATTGAACTAAAAATATGAAAGACATTAATCTAAATAACAGAAAGCAAATAATAATAAAATAAAATAACACTCCAAGCAAAACTCATATCATGTGACGAATAAAAATATAGCTCCAAGTAAGGTTACCGATAATGTTGGAGACGAAAGAGGGGATGCCTTCCGGGGCATCCCCAAGCTTAGTTGCTTGAATCTTCCTTGAATATTACCTTGGGGTGCCTTGGGAATCCCCAAGATTAGGGTCTTGTCACTCCTTATTCTCCTCATATTGATATCTCACCCAAAACTTGAAAACTTCAATCACACAAAACTTAACGGAACTTCGTGAGATGGGTTAGTATGATAAAACAAATCATTCACTTTGGTACTGTCAAGACAAGATTCAAAAATTTTATCACCTGATACCTACTGTACCCTATCATTTCTATAATTTATATTGAGCAATATAAGCCATAGAAACTAGGAAACAAGCAAACTATGCATCAAAAACAGAATCTGTCAAAAATAGAACAGTCTGTAAAGATCTGAATTAAGCTCATACTTATGTTACTCCAAAAATTCTGAAAATTTTGAAAAACGTATACAATTTGTATACCAATAAATTGTAAAAATTTCAGAAGTTTTCTACGTGCCAGTAAAATATAGGAATTTCTTTACTGGACGCAAAAGTTTCTGTTTTTGCACAGAATCAAGTCAACTATCAACCACACTATCCCAAAGGCTTTACTTGGCACTTTATTCAAACAAAAGCTATAAAACATGATTACTACAGTAGATTAATCATGTGAATACACAAAAACAGTAGGGGTAAATATTGGGTTGTCTCCCAACAAGCGCTTTTCTTTAATGCCTTTTTAGCTAGGCATGATGATTTCAATGATGCTCACATAAAAGATAAGGATTGAAACATAATGGGAGCATCATGAAGCATATGACTAACACATTTAAGTCTAACCCACTTCCTATGAATAGGGATTTTGTGAGAAAACAATTTATGAGAGCAAGAATCAACTAGCATAGGAAGGTAAAGCAAGCAAAACTTCAAAACTTTCAACACATAGAGAGGAAACTTGATATTATTGCAATATGTGGAAGCATATGTTCCCCTCTCATAATAATTTTCAGTAGCATCATGAATGAATTCAACAACATAAGTATCACATAAAGCATTCTTTTCATGATCTACGAGCATAAAAATTTTATTACTCTCCACATACGCAAATTTATTCTCACGAATAGTAGTGGGAGCAAACTCAACAAAATAACTATCATGTGAGGCATAATCCAATTGAAAATTAAAATCATGATGAAAAGTTTCATGGTTATCATTATTCTTTATAGCATACATGTCATCACAATAATCATCATAGATAGCAACTTTGTTCTCATAATCAATTTGAACCTCTTCCGAAATAGTGGATTCATCACTAAATAAAGTCATGACCTCTCCAAATCCACTTTCATCAATATTGTAATAAGATTCAACACCCTCCAAAATAGTGGGATCATTAATACCTAGAGTTGACACTCTTCCAAACCCACTTTCATCAATATAATCATCATAAATAGGAGGCATGCTTTCATCATAGTAAATTTTCTCATCAAAACTTGGGGGACTAAAAATATCATCTTCATCAAACATAGCATCCCCAAGCTTGTTTCTTTCATATTATTAGCATCATGGATATTCAAAGAATTCATACTAACAGCATTGCAATCATGCTCATCATTCAAAGATTTAGTGCCAAACATTTTATTGCATTCTTCTTTTAACACTTTGGCACAATTTTCCTTTCCATCATTTTCACGAAAGACATTATAGAGATGAAGCAAATGAGGCAACCTAAATTCCATTTTTTATAGTTTTCTTTTATAGACTAAACTAGTGATAAAACAAGAAACTAAAAGATTCAATTGCAAGATCTAAAGATATACCTTCAAGCACTCACCTCCCCGGCAACGGCACCAGAAAATAGCTTCGTTGACGGGATGTGAGTGCCGCTTACCTAGCCTCCCCGGCAACGGCGCCAGAAAAGAGCTTGATGTCTACTACGCAACCTTCTTCTTGTAGACTCGTGTTGGGCCTCCCAGCACAGAGTTTTGTAGGACAGTAGCAAATTTCCCTCAAGTGGATGACCTAAGGTTTATCAATCCGTGGGAGGCGTAGGATGAAGATGGTCTCTCTCAAACAACCCTGCAACCAAATAACAAAGAGTCTCTTGTGTCCCCAACACACCCAATACAATGGTAAATTGTATAGGTGCACTAGTTCGGCGAAGAGATGGTGATACAAGTGCAATATGGATGGTAGAAATATATTTTTATAATCTGAAAATATAAAAACAGCAAGGTAGCAAGTAACAAAAGTGAGCGAAAACGGTATTGCAATGCTTCGAAACAAGGCCTAGGGTTCATACTTTCACTAGTGCAAGTTCTCTCAACAATGATAACATAATTGGATCATATAAAAATCCCTCAACGTGCAACAAAGAGTCACTCCAAAGTCACTAATAGCGGAGAATAAACGAAGAGATTATTGTAGGGTACGAAACCACCTCAAAGTTATTCTTTCTGATCGATCTATTGGGCTATTCCTATAAGTGTCACAAACAGCCCTAGAGTTCGTACTAAAATAACACCTTAAGACACACATCAACCAAAACCCTAATGTCACCTAGATACTCCAATGTCACCACAAGTATCCGCGGGTTTGATTATACGATATGCATCACATAATCTCAGATTCATCTATTCAAACCAACACAAAGAACTTCAAAGAGTGCCCCAAAGTTTCTACCGGAGAGTCAAGATGAAAACGTGTGCCAACCCCTATGCTTAAGTTCACATGGTCACAGAACCCGCAAGTTGATCACCAAAACATACATCAAGTGGATCGCGTGAATATCCCATTGTCACCACAGATAAACACATGCAAGACATACATCAAGTGTTCTCAAATCCTAAAAAACTCAATCCGATAAGATAACTTCAAAGGAAAAACTCAATTCATTACAAGAAGGTAGAGGAGGAGAAACATCATAAGATCCAACTATAATAGCAAAGCTCGCGGTACATCAAGATCGTGCCAAATCAAGAACACGAGAGAGAGAGATCAAACACATAGCTACTGGTACATACCCTCAGCCCCGAGGGTGAACTACTCCCTCCTCGTCATGGAGAGCGCCGGAATGATGAAGATGGCCACCGGTGATGGTTTCCTCCTCCGGCAGGGTGCCGAAATATGGTCCCGAGAGGTTTTTCGTGGCTACAGAGGCTTGCGGCGGTGGAACTCCCGATCTAGGTTTATTTCTGGGGGTTTCTATATTTATAGGAATTTTTGGCGTCGAGAACAAGTCAGGGGGGTCCACGAGGAGCCCACAAGACCGGAGGGCACGCCCTAGGGGGGCGCCCTCCACCCTTGTGGAGGCCTCGTGGCTCTTCTGGCCCAACTCTTTTGCTTCGGGGGCTTCTTCTGGTCCATAAAAAATCACCGTAAATTTTCAGCTCATTTGGACTCCGTTTGGTATTCCTTTTCTGCGAAACTCAAAAACAAGGAAAAAACAGAAACTGGCACTGAGCTCTAGGTTAATAGGTTAGTCCCAAAAATAATATAAAATAGCATATAAATGCATATAAAACATCCAAGATGGATAATATAATAGCATGGAACAATCAAAAATTATAGATACGTTGGAGACGTATCAGGAACCATTGCTCCTTTATATTGCGGTTACGAGTCAAGTGGTCAGTAATGTGCTCATGGTTGAGCGTGAAGAACAGGGCAAAGCTTTAAAGCTCCAGAGGCCAGTGTATTACATTTTGGAGGTTTTGACTCCTTCAAAGCGAAGGTACCCACACTACTAGAAGTTGGTGTATGGTATTTATCTGACTACAGAGAAGGTGGCTCATTACTTCCAAGAGCACTCGGTCCCTTGTCAGAAATAATGAATAACAGAGATGCCACAGGTCGAGTGGCCAAGTGGGCCATCGAACTCCTTCCCCTGGAAATCAAATTTTAAGCAAGCAAAGCGATTAAATCACAAGCTCTACTGGATTTCTTGGCCGAGTGGACCGAGCATCGGCAGTCGGCCCTGGGCCTTCCCGAGCATGGATTGCTTGATCTATGTTGGTATTTTCCCGAAGAGGAGAGGATGATGCAGCACAGCAACGGTAAGTATTTCCCTCAGTTATGAAACCAAGGTTATCAATCCAGTAGGAGAACCAAGCAACACCATGTAAACAACACCTGCACACAAATAACAAGAACTTGCAACCCAACGCGTAAGAGGGGTTGTCAATCCCTCCTCGGTATTGAGATAGATAAAATTGTATGAGATTTGATAAATAGATCTTGCAAAAACAAAAAAACAAAATAAACAAATAAAAATTGCAGCAAGGTATTTTTAGTTTTAATATGATAGGAAATAGACCCGGGGGCCGTAGATTTCACTAGAGGCTTCTCTCGAGAAAATAGCATACAGTGGGTAAACAAATTACAGTTGGGCAATTGACAAAAAAGCGAATAGTTATGACGATATCCAAGGCAATGATCATGTATATAGCCATCACTTCCAAGATTAGTAGACTGACTCCTGCCTGCATCTACTACTATTATTCCACACATCGACCGCTATCCAGCATGCATCTAGTGTATTAAGTTCATGGGAAAATGGAGTAATGTGTCAGTGTACTAAAGTTTGGGCCCTTTTAGTACCCCTTACTTGTGCACAGTCAGTTGTAGCCGCGACCGCGGCAAGGCTTGACGGGGACAGCTGGAGGAAGAATGCAAGACAACGAAGACAGCGTCGAAGCCAGTAACTAGGGAGCAGAAGATAAGCTGGAGCCCCGGCAAGATCCTTGCCGGGGCGGCTCACGAGGCCCGACAAGATCCTTGCCGGGATGACTTGCGAAGCACTGACAAGAACACCACCCTTGAGGTTGAAGAGCTCTGACACCATCGACAGTGTCAAGACCAAGGCCCAAGGGGCGCATGCGTAGTGGCATGCAAATCTTCGTGAAGATCCTGCCACCGTTCCAGCGCAGTGGTTAGCCAGCCAGCCTGGCATTGCATGCCTCGTCAGCCTAGATACGTGTCAAGGCGGAGTGAGGCGGCGATGGACGGGACGGGCTCTAGTCCCGTCCCCGATAAAGCTAGGGGGCACGTAATCAGCGCATTTAATGCGTTTTGTCCCAGGACGTTAGTGATAAGCATGGCTACTTTACACCTCTTGTGTGCCACTGTGGCAGCCCCTTGGACATATAAAAGGAGGCCCAAGGCATACTGGAGGACGATTTGGACTTTTTGGACTCTCCGGCCCAGCTTGCATGCATAGCAGCTAGCCGAAGCTCAAGAACACATAATATACACACAAAGCAGGACTAGGGTTTTACGCTTCTCAGCGGCCCGAACCTGGGTAAAAATCCCTCGTGTTGATCTCTAGATCTGCTCTTTGCGCACCCCTCTTCCCTGCCAAACCGTAAAAGGGATCCACTCGATCCCATAGGTGTCGTTTCCCCGACATCTTTGGCGCGCCAGGTAGAGGGGAAAAAGAAGTTGTGCAAACCTGATCTAGCGGTTAGCGCGTCAGTTTCTCGATCACCATGGCTCCCAAGAAGAAGACGATTGCAGCGATCGGTTCATCTGCGGCCGATCTGCCTGTGCCAGCATGGACGGGCGACGGTGTAGACACGAATGGCGGCGGGGGTGCACATCACGAGCATCCACGATGTTCCGGCGAGTGGAGCTAGGGGAGCGGCATCATCCGCAGCCACGACGATGACCCGCACGCCGCTGGGTCCGGGGGCGGGGCCGTGCTGCCGATGGGCGGCGCAGCGACCTCCAAGACACCCCCGCTGGCGCGTGCGCCGCGGTCTTCCCAGGTCGTGTGGGACGAGCGGCACCTTAATGATGGGGGCCCCGAGCGTCCCCATGGAAAGGGCCCTCAGCATCATTCTCGAGATGCACAGGGCCGGCATGCACGCCAAGATGCTGGTGGAAATGGCGCACGGCCGCGAAACCGTGATGGGGCTCCTTCTAACGCGGTTAGAAGTCCGAGCACCCCCCGTTCTTCGCGCCTGTTGCTACCACCTACACCAGCCGAAGCGTTGACGAGAGCACAACTCCTCCTGGATTTTCCTCCCGCTACGGAGAAGCAAGACGAATGGAGAGCTATGATCCAGAGTCTCATCGGTCTCGCCAATAGAGATGGGCCGCAGCTGGCGGAGCCTTCGCGGCGGTGGTCCACTGAGCCAGCGCGTGTCGATGACGGGAAGAACGGAGGCACCGCGACCACGGTGCACTCCCCTCCACTACGACGACAGCGGTCGCCAGCTCGACGGGTCGACGCCCGCGATGACGGATCCACGGCGTCATCCGATCCGCGAGCTCGCCGCGACCAACATCAAGTTCTTCAGGAACGGGTCAAAGAAGACGCTCAAACTACCGTCGAGCGGCGACGAGAAGCGCGCCATCAATCAGATAGGCGCGCAGGGCCCACTGTAGAAAAGCCTGCGTGGGGGGATCCTGGTGACTTACCTTACGAGGTGGGTTGTCCAGCTTTTACCCGTGAGCTGCGGCGATTCCAGTGGCCCACTACCCGCACGTTCAAACCAGAGGTCCCGGAGAAATACGACGGCAAGGCTCACCCGTCCGAGTTCCTGAGCGTTTACACCATCGCGATGCAAGCTACCGGGGCTCGCAATGGCAAGGTGCTTGCCAATTACTTCCCATTGGTGCTCAAGCCCAACGTCATGTCATGGTTGATGCACCTACCAGTAGATTCCATTTCTTCTTGGTCGAACCTGTGCCACAAGTTTGTTGGCGCCTTTACCGGAGGCCACCAAGCTCCTGGCCAGGCAAGTGACTTACATCTCATTCCCCAGAAAGATGGCGAGTGCTTACGCAAATACATACAGAGGTTCAGCCGTGTGCAGTACAACATCCCGGATGTTCATCCTGCCGCTGTTGTCAGTGCATTCCATCAGAATGTGCACAACCGCAAGATGCGCGAAGAGCTGGCGATGAACAAGATTACGGATGTTGCCGAGCTTTATGTTTTGGCCGACAGATGTGCTCGGGCTGAAGAAGGAAGGAAGTACCCCGGCGAAGATGCCGGCGCGGGAACTGACTCCGGAGATGAAGACGCCGCCGCCCCGGCAAAGAAGGGCCGACGGCGTAATAGGAAGCGCAAGGGCAAAACCGTGCTTGCCGTCGAGGGATCCGGCAACCCCGACACCGCCAAGAAGACCAAGGTTGACGACCCCGGCAAGGAGGTTGCCGGGTGCGCCACCTGCCAGGACTTGGCGGCTGCCGACAAGCCGGAGGGCTCCGACAAGCAATACTGTAAGATCCACCGCACCAAGGGCCACGACCTCCAGAACTTCCGGCAGGTTGAGCTGCTCGTCGAGAAGCAGAAGGCCGAATATGAAAGGCGAGACAAGGAGAATGGCCTGGATGGTGCTGAAGGGTCCAACAAGAAGCGTGGTGGCCGAGGGGGCCGCCGCGGCAAAGACAAACAACAAGAAAGGCCTGCTCGAGGCCGCGACAAAAAGGAAGGGGATGATGACCATGAAGATGACGACGACTCCAGTGAGCATGAGTTTCAAAAAGCTACGGAGGCCATGTGCATTGATGGTGGCGCCTCGTTGCATTCTTCTCACCGCCACCTTAAACAGTGGGCGCGCGAGATTAATGCGACAGAGCCGTCGATCGATGCCCAGAAGCCACTGAAATGGTTCTGCACGCCTATCATTTTTTACGCCGAGGATCACCCTGATCGCACAACCGCGGTCGGGTGTTTGCCATTGTTGGTTTCCCCAACAATTCGCAACCTCAAGGTGACAAGAATGCTAGTTGACGGTGGGGCCGGTCTGAACTTGATCTCGCCCAATGTGATCAAGAGGTTACAAATTCCCGACGGAGATCTTGAAGAGACGGGCACGTTTCAAGGGATCAATCCGGGAAGAAGCCAGCCGAAGGGTAAGATCACACTACCAGTTACGTTTGGTGGTGAGCTGAACTATAGGATAGAGAAGATCGTTTTTGATGTTGCCAAGATCCCGTTGCCGTATAACGGGATCCTTGGCCGGCCAGCATTGGCCAAGTTTATGGCAGCATCACACTATGCTTACAACACGCTGAAGATGCCCGGCCCGTTGAGCATCATCACAGTCAACTGCGACGAGAAAGACGCACTCATCTGCGCCGATCAGCTCTACCGGGAGGCAGTTGTAGCACCTGCCGCCAAGGCACTTGCTCCTGCCACTGGAGCTCCCGGGGAGAAGAAGACCGACAAGACCTCTTGCCCCGGCAAGACCTCCTGCACCTACTCCAGCAAGCGCACCTCTTCGGAGTGTTGCGTTCCCGTCGAGGAAGTGCCAAAGAGCTCCACCGACAAGAGCAAGAAATCCAAGGCCGCCCCACCAGAGACCAAGAAGGTGCCCGTTAAGGAGGATGGCATGGGCGGAGCTTTCACCATAAGCTCCACCCTCGACAGCAAATAGGAAAGCGCGCTCGTCGCCTTCCTGCGGCGAATGTCGATGTATTTGCATGGCAAGCATCTGACATCCCCGGCGTTCCCAGGGAGGTGATTGAGCACCATCTTGCTGTCTGTCCTCATGCGCGGCCCGTCAAGCAGAAGGTCAGGAAGCAGGCCTTGGAGCGGCAAGAGTTTATTATTGAAGAGATCAGGAAGTTGGAAGCACCAGGCTTGGTTAGGGGAGTGCTCCACCCAACGTGGTTGGCCAATCCGGTTGTGGTGCGCAAGGCGAATGGGAAATGGAGGCTGTGCATTGATTATACAGATATCAACAAAGGCTGTCCAAAGGATCCTTTCCCCTTGCCGCGCATCGACCAGATCGTGGACTCCATGGCCGGGTGTGACTTGCTGTCGTTTCTTGACGCATACTCCGGATACCACCAAATCTTCCTGACAAAGGAAGATGAAGAGAAGACCGCGTTTATCACCCCATGTGGTACGTATTGTTTTATACGAATGCCTTTCGGGTTGAAAAGCGCTGGTTCAACATTTGCCAGAGCAGTCCAGATAGGTTTTGAGCCCCAGCTACATAGAAATATGGAAGCTTATATGGATGACATAGTGGTCAAAACCAAAGACAAGGCGACACTGATACAAGATCTGGAAGAAACATTTGCAAATTTGCGCAAGATCAATCTCAAGCTCAATCCTGAGAAGTGTGTGTTTGGCATTCCGTCCGGCAAGCTTCTCGGGTTCTTTGTATCTCAGTGTGGGATCGAGGCGAACCCCGACAAGATCAAGGCAATTGAGCAAATTGAAGCACCAAGACGAGTCAAGGATGTACGTCCACTTGCTGGCTGTGTTGCTGCTCTAAGCAGGTTCATCTCCAAATCTGCTGAGCGCGCCCTGCCCTTTTTCAAGATCTTGAAAAAGGCAGGTCCAATGAAATGGACTCCGGAAGCGGAGGCAGCGCTGCAAGATTTGAAGAGGTACCTCTCCTCTATGCCAACACTAGTCACGCCTAAACCGCAAGAGCCGTTGTTGCTGTATCTAGCGGCAACGAATCAAGTGGTCAGTGTTGCGCTAGTGGCGCAGAGAGAAGTTGATGAAAATGCAACGGTAGTGGCAAGATCGCCGGATGATGAGCCGGAGCTCTCCCTGGCAGGGTCTAGTGCCAGCGAGGCAAGACCCCTGGCAGAATCTGGTGCCGGCAAGGCAGGTCCCTCGGTAGAGTCTGGTGCCGGCGAGGCAGGATCTGCGCAAACAAACAAAGTGATACAGAAGAAGAAGGTGGTGCAGCACCCGGTTTATTTTGTCAGCTCCCTCTTGTAGGGGACTAGATCAAGATACTCTGGGGTGCAGAAGTTGCTCTTCGGCCTCCTTATGGCCTCGAGGAAGCTGCGTCATTACTTTCAGGCACATGAGATCACCGTCATCACTCGCTTCCTGTTGCAACGGATCCTGCACAACCCAGATGCAACTGGAAGGATTGTGGAGTGGGTGTTGGAACTGTCAAGCTTTGGTCTCAGGTTTGAAAGCACTTCAACGATTCAGAGCAGAGCCTTGGCGGAGTTCATTGCAGAATGGACCTCAATGCCTGACGAGGAAATTCAAGAGACCACTCTCCCCGACAAGGAAACAAGTCGCGACTGGATTATGTACTTTGATGGGGCTTTCTCGCTGCAAGGCGCCGGTGCTGGTGTGCTACTTGTCGCACCCACCGGAGAGCACCTCAAGTACGTGGTCCAGATGCACTTTCCCCGGGAGAGATCAACAAACAACACTGCGGAGTATGAGGGACTGCTTGCCGGTCTCAGGATCGCGGCAGACCTTGGAATTACGAAGCTCATAGTCAGAGGTGATTCGCAGCTTGTCGTCAGGCAGGTTAACAAAGATTATCAGAGCCCGTTGATGGAAGCTTATGTAGATGAAGTGAGGAAGTTGGAAGAGCGTTTAGACGGTCTACAAGCAGAGCATGTTCCTCGAGCAGAGAACAGCATTGCTGACAACCTGTCAAAACGTGCTGCCCTCAAGTTACCTGTGGAACCAGGAACTTTTGTACTCCAACTAAATCAGCCATTCGTTGAGCCATTGGCAGGACAGAATAAGCGAAGGAAGTTGAGCCCCGGCAAGTACTTTCCCGCCGAGCTCCCAGGAGCCGCCGGCAAGGAGGTTGCCGGGGATGACGCCAAGCTTGCCGGGGGCCCACAGGCTCCGGCAGGGCCTCAGGCCCTTGCCGTAGAGACAACTGCTCCCATGGCAGAAGATGTGCCTTTAGTCCTTGCTGTCGAGCCTCAGGCTCCAGCATGGGCACAACACACTGTTCATTTCCTCCAAACAGGGGAACTCCCTGAGGAACAGGAAGAAGCAGAGAAAGTAGCCCGTTGGTCCAGCATGTACCAGTTTGTGGACGATGTCCTATACAGGAAAAGACCGAACGGCGTGAAATTGAAGTGCATCCCTCAGGAGGAAGGACTGGTGCTGTTGGCAGAAATACATGGAGGTGTATGTGGCTCTCACATAGGATCAAGAGCCCTTGCCGGCAAAGCGTTCCGGCAAGGTTTCTTTTGGCCAACTGCTCTCCAGGATGCGACTGCACTAGTAACCAAGTGTGAAGCATGCCAGTTCCATTCAAAGAAGCTCCATCAGCCAGCTCAAGCTCTTCAGACGATCCCTCTTTCCTGGCCATTTTTGGTCTGGGGGCTCGACATACTGGGCCCCTTTCCGTGTGCTGTCGGGGGCTTTGAGTACTTGTACGTCGCAATCGACAAGTTCACAAAGTGGCCAGAAGTGGAAGCAGTGAGAAAGGTGACGGCACAATCAGCCGTCAAGTTCTTCAAGGGACTAGTTTGCCGTTTTGGTGTGCCAAATAGAGTCATCACCGACAACGGCACGTAGTTCATGAGCCGCACCTTCATGCAGTACATCCAGGACCTCGGTAGCAAAATTTGTTTTGCTTCTGTTGCACATCCACGAAGCAACGGCCAAGCAGAAAGGGCAAATGCTGAAGTGCTGCGAGGCCTCAAAACAAGAACTTTTGACAGGCTGCACAAGTGCGGAAGACGCTAGATTGATGAGTTGCCGGCGGTTCTTTGGTCAATCAGGACGACACCGAATCGAGCCACTGGCCAGACACCCTTCTCCCTGGTATACGGGGCGGAAGCAGTTCTCCCCATAGAACTCATATACGGGTCACCTCGAGTGCTCGCTTATGATGAGCTTGAGCAAGAGCAGTTGCAGCAGGATGATGCTACGCTCCTTGAGGAAGATCGTCTTCAAGCTGCTGTACGAGCCGCGCGCTACCAGCAAGCCTTGCGCCGCTACCACAACCGCAAGGTTCATGCCCGAAGCCTTGAGGAAGGCGACCTTGTTCTTCGGCGTGTTCAATCCTCCAAGAATTCCAACAAGTTGACGCGAAAGTGGGAAGGCCCTTATCGGGTAATACGAGTCACCAGGCCCGGCGCAGTCCGCCTGGAGACCGAAGATGGCATTCCAGTGAGCAACTCCTGGAATATCGAACATCTTCGCAAGTTTTACCCATGAGGCGCGGTTGCCGGGACCCCCGGCAACCCCCTTTTGTACTAGCTTTGCCGGCAAGGCATATGACCCTATGTACAGAGCCAGGCACAGACCCTGTGCGCAGTTCAATAAATTTAAGTATGTGTAGTTCTTGTTGATTTCCATGTTTATTCATATGCATGCCTGTCCAGGATATTATACTACGTTCATTTCCAGCAAGTACTGATGAACCACCAAGGTTCCATGTTCCTGTTTTCTCTTCTTTCTTCTTCTCAAAGGACAGAAGGTTCCCTCGCATACAAGTTTGCCGGGGAGTATAGAGAGTGTGGGCATCAGCAGGCGACGTTCGAAGTGGCGTCTTGCGGGAAAGAGTACAATAGCAAAAAAGCTAAGTTGTAAAACCTTGAGGAATTTTTCTTTAAATACAAAGTTATTTTCCTCGAACGATTTTAATTCCTGTATGGAAAACCTGCACGCGAAGGAACCTCGTCGCGATTGGTTGCGTCCTTGCTCTGTTTCGAGTCCGCTCAGTAGTTCAAGTGGCTGCACTAAGAGCGGCAAGGTGTCTTGCCGGCAGCGACACCCCCAGCAGGCTGCTAAGGATCCGTTCCTCAAAGCGCTCACGGCAAGGGTGCGCGCACCGGCAAGCCCTTCCAAAAAAAAGCGTAGGGTGTATGCCATACAAGGAGGGATCAAACAAGGAACATAGCATGCATTCAATCCAAAATACAGCAAGTTATATTACATCAATGCTTGTCGCGGTTCTAACTTAAGATAAACTGTCATGGGCACGAGTTCATAGCGGTAAGGAAAAGAGAAACGGCTAGTCCCGGCACTGGCCTTCCACCCTCTTGACTTGGTCAACCATACTGACGATGGGCGCGACAAGCTCTTCAAGCGCCCTGCGGTCCGCGCCCGCCGGCAAGCTGTCTTGGCCGAGGTCGAGGCCAGGGTTCCTGTAGGCCACCTTGGTGAGCACCTTGAGAAGGATGCCCCGGCAAAGCTTGCGGGACTCGTTGGCCAGTTGGGTGGCTCGATTGGAGTGGAGAAGATTCAGAGCCTCGAGGATGGCCTCGAAGAACATGGTCAGCCTGGCGCTCTCAGAAATCCCCCTGTCATGGGAGAACCTGAAATTTGGCATGCCCATGATGGACAGTTGCGTGGTGAGCCTCTCCGCAACATCAATGAGGCGCTCAGTCCAGATCTTCACACCATCCACGTAATCATTATGGGTGGCAGCGGCACTCACAAGTAGCAGCTTCTCATCCTTGAGGTCCTTGGCCAGGGTCTTCTCACGAGCCCTGCTGCCCTGAAGGGACTCCTCCAGAGTGGTCAGCTTCAGCTTCAGATCGGCAATGGAGTCGTTGGTGGCAGAGATCTGTTGGGTCTTATCGGATATGGTAGTCTGCAACTCCGCCAAAGTATAGACAGTTTTGTCTCTGTCGCTCTTGAGCGTCGACACCTCCTTGCCGTGCTTCTCCAGATCCAACTCCAGCTTCTTCACCTTCCCGGCCAGCTCGTTCTTGGCGGCCTCTACAGCCTCGGCAGCATTGACGGCCTCCCTTAACTTGCCAGCATGGTCTAGGACCAGGGCGTCAAGTGCTTTCTTGTGTTCCTGCTCCAGCCCTTGGGTCTGCTACGCGACGAGCTTTTCAACTTCTTCAACCTTGCCGCGGAGCTTGGCGGCAAGTGCATCCTCGCGAGCAGCGAGGTCCTCTTCATGGGCGTCGAGCAGGACACAGCGTTCCCTTAGTTGAGCATCTTCCTTGGCGGCCTCTTGAGCGGCCTCCTCCTGTGCCTTCTCAATATCGGACTGCTTCAGAAGGAGCTCCTCCCAACGCTGGCTCAGTTGCTCTTGGACAGTCTTCAGCTCTTGCCAGGCCTCGGTGAACCAGACCTGCATCTGCTCGACACGCTTTTGGAAATCTGCCTCTGCCGCGTCGGCAACCGCTGCCCTGGAGTCCAGTTTCTCCTTATGGGCACGGTGGAGCGCCTGGAGTCTCTGAAAGTTGTCGCTCATGGCCTGGAGGAGCTGGTCTTCTTTAGATCCGCTGCTGTTGGCGCTCGGCTTGTCGACAACCTTGAGCCCGGCAGCGGTGATGACTTCTTCGTCGAAAGCCTCCCTCTCGGTTGGCGCTCCGGTGCTTGCCGTCCCCGGGATGCTGACGAATAGATTATCGCCAATCTTCAGATATCTTCTAGAGGGGGGGGGGCTTCAGATGTCGACGGTTGGTTTTCAACTTCTGTCTCCCTGGCAGTAGGGGACCCAGGGACCGATGTAGCGCCAGGTGCTCCTGCAGCAGGGATGCCATCAGTACAGTCGCTGGTCCCCTTGCCGGCCTTCCCAGCGGACCCCTTGGCGGCCTCGTCAGCAGCAATCTCGGCGGCCTCGGCGGCAGCGTCCTTGGCGGTCTCCTTGATGGTGGCGTCGACATCCATCTGATCCGCCAAGGAGGGATCTGGAGGCCAAGAAGGAGAAACAAGATGGAGCCAGGGTTTTTAAAAAAAAGAGAAAAGAGATCGTACTGAAGAATCGACAAAGGCCAGGAAGCGGGCGGCTCACCTGTGACGAGTGGTGGAGGGGTGTTTCCCTCCCCGGTACCTGTGCCTGCCGACCCTTCCTCTGCGCGCGTGGGCTCGTCGGTGGAAGCCCTTGCCGGGGATCTCTCCCTTGGCAGCGTGGGCTCGTCGGTGGAAGCCCTTGCCGGGGATCTCTCCCTTGGCGGTGTGGGCTCGTTGGTGTGGATCCTTGCCGAGGACCCCTCCCTAGGTGGCATGGTTGATGGAGGAGGCATGTTGGGGGTGGCCCTTAACGGCTCCTCCTGTTGTCGCTCCTCTCCTGCAACCCCGGCAATGTTAGAGGTGAAAATTCATGTCCCGACGCTCGCCAGCGGAAAGTGGGTAATGTGCTCACGCTGAGGGCTGAGCCGGGGGCTGCGACATGGGCTGGGGTCCAGGCTGATTGTGATCAACTCCGGCGCGCTTGAAGTACTTGCCGGGGGCTCGTCGCCCACTGAGGTTTTGGCCCTCTTCGCCATCCTCTGCGCCAGTGTTTCCTTGTCTCTGCAGAGGCAAGCCACAACGAGAACAAGTCAGATAAGATGATCAAAACGAAGACTCAAAAGATAAAGCCAGCAGTAAGGCACTTACTCATCCTCTGCTTCTGGCGAACCCGCCCTGTTCAGGCTAAAACTGGAGAGGTCAAAGTCGACCTCTGGGGTGGAGTCCGGGCTAGGGGGTGGAGATGGGGATGGGGACCTGGGCCGCTTGGCCGAGGCAGAAGCGGTGGCCGCTGCTTCCTTTGCCGCCGCGGCCGTACGCCTCGTATGCTGCACAGGTTGCGGCTGGGCCTCTTGCCGCTGCGCGGTCTTGTCAGCCGCTCCCTTGACGGGGTCCTCTTCGCTCGAAGAGGCTCGCCGGACTGGCTCATCAGAGCTAGCCCGCCGAAGGACACGTTTCTTCTTCCCCGGGACTGGGGCCTCGTCGTGTGCCTCCTCTTCATCTGCCTCTTCAGCCGCCTCTTCGGTTACCTCCTCTGGCTCGGCAAGTTCATCTTCTTCGCCGGCCTCATCTTCTTGAAAGCCGACGCTGCCGGCCTCCTCGGCAAGGGCCGCCTCTTCCGCCCTGCTGGCGATGTACGCCACCTCTTCGTCGGTGGTGTCACGGATGAGTTGCGGTTCTTCGTGAACCCGCCTCTCCGACAAGCTGTCGAAGAACTCCTGCACCCGTGCCGCGTCTGGCACAACCCAGGTCGGGTCAAGGCCGTGGGCGTTGAACACCGGCATCATGGCGATGATAGAAGTCAAGGCGGAGTTGTTGCACAAGGGAACCACACCCGCCGGCAGCTTGAACGGCTTGCCGGCCTTCTCGGCCCTCTCGGCCTTGCTGGCTTTCTTGGCCTTGTCGGCCTTGAGTTGGAACAGCCTTTGGCAGAGGGCCGCATGCTGCATCACCGTCAAATTGTTGTTTAGGCCGGGGCGCAGCCTCATAACATCCGCCGCATTCCGGAACTCCTGAGCCGGCCTTCCTTTGTTTTGCAGAGGAGCGATGCGGCGGCGGAGGAAGTCGGCCCCAATCATCTCAAGAGTGAGCCCGGCAGCCTTGAGGCGGCAGATTCTGGTGGTTGCGACTGTGAGCTTCTCGTCTTGAGGGTCAAGATCGCCCCAGTTGCCGCCACGAACCACTTGCGCTCGCCGGGGCATGCAGAACGGCGCCGGCTCCTTCTCCACGATCCAGCACCACCTGTGCCGCCATTCGTCCCACTTCTCCTTCTGGGTCCCGTTTGCGTACGTCTCCTTGCACAAGGTCCTCCGGATCCAGGTGACGCAGCCAGACAGGGCCCCTCCTGGTTGGATGCGAGGGATGAAGTAGTGGCGGAAGAGCGCCGTGTTGGGGGCCACCCCGACGAAGTTCTCGCAAAGGTGGGCGAAAATGGCCATACACTCCACGACATTTGGCGTAAAATCCAAGAGATGAAGGCTGAAGGTATACATGATGTCGTTGAAGAAATCCAAGAATGGGGGGCAGAGCCTGCAGTAGAAATAATCGACGAAGAACGGAAATTTATCTGGAGCGAGCGCGGTGCAAGAAGCGGGGACGACGCGGGTGGCAGGATGCCCCGTCGTCTTTCTCCCCCACATGCACTGGTACCGCTCCTTCAGAGCGCGCGCATCGAGCATCGGAGCGAAGACGGTTTTCTCCTTCCGCATCTTCACCAACTCGCTCTCCAGCACCTCTTCCCCCTCGCTCGCCTTGGCCACTCCCTTGCCCTTGCTCGCTTTGGGAGCCATAAGAGACTGGGGAGGAGCGGGAGGTCGAGGATGGTGGGAACGCAGAGGGGGTGGATGGATGAGGAAACTCTAGTTTGGGCTCAAGGAGGAAGACGACGGCGGTTCCTAGATTGGAAAGAGCGAAGGTGGTAATGAGCAGTGCCTCTACGGATTCCCCTTTTTATGGGGAAGGCGCGAGGCCGCCTCTTTACCGTCCAATGTGAAGGCATTTTTGCAGGCGTGCTGCGACCATTCCACGCACGACCCCCACGTCGCGCATTCAATGTCGATCATGAGGAAGCGCAGCAGACGAAATGATTACAGCAGTTAACCCCTGCCACGTGTGCCCGCGCACTGTTTGGGCCTAGCCCAACAACGCGTTGTGCCCGCGTGTGTGGCCCAGGCCCGGGCGCTCCTGTCGGTGTACTAAAGTTTGGGCCCTTTTAGTACCCCTTACTTGTGCACGGGCAGTTATAGCCGCGCCCGCAGCAAGGCTTGACGGGGACAGCTGGAGGCAGAATGCAAGACAACGAAGACGGTGTCCAAGCCAGTAACCAGGGAGTAGAAGATAAGCTGGAGCCCCGGCAAGATCCTTGCCGGGGCGGCTCGCGAGGCCCCGACAAGATCCTTGCCGGGACGACTTGCGAAGCACTGACAAGAACACCACCCTTGAGGTTGAAGAGCTCTGACACCATCGACAGTGTTAAGACCAAGGCCCAAGGGGCGCGTGCGTAGTGGCATGCAGATCTTCGTGAAGATCCTGCCAGCATTCCAGCGCAGCGGTTAGCCAGCCAGCCTGTCATTGCATGCCTCGTCAGCCTGGATACGTGTCAAGGCGGAGTGAGGCGGCGACGGACAGGACGGGCTCTATTCCCGTCCCCGATAAAGCTAGGGGGCACGTAATTAGCGCATTTAATGCGTTTTGTCCCAGGACGTCAGTGATAAGCATGGCTACTTTACACCTCCTGTGTGCCACTATGGCAGCCCCTTGGACGTATAAAAGGAGGCCCAAGGCATACTGGAGGAGGATTCAGACTTTTTGGACTCTCCGGCCCAGCTTGCATGCATAGCAGCTGGCCGAAGCTCAAGAACACATAATATACACACAAAGCAGGACTAGGGTTTTACGCTTCTTAGCGGCCTGAACCTGGGTAAAAATCCCTCGTGTTGACCTCTAGATCTGCTCTTTGCGCACCCCTCTTCCTTGCCAAACCGTAGAAGGGATCCACTCGATCCCATAGGTGTCGTTTCCCCGACATAATGCATTAAGAATGGTGGCATGATGTAGACAAGATTTATTCATGTAGGAATAGACCCCACCTTTTTATCCTTAATGGCAATTATACATGCGTGTCATGTCTCCTTCTATCACTCAGATTGAGCACAACAAGATCGAACCCATCACAAAGCACCTCTTCCCATAGCAAGAAAAAGCAATCTAGTTGGCCAAACCAAACCAAAGTTTCGGAGAAGAAATACGAGGCTATAACAATCATGCATAAAAGAGTTCAGCAAAGACCCAAATAATATTCATGGATAGATCTGATCATAAACTCACAATTCATCAGATCCCAACAAGCACACCGCAAAAAGTCATTACATCGAATAGATCTCCAAGAACATCAAGGAGAACATTGTACTGAAGATCAAAAAGAGAGAAGAAGCCATCTAGCTACTACCTACGGACCCATAGGTCTGTGGTAAACTACTCACACATCATCAGAGGGGCAAGGGTGATGATGAAGAACCCCTCCGTGATCGTTGACCCCTCTGGCAGAGTGCAGGAAAAGGCCTCTAGATTGGATCTCGTGGTTCTGGAACTTGCGGCGGCTGGAATTGTGTTTCGTCGACTCCCCTAGGGTTTTTGGGATTTTAGAGTATTTATAGAGGCAGAGGTCGGTCGAGGGGGTGCCTATGGGCCCCACTACCCACCAAGGCGCGCCTGGGGGCCCTAGCACGCCCTGGTGCCTAGTGGGCCCCACAGGGGCCCTCTGGTGCACTTCTTGGGCCTCCTGGGTGTCTTCTGGGCAGAAAAAATTCTCCTAAAAGTTTTGTTGCATTTGGACTTCGTTTGGTATTGATTTTCTGCGAAGTAAAAAAAAGCAAAAACAGCAACTGGCACTAGGCACTATGTCAATAGGTTAGTCCCAAAAAATGATATAAAGTTCCTATAAAATGAATATAAAACATCCAAGATTGATAATATAACAGCATGGAACAATCAAAAATTATAGATACATTGGAGACGTATCAGCATCCCCAAGCTTAATTCCTGCTTGTCCTCGAGTAGGTAAATGATAAAAACAGAATTTTTTATGTGGAATGCTGCCTAACATGTTCATCACATATTCTTTTCTTTTGTAGCATGGACATTTGGACTTTTAGATGATTCAAAGCAATAGTCTATAATTGACATGAGGACTTCAATACTCAAGCATATCAATAAGCAACCATGTATTTCAAAATATCAACACTAAAGAAAGCTATCCCTAGCCCATTATGCTCAATCATTGATCCATTTATGAAGCACACTCAAATATTAGCTATATCCAATGAACAAGTATGATCATAGTGTTCCCTAGTTGGTGCTTTATAAGAGAAGATGTAGACTCAATAAAAATTGCATAAAGTAAATAGATAGGCCCTTCGCAGAGGGAAGCAGAGATTTGTAGAGGTGCCAGAGCTCAAAGCTTAAATTGAGAGATCAAATATTTTGAGTGGCATGCTTTTCCCTTCAACGAAAATGACCGAGAATTCCCAATACTTTCCATGCTTGATAAATCATAGGCGGTTCCCAAACATAAAATAAAGTTTATTCCTTTTTCCATCATTCTTTCACAATCCATGGCTAGCCGTATCCATGGGTGCCTTCCATACCAACACTTTCCAATGAATTTATTATTTGACAACATAAATAAAAAAATTCATTTCGGGATTGGGCATCCCTATTACCTGCCACACTCTCGTGCAATGACAAGTGAATAAACACTCATCTTGAGAATAAAGTATCTAGCATGGAAAACATTGGCCACCCCCTGCCGCTTCATGAGCAGTACAGGCACACAAAAAGGAAATTTATTTTGAACATTAGAGTTGGCACATACAAATTTACTTGGTACAGCATGGAAACACCGCATATAGGTAGGTATGATGGACTCATTGGCACAACTTGGTTTCAGGAGTTTGGATGCACAAGCAGTATTCCCGCTTAGTACAAATGGAGGCTAGCAAATAGATTGAGAAATGACCAACCAAGAAACGAATACGATCATAAACAAGCATTAAACATAACTAACACTGAATGCACCACAAGTAGGATGTAACTTCATTGCATAACTATTGACCTTCATGCTTGCATAGGGAATCACAAACCTTAACACCAATATTCTTACTAGAGCATAATTACTCACCAACATGACTTACATATTACTGTCTCCATATCTCAAACTATTATAAGGAATCAAGTTTATAATATCCAATGATCTTCATGAAAGTTTTTATTATATCCCCCTTGAATATCTATCACTTTGGGACTAATTTCATATATTACCATTGCTACTAACAAGCTCTCAAACAAATTTAAGTGAAGAACAAGAGCATGAATATTTCTTCAAAATTTTCATCTCTCAAAATAATATAAGTGAAGCATGAGAGGATTTCTTCAAAAAAATTACTAACTCTCAAATTGATCTAAGTGAAGCATGAGAGTTTTCTTCAAAATTAAAGGACCATTGTGCTAAAAAAGATATAAGTGAAGTACTAGAGCTATTCATAGCTCAAAAAATTGAAGTGAAGCACATAGAGCAATTCTAACAAATCATAGCATCATTATTGTTGGGGATATGACTCCGAGGTGTGACCCGCCCAAGAGGGGCCGGGTTACACCGTTGGCAACTTACTGTGAAGAAGGCCCAAGAAAGGTCCAAGAAGACGAAGCATAAAGATAGGCGACGGCTTAAGAGGTGGGCCTAGTGAAGGCCCAAGACCCGGAGGTGTGAGCCGCCCGATGGTGACTTGCCTGGCAAGGCAAGACGACTTAGAAACCGAGCTGGTCATGTTGTGTGATCTGGCTTGGACTCTTGTAAGCCCCGGAGCCTCGACCTGTGTATATAAAGGTGAGACCCGGCGGCGGGTTAACTCAAGAAACAACGGATCGATAGCTAGGTCAAGCGTGATCGCTCCCTTGTAATCGATACTCAAGCAATACAAGTAAAAGCAGGACGTAGGCTTTTACCTCTTTGTGAGGGGCCGAACCTAGGTAAACCTTTGTGTCCTTTGTCCCATTCAACCCCTTCGAGCTAACCTACGTTGTGATGGCTCCACACCTAAGTCCTTTCACAAGGGCATCTGCCGTGTTAAATCCAAGACAGTTGGCGCCCACCGTGGGGCCAGAGCACGGTGGTTTTGAGTTCTTGAAGGGCAACTTCTCAGGGATCGAAGGATATGCCGTGGGCCAGATGACTAAGAGTCACCGCGGCAAGATCGACATCGACGATGCCGGCTGGGGCCTCAAGGCCGACTCAATCGAGTACGGGTACCGGGTCCCCTTTGGCTGAATTCATGTCTTCATCGGCAAGATCGGTGAGTTAGAACCTGAGCCGGACACCTGCACCGACATCATCGAGATGGCTCGGCGCGCGCGACCCGCCAGGGGTCAACCCAGCCGGAAGCACGTCTTTGTTGGCTTTGTTCATGGGGCGGATCTTGAGGAAGGTTCTGTATCTAGTGGAGAGACGGCCATCTATTCAGGTGATGAGTCATCGACCAGAGAAACCGAATCAATCTATCAGCTTCAGGATGGCGGGCTTGGGGGCTATTCCGATGGTGACAGTATTCCGGACCCTTATGAGCCGCCGAGCAGGGCTGCTATTTTTATGGCTGGTACACAACCAACGGTAAACTCATCAACAACTGCTCCCGTGACATCCAGTTCAACTGCTGCTGCGACAGCTGGGGCGGGCGGCTCTGTTCGGCCGCCGACTCAGGTTTTATCTGAGATCTTGGGCACCCTGACGACTCTGTTAGCCACGAAGGTGACTCCAGTGGATCAAGCACAACATAATGCAGAAGTTGCAAAGGTGCGAGATGAGGTGGCCAAAGCCCAAGAGGATCTTAATGCAGAGAATGCCAGCATGGCGACGGAGCGAGCTTCCATGGATGCCGAGTCACAGCGGATAAGGGCAGAAGCTTTCCGCCTAAGTCTAGATCAGAATGCGTCCAATGATGTTTTTCGAAGAAGGCACCAGAGCCGCTTGCCTTCGCAGTTTGAGGGGCGGAATCTTTTTAACACACCTGGGGCAGGAACGAGTAACCTGCCCGTTGTAACCCGGGCTGCTGAGGTGACAGGGACCGGGCGGTGGCCTAGCCTCGTCTGCCAGACCCGCCTCGTAGGGATCTGACCCCACCTCAACGGGTTCCAACACCCTCTAGCCATTATTCTAACTCAGTGGATAACATGATAGCAGCGGCCACTCGGCTAGCGGCTATCCCGATCGAAGGTGAGTCTCTAGTGGCGATAGAGACTCGGAACGTGGTGGAGCTTCTTCGGATGGCTATAGCGCATCAGGCGGCTTATTCGTATAGTCGTGAGCGGGTTCACTCAACTCGCCACCCAAGTCGAAGCTATAGCCGGCGTATTGAGTCGCCGGCGGTTTCTAGCAGTGAACGATGTCGTGACCCGCCTCGTAATGACCCGCCCCATGATGATAATATACTGAACAATGCTCAGGCCCTTATGGATCAGGCGAGAACCCATCGTGAGGCGGAATTGGCGGCTCAACTAGGGGCTCATCAGTGGTTTCCAGTAAACCCTTCGGTGTCTGTTGAGGCTGGGATAACTTCCAGAATAGTTGATGTGTCGGGTCTAGTGCCAGCTCTACGCAATGAACGTTTACCCAAGAATTTTAAGGGCCCTCGTAAGGTGCCTAATTATACAGCTGATCTTCCACCTAAGGCTTGGATTGAGAGCTATGAGCTGGCTATGGAGATGTTAGATGTTAATGATGCTGTATGTGCCAAGTACTTCACCATGATGTTAGATTGACCGGCTCGAACCTGGTTGAAGGGTTTACCCGCCAATTCCATCAATTCATGGGCTAAGTTGAAAGCGCGTTTCATCCAGAAATTTAAGGGAACTTGTAAGCAGCCTCTAATGATTATTGATCTAGATAACTATGTACAGCGGGAGGATGAGTCGGCCCACCATTGGGTCCGCCGGGTTTCAGCTATTATCCATTCATCCGATAGCATTGCGGCAGGTTCAGCTGTCCTGGTCTTGGAGAAGAATTGTCACTTTAGCCCCCTTAAGTAGAAGCTTGGGCGGCTTAAGTGTCACTATAATGACATGGGAGAGCTCATGGCAGCTCTCATCAAGTATGCCGACTCTGATACCACCAAAGATCCTGGATCTGATGACGAAAAATCCAACAAGGGAAAGAAGAGTGGTAATGGTAAGGGTCAACAGCAGAACATGACAGGGCATAATGGTCACAACCAGGGTAACGGTGGTAAGTGCAGACAACCCTATGGCGGGTCAAATCTTGTAGCTAACACCAACACTGGATATAAAAGCCAGCGCCGTAATGGCAATGGTAAGTAGGCCTTTGGAGGGCCGAAATTTAACATTGAGGCGATGATGAACGAACCTTGCCCAAAACACAGTCTACCCAATAAACCGGCGGCTCATGCTTGGAAGGATTGTTTCATCATGAGAGAGTACAGGAATTCCAACTTCAGTCAGAATCATGGCAACAATAATGGCTTGCCTGGCGGGTCAGGATCCGGCTCACAGGGGCCTGGCTTTGGTGGTGGCGGCTCAAGTTCTGGGTATCAAGGACAAGGCAACTAGGGTGGTTATAACCAGCAGTCTGGTCAGGGTAACCAGCAGCATCAGTCAGGATACCAGAGTAATCCAAAGCAATTAACAGTGGCCAGTATCAAGTTTTTACCATGAGTCTCTGCAAACGAGATCAGAAGGTTCATAAACGCGCGGTCAGTGCGATTGAGCCGGCGGTACCTCAATACTTGCGGTGATCGAAGCAACCAATCACATGGAGTCGAGAGGATCACCCGCCCCGGGTTGACAACCCGGGTCAACTAGCATTGGTGGTAGCCCCTCAGGTTGGGGGTTATAAATTCACCAAAGTACTCATGGACGGTGGCAGCAGTATCAATATCCTTTATTATGATACCTTTCGTCGGATGAATTTAACTGATAAGCAGCTTAAGCCGTCCTCTACAGTTTTTCATAGTGTGGTACCTGGTAAGTCGGCATATCCAGTTGGTAAGATTGCCTTGGAAGTGGCTTTTGGTGACAACTATGACTACAGAGCAGAGACGTTATGGTTTGAAGTGTTTAAAATCAAGAGTCCTTATCATGCCCTGTTCGGACGGCCGGCTTATGATAAGTTTATGGCACGACCTTGTTATGTTTATTTGCAGCTTAAGATGCCAGGATGTAAGGGTACTATTACAGTCCATGGCGATCAAAGGATAGCTTTGGAATGTGAAGAAGGAGATGCTGCCTATGCTGAATCAGCCTGTGCTACTGAGGAACTTAAATTTTATAAAGATAATGATGACCCGGCCGATATGACCCCTTTGAAGAAGCCCACCACCGAGCAAGACACTTTGTTGAAATTTAAGTCGGCTGATGATACTAAGCAAATTGACTTTGTCCCTGGCGACTCATCTCAACAGTTCGCAGTGGGGGCTAACATGGATCCTAAATAGGAAAGTGCGCTCATCGAGTTCATCCGTGAGAATCGGGACATCTTTGCATGGAAACCTTCTGACATGCCGGGTGTATCGAGAGAATTCGCTGAGCACACTTTTAATGTGGATCCTAAATTTAAGCCGGTTAAACAGTTTCTTCGTCATTTTAATGAGAAGCGACATAAGGCCATTGGAGAAGAAGTGGCCCGACTCTTGGCAGCCGGGTTCATTGTGGAAGTCTTTCATCCGGAGTGGTTGGCTAACCTGGTGCTGGTGCTTAAGAAGAATGGCATTTGACGTATGTGTGTTGACTACACAGATCTTATCAAAGATTGTCCAGCTGATCCATTTGCTCTTCCCCGTATTGACTAGATTATTGATGCCACGGCTGGTTGTGAAAGTTTATGTTTCCTGGATGCTTATTCTGGTTATCATCAGATCAAGATGGCAGTTAAAGACAAAGAGAAGACGTCTTTTATCACCCCTTTTGGAGCCTTCTGCTATGTCTCTATGCCTTTTGGGCTTAAGAGTGCCCAGGCGACTTATCAACGTTGTGTTCAGAATTGTTTTCACAGTCAAATTGGGCGCAATGTGCATGCTTATGTGGATGATATTGTGGTCAAATCCAGGAAAAAGGAGACACTCTTGGATGATCTAAGGGAGACCTTTGATAACCTCCGGGTCTATAAGATGATGCTTAACCCGGCCAAATGTGTTTTTGGTGTGCCTGCAGGCAAGCTCTTGGGTTTTCTGGTCTCAGAGAGGGGTATTGAAGCTAACCCGGAGAAGATTAAGCTATCACTTCATTGGCTAAGCCGGCGTGTGTCAATGACGTCCAACGCCTGGCGGGTCATATCGCGGCCTTAAGCCGGTTCATAAGCCGCCTGGGAGAGAAGGCAATTTCTTTATACCAGATGATGAAGAAGATAGATCATTTTGTCTGGAGTGACGCTGCTGATAAGGCGTTTGAGGCGCTCAAAAAGCAGTTAGCTGAGCCGCCCGTCCTGGCGACTCCCATTGAGAAAGAACCTTTGCTCCTGTATGTGGCAGCTAATAGTAAGGCTGTCAGTGTGGTGATTGTGGTGGAGCGCAAAGAGACGCGTAAGGAATACCTAGTCTAGAGGCCGGCTTATTATGTCAGTGAGGTGTTGATTGAGCCCAAGCAACGGTATCCGCATTGGCAGAAATTCGTATATGGAGTGTTCATGGCAAGTCGTAAGCTGAAGCATTATTTTCTTGGTCATCCTATTACTGTGGTCAGTTCTGCTCCTTTAGGAGACATTATTCAAAACAGGGAAGCCACAGGCCGGGTTGCTAAGTGGGCAATAGAACTCGGTCCTCATGGTTTGCAATATATGCCAAGAACAACTATCAAATCTCAGGCTCTGGTGGATTTCATCAATGACTGGACAGAATTGCAGACGCCTGAGGAGAAGCCTGATAACACATATTGGACGATCCACTTTGATGGGTCCAGGCGGCTGGAAGGCTCGGGGGCTGGAGTTATTTTGACTTCCCCACGAGGTGACAAATTTTGTTATGTTTTAAGGCTGATGTTTCCTTGTACTAACAATGCAGCATAATATGAGGCTTTACTCCACGGCGTTCGAATGGCCAAAGAGATGAATTTAAGCCGGGTCAGGTGTTTTGGCGACTCAGACTTGGTGGCTCAACAGGTTTTAGGCACATGGGATTCCAAAGACCAGCTCAAGGCGGCTTATCGCCGGGCGGTTGACAACACTGCTGGTCACTTCAAGGGGTACCTGGTGGAGCATCTGGATCGACGGAAGAATGAGGCAGCCGATGCCTTGAGCCGGCTTGGGTCTCAACGTAAGCCGGTGCCTCCTAATGTGTTTCTTGATGTATTACATAATCCCTCAGTCAAATTACCATCAGAAGAGGATCTTGCTATTCCTGACCCGGAGGCGCAGTTGGTGGTGGCTCTCCATGCTATTCCTGATTGGACGCTTCCCTACTTGGCTTACATGACCAGGGGCAAGTTACTTGAGGATAAAACTTTGGCAAGGCAAATCACTAGGAGGCCTAAGTCTATGACTATTGTCAATGGCGAGTTACACCGATGCAGTGTGACAGGCGTGTTCCAACGATGTGTTTCGCCTGGCGTGGGCCGTGAGATCTTAAGAGAGATCCATGAAGGTGATTGTGGTCATCATGCCAGCTCTAAGTCTTTAGTGGCTAAAGCTTTTCGTCATGTGTTTTATTGGTTAACGGCTCATGCTGATGCAGAGGATATCGTCAGTAAGTGTGATGGATGTCAGAAATTTTCTCGACGGGCTCATGTGCCGGCTCAAGAGTTGAGGATGATTCCAATTACTTGGCCATTTGCAGTCTGGGGGCTTGATATGGTTGGACCTTTCAAAAGGTCTAAGGATAAGAAAACCCACCTCTTGGTGGCGGTTGACAAATTTACCAAGTGGGTTGAAGCAGAGCCGGTTAGCAAGTGTGATGCGGCGACCGCAGTCCAGTTTGTTAAAAAGCTGATATTCCATTTTGGGTACCCTCATAGTATCATCACTAATAATGGTGCTAACTTGTCTAAGGGTGCTATGAAGGAGTTCTGTCAACAAGAACATATCCGTCTTGATGTTTCTTCTGTGGCTCATCCACAGTCTAATGGCCAGGCTGAGAGGGCTAACCAAGAAATTTTGAGAGGTATCAAGCCCTGGCTTATGGTTCCTTTGAAGAGAACACCCGGTTGTTGGGTTGAGGAGTTACCTTCAGTACTCTGGAGTATCAATACCACCCTAACAGGTCAACAAGCTATACGCCTTTCTTCATGGTTTATGGTGCAGAGGCTGTTCTTCCAAGTGATATCCGTCATGACTCGCCCCGTGTGGCGGCTTATGTTGAAGCTGATAATGAGATAGCACGTCAAAACACACTCGATGCTTTGGATGAGGAGCGTGACCTTGCGGCGGCTCGTTCAGCGATATATCAACAAGACTTGCGTCACTATCATAGCCGCCGAGTTAAATCTTGAGCGTTTCAAGAAGGTGACTTGGTACTCCGGCTGATTCAAGATCAGACTGATATGCATAAGTTATCACCTCCTTGGGAAGGGCCCTTTGTGGTCAGCAAAAACCTGAATAATGGGTCTTATTACCTCATTGATATACGAGAACACAAGGATTCACGCAAGTCAGAGGAGGAGACCCGTCGGCGCTGGAATATTGCTCATCTTCGACCTTATTACACCTGAGCCACCAGCTCTCATCTTTGTACATACATTTGTCAGTGTATATATTTTATGATCAATATAATAAAGCCGGCATCCCTGAAAAATTCAGGGCCTCTGTCGTTTCATTTCTGTGTATCTGAGTCTTTATTATTTGGTCATAAGGTCACTTGGGGGCTTCCAACCCACCAGGTTTAGCTTTCATACCCTCTTGACCTGGCGTGGACGCCAAATTATGAGTTATCCTGCCTGTTTGCAACTTGCTACTCCACCAAGTGACCCGCTGAACTCTTAACAGTCAATCTTTTTCAAGACCCTGAACTCGTTAAGGTTAAAACGGCGGCTTGTGTCACGTGAGAGCCGGCTTACAGTGAGCTAGGATTAACTCAACGGCTGTGCGGCCCTTGAAAGTACATGGCCCTGTGAGCCAACTTGTTTGGTCGAGCTTTGGTAAGCCGGCCAGGCAATTATTTGAAATTTTTTGTATTTTTTCTCTTGAGTCCTTTGGATTTGTTTCTCCTAAAGATTTTTTCTGTTACGTGAATTTTGACAATCCAGGTCATAGAGCTCAGATTGTATGACTCATGTTTGAGTATTTTGGGTTTGGTAACCCGCCCTGGCTATGGACTTTAAGTCGCTAGTATGCTTTGGTTTGAATAATTGAGGTCATACGATTGTAAGTCTTTGGGTTGTCGCCCGTGCTGGATATTGATGTTTAAGCCGTCAGTATGATCAAAATCTACAGGTATGTTTTCAATTGTTATATGAATATTCGGGTTTGGTAACCCGCCCTGATTTTCAACTTTACGTTGTCATTATATTTTGACTTGAATGGCCTTGATTATAGTGTTAATAATCATGTTAGGCTATATATGTTTGGGTTGTCACCCGTCCTGGTTTTTGACCGTAAGTCACCAGGACATATGTTTAACATTTTTTTGGCAGGACATGCAAAGTTTTACGCACAAATAAGAGTACTACTATGACTCGTATGAATGATCCGATCAAGCCCATCATAAAGATTAAAACTGGTGGTTCAAAAGTTAAGATCAACATGCACGAAGGCATGACATGGCGGATCATTGTTTTAAAACAAGCCTATTACAAGGCTTTAACGAGCCCACAGGGTTGAAACAAAGTATTTTCTGAAGCTACATTCTTACACCCTGGCCTGAAAGCCGCCTGGACCGTCATTACTATGAATCAGTTTCCTTCTTGGTGAGTTGATGACTCCGGGTATCTGAAGGTCAGGCAACGTCTAGTTGATGCCGGTTAAGGCCTCGAATATGGTTTCATCATTTATAATTGGAGCAGAGTCAAGGTCAAGGGCAAAGAGGTGCTTACGCCTGGCGGGAACAAGATTCATCACTTCATGGGCGGGCGGCTTAATTTTGTTGTTCTGATCATCATAAGCCAGCGTGTAGTGCTTCAGATTCAGTTCTTCAATAAGCTTGCATGCCACGGGCCGCATCTCCCTGACGCACTTGTTAAAATCTTGTTCTTCAAAACTTGACCCGTCATCTTTAAATTCGGGGCATCCGGTGGCTTTCTCCTCTGGGTCAAGTTCTGCTTGCCATGCCTTAGCTCGACCTAGAGCGACGATAGCTTAAGCTCGGATGGCTGACAATCGGCACTCTTCGATTTGAGCCGGTGCTATCGACAGCTGCTCTAGCACGGTCTTGATAAGTGTTGGATGTTTTTTCCCACCTGACAGGGCAACAAGACTGCGCAGAGTTCCCGTATATAACTGCTCGGTCAAGGAGTACACTGCCTTTAATTTCAGCAGCATACTTTCACCAAGGCTGGCGCTTCTAGAACCTGTTCAATTGAGGCATAAGAGTTGCCAGGCGGGTTAAAAACATTACATCTTATAAGTCGCTAGATGAGTTAAAGAAATACTAAAACAGATGATGAGTGGTATATGAATCTTACCAAAGATGGCGGTTGTCATATGGATAATGTGCTGCTTTAAGCCGGTGAGCTCATCGGTCACCGGCTTAAGTTGAGCTTCAGCTTCTTCGGCTTTCTTCACTAGAGTAACCTTTTCAGATTCCCAGGTGGCTCTCTCAGCATCAAAACCTGCCTTCAATTTCTCAATTTCCTCTAATGAGGCCTTCAGATCTGACTTGGCCTTCGAGGTTTCTGTCTACTGCCGCTTTAAATTTTTTCTTAAATCGCCAACTTGCGACTCCTTCATAACCAATTCTGCCTGAAAGACAACAGTAACATAATGGTTACAACATAAGAAGATAGGTTTTTGTGATGCGGATTACTTAAAGTCCCAAGCACATTGCAAGCAATATACTTGGCACTTGGGGGCTAATGTAGGTCGTTTCAAAAAAAATTATGACCCGGTTCAACTTGTCATTTTAAACCGGCCCGTGGGGGCTACATATTGGAATTTTTCAAAATAAAGTGACTATAAGTCCCGGCTCATCTTGTTAAGTTAAGCCGGCCCTTGGGGGCTACATATTTGGATCTTAGAGTTAATTATCTGTATGGCTCATTTTTTTACTATGAGTTCATGGTTGAAAAGCTATACAAAGTTCATTCAAGGCTAATATCTGAAAGACCCGGCTCATCTTGATAGGATAAGCCGGCCCTGAGAGGCTACAGTTTGAAGATTTTTTAAGTCTACATCATACTCAACCTTTTCCTATCCTCTAGACTTGGCGGCTATATAAATATATATGGAAAGGGGTTAGTAACATACCTCATAGCGTTCCTTCATAAGATTCACTAAACTGGCTTCCAGGTCACGGCTAGTGTGAAGGCGGTTTAGATAACCCGCGTGGATGTCATTTGTATTGAGGGCGGCATAACTCTCTAGATCCAGCTTCAATTTGCCTTTGTCTTCTGCTGGCGGCTCTTCTTTGGCGCTGTGTTTGGACAAGACAGTATTATTCCCTGGCTCTGTATAGCCTGTGCCAGTGATGATGACATCCTCGGCAGTCTTGTAAGAAGGGACCTCTTCAGTAAGCTTGATAGGGCTGGGCGGTTTAGGACTTGGCGGGTCATGCGTGATGGCCGGGTCAACCTCAGTGTTCATTGGACCAAAGGCTGTGGCATCAGCTTCTGGTGGCGGGCCATTAGCAAGGGCTTCAGGGTTTTTAGTTGAAGACTCTGAGGCTCCTGGCACTTGCTTCTCCAGTTCAGCAGCTTTGGTGTTCTTGGAAGAACCGCCCACTTTCAATTTTTGGCCCGTTTTTGCCATGCCTCTGTGACAAGAATACAAGAGTATGAGTATATATTATGATTTATTGACCAGCAAATGAGAAAGCTTACCCTTGGGCAATTTTGAAGACAGGCATCTGAGTCCCAGTAGATTCGCCAGAGGATGAGTGAGGTGTTCCCTGGTAGTTTGAATCGGAAGAGTTATCTGGTTGACGAATGAGACCCGCCTTTGGAAAGGAGAGGGATGGATTATGTGGCACCTCATTTCGGCGCTTCCGAGGGGCAGGCGTGTTGGGTAAGCGGGTTGCAAGGTCACCACCACTGCTCCGGGTTGCATGCTTCGCCTCGTGTTGCTGTTTTTTCAAAAGAAAATAGGGGTCCGAATGAGCAAGAGGATGAGAAAATCTTACTTTTCGAGAGACCCGCCGAGTTTTTTGTCTTGGCAAAGGTTCTGAGTCGGAGGAGATTATGGTTACCTCTGATGTATCTACATGGCTAGTCTCCACGTCGTCCTGAGAGGAATCAATGTCAATAAGTTGCATAAAAAAGAAGCCAAGAGAATCGAGTTCTACCTTCGACTCATCTTCTAGTGCAAATAAATCTGCGGCATCCTGTTTCTTTCCTTTGGCCTTTTTTGGAGCCTGAGACTTTCCTCTGGCCTTTTTGATGGATGGCTTATCTTGCAGCTTCTTGTTCTAGAAGGAAGAATTAGCCTGAAAGCATGTATCATGATAAGAAGATATACATGTTATGAGGAAACAGTGGATAAGTTAAAGGTTGGGTCAGATACTCACATCAGGAGCCGGGTTAAGTTTGCAGAAAGGGTTCAATCCTGTTTTACTGCAGTTATCCAAAGTTTCCCCAAGCAATGACTTGGTCATATCATTGATCTGCTTGTCATCTAGATGAACTTGGTTGTATTGCTGCATGTCTTTCACGTCGCAGGTGTACTGGCACATTAAGCCAGAGCGGCGGCTCAAAGGCAAAATCCTCCAGGCGACCCAGCAGCGGACCAGGTCAATTCCAGTTAAGCCGTTGGCTAATAAAGCCCTTATTTTTGAAAAGGTAGGCGCATACTTGGCCCGTTCTGCAGCAATGATCCGGTCAGGGAGTTCATGCCTAGGGCTGAGCCGGAAGGGGCGGAAACCCGACAGAGGATTTTCACCAGCCGAAGAGGTATCTTGGCAGTAGAACCAAGTCTGGTTCCAGTCCTTGGGGTGACTAGGTAGTACAACTGCAAGAAAAATGGCATCTCTCTGCCTCTGAATAGAAATCCCGCCTAGTTCAAGGCTAGGCCCGTCTGTCATTTCGGTTTGCCGGTTTAGATAATAGTATTCCCTGAATAGGTCAACACTGGGCTCTTCTTGAAGGTACACTTCGCAGAAAACTTGAAAATTGCATATGTTGGAGACAGGGTTGGGACCAATGTCTTGGGGGTGTAGCTTGTAGAAGTGCAGAATATCCAAAAAGAATTTTGACCCGGGGGGTGAGAAGCCACGGAGGAGGTGATCTGAAAAGACTATAACCTCCCCTTCTTTAGGTTGAAGCGTAACTTCAGCCCCTGGAACTCACCAGTGGATGGCATTTTTTGCTGGTAAGACTCCCATCTCAACATACTCATTGAGAGATTGTTCAGAGACAGTAGAAGCAACCCAGTCGCAAGAGGTGGTGGTCTTAGTCATTTTTTGACAAGCTGAGGTCTGAGAATAAAAGTGTGGCGGATTAACGTTATGATGATGAACCACCTAATGATTACAAAATTCATATTTAAGTCGGCTGTTTTCTAGTGAATCACAAATTCATGGTTAAGCCGGTCAGATCGCGGCGGGTTACAAGGTTGTTATCTAAGCCGCCTTGAACATCAAACAGCAGGTTAAATATCCATGGAGCTGAAGTTTAGCAAATTCTGCTAAGTGTGAGACAAACAAGTTTCTCAATTTATTCCTATAGTTTTGGATCTACTGCAGCTCTGAAAATAAAAGAAAATGGCTAAACCTAAAGCATGGCAGTGGAAGAACATATAGGCTGGAGATTGAATCTCAGGGAGAAGGGATGCGTCTATGATTTGAAGCAAATACCAAAACTACCACCGCAAGGTTTCAGTATCGTTTTGTGGATTGAACTAAACGACATGGTGGATGAGCCGTGATGAACTTGCATGAACTCGATGAACTCCGATGAACCCTATGAACAAGATCAATCTAATGTGGATCTAGGTCAAGGAAACAATGTTACCTGGGTGCTTGACTGAAGAGCGGAGGAGCGCCATGATCTTTGGTCCCGGTCAGGTTGATGCAGCGGCCTGGTTGGAGTCGATGGTGAGGAACGACAGCGGCGGAGCTCCGGCGGCGGCGGACGACGTGAGGAGGAAGAAGGAGAGAGAAGGGCGGGCGTAAAAAGTGAAAAGAGGGCCCCCCGTCCCTATTTATAAGGAAACGGTAAAATGGCATGTGCAGAAATCAAGGAGGCAACATGATTATATCAACAGTGCAGGCGCCTCGATTATCGGATGACCAGTTAATGCAAAAGATCCATTGTGATGTCATGGATTTTTTATGAATTTGCTTTGCATGACATCATGGTGGGTTATAATAATTTGTTTGAGGTTAAGAATTGAAAGGGCGACTTGCCAGCTGAAGCAGTGAAGATTGACATGAACAAGTTCAAATCAATCTGGGGCCTAATGTTGGGGATATGACTCCAAGGTGTGACCCGCCCAAGAGGGGCCGGGTTACACCGTTGGCGACTTACTGTGAAGAAGGCCCAAGAAAGGTCCAAGAAGACGAAGCATAAAGATAGGCGACGGCTTAAGAGGCGGGCCTGGTGAAGGCCCAAGACCCGGAGGTGTGAGCCGCCTGATGGTGACTTGCCTGGGAAGGCAAGATGACTTAGAAACCGAGCTGGTCACGCTGTGTGATCCGACTTGGACTCTTGTAAGCACCGGAGCCTCGACATGTGTATATAAAGGTGAGACCCGGCGGCGGGTTAACTCAAGAAATAACGGATCGATAGCTAGGTCAAGCGTGATCGCTCCCTTGTAATCGATACTCAAGCAATACAACTAAAAGCAGGACGTAGGCTTTTACCTCGTTGTGAGAGGCCGAACCTGGGTAAACCTTTGTGTCCTTTGTCCCGTTCAACCCCTTCGAGCTAACCTACGTTGCGATGGCTCCACACCTAAGTCCTTTCACAAGGGCATCTGTCGTGTTAAATCCACGACAATTATGGTTCTCTCAAATAGGTGTGTCCAGCAAGGATGATCGTGACAAACTAAAAAGCAAAACAAGCAAAGACTCATATAATACAAGACGCTCCAAGCAAAACTCATGATATGTGACGAATAAGAATATAGCTCCAAGTAAAATTGCCGATGGTCATTAGAAGAAAGAGGGGATGCCTTCCGGGGCATCCCCAAGCTTAGTTGCTTGGTTCTACTTGAATATTACCTTGGGGTGCCATGGGCATCCCCAAGCTTAGGCTCTTGACACTCCTTATTCCTTCATCCATCGTGATCTCACCCAAAACTTGAAAACTTCAATCACACAAAACTTAACAAAAACCTTCATGAGATCCGTTAGTATAAGAAAACCAATATTTACTTGAAGTACTATTGCAAACCCATTCATATTTTGTTATTGCATTATACCTACTGTATTCTAACTTTACCATGGCTTATACCCCTCGTTACAATCCATAGATTCATCAAAATACGCACACAATGCAATAAAAACAGAATCTGTAAAAAATAGAATAGTCTGTAAAGACTCAAATTTTGCTCATACTTATGTAACTGCAAAAATTCTGAAAAATTAGGACAACTTGGAAAATTTGTATATCAAACATGTGTAAAAAATCAGATCAAAAACATCTTTCTGTGAATTTAAACAATTCCAGAACTGGGCGCAAAAGTTTATTTTTTTCAACAGGATCAAATCAACTATCATCCAACACAATCCTAAAGGCTTTACTTGGCACAGACACTAATTAAAACATTAAAACATAATCATAACAGTAGCATAATTGTGCAAATACACAAGAACAGAAAGAAAAAGTGAAAAAATATTTTATTCATTGGGTTGCCTCCCAACAAGTGCTATTGTTCTATGCCCCTAGCTAGGCATAATGCATAGATTCAAGTATTGTCATCTTTCTTCTTGTTTTACATAGATGTGTTTTTGTCAGGAGGTTTTTCAAATATAACTTGAAATACATTATCCATAGAAATTTTGGCATTATCAAGTTGCCCATCTGTATGTCCCCTTTGATTCTCGGCTACAATCCAAGAATATTGTTGATTAACATCATTGAAAACTTGTTGGATCATATCCAAAACGGGAATTTCCTTTTTAAGGTTCTCATCAAATATTTGATTATTGCCAAGCAAATTTCTTAAAACATAATCACTATTTTAAAGGATATCATCTGTCACCGGTTTTGCACGGTTCATACCATAAAAAACAAAGATCTCCCAAGCTTCCCATACTATATGATCAAATTCATTCATAAGGACAAGGGTGGCTTGTTTTTGCCACTCTAGATTTTCCAATTTTCCTTATGCCACTCTAGATTTTGACATTTCACTTTTGCCACTCTTAGCTTTTGAAAATTATCATAATTGTCGTTCCGTGGCAAAAGCAAAATAATTTTATTTCATTTTTGCCACTCTTAACTTTTGAAATGTATCACAATTGCCACTCTGAAAATTTTGCTTTTGCCACGGGAATGGCAATTGTGATAATTGTCAAAAACTAAGTGTGGCAGAAGTGAAATGTCAAAATCTAGAGTGGCATAAGGAAAATTGGCAAAATTTATAGTGGCAAAAACAAAATTTTCCCATCTTTTTAGCCCTAGGATCCTTTATAACAGGTAGCTCATAAAACAATTTTTGCAAGGTAGGATGAGTACGAATAAATCTATTCTCAAGTTTCAGAACTAGTGTTGAAATAGCTTCCACATAAGTTTTACTTCTTTTAAGTATAGGAGCATCATCACAAGTCAAAGTTCCAACACAATTAAAGAATTCTTGGATAGCACCTTTTCCTATAACATCCCCTTGTCCCAAAACAAAAGTTTTAGCATCAAGATTACCAGAACATCGAATTTTAGGAGTTCTTCCATCATCTGTTTCTGCCATACCAAAATCACTCATGATGACGACTCAAAACAAGCAAACAAAAGATCAAACGAGAAAAAGGCAAACGAAAAAGAAGGCAACTATTTTTGTGTTTTTCTGAAAACATTTTAGAAGTGGGGGAGATGAAAACGAGAGGCAAATGGCAAATAAAGTAATTGCAAGGAGATGAGATTTGTGATTGGGTACTTGATAGATGTTGATGATGTCTCCCCGGCAATGGCGCTAGAAATTCTTCTTGATTGCTTGATCTGCGTTGGTATTTCCCCGAAGAGGAGAGGATGATGCAGCACAACAACGGTAAGTATTTCCCTCAGTTATGAAACCAAGGTTATCAATCTAGTAGGAGAACCAAGCAACACTATGTAAACAACACCTGCACACAAATAACAAGAACTTGCAACCCAACGCGTAAGAGGGGTTGTCAATCCCACCTCGGTATTGAGATAGATAAAATTGTATGAGATTTGACAAATAGATCTTGCAAAAACACAAAATAAAATAAATAAAGAAAAATTGCAGCAAGGTATTTTTGGTTTTAATATGATAGGAAATAGACCCCGGGAGCCATAGATGTCACTAGAGGCTTCTCTCGAGAAAATAGCATACAGTGGGTAAACAAATTACTGTTGGGTAATTGACATAAAAGAGAATACTTATGACGATATCCAAGACAATGATTATGTATATAGGCATCACGTCCAAGATTAGTAGACCAACCTCTGCCTGCATTTACTACTATTACTCCACACATCGACCGCTATCGAGCATTCATCTAGTGTATTAAGTTCATGGAAAAATGGAGTAATGCATTAAGAATGGTCACATGATGTTGACAAGATCTATTCATGCAGGAATAGACCCCGCCTTTTTATCCTTAATGGCAATGATACATGCGTGTCATGTCTCCTTCTATCACTGAGATCGAACCCATCACAAAGCACCTCTTCCCATTGCAAGAAAAATCAATCTAGTTGGCCAAACCAAACCAAAGTTTCGGAGAAGAAATATGAGGCTATAACAATCATGCATAAAAGAGTTCAGCAAAGACCCAAATAATATTCATGTATAGATCTGATCATAAACTCACAATTTATCGGATCCCGACAAACACACCGCAAAAATTCATTACATCGAATAGGTCTCCAAGAACATCGAGGAGAGCATTGTATTAAAGATCAAAAAGATAGAAGAAGCCATCTAGCTACTACCTACGGACCCGTAGGTCTATGGTAAACTACTCACACATCATCGGAGGGGCAAGGGTGATGATGAAGAACCCCTCCGTGATCGTTAACCCCTCTGGCAGAGTGTCGAAAAAGGCATATAGATTGGATCTCGTGGTTCTTGAGCTTGCGGCGGCTAGAATTATGTTTCGTCGACTCCCCTAGGGTTTTTGGGATTTTAGAGTATTTATAGAGGCAGAGGTCGATGGAGGGGATGTCTGTGGGCCCCACTACCCACCAGGACGCGGCTGGGGGCCCTCGCACACCCTGGTGTCGAGTGGGCCCCACAGGGCCCCTCCAGTGCACTTCTTGGGCCTCCTGGGTGTCTTCTGTGCAGAAAAAATTCTCCTAAAAGTTTCGTTGCATTTGGACTTCGTTTGGTACTGATTTTCTGTGAAGTAAAAAACAGCAACTGGCACTAGGCACTATGTCAATAGGTTAGTCCCAAAAAATGATATAAAGTTGCTTTAAAATGAATATAAAACATCCAAGATTGATAATATAACAGCATGGAACAATAAAAAATTATAGATACGTTGGAGACGTATCAAGCATTGGGCCATGTTTTTTTATGGCTCTAATGTGCTCAATGGCTCGAGGGCTAGAGTGGTCCTAGTTTCCCCAAGGGAGACCGGCTCAACTATGTGCTATAGATTCACTTGGATTCCTCGAACAACGAGGCAGAGTATAAAGCTCTTTTATATTGGTTGCGCATGGCCATCTTACTCGGCATCCGCCGATTGATGGTTTACGGTGACTTGGATCTTGTGATTAATCAAGTTATGAAAGAGTGGGACATTCGGAGTCCAGCAATGACAGGCTAGTGCAATGCGGTTAGAAACATGGAGAAAAACTTTGAAGGGTTGGAACTGCATCATATCCCACGACTCAAGAATTAGGCGGCTGATGACTTAGCCAAGATCGGTTCCACCTAGAAAGAGGTTCCGAAGAAATTGTTCCTTGAACACCTACACTTGCCATCCATCAAAGAAGACCCCTTTGTGGAGGAGCCCCCGCAACCAGTCGGACCATCCAACCTGACTGAAGTTGAAATTCTAGCAGTAATCGATGTGATTCACGAAGTGTTGGTGATCATTCCCGAGTGGACGGAGCCATACATAGCATACTTGCTCAGGCAAGAGCTCCCTGAGGATGAAGTTGAGGCCTGATAGATCGTCTAACAGTAAAATTCTTATACTGTCATGGGAGACCAGCCTCTTGTGTTACATAGCACTGCATTTCACTAGAGGAGGGGCAACAAATCCTGTAGGAGATTCACTCGGGAACTGATGTCGCTTGAAACTGCATCGGTATTTCCCCAAAGAGGAAGGGATGATGTAGTACAGCTACGGTACGTATTTCCCTCAGTTATGAAACCAAGGTATCAATCCAGTAGCAGAATCAAGCAACACTATGTAAACGGTACCTCCACACAAAGAACAAATACTTGCAACCAAACGCGTAAGAGGGGTTGTCAATCCCTCCAAGGTAACGGCGCCAGAAATTGGCAAGTTGACGGGAAAATATTTGTGATAGATTGGATAAATAGCTCTCGATAAAATGCGAAATAAAATAAGCAATAAAAAGCAAGGTATTTTTGGGTTTTTGGAATAATAGATCTGAAAATAAAAGCTAATAAAAATAGATCTCAAAGCGGGGGTCGTAGATTTCACTAGTGGCTTCTCTCGAGAAATAGCACACGATGGGTAACAAATTACTGTTGGGCAATTGATAGAAGATCGAATAATTATGACGATATCCAAGGCAATGATCAATATATAGGCATCACGACCAAGATTAGTAGACCGACACCTGCCTGGATCTACTACTATTACTCCACACATCGACCGCTATCCAGCATGCATCTAGTGTATTAAGTTCATGGAGAAATGGAGTAATGCAATAAGAATGATGACATGATGTAGACGAGATCTATTCATGTAGGAATAGCCCCCATCTTGTTATCCTTAATAGCAATGATACATGCGTGTCTTGCTGCCCCTTTTGTCACTAGGAAAGAACACCGTAAGATCGAACCCATCACAAAGCACCTCTTCCCATGGAAAGAAAAATCGATCTAGTTGGCCTAACTAAACCAAAGATTCAAAGAAGAAATATGAGGCTATAAATAATCATGCATATAAGAGATCAAAGAAAACTCAAATAATATTCATGGATATAGATCTCATCATAAACTCAAATTTCATCGGATCCCAACAAACACACCGCAAAAAAGAGTTACATCAAATAGATCTCCAAGAGACCATTGTATTGATAATCAAAAAGAGAGAAGAAGCCATCTAGCTACTGCCTACGGACCCTTAGGTCTATGGTGGACTACTCACACATCATCAAAGAGGCACCAGTGTGGCTGATGAACCCCTCCATGATGGTGTCTAGATTGGATCTCGTGGTTCTGGAACTTGCGGCGGCTGGAATTGTGTTTCATCGACTCCTCTAGGGTTTCTGGAATATTTGGGAATTTATAGGGCGAAGAGGTGGTGCGGGAGGTCTCCGTGGGGGGCACAACCCCCCTGGGCGTGCCCTGGTGGGTTGTGCCCACCACGGGCCTCCCCTCTGGTACATCTTTGGCCCACTGGGTGTCTTCTGGTCCAGAAAAAATCTCCAAAAAGTTTTGCTGCATTTGGACTCCGTTTGGTACTGATATTCTGCGAAGTAAAAACAAGCAAAAAACAGCAACTGGCAATGGGCACTATGTCAATAGGTTAGTCCCAAAAAATGATATAAAGTTGCTATAAAATGATTGTAAAACATCCAAGAATGATAATATAACAGCATGGAACAAGCAAAAATTATAGATACGTTGGAGACGTATCAGCATCCCCAAGCTTAATTCCTACTCGTCCTCGAGTAGGTAAATGATAAAAATAGAATTTTTGATGTGGAATGTTGCCTAACATGTTCATGACATATTCTGTTCTTTTCTAGTATGGACATTTGGACTTTTATATGGTTCAAAGAAATAGTCTAGTTTTGACATGAAGATTTCAATACTCAAGCATATCAACAAGCAACCATGTCTTTCAAAATATAAACCCTAAAGAAAGTTATCCCTAGCCCATCATGCTCAATCATTGATCCATTCATGAAACACACTCGCATATTAGCTATATCCAATGCTCAAGTATGATCATAGTGCTCCCTAGTTGGTGCTTTATAAGAGAAGATGGAGACTCCAATAAAAATAAAAATTGCATAAAGTAAATAGATAGGCCCTTCGCAGAGGGAAGTTGGGATTTGTAGAGGTGCCAGAGCTCAAAGCTTAAATTGAGAGATAATTTTTTTTGAGAGGCATGCTTTTCCCGTCAACAAAAATGACCGAGTAATTCCCAACACTTTCCATGCTAGATATATCATAGGCGGTTCCCAAACAGAAAATAAAATTATTCCTTTTTCCACCATTCTTTCACAATCCATGGCTAGCCGTATCCACGGGTGCCTTCCATACCAACACTTTCCAAGGAATTTATTATTTGACAACATAAAATAAATTTCTTTTTCATTTTGGGACTGGGCATTGCTACTTCTTGAGCCTGCGTTGATTTTTTCCTTGAAGAGGAAAGGGTGATGCAGCAACGTAGAGATAAGTATTTCCCTCAGTTAAGAACCAAGGTATCAATCCAGTAGGAGGCACAAGCAAGTCTCCAATCTATGCACCTGCACAAACTAACAAACACTTGCACTCAACGCGAAAAAGGGGTTGTCAATCCCTTCATGGTCATGAACCAGAGTGAGATCTAATAGAGATAGGTATAAAAGATAAATAAAAGGGTAAACTAAACTAAATATAAATAAATTGCAGCAAGGTATTTTTGGGTATTTTGGTTTATAGATCTGAAAATATATGATGGAAAATAGACCCGGGAGCCATAGGTTTCACTAGAGGCTTCTCTCTTAAAGATAGCATACGGTGGGTAAACAAATTACTGTTGAGAAATTGATAGAAAAGTGCAAAGTTATGGTGATATCTAAGGCAATGATCATGCATATAGGCATCATGTCTGTGACAAGTAGACCGAAACGATTCTGCATCTACTACTATTACTCCACACATCGACCGCTATCCAACATGCATCTAGAGTATTAAGTTCATAAGAACGGAGTTACGCTTAAAGTAAGATGACATGATGTAGAGGGATAAACTCAAGCAATATGATATAAACCCCATCTTTTTATCCTTGATGGCAACAATAAAATATGTGCCTCGCTAACCCTTCTATCACTGGGTGAGGACACCACAAGATTGAACCCAAAACTAAGCACCTCTCCCATTGCAAGAAAAACCAATCTAGTTGGCCAAACCAAACCGATAGTTCAAAGAGAAATACAAAGATATCTTAATCATGCATAAAAGAGTTCAGAGAAGACTCAAATAATATTCATAGATAACCTAATCATAAATCCACAATTCATCGGATCTCAACAAACACACCGCAAAAAAGTATTACATCGAATAGATCTCCAAGAATATCGAGGAGAACATTGTATTGAAGATCAAAGAGAGATAAGAAGCCATCTAGCTACTAGCTATGGACCCGTAGGTCTGTGGTAAACTACTCACACATCATCGGAAGGGTAGCAAGGTTGATGTAGAGGCCCTTCATGATCGAATCCCCCTCTGGCAGATCGCCGGAAAAGGCCCCAAGATGGGATCTCACGGGAACAGAGGCTTGCGGAGGCGGAAAAGTATTTGGGTGTATGCTTCTGATGTTGGGGGAATATTTGGGAATTTATAGTGCAAATATTAGGGTTGGAAGACCTCTGAGGGGCCCACAAGCCCTCAGGGCGCCCCCCTAGGGCGTGCCTTGCAGGCTTGTTGCCTCCTCGGGAACCTTCTGGCCCTCTCACCAAGTTACGTAGGTGTCTTCTGGTCCAAGAAAAATCATCGTGAGAGTTTTATTCCGTTTGGACTCTGTTTGATATTCCTTTTCTGTAAAAGTCAAAAACAAGGAAAAAACAGAAAGTAGCACTGGGCTCTAGGTTAATAGGTTAGTCCCAAAAATAATATAAAATAGCATATTAATGCATATAAAACATCCAAAACAGATAATGTAATGGCATGGAACAATAAAAAATTATAGATACGTTAGAGACGTATGAAGCATCCCCAAGCTTAATTCCTGCTCGTCCTCGAGTAGGTAAATGATAAAAACAGAATTTTTGATGTGGAATGCTACCTAACATATTTATCAATATAATCTTCTTTATTATGGCATGAATATTCAGATCCATAAGATTCAAAACAAAAGTTTAATATTGACATAAAAACAATAATACTTCAAGCATACTAATAAAGCAATCATGTCTTCTCAAAATAACATGGCCAAAGAACGTTATCCCTACAAAATCATATAGTCTGGCTATGCTCCATCTTCATCACACAAAGTATTTCATCATGCACAACCCCGATGACAAGCCAAGCAATTGTTTCATACTTTTGATGTTCTCAAACTTTTTTAACTTTCACGCAATACATGAGGGTGAGCCATGGATATAGCACTATAGGTGGAATAGAATATGGTGGTTGTGGAGAAGCCAAAAAAGAAGGAGAAAGTCTCACATCAACTAGGAAAATTAATGAGCTATGGAGATGCCCATCAATTGATATCGATGCAAGTGAGTAGGGATTGCCATGCAACGGATGCACTAGAGCTATAAGTGTATGAAAGCTTAAAAGAAACTAAGTGGGTATGCATCCTACTTGCTTGCTCACGAAGACCTAGGGCAATTTGAGGAAGCCCATAATTGGAATATACAAGCCAAGTTCTATAATGAAAAATTCCCACTAGTATATGAAAGTGACAAAACAGGAGACTCTCTATCATGAAGATCATGGTGCTACTTTGAAGCACAAGTGTGGAAAAACGATAGTAACATTGTCCCTTCTCTCTTTTCTCTCATTTTTTTCTTTTCTCTCTGTCTTTTTTTTGTGTGGGCTTCTTTGGCCTCTTTTATTTTTTTATAAAGTTCGGAGACTCATCCCAACTTGTGAGGGAATCATAGCTTCCATCATCCTTTCCTCACATGGGACAATGCTCTAATAATGATGATCATCACACTTTTATTTACTTACAACTCAAGAATTACAACTCAATACTAGAACAAGATATGACTCTATATGAATGCCTCCGGCAGTGTACTGGGATGTGCAATGATCAAGAGTGACATGTATAAAAAATATGAACGGTGGCCTTACCACAAATACTATGCCAACTACATGATCATGCAAAGCAATATGACAATGATGGGGCGTGTCATAATAAAATGGAACGGTGGAAGTTGCATGGCAATATATCTCGGAAAGGCTATGGAAATGTCATAATAGGTAGGTATGGTGGCTGTTTTGAGGAAGGGTATATGGTGGGTTTAATGCACCGGCAAAAGTTGCGCGGTACTAGAGAGGCTAGCAATGTTGGAAGGGTGAGAGTGCGTATAATCCATGGACTCAAAATTAGTCATAAAGAACTCACATACTTATTGCAAAAAATTATTATCCATCGAAACAAAGTACTACACGCATGCTCCTAGGGGGATAGATTGGTAGGAAAATACCATCGCTCGTCCCCGACCGCCACTCATAAGGAAGACAATCAAAAAATAAATCATGCTCCGACTTCATCACATAACGGTTCACCATACGTGCATGCTACGGGAATCACAAACTTTAATACAAGTATTTCTACCAATCCACAATTACTCACTAGCATGACTCTAATATCACCATCTTTATATCTCAAAACAAATGCAAGGAATCAAACTTCTCATCTATTCAATGCTCTTTATATGAAAGTTTTTATTATATCCCTCTTGGATGCCCATCATATTAGGACTAAATTCATAACCTAAGCAAATTACCATCCTGTTTAAGACTCTCAAAATAATATAAGTGAAGCACTAGAGCAAACTGCCTAGCTCAAAAGATATAAGTGAAGCACATAGAGTATTCTAATAAATTCACGATTAATGCGTGTCCCTCTCAAAAGGTGTTTACAGCAAGGGTGATTGTGGAAAACTAAAAAGCAAAGACTCATATCATACAAGACGCTCCAAGCAAAACACATATCATGTGGTGAATAAAAATATAGCCTCAAGTAATTTACCGATGGATTGAAGACAAAAGAGGGGATGCCATCCGGGGCATCCTCAAGCTTAGATGCTTGGTTGTCCTTGAATATTACCTTGGGGTGCCTTGGGCATCCCCAAGCTTAGGCTCTTGCCACTCCTTAGTCCGTTGTCCATCAAATCTTTACCCAAAACTTGAAAACTTCGCAACACAAAACTCAACAGAAAACTCATAAGATCCGTTAGTATAATAAAATAAATCACCACTTTAGGTACTGTTGTGAACTCATTCTTAATTTATATTGGTGTTATATCTACTGTATTCCAACTTCTCCATGGTTCATACCCCCTGATACTACCCATAGTTTCATCAAAATAAGCAAACAACACATAGAAAACAGAATCTTTCAAAAACAGAACAGTCTGTAGTAATCTGGAAATTTCATATACTTCTGTAGCTCCAAAAATTCTGAAAATTTAGGAAATTTGTATATAAATCTTGTGTAAAAAATTTAGATTAAAAGCACATTTCTGTGATTTTTTAAATTTCTGGCAATGAGTGCAAAAGTTTATGTTTTTCAGCAAGATCAAATCAACTATCACCGTAGACCATCCCAAAGGTCTTACTTGGCTCAAACACTAATTAAAACACCAAAACACAATTACTACAGAGGTAATAATGTGTATTTATTGAAAAACAGAACAAAAAACATAAAAATAAAATTGGGTTGCCTCCCAACAAGCGCTATTGTTTAACGCCCCTAGCTAGGCATAAAACATAGATCTAGGTATTGTCATCTTTGGTATGCAATCCATAAGTAGCCCTCATAATAGATTCATATGGCAACTTAATTTTCTTTCTTGGAAAGTGTTCCATGCCCTTCCTTAACGGAAATTGAAATCTAATGTTTCCTTCTTTCATATCAATAATTGCACCAATCGTTCTAAGGAATGGTCTACCAAGAATAATAGGACATGTAGGATTGCAATATATATCAAGCACAATAAAATCCACGGGCACATAATTCCTATTTGCAACAATAAGAACATCATTAATTCTTCCCATAGGTTTCTTAATAGTGGAATCTTCTAGATTCAAAGTCAAAGAACAATCATCAAATTCACGGAAACCTAGCACATCACATAAAGTTTTCGAAATAGTGGAAACGCTAGCACCCAAATCACACAAAGCATTACACTCATAATCTTTAATTTAAATCTTAACAGTAGGTTCCCATTCATCATAAAGCTTTCTAGGGATAGAAACTTCCAACTCAAGCTTTTCTTCAAATGATTTCATCATAGCATCAACGATGTGTTTAGTAAAAGCTTTAGTTTGATTGTAAGCATGAGGTGAATTTAACATGGATTGCAACAAGGAAATACAATCTATCAAAGAACAATTATCATAATTAAAGTCCTTGAAATCCAAAAGAGTGGGTTCATCGCTCCTTAAAGTTTTGACCTCTCCAATCCCACTTTTATCAAAATTTTCATTAAGATCTTTAAACTCCAAATTATTGGGATGCCTTCTAGCTAAAGTTGACTCATCTCCAGTCCCATCTTTATCAAGATTTATATTAGAAAACAAAGATTCAATAGGATTCACACCAATCACTTTAAGATCTTCATCATTATTTTCAAAGGACTCCGGCTTAGCGGACATCTTATTTACCAAAGTAGTTTGCTTATCGAAAATTTGGCCTACTAAATTTTCAATATGAAAAAATTGAGATTTAAGGCCATATATTTCCTTAGTAACACCATCAAGCTCTTTATTAATATATTCCATCATAGTTTTTTGTTCTTTAAGTTCATTCCTAAAGAAACTATTATGCTCAAATTGTAAGGACATGAAACTTTTAGCATTATTTTCAATCTCTTCCAACTTCCTATAGTAAGGATCAAAACCCTTGGGTTGAGCCATACGGGTAAACAAGCAATCTAACACACAAGCAAACAGAAAGCAATCGAAAAGACGAACGAAAGAAGGGCGAATAAAAAGGCAAATATTTTTGTGTTTTTCTGAAAATGTTTTAAATTGGGGGAGAGGAAAATGAGAGGCAAATGGCAAATAATATAATGCAAGAGATGAGAGTTTATGATGGGTACTTGGTAGGCTTGATGTAGAACCTCCTCGGCAACGGTGCCAGAAATTCTTCCTGCTACTTCTTGAGCTTGTGTTGATTTTTCCCTTGAAGATGAAAGGGTGATGCAGCAAAGTAGAGATAAGTATTTCCCTTAGTTAAGAACCAAGGTATCAATCCAGTAGGAGGCACAAGCAAGTCTCCAATCTATGCACCTGCACAAACTAACAAACACTTGCACTCAACGTGAAAAGGGGTTGTCAATCCCTTCACTGTCACGAACCAGAGTGAGATCTAATAGAGATAGGTATAAAAGATAAATAAAAGAGCAAACTAAAGTAAATATAAATAAATTGCAGCAAGGTATTTTGGGGTTTTTTGGTTTATATATATGAAAATATATGATGGAAAATAGACCCAGGAGCCATAGGTTTCACTAGAGGCTTCTCTCTTGAATATGGCATACGGTGGGTAAACAAATTACTGTTGAGAAATTGATAGAAAAGCGCTAAGTTATGACGATATCTAAGGCAATGATCATGAATATAGGCATCATGTCCGTGACAAGTAGACTGAAATGATTCTGCATCTACTACTATTACTCCACACATCGACCGCTATCCAGTGTGCATCTAGAGTATTAAGTTCATAAGAACGGAGTTACGCTTTAAGTAAGATGACATGATGTAGAGGGATAAACTCAAGCAATATGATATAAACCCCATATTTTTATGCTTGATGGCAACAATACAATACGTGCCTCGCTACCCCTTCTGTCACTCGGTGAGGACACCGCAAGATTGAACCCAAAACTAAGCACCTCTCCCATTGCAAGAAAAACCAATCTAGTTGGCCAAACCAAACCGATAGTTCGAAGAGAAATACAAAGATATCTTAATCATGCATAAAAGAGTTCAGAGAAGAGTCAAATAATATTTATAGATAATCTGATCATAAATCCATAATTCATCGGATCTCAACAAACACACTGCCAAAAAGTATTACATCAAATAGATCTCCAAGAACATCGAGGAGAACATTGTATTGAAGATCAAAGAGAGAGAAGAAGCCATCTAGCTACTAGCTATGGACCTGAAGGTCTGTGGTAAACTACTCACACATCATTGGAAGGGCAGCAAGGTTGATGTAGAGGCCCTCCGTTATCGAATCCCCCTCCGGTAGATCACCGGAAAAGGCCCCAAGATGGGATCTCACGGGAACAGAGGCTTGCAGCGGCGGAAAAGTATTTTGGTGGATGCTTCTGATGTTGGGGGAATATTTGGGAATTTATAGTGCAAAGATTAGGGTTGGAAGACCTCCGAGGGGCCCACAAGACCTTAGGGCGCCCCCCCCCAGGGCGCGCCTTGCAGGCTTGTGGCCTCCTCGGGAACCTTCTGGCCCTCTCTCCAAGTTACGTAGGTGTCTTCTTGTCCAAGAAAAATCATCACGAAAGTTTTATTTCGTTTGGACTCCGTTTGATACTCCTTTTCTATAAAAGTCAAAAACAAGGAAAAAAACAGAAACTGGCACTGGGCTCTAGGTTAATAGGTTAGTCCCAAAAATAACATAAAATAGCATATTAATGCATATAAAACATCCAAAATTGATAATATAATAGCATGGAACAATAAAAAAATTATAGATACGTTGGAAACATATCAGGCATCCCTATTACCGCAGCACTCTCATGCAATGACAAGTGAATAAACACTCATCTTGAGAATAACACATCTAGCATGGAAATATTGGCCACCCCCTGAAGCTTCATGAGTGGTACGAGCACACAAAAAGGAAATTCACTTTGAAAATTAGAGATGGCACATACAAATTTGCTTAGAACGGCATGGAAATACCGCATATAGGTAGGTATGGTGGACTCATATGGCAAAACTGGGTTTAAAGATTTTGGATGCACAAGTAGTATTTCTACTTAGTACAAGTCGAGGCTAGCAAAAATATTGAGAAGCAACCAACGAAGAAACGAAAAATCACATAAGCGAGCATTAAGCATAACTAACACCGAATAATGCACCACAAGTAGGATGTAATTTCATTGCATAACTATTGACTTTCGTGCTTGCATAGGGAATCACAAACCTTAACACCAATATTCTTACTAAAGCATAATTACTCACCAACATGAATCACATATCACTATCATCATATCTCAAAACTATTACAAGGAATCAAGTTTATTTTGGCCAATGATCTTCATGAAAGTTTTTATTATATCCCTCTTGAATATCTATCACTTTGGGACTAGTTTCATATATTGTAATTGCTTTTGACAAGCTCAAATAAATTTAAGTGAAGAACATGAGCATAAAAATTTTAGTCTCTCAAAATAATATAAGTGAAGCATGAGAGAATTTATTTAAAAATATTAAAGCACACCATGCTCAAAAAGATATAAGTGAAGCACTAGAGCAATTCCATAGCTCAAAAAATTTAAGTGAAGCATAAAGAGCAATTCTAACAAATCATAGCATAATTTTGGCTCTCTCAAATAGGTGTGTCTAGCAAGGATACTTGTGACAAACTAAAGAGCAAAGCAAGAAAAGACTCAAATAATTCAAGACACTCCAAGCAAAACTCATGATATGTGACGAATAAAAATATAGCTCCAAGTAAAATACCGATGGTCGTTAGAAGAAAGAGGGGATGCCTTCTGGGGCATCCCCAAGCTTAGTTGCTTGGTTCTCCTTGAATATTAACTTGGGGTGCCATGGGGCATCCCCAAGCTTAGGCTCTTTTCACTCCTTATTCCTTCATCCATTGCGATCTCACCCAAAACTTGAGAACTTCAATCACACAAAACTTATAAAAACCTTCGTGAGATCCGTTAGTATAAGAAAACCAATCTTTACTTTAAGTACTGTTGCAAACCCATTAAAATTTTGTTATTGCATTATATCTACTGTATTCTAACTTTTCCATGGCTTATACCCCCCGATACAATCCATCGATTCATCAAAATCAGCACACAATGCAAAGAAAACAGAATCTGTCAAAAACAGAAAAGTCTGTAAAGATGCGAATTGTTCCCATACTTTTCTAACTCCAAATCTTCTGAAACATTAGGAAAACATAGGAAATTTGTATAAAAATCTTGTGTAAAAAATTCAGAATTTTTCGTCGCTTCTGTGAATTGAAACAATTCTGTTACTGGACACAAAAGTTTCTGTTTTTCAACAGGATCAAATCAACTATCACCAAAGCTATCCCAAAGGCTTTACTTGGCATAAATACTAATTAAAACATAAAAACACAATAATAAAAGATACATAATTGTGTAAACACTCAATAACAGAAAGAAAAAGGCATAAATAAATTTTATTCATTGGGTTGCCTCCCAACAAGCGCTATCGTTTTATGCCCCTAGCTAGGCATAATGCATAGATTCAAGTATTGTCATCTTTAGTTTTTGATCCATAGGATGCCCTCATGATTGATTCATATGGTGTCTTAATTCTTGTTCTAAGGAAGTGTTCCATACCCTTTCTTAGTGGAAATTGAAATTTAATATTGCCTTCTTTCATATCAATCACGGCACCAATAGTACGTAAAAACGCTCTACCAAGTATAATTGGACAAGACGGATTGCAATAAATATCAAGAACAATAAAATCTATGGGGACATAATTTATATTTGCAAGAATAAGAACATCGTTAATTCTTCCCAAAGGCTTTTTAATAGTAGAATCCGTCAAGTGCAAATTAAGAGAACATTCTTCAATATCGGTAAGACCAAGCATATCACATAAAGATTTCGGAATTGTGGAAACACTAGCACCCAAATCACATAAAGCAAAGCACTAATAATTTTTAATCTTGACTTTAATGGTAGGTTCCCATTCATCTTGTAATTTTCTAGGAATTGAAATCTCTAACTCCAATTTTTATTCCAAAGCTTTCATCATGGCATCTACGATATGTTTAGTAAAAGCTTTATTTTGTTCATAAGCATGGGGTGAATTTATCATGGATTGCAACAAAGAAATACATTCAATCAAAGAGCAATTATCATAATTAAAGTCTTTGTAATCCAAAAGAGTGGGCACATCACTAGTTAAAGTTTTGACCTCTCCAAACCCACTTTTATCAATTTTTTCATCAAGATTTTCACCCTCCAAATTATCGGGACGCCCTCTAACTAAAGTTGACTTTTCTTCAGTCCCTTTATCATCAATTTAAATTTTACTAAACAAGGAATCAATAGAAGAAACACAAATCACTTTAAGATCTTCATCATTTTTATGAAAGCAATCACTAGAAAACACTCTTTCTAAAAATTCTCTTTTAGCTCTAAGCATAGCGGTTCTTTTCTTGCTTTCATCCATAGAAACATATAAAGCTTTAATTGATTCATCAACCTTGGGTGCAAAAGTTTTCAACTTGAGATTTTCTACATCATGAGAAATTCTATCAATGCTTCTAGACATATCATCAATCTTATTCAACTTTTCTTCTATCGTAGTATTGAAAACCTTTTGAGCATTGATAAATTCTTCAATATTACTCTCAAGATCAGAGGGGTTCCTATTATTATTTTAAGAAGAATTACCATAGGAATTACCATAATTATTAGAGGAATTTCCAGGAAAAGGCCTAGGATTAAAATTACCTCTATAAGCATTGTTATTAAAATTGTTTTGCGAGACAAAATTCACATCTACGGGATCACTATTTTGCTCAATCAAAGTAGACAAAGGCACATCATTAAGATCAATAGGAGCACTTTTATTAGCAACCAATTTCATAAGAGCATTGATACATCTCCGGCGTATCTACTTTTCCTAACGCTTTTGCTCTTGTTTTGGACTCTAATTTGCATGATTTGAATGAAACTAACCCGGACTGACGCTGTTTTCAGCAGAACTACCATGGTGTTATTTTTGTGCAGAAATAAAAGTTCTCGGAATGGAACGAAACTTTTTGGAGAATTTTTATGGAATAAAAGAAAAATACTGGAGCCAAGAACCACCGGAGGGGGCCCCCTGGGTGAGCACAACCAACCAGGGTGCCCCCCTCCCCCTCTAGGGTGCCAGGGTGGGTTGTGCCCACCTGGTGGCCCCGCAGACCCTGACTCCGAAGCTATAAAATCCTATTTTTGGAGAAAAAAATCAGGGAGAAAGAATTATCGCATTTCACGATACGGAGCCGCCGCCACCTCCTCTTCTTCATCGGGAGGCCAGATCTGGAGCCCGTTTGGGGCTCCAAAGAGGGGGATCTTTGATCTTCATCATCACCAACCCTTCTCCATCGCCAATTCCATGATGCTCCCCACCGGGAGTGAGTAATTCCTTCGTAGGCTCGCTGGTCGGTGAGGAGTTGGATGAGATTCATCATGTAATCGAGTTAGTTTTGTTAGGGCTTGATCCCTAGTATCCATTATTTTCTGAGATTGATGTTGTTATGACTTTGCCATGCTTAATGCTTGTCACTTTGGGCCTGGGTGCCGTGATTTCAGATCTGAACCGTTTATGTTATCACCATTATATCTATGTTCTAGATCCGATCTTGCAAGTCATATTCACCTATTACGTGTTATGATCCGTAAACCCCGGTGTGACAGTAATCGGGATACTTTCCGGTGATGACCGTAGTTTGAGGAGTTCATGTATTCACTATGTGTTAATGCTTTGTTCCGGTTCTCTATTAAAAGGAGGCCTTAATATCCCTTAGATTCCTTATGGACCCCGCTGCCATGGGAGGCTAGGACAAAAGATGTCATGCAAGTTCTTTCCATAAGCACGTATGACTATTTATGGAATACATGCCTACATTATATTTATGAACTGGAGCTAGTGCCGTATCGCCCTAGGTTATGACTGTTATATGATGAATATCATCCAATGAATTCACCAATCCAATGCCTACGAATTTTCCATATATTGTTCTTGCTAAGTTACTACTGCTGCTGCTACCGTTACACTTGCTACAAAATTATTGCTATTACTATTACCGTTACTGCTACTATCATCACTACTATCAAAACTATCATATTACTGTGCTACTGATCATATTGCTGCAGATAATTAATCTCCAGGTGTGGTTGAATTGACAACTCAGCTGCTAATACTTACAAGTATTCTTTGGCTCCCCTTGTGTCGAATCTATAAATTTGGGTTGAATACTCTACCCTTGAAAACTGTTACGATCCCCTATACTTGTGGGTTATCAAGACCTTTTTCTGGTGCCGTTGCCGGGAAGCATAGCTATATTTGTTGAGTCACTTGGGATTACTATCAATTTATCACTATGAAGAACCTGAAGGATACCAAGACTAAGATTTTCCCTGTAAGACGAGGGGAGGTAAGGAACTGCCATCACACTCTGCACTTGATTCACCTTCTATTTTGAGTAGACTTGCAACACCACCACATGCTATTAATCCTGATATGTCGCAAGTTATTGATGATGCTACCTCTGCTATGAATGCTACTCATGATGATGCTAGTACCTTGCTTGATGATAATATGCCACTAGGTGAATTTCTTGATGAACAAATTGCTAGAGCTAAAGATATTGAGAATGCTGAAACTGATGAAATTATTGAAACTGATGAAGTACTTGAAACTGAAAATCTTGAAACACCTATTAGGCCTAGCTCTCCTAGATATGAATTGCCTAAGATACCTGAAGGTTATGTTGTGGATGAGGAGACAGCTAGAGATTTTCTTGCTTGCAATGATAGAGATGATCTTAAGAAATTACTATGCAAACTAAAAGAAAAATCATTGAATGCTAGAATGAAATGTGATCCTAAGTTTGCTACTTCACCTATATTTGTTGATGATAAGGATTATGAATTCTCTATCGACCCAGAGTTAATTACTTTGGTTGAATCTGATCCTTTCCATGGCTATGAGACTGAAACTGTTGTGGCACACCTTACTAAATTGAATGATATAGCCACCCTTTTTGCTCATGATGAGAAGATTCACTACTACTATATTCTCAAATTATTTCCATTCTCATTAAAGGGTGATGCTAAGATATGGTACAATACTCTTGCTCCTGGTTGTGTGCCTAGTCCCCAGGATATGATTTACTACTTCTCTGAAAATATTTTCTTGCTCATAAGAAACAAGCTGCCTTACAAGAAATATTTAACTTTGTGCAAATTGAAGAAGAGAGTCTCCCACAAGCTTGGGGGAGGCTTCTCCAATTGCTTAATGCTTTGCCTGATCATCCTCTTAAGAAAAATAAAATACTTGATATCTTCTATAATGGACTAACCGATGCTTCTAGGGACTTCCTAGATAGTTGTGCTGGTTGTGTTTTCAGGGAATGAACTGTTGAACAAGCTGAGGAATTATTGAATAATATATTGAAAAATTATGATGATTGGACTCTTCATGAACTACCTCCTAAACCCACTCTGAAGAAGAGGGGTATCTTATATCTAAGTCATGAAGATATGCAAGAGGCAAAGAAAAGTATGAAGGAAAAAGGTATTAAAGCAGAGGATGTTAAAAATTTACCTCCTATTGAAGAAATACATGGACATGACACACCACCACCAAAGGTGGTAGAGGTAAACTCTTTAATGAAATTTGATGAAAGTGACATCCCTTACAATAAACATCCTAGTCAATGCCTTCATGAGTTTGACAACTACATTAGAAAACAAGATCACTTCAATGAAAATGTTATGAAATAATTGAAATATAATTCCAATATGATTGCTCGCTTGAGTGACTTGTTATTTAGAATCTCCAATGATGTTAGAGGTGTAGGAAAACATGCTTCTATGGTTCAAACTCAACTAGAACAAGTTGCTAAATCTCAAAGAGAGTTGCTTGATGAAATGAATGATAATATGAATGATCATGTTATAAGAGTAGTGACTAGAGGAGGTAGAATGACTTAGGAACCACTTTATCCTGAGGGACACCCTAAAAGAATTGAACAAGACTCTCACAAAATTAACACTGATGCACCTAGTCCATCTAAAAAGAAGAAGAAAAAGAAAAATGATAGGACTTTGCATGCCTCTAGTGCACCTGAAATAGAAAAACCTCCTGATAATGATAATGATAGGACATCATCACTAATAAGAGAAAAATACCGGAAGCTGAAATCTCCATCATGCTTGCTAATTATTCTTTTAAGGATGGAGTACCTAAAAAACTTGGAGATCCGGGAATACCAACTATAGCTTGCTCCATCAAAAGAAATTATGTCAAAACTGCTTTGTGTGATTTAGGAGCTGGTGTTAGTGTTATGCCTTTCTCTTTATATAGAAGACTTGATATGAATAAACTCACACCTACTGAATTATCTTTGCAAATGGCTGACAAATCAACTGCCATACCTATCGATATTTGTGAGGATGTGCCCGTTGTTGTTGCAAATGTTACTATCTTAACTGACTTTGTTATACTTGAGATGCCCGAGGACGACAACATATCGATTATCCTTGGTAGACCTTTTTGAATACTGCAGGGGCTGTTATTGATTGCAATAAAAGCAAGGTCACCTTTCATATCAATGGTAATGAACATACAGTGCACTTTCCGAAGAAACAATTCCAAGTGAATGGTATTAATGTTATTGAAAAATCTCCGACATTCACTATTGCAAGTTTTCAACTACCTTTACCTACTGCAAAAAAGAAATATGAAATGCTTATTGTTGGGGACATGCATATCCCCGTTGAGGTAACTTAGTGTTTTACAAAAGTTCTTCGGTTTCATGCTAATCGAAGGTGGTTGTTAATAAGACTTGATCAACCTTATTAATGGATCATTTTTGAGAGGTATGAAGTTGATGAATTTAGTAAGCACAACCTTCTGCTCCCAACTTTTATTCTCTGTTTTTCTTAGTCAATTAAAATAAAATGCCATGCCTTATCTGTTTTCTGAATTTCCCGTGCAATAAAAAATGACCCAAAAATAAAAGTTCTCAGAATGCCCTGAAAATTTAATACGATTTTTTTTTCTGAATATTTCTGAATTTCTAGTACAAATAACATCAGAGGGGGGTGCACCAGGTGGGCACAACCCACCTGGGCGCGCCAGCAGCCCCAGGCGCGCCCTGGTGGGTTGTGGTCCCCACGTGGGCCCCCTCACTTATCTCTTTAGCCCATGTCATCACCTACCTCCAGAAAAAAATCACCATTGCTCTCTCCCCTGTGTTCTTGCTCTCAAACCCACGGATTTCGATCTCTTTGCTCGAAGCTCCATTTCCGAAACTGTTCTGGGGGATTGCTACTTGGTATGTGACTCCTCCATTAGTACAATTAGTTTTTGCTTTAGTGGGTTATATTTTGAATAATTAGCTACTCTTGGTGCTGCTGTAGATGAGCTTGCATGTTGAATTCTTAGAGTTCTAAGTAGTTTGAATGCTCAATATAGCCTCTATGCCTCCTTATGAGTAGTTGCTATCAATCTTGAGAAGTTTTATGGACAAAAATTTTGTGGATTAAAATTTTTAGAATTTTATTCATAGGAATAAGATGAGTTTCTTTAGGATGTTTGCTTCCAAGAAGTGCTCTAAGGGAGTCATTGGGGAGTCATTAGACATTGATCTCCACACTCGGAGAAGGGCGGAGGTGCGGCCGTGCGAATGGCCGCATAACCCCTTCATGGATGGAGTCGGGATCCGTCAAGAGTTTGCACAATTTGCTGCTAATGCTGGTCTCACCGACTTCATCGCTACTGAGTGTGAACAATACCATCTCCTTACAAATTCCTTTGTGCAAAATTTTCATTTTCTGAGTAGGAATAACCCCCCTGAGGTGCAGTTTAATTTATATGCTGAAACCCGTCAGATACCACTTACTGATTTTTGTGATATATGCTTGATCCCTTCTGATGGGGAAATAAGAGAGCCTAGGCCTACAGAGTTCGAGGGATTTTATCATACTCTGTCAGTGGGAGATGAGAGAGGCGTGTCGAGTGTCACTGCTACTACTTTGCAGTTTCCTGATGTGCTTTATTTTGCTCTATTCATTGCTAAGTGTTTAATTGCTAGAGAGAAGGTCGGTGCACTCTGTGCTCCTGACTTCGCCATTTTACGCCGCGCACTTTACGGCGATAACAGCTATAGCCTAGGGGCTATTATTGCACACCGTCTGCACCTTAACAAAGCCGAGGGCAAAATCCATGGCGACATTTATGCTACTAGCTTAGCGAGTCACTTTAACGTTCAGATTCGCCAACATGATTATCATTTACCCAAGGTTTATTTGGATCACCAGGCGATTAAAGATCACCAGTTTACTGATATTGATGATTCTATTAATAATATACCTTACAACCTGGTTTTCAGTGTGGAAACCCGTGATATTATTCCGTTGCCTGCACCTGCTTTGTTTGATTCTATTGCCAGGGGCGGATACAGGATCATGCCTGAGGATATTATTGCCTACCGGAACACCCTAGCAGAGGCAGAGGAGGAGCCTCAGGAGTGGGACGCTCAGGTGCCCGCTCCACAGCATTTCAACGTGGGACCGGATGGCTACTACGAGTGGTGATTACCAAGCCAGGCCAAAAGTCTAAGCTTGGGGGAGTATGTGTTTCCACCGACATTACGTTCATGTTCAGACATTTCATTCCAGTTGTCGGTGTTCACACTTTTTCATTGTATTATCCATGCTAGATTTATTTTCTTGCTTTCTTCTTGTGAGTTTGAAAAACTTTGAGAAAACCCAAAAATATTTCTCATTTCTTTTCGGTTTTTCTTTCTAGTCTAATTTAGTTGTAATGTTAAAAGAAAACCCAAAAAGATTTCCTTGTTCTTCTTTTTCTTGTTGGGAGCTCTCCCGTGTAAATAGTTTTTCTCATTTTTGTTTTTCTCTTTAATTTGCTTTCTTCAACAAAAAACTAAAATCTCCAAAAATATTTTAGTGTGTTTCTCTGAAATTCTTTTCCTTTTATTGAGTCATACCAAGGAGAAGACCACGATGAAAATGTTGAGTGGCTCTCATATGCATTGATATTGATCTAATAATGAGCCCATATTACCTTGTCTTCTCCTTTTTGAATAAAATGTTTGCAGATTCCAACTTAGTCCAGGGCACTCTTGCACTATTATTATTTTCATATCATTCGGTCGTGCAAGTGAAAGGCAATGATGATGATATTTGATGAACTGGTTGTGGCAGAGAGAAACGGGTATGAACTCAACTTGTTCTATTTTTGTAAATATGTTTAACCTAGTATCCATAATTCAGCCTATTATGATCAAACATGTTTGCAATGACAATTAGAGATTATAGTTTCTCATGCCATGCTTAAGTAGTTAGGAGTGGATAATGATTTATCTTGGATGTCAATATGCATTAAAATGATTGTGATGTGGTATGATGATATGGTATCCTCCTCTAAATCTTTCAAGTGGCTTGACTTGGCACATGTTCATGCATGTAGTTGAATCAAAACCAACATAGCCTCTATGATATTTATGTTCATGGTGTTCATATCCTACTCATGCTAGTATCCAATGTTACTTATGCATAATGCATGTTCATGACCGTTTTCACTCTCTAGCTGGCCGCTTCTCAACCTATTTGCTAGCCTTCGCCTGTACTAAGCGGGAATATTGCTTGTGCATCAAAATCCTAAAACCCAAGTTATTCCAGATGAGTCCACTATATATCTACCTATATGCGGTATTACCCTGCCGTTCTAAGTAAATTTGCATGTGCTACCTCTAAAAACTTCAAATAAACATCCATTTTTGTGTGCCTGGATTGTTCATAGAGTTACAGGAGGTAGTCGGTATCTTCCATGTTAAGCGGGTTATTCTCATGATGAGTGTTTATTCACTCGTCCTTGCACGAGAGGGGCGGTAATAGGGATTCCCAGTCCTGAAATCAAAAATTGCAAATAATTAAACAAAACTCCCCCAGGAACGATGTTGGAATGGATGGTACCAGTGGATTCGGCTAGCCGTGGAGTGTGTTTGTTGGTGGAGGGGGAGTAAACCTTTACTTTAATCATTGGGAACCGCCACTAATGTGTTTAGCATGGAAGATATCGATAACTAATGGTCGCGAAGTAAACAGGAAGGGTGCTTTTCTCAAAATTCCATTTATCTCTGTTTTGAAAATTTGAGCTCTGGCACCGCTGTAAATCACTGCTTCCCTCTGCGAAGGGACTATCTATTTAATTTTATGTTGTGTCACCACCTTCTCAAATAAGTGCCAGATCTGAGAGCACTATTGTCATCCTCAAGCATTATGTGTAGCTAATGTTGGCTACATCATGACTGGATCTTTTCTACCATGAATTACAATGTTTAGTCGCTACTTGAACTTTGGAGGTGCTCTGCATTTATGTTTTGCGGTCTCAGAAAGGGCTAGCGAGATACCACTGTTGTCATATTATATCACGATTGTTTTGACAAAGTGTTGTCATTCGAGATATTTTATTATTGCTCGCTAGTTGCTTATGCCATTGATATGAGTTAATATAATTTTTAAGAGTTATTGTTGACATGGTTAGTTATAATCTTTGCTGAAAACCTGGGTGCTACTTAAGCTTATTTATGTAAACAAGAACAAAAGAGTTCGTAAAAGTTTTTCTTTTTCACTTTCAGTTTATCAACTGAAATGCTTGAGGACAAGCAAAGGTTTAAGCTTGGGGGAGTTGATACGTCTCCGGTGTATCTACTTTTCCTAACGCTTTTGCTCTTGTTTTGGACTCTAATTTGCATGATTTGAATGAAACTAACCCGGACTGACGCTGTTTTCAGCAGAACAACCATGGTGTTGTTTTTGTGCAGAAATAAAAGTTCTCGGAATGGAACGAAACTTTTTGGAGAATTTTTATGGAATAAAAGAAAAATATTGGAGCCAAGAACCACCGGAGGGGGGCCCCTGGGTGAGCACAACCCACCAGGGTGCCCCCTCCAGGCGCGCCCAGGTGGGTTGTGCCCACCTGGTTGCCCCGCAGACCCTGACTCCGACGCTATAAAATCCTATTTTTGGAGAAAAAATCAGGGAGAAAGAATTATCATGTTTCACGATACGGAGCCGCCGTCACCTCCTATTCTTCATCGGGAGGCCAGATCTGGAGCCTGTTTGGGGCTCCGGAGAGGGGGATCTTCGATCTTCGTCATCACCAACCCTTCTCCATAGCCAATTCCATGATGCTCCCACCGGGAGTGAGTAATTCCTTTGTAGGCTCGCTGGTCGGTGAGGAGTTGGATAAGATTCATCATGTAATCGAGTTAGTTTTGTTAGGGCTTGATCCCTATTATCCATTATGTTCTGAGATTGATGTTGTTATGACTTTACCATGCTTAATGCTTGTCACTTTGGGCCCGGGTGCCATGATTTCAGATCTAAACCATTTATGTTATCACCTTTATATCTATGTTCTAGATCCGATCTTGCAAGTCATATCTCCCCGGTGTTATGATCCATAAACCCCGGTGTGACAGTAATCGGGATACTTTCCGGTGATGACCGTAGTTTGAGGAGTTCATGTATTCACTATGTGTTAATGCTTTGTTCCGGTTCTCTATTAAAAGGAGGTCTTAATATCCATTAGTTTCCTTAATGACCCCACTGCCACGGGAGGGTAGGACAAAAGATGTCATGCAAGTTCTTTCCATAAGCACGTATGACTATTTACGGAATACATGCCTACATTATATTTATGAACTGGAGCTAGTGCCGTATCGCCCTAGGTTATGACCGTTATATGATGAATATCATCCAACAAATTCACCAATCCAATGCCTACAAACTTTCCATATATTGTTCTTGCTAAGTTACTACTGCTGCTGCTACCGTTACACTTGCTACAAAATCATTGCTATTACTGTTACCGTTACTGCTACTATCATCACTGCTATCAAAACTATCATATTACTGTGCTACTGATCATATTGCTGCAGATAATTAATCTCCAGGTGTGGTTGAATTGACAACTCAGCTGCTAATACTTAAAAGTATTCTTTGGCTCCCCTTGTGTCGAATCTATAAATTTGGGTTGAATACTCTTCCCTCGAAAACTGTTGCGATCCCTATACTTATGGGTTATCAAGCATCAACTTTTTCACTCAACGTACTAATTTCTTCAACCGAATTAACTTTTTTACTAGTAGGTGCTCTTTTAGTATGCCATTGTGAATAATGTTCCATAATATTATCCAGAAATTTAGTAGCTTCACCCAAAGTAATTTCCATAAAAGTACCACCCGCGGCGGAATCTAAAAGATTTCTAGAAACAAAGTTCAATCCCGCATAAAAATTTTGTATGATCATCCAAAGATTTAAACCATGAGTAGGACAATTTCTTAGCATCAACTTCATTCTTTCCCAAGATTGTGCAACATGTTCATGCTAAAGTTGCTTAAAATTCATGATTTGAGTTCTAAGGAAAATAAGCATCTTTGCACTTATCCCAAGAATCGATACTATTGTGAGGCAAAGAAGAAAACCAATTTTTTGCACGATCCCTCAAAGAGAAAGGAAATAATTTCAACTTCGCAATATCATTGTCCACATCTTTTTTCTTTTGCATATCACACAATTCTACGAATGTGTTTAGATGGGATGCGGCATCCTCATTAGGAGTACCTAAAAATTGATCTTTCATAACAAGATTCAACAAAGCGGCATTAATATCATAAGATTCCGCACTAGTGGCGGGAGGAGAAATCAGAGTGTTAATAAAATCATTGTTATTGGTATTGGAAAAATCACACAACTTGGTGTTTTCTTGAGTCATCGTGACTACGCAAACAAGATTGCAAACAAAAAGATAAATCTGACGAGAAAAAGGCGAACAAAAAAGAGGGCGAATAAAACGACAAATTTTTGTGAAGTGGGGGAGATGAAAACAAGAGGAAAATGGCAAATAATGTAAATTGCAAGGAGATGAGATTTGTGATTAGGAACCTGATAGATGTTGATGATGTCTCCCGGTAACGGCGCCAGAAATTCCTTTTTATGTCGCTTGAAACTGCGTCGGTATTTCCCCAAAGAGGAAGGGATGATGCAGTACAACTACGGTAGGTATTTCCCTCAGTTATGAAACCAAGGTATCAATCCAGTAGAAGAACCAAGCAACACTACGTAAATGGTACCTGCACACAAAGAACAAATACATGCAACGCAACGCGTACGAGGGGTTGTCAATCCCTCCTAGGTAACGGCGCCAGGAATTGGCAAGTTGACGGGAAAAAATTTGTGATAGATTGGATAAATAGCTCTCGATAAAACGCGAAATAAAATAAGTAATAAAAAGTGCAGAAAGGTATTTTTGGGTTTTTGGAATAATAGATCTGAAAATAAAAGCGAATAAAAATAGATCTCAAAGCAAATATGATAAAGAATAGACCCCGGGGCCGTAGATTTCACTAGTGGCTTCTCTCGAGAAATAGCACACAGTGGGTAAACAAATTACTGTTGGGTAATTGATAGAAGATCGAATAATTTTGATGATATCCAAGGCAATGATCAATATATAGGTATCATATCCAAGATTAGTAGACTGGCTCCTGCCTGCATCTACTACTATTACTCCACACATCGACCGCTATACAGCATGCATCTAGTGTATTAAGTTCATGGAGAAATAGAGTAATGCAATAAGAACGATGACATGATGTAGACAAGATCTATTCATGTAGGAATAGCCCCCATCTTGTTATCCTTAATATCAATGATACAGGCGGGTCTTGCTGCCCCTTCTGTCACTGGGAAAGAACACCGCAAGATCGAACCCATCACAAAGCACCTCTTCCCATGGAAAGAAAAATCGATCTAGTTGGCCTAACTAAACCAAAGATTCGAAGAAGAAATACGAGGCTATATATTATCATGCATATAAGAGATCAAAGAAAACTCAAATAATATTCATGGATATAGATCTCATCATAAACTCAAAGTTCATCGGATCCCAACAAACACACCGCAAAAAAGAGCTACATCAAATAGATCTCCAAGAGACCATTGTATTGAGAATCAAAAAGAGAGAAGAAGCCATCTAGCTACTGCCTACAGACTCTTAGGTCTATGGTGGGCTACTCACGCATCATCGGAGAGGCACCAATGAGGATGATGAACCCCTCCGCGATGGTGTCTAGATTGGATCTCGTGGTTCTGGAACTTGTGGCGGCTGGAATTGTGTTTCGTCAACTCCTCTAGGGTTTCTAGAATATTTGGGAATTTATAGGGCGAAGAGGCGGTGCGGGAGGTCTCCGTGGGGGGCACAACCCCCCTTGGCGCGCCTGGACTCCAGGGCGCGCCCTGGTGGGTTGTGCCCACCACGGGCCTCCCCTCTGGTACATCTTTGGCCCACTGGGTGTCTTCTGGTCCAGAAAAAATCTCCAAAAATTTTCGCTTCATTTGGACTCCGTTTGGTACTGATATTCTGCGAAGTAAAAAACAAGCAAAAACAGCAACTGGCACTGGGCATTATGTCACTAGGTTAGTCCCCAAAAAAGATATAAAGTTGCTATAAAATGATTGTAAAACATCCAAGAATGATAATATAACATCATGGAACAAGCAAAAATTATAGATACGTTGGAGACATATCAGGAACTTGTGGGCATTATGCTTCCTCTCGGACGCTGGTTGCCAAAGCGTTTCGGGTGGGTTTCTACTGGCCCCGTGCCAGCGAAGCCGCTAGAGATATAGTAGAGTAATGTGTCGGATGCCAATTCTATGCAAATCAGTCACACAAGCTAGAATCTGCGCTGAAGACGATTCCCCTCACATGGCCATTTGCCGTTTGGGGACTAGACATGATCGGACCTCTCTGAACTGGGACTAGCCGATTCACTCATTTATTGGTGGCAGTGGACAAATTCACCAAGAGAATTGAAGCAAAGCCCATAAAGAAGCTGGACTCGGCCATGACGATCAAGTTCTTCAAAGAGATAATCTTCAGGTTTGGAGTTTCCCATAGCATCATCACCGATAATGGGTCGAACTTCGACTTGGACGAATTCCATGAGTACTGCTACACTCAGGGCACTCGGGTCGATTACGCCTCCGTGGCTCACCCACAGTCGAATGGTTAAGTAGAACGGGCGAATGGGATGATACTCCAAGGGATAAAGCCATGCCTCATGTGCGACCTGGTGCACGCTGCAGGAGCTTGGGTCACCGAGTTACCATCAGTCCTCTGGGGCTTGCGAACAACCCCGAACCGATCCATGAATCGCACTCCTTTTTTCATGGTGTCTAGCGAAGAAGTTATCCTACCGAGTGATTTACTTCACAATTCCCACCAAGTGGAATTATATTCAGAGGCAGAAGCCGAAGAAGCATGTCAGGATGGCCTCGACCTCCTTGAGTAAGAGCGTGGGTTGGCACTCATCAGGTCAACTGCCTACTAGCGGGATTTGCAGCGTTATCACAATAGACAACTTAAAGGGTGTGCCTTCCAAAAATGTGACCTAGTCCTTCGACTGGATCAGCAGAAGCCGCACAAGCTAGCACCTCCATGGGAAGGACCCTTTGCGATCTCAAAGGTTCTGAAGAATGGAGCCTATCGACTCTACAACTTCAACAAGAGCATAGAAGAGCCCTGATCTTGGAATGCGGATCTACTCCACAAATTCTTCACTTAGAATAATTTTGCATTGTAATAGTTTACCGAGTAACATTTGATGAATAAAAGTCTTACTTTTCCTGTATATCATCGAATTGGGCTAAGTGCTATGATTCACTCCAGTGACATAAAAAACTCAGAAACTAGAACACTCCCAGTGGGTGAACTTAGCCGTGAACCAGAATTCGCCTAAGTTAAAAAAATCATCAAAGTGGGGACATCTTCCTCAATCGGGGGCTTAGCCGCGAACCAGAATTCGCCTAAGTTAAAAAACTCATCCAAGTGGGGACATCCTTCTCACTCAGGGGCTTAGATGTGAACCAGAATTCGCCTAAGTTAAAAAACTCATCCGACTGAGGACATCCTCCTCACTCGGGGCTTAGCTGCGAACTAGAATTTGCCTAAGTCAAAAAACTCATCCGAGTGAGGACGTTCTCTTCACTCGGGGGCTTAGTTGCGATCCAAAATTCGCCTAAGTTAAAAACACATCAGCAAACAAAGCAAGGCTTCGAATATCCAATTAAAACTTTGATCTGTTCAAACTGTCAAAGCAAAAGACCAAGTGCATGAGCTCCAAGCTCAATAAGGTTCAACGGTTACATAAACCACTCGACATAGCGAGGCAAATTCATTCGGAACCAAAGTTTTTTATCACGCGTCCGATGCAAGGCTGGCCGGGTCAACGAATGTGTCCAAGTCAATGCCATCTGCGATCCGAGTGGCAGCTTGAATGAACATCTCCATGAAGTCCTCAAACTTGAGTTTCTTCTTGTAGATGACCTTGAGAGACTTTAACTTCTGCTTGTTGACGTCCTTGTAGTGGACGTGGACGAGGGTGAGCGCCACATCAGCACCACACCGGGCTTTGGATTTCTTCCACGACTGCACTCGGGTGGGCGCTGCTTTGAGCCGGTTCATCAGGGACTCTAGATCCTTTGGGGGTGTTTCATCTGGGAGCAATTCTGCGTCAATCTTCTCCACAGCAATCTTCAAGCGCTCCATGTACGTCATGGCGTTGTTGATGTTCTCATCCAGTCGGAGGATCACCAACGCATCACTGTCCTTGAGAAGCAGCCGCAAAGGATCCAGTTCCTTCTCAATCCTCTCGGCCTCCAACTCGGCGTCAGTGCAATAACATGTACACAGAGACAAAACAAAGATCAAGACCTCAAAAATTCTTAAGTAAGTAAGAATCATTCGGCCAAAACATCATACCTTTGAGCTTCTTGCTCATCTCCTTGCCGAAGTCCTCGACGTACTGCTCGAGTTCAGCCATCTTCTTGAGAAGCTCGGCGACCTGGTCGTTCAGCTTTTTCCTCTCCTCCTCAAAAGCACTCGCCTGGTTATTATATTTTGTCTCCCACTCGGTGTAGTGGTTCTTGAGCTCAGATATCTCGCTTTTCATTGCCTTAGCTGCGACCTTCAAGGTCTTGTTCTCCTCCTTGAGCTTCTCGACTATCTTCAGCGAGTCCTCGGCCGCTTTGGTGTTCGTGTACGCGTCCTTCCAGGCCTCGGCCAGCTTGGTATCCTTATCCTCAATAGCCTGCTTCATAGTTTCTAAAGAAATAGAGGTCCAGAGCCTCATTTGAAGTTGGGCATTCTCACTATGAACATCTGCTAAAGCGAGTTCACTCGGATCAAAGGGAACGACAAGTTCAAAAGAGCAGTCAAAGCGTGAAACTAACCTCCCATGACACGCTTCTCTTGAGCGAGGCATTCACTCTTGTGCTTCTCAATCTCCAGGTCCAAGCGAAGTTGTAGCACTTCTTTCTCCAGAGTGGCGTAGTGGGTCCCGAGCTCACAGTCCCTGTGTTACAAGACAACGAGATGTTCAGTCGGTTGTAAGATATAAACCCTTCTAAGGAAAGAACAAGCTAGACCAGTACCAGATACTGAAGTATACCATCCCAGGAAGGAGCAAGCTCGACCAATTCAAAACTTTCAAATGAACATACATCTACCAGAAAATCCACTCGAATAGCCGTGTGGGGAGTTGCACTCCGAGTGCGAGAAGTAGCAAAATGTCAGTTCTAAAAGACTCCCGCCAATTGCCTACAATTCACAGCAGTCTCAGGGACTACACCCAGTGGGTGCAATCAGCGTGCCCCCACTGGAGGACGTCCACTCAGACAGTCCACAAAAAAACGGTTTGGCAATCGTGCTCAGAGCAAAAATGCTAAGTTTCTAAGACTCCCGCCGACTGCTATCAATCGACGGTAGTCTCGGGGACTACACCCAGTGGGTGCACTCAGTTTGCCCCCACCGGAATTAACTGACTCAGATTAGCTCCGGCGAATCCAAGTGAAAAACCATACACAAAGAAAACCTAAGTTCTAAGACTATCGCCGATTGCTATCAGTCGACGACAGTCTAGGGGACTACAGTGGGTGCACTCAGCATGCCCCCACCGAAACGAAAACATCCCAGAAACACAACCTCTCATTCGGAAGATAGGAAAAAATAAAAAAATTCGAGACTCTGACTAAAAAATGTACTTACAATGGTACTTACTCAGACATTGGTCTTCAGCGCCTCGCTGGCGTTGTACGCCTCCTTCAAGTGCTCGTTCATCAGATTGACCTGGATCAGGGCCTCCTTACTTGCTCCCACCTGGTCTTCAGGGACCCTCTGCAGAGGGAACGGGGTGGCTGGGTGATACGTCTCCAACGTATCTATAATGTTTTATTGTTCCATGCTATTATAGCATCAATCTTGGATGTTTTATATGCAATATTATATCATTTTTTGGGACTAACCTATTAACTTAGTGCCAAGTGCCAGTTGCTGTTTTTTTTGCCTGTTTTTGCTTTTCCAGGAAATCAGTACCAAATGAAGTCCAAATGCCACGAAACTTTTTGATGATTTTTTTCTGGACATAAGAGACCCTAGAAGCTTTGGAGGGGGCCAGAAGAAGAAGTAGGCCACAAGCCACATGGGCGCGCCCAAGGGGGTAGGCGCGCTCATGTGCCTTGTGGGCCCCACGTTCCTCTATTTGACCTAATTTCAGCTCTATAAATTCTCTAAAATCGGGAAACCAATAAAGAGCCACCCGAAACACTTTTTTCGCCACCACAAGCTTCTATTCTCGTGAGATCCCATATGGAGGCCTTTTCCGGTACTCTGTCGGAGGGGGAATCAATCATGGAGGGCCTCTACATCAACCTTGCTGCCCTTCCGATGATGTGTGAGTAGTTTACCACAGACCTACGGGTCCATAGCTAGTAGCTAGATGGCCTCTTCTCTCTCTTTGATCTTCACTACAATGTTCTCCTCGATGTTCTTGGAGTTCTATTCGATGTAATCTTCTTTTGTGGTTTGTTTGTTGGGATCCGATGAATTGTGGGTTTATGATCAGATTATCTATGAATATTATATGAGTCTTCTCTGAACTGTTCTATCCATGATTATTATAGCTTTGTATTTCTCTCCGATCTATGTATTTGGTTTGGCCAACTAGATTGATTTATCTTGCAATGGGAGAGGTGCCTTGTAATGGGTTCAATCTTGCGATAATCTATATCCCAGTGACAGAAGGGTATAAGACACGTATTTGTATTGTTGCCATTAAGGGTAAAATGATGGGGTTTATTCATATTGATTGAGTTTACTTTGTCTACATCATGTCATCTTGCTTAAGGTGTTACTCCATTCTTTATGAACTTAATACTGTAGATGCATGCTGGATAGCGCTCGGTGTGTGGAGTAATAGCAGTACATGCAGGCAGGGGTCGGTCTACTTGTCTCGGGCGTGATGCATATATACATGATCATTGCCTTAGATATCATCACAACTACGCGCTTTTCTATCAATTGCCCAACAGTAATTTGTTTACCCACTATATGATATCTTCAAGAGAGAAGCCTCTAGTGAAAACTATGGCCCCCGGGTCTATCTTTATCATATATTAAAATTCCAAAAATACCTTGCTGCAATTTATTTATTGTTATTTTATTTTGTGTTTTTGTTTATCTATCTACCATTATCAGACTTGATCCTTGCAATTAACTGTCAAGGGATTGACAACCCCTTGTTTGCGTCGGGTGCAAGTATTTGTTCTTTTGTGTGTAGGCGCTGTTCACGGTCTTGTGTGGTTCTCCTACTGGATTGATAACCTTGGTTCCTAACTAAGGGAAATACTTATCTCTACTGTACTGCGTCATCCTCTCCTCTTCGGGGAAATCCCAACACAGCTCACAAGTAGCACTGGGGCAGGCTTCGGAGTTGGTGCTGGAGGAGGAGTTGGGGCCGCGACCGCGAGCTCAGTACCGGCCCGATCCAGAACACTCGAGCCCATGGGCTTCACAACAGCCTTCGCTGGAGAGACCCGACTCACTCGGCTTGGACGAGCGTCTTGCATGATGACATCGGCAGCGAGCGGCTCCCTGTCACCGGCCTCTGGGTTCGGCAGGTCAAGCTTGTCATCATCCTCGAGCTGGATTACATCTATCGGCGCTGCAATCACATACAGATGGTAAATGTGAGTCTATAAGTCACTCGGACAAGAACTACAAATGAATCGGCTGCTACCTTTGGAGGACATAACGTCCACTTCAGCTTGGCCCTTCCCTGCGGCACTCGGGTCGGGTGAGGTCATCGACGTGTCCGCGCTGCATTTGCAAGGTCACTCGGTCATAAAACTACCCAGATCTACATAACAAAGGGATTTTGGTCTTGTTACTTACGTCCATGCCACTGGCACAACCACTTTGATATTTGGCAGGGCTACAGCCTTCCAAGGCTTGCTAGTTGCATGTTTGGGCCACTTGGGCAGCTTCTCAGGTGATCCCACAGACTCAGCTCGGCCATGCTTCGAGCTGCGCACATTGGGAACCGGAGCAGTCGGCTTCGGGCCACTCGGCGCCTGAGCTCCACCCACGTGAGCACTCGGATCATGGCTCCTCTTGGTGTTGTGCTCCATGGGGACTATTTCAGACGGAGAAGATTCCGCCTCCTCGCCTTCTTTGGTGTCACTCTCCTCCTCTTTACTCTCCTCATCATGACACTGCTCGGTGTCGCTCACCACATCCCCCGGGGTACGGTCGACATTCGGCACCTCGGAGATCATCTCCTGGAAGCTCTGTTGAAAGAAAAATGACAAAGTCAGTCCTAAGTATACAAAGGGTGACATCAAAATGACTCGGCTCATCAAGCATGGGCTTACCTCAACTGGTGGGTGGTCCTTGTCATAAGGGGGCACTTTCCTCGCTCCTTGTGGATTGTCATGAGCGGAAGTGATGGTGTTGATCCTCTCCTCCACGGCCTTCTCAGCCAGTTCCTCCGGATGCACTCGGGTGGGATCACTCGAACCCTCGTACATCCACATCGGGTGCGCCCTCTCTTACAGCGGTTGGATTCTTCGACTAAGGAAGACCTCCAGTAGATCCATGCCATTGACCCCCGCCCTCACGACACCCACCACGGCATCGACCAGGATCCCTACCTCCACTTTCTCCTCCTTTGCCACCGTAAGGGGCGGTGGGACATCTACCCTCTCTCCCGAGTATGGCGGGAGGCCTGACTGAGAGCACTCTGAACATCCTTGCAATAAAACAAACTATCCTGCCAACCTTTGACTGAATCTGGGAAGCTCATCGAGGGGAAAGTGCTCATCCCTCTGAGTTGTATGCCTGGGCCACCGCACTACTGGGTTACATGGATTTTGGCCCTGTCCGGCGAGGCTTTCTTCACGGTCATCGACTAGCAAGTGAAGATATGTTTGAATAGACCCCAGTGGGGGTAGCAACCGATGAAATTTTCACAAAGAGAAACAAATGTGGATAGATACACTACGGTGTTGGGTGAAAGATGATGCAATTACGCCCTGAAATAGTTCAAGAAACCATGGAAGAATGGGTGAGGCGGCATGGAGAAACCTCTCTCAACGTGCATCAAGAGGAGAACGCGCTCATCTGCCTGCGGCGTGGGCTCTGGCTTGTCCGCCTTCGGCAACCTCCAACCGCCCACCAGAATAAGCTCATCGGCATCCAACTCCAGTAGTTGCTTCCTCGTGACCCGTGATGGGATCCAATGGATTCGGCCCATCGAAACACCGGCGCTCGATGATGGGCCCTTCGCCGTCTTCTTCGCCCTCTCCAGCTTCGTTGTCGTGTCCTTCCCCATCCTCTCGAGTGCTCTGGTGTGTGGAGTGGAAGTATGGGTGACAGAGTGTGACGGAGGAGGCGAGGTGAAAAGGGGATCTGCTCATTTTACCCTGACCCTCCTCCTATTTATACCTTTGGTAAATCTGCCTCGTGGATTTGTAGCCATCGATTCTTGGATCTGACGGCACCCGTTGCGTTCAACGCGCAGAGGAAAGGGTGCACATGGCAGAATTCGAGGCAACGTGCCCCGCTTTCCCCACGAGCCACAGAGTAACCGCTTTCACACACGCACATGTGTTTTCAAATCGTGAAATTTCTGCCACGAATCAACCCAATTGATCATCGTCGATTTCCTTCCTAAGGAACACTCTTCGGTCTGCCAAGCACCCACTATGGCTCACCGTTCACTCGGACACGTAGTCAAAACCAACTGAAGTCAACTTCAGGACCACAATGGGATGAGGGCAGTGCTCCTCTATGGATTAACTTGGCCCTTTCTCTAGGCTCCAAGGCATGAGCCTCATAAACTTGGACTCGGAGATGGCTTGTGCTGGTGTTCCCCCGGGATAATGAGTGGCATCTCTTCGAAGAGTTAGCCCACGCGTCGGCATCGTCACTCGATTTTCATTGCATGTCCACATTCGGACCTCTAGTCAATCTCTTTCGAGAGACATATGAATGCCACCGAGTTTTACCCAGCAGTCAACATAACCTGATCAATCGGGAAACTCCTGGTCCAGAATCCATTGCAATTTCGCTCAAGCTATGACAGGTTCTCACTTGGCGATGGATTATGAGCGCTTCCGAAGCACTCGGTCCAAGTCAAGAGTTCATCCAACTCGTCCTACGAAACCTGAATCGATTTTGGGGCTAATGATGGGGTCACCTACTAAGGGTAGGGTCTTGGACCTGACATCTAGGGCCCACCTAGGGCCCCACACCATCATTGGAAGGTCTCCGGACAATAGGCGCTTTCGGATGCCCATTTATGTATATCCACTCAGATATGGTCCATCCACTCAGACGTACTACCACTAGTTGGCCTCACCGCAACACTCAGACATAGGAGGTGGAGAGGCGACGTAGGAGCTGCAACGTTCAAGGGACTTAACGCTAGACTTGAAGGGTAGTTATAGTGGCACTTTCCAGTAACGCCCGTAGTAACTCCTCCTCTTATCTCCCCTTGTAACATAGCATTCACGAGGGATGGCGCACTCTATATGAGCCTCCCTCAGATGCCATGACGAGGGTTTGCAACCTCCTATAATCAGACACCCCCCTAAGAAAACACAGCTCCAGAGCTCGAGACATAGGGCTATTACCTCTCCGTGAGGGGTCTGAACTCGTAAATCCTAGTGTCACACCTGCGCCGTAGCTAGGTTCCGCCCCTATTCGTACCCCTAGTACTCACTGTCAAATTCATTGCCTTGACACCCCCCTCCTTGTCATCGTCTCTGAAGCCGATAAGCAACATGGTACCCTCCCTCCCCCTATGTTAGGTCATTAGGCAAGGTGTAGGCTCGATTCCCAATTGCTCACCGCAACATATTGATGTCGCCTAGGTTATGAACGAACGGATGAAGCTGGTAGTTCAGGCAGCAACACTGATAGCTGTGATTCAGACATGGCTCATGTTGATCCACAAGAGAGTTGTTTGTTGTGGTGACAAGCCTGTCATCCGTTATGCTCCAATGTTAGACCGGGATAAGGAGACGATGATGAATCTGAACCACATCTACAACCGCATCGACACAGAGGCTCTATGGATGCTAAGAATGGCGAACACCTTTCGCCAGGCTTGTGCAGAACTTCAGGAGTAGGGGGCTACTACAAGATATCATCCACATGAGCGTGGAAGTGCAAGTTGCCATGTTCCTCCATGTTGTCGGTCATAACCAGAGATTCAGGGTTATCCACAACACGTTCAGAGATCAATGGAGACCATTTCCAGGTACTTCAGGCAAGTGTTGTATGCTGTTGCGGAACTCATATGAGAGATGATCAGGTCACCAACAAGCCGGACTCCTATTAAGATACGCACTAGCCCAAGATGGTATCCATATTTCAAGGTATGTAGTTCATGCCTTGACACCATATTTTCATGCTTGTATTGGTCTGGTATAGCCATAACACCATCTTTTCATGCCATTTCAGGATTGCATTGGGGCAATAGATGGTACTCATGTCACTGCTATAGTGCCGAGGTCACAATCTGCAGCATACAGGGGAGAAAGCACTACACAAGCCAGAATGTTCTTGCTGATGTTGAGTTTGATATGAAGTTCACATATGTGCTAGCTGGGAAGGATCAACGCATGATACTACATTCTAACTGACAGCATGAGTAGACCTGATGGCATCAATATCCCCGATGGAAAGTTCTACCTAGGAGATGCTGGCTATGCGTGTCGGCTACGTGTTCTTCCACCCTTTAGAAAAACCAGGTACCATTTGAACGAGTTCGCTAGTAGGAACTATCCTAGGACTCCACGGAAACTTTTTAATCTCAGACACTCATTGGTACAGTGAGCTGCAATACAAATGGTTTTTAACCCCTTTGCACGATGGCATTTTGAACCATCGCCTAGTGAGTGTGGGCGATAGGGGGTTCCTTCCAACACGACCCAGAAACCGTCGGGGATAGGCCCTCCAATCGCACACGCTGGGCAAAATGAGCTCGTGTGCGACGGGCGAGCGATCAAATATGGTTATACGTACAGGTGTGTTAAAAAATACAATTATACAGGCCCAATCATTTCCGGTCGTAAGTACATCCCACACAGTCAGTCCTAGACAAACGTTTCCGTTCGTATGTACATTCCACACAGACAATCCAAGGAATATGTTTCCATTCGTATGTACATCCCACACAGTCAATCCAAGAAGTATGTTTCCGTTCGTATGTACATCCGACACAGTCAATCCAGGGAAAACGTTTCCGTTCGTACGTACATCACACACAATTTCCCCCATTAAATCGTTTGTGATAGTGTTGCCATTGTAGACGATATTAACAATTTTATCGTTTGGGTCATTGAATGCATCACACACAGTGCATAGAAGAAACCGTGTAGCATAGGCTGTCCATCACACACACTTTTTATGTGGTAAACGTTTGCGCATGGTGGCATAACACAAACAGTTTTCAAGAGGAAGTCATGTGTGATTGTTCATTGATCCAACACATTTTCTTCCTAGAAACTGTGTGCGTTATCTGAGGTCATCGCCCACGGTGTTTTCTTAATAACCATTTGCAATAGAAAAACCCAATTAGCACGCTAATTGGCCTATTATTAATAATCCATTTATTAATCTAATTGACATTTCATATTAAGCACACAATATATTTCATTTTCGTATTAAGGAAGCAGGATTTCATAATTGAAATACATCAGAGTACAACATCATATAGCTTCAGCACTCAGCTACCCCATTACACAACTGCACCAGCACCAAGTTTCACATGCAACATCTATAACCTTTTGAAATTAGCATCATATACGGTACATAGAAAGATGAATCTCATCTGAAAAACTGCTGAAGCGGAAGGCAAATATTGAGCCTTCATTGATGTTGAAGGTCTTTGCAACTTTAGGCCAGTGCCTGTGGATGATTGACCGTCCATCCTTCATCCTCTTCAGCAAGACTTCAATATTGAACCATGGGTGTTGTATGAATATCTTCCTCGCCTCCTGACCATACAGGTGGTTTGAGAGGTAATCATCAGTGAACTGCTTTGGAAAGGCCTGAAAACAAGGATATGCATAAATATCTTCTCTAGATTTGAAATGGCGCAAAGGAATAAAAAAGACAAGGTATAATAGTTAGTACCATCCTGTAGTGAACTAATGTCTTCTTCATTGTGCAGACAAAGATCTTGTTATTTTTTGTCGCTAATTTCTTTATCCTAACAATCTTTCTGAGTTTCTTGACTTGACTGATGTTCATGGACAACTCATTTCCCCATATGCAAAAAGGGTCGAACAGTGGGTCAAAACCTCTGACAGCAGGACCTACAGGTGCAAGACCAAATTGTTAAAAACCTAAATATTAGAATGGTTCCTACAATTGCACAATAATGTGCTATTAGACAAAGGACCATGCATGTGCAAACCTCGATTGTAAACCTCAGTGCTTCCCATTGTTTCCCTGCAAGACATATAAGGTAGTTAGTGATCAGGTTAAGTGAGGGTTGGCATGCTATCAGTAAAATATGTTGATGAAAAATAAACACATTGCAGATTCATCAGATTAATTCAAGCCACATGAAAAACCCATTTATCCAAACCAAGCATGATTAAGAACTAGAAAATATAGCAATTGTATATGTTTCTCATGTATTAAGTGCAGCCAAATTTGATTTATTCCTCACATGCATAACAATACAAAATTCTACCCACAACAATTGGACATCGCATTGCAGAATTGAACCAAGCAGTTAACTAAACACCACAACAAATGAACCAAACATTAACTGAGGACCACATTGCACAATATAACATACTCCTAATAGAAGATCAGATAGTTAACCAAACCAATCATGCTTAACAACATGGAAATATAGCAATTGTATTTGTTTCTCATGTATTTAGTTCAACCAAATTAGATTTATTTCTCACATGGTATACAATAACAAAATGCACCCACAACAATTGAACATCGCATTGCAGAATTGAACCAAACAGTTAACTAAACACCACAACAAATGAACCAAACATTAACTAAGCACCACATTGTACAATATATAACATACTAGAAGATCAGACAGTTAACCAAACCAAGCATGCTTGACAACTTGGAAATATAGCAATTGTATTTGTTTCTCATGTATTTTGTACAGATAAATTCGATTTATTTCTCACATGGAAGACAATACAAAATTGCACCCTGAAGAATTGAAGATCACATTGCAGAATATAACCAAACAGTTAACTGAACACGACAACTAATTAACCAAACAGTTAATAAGTGAGCACCACATTGCATGACATATAGAACATATACACTAGAGCAACAGATTGCATGGTAAAAGTAGATAGGACAATTCACTAGAATTTGTTAAGGAAAGGCAGGAGCAGCACATGCAACGGGTAAACCGAGCATGCTTAATCGGCGTAGATAGCTAACTGAACATAGGTCCTTATAGTGAGCTAATAAGACAAGCTACTCCTCATCGTCGGAGATATCGATGATGATTGGCTCCTTGGACATGGAAGAGGGCGAGGCCTCCACACCGTGGGTGCCCTCCTCATAGTGGTGAGTTGCCTGAGCCGCTCCGGGCACCAACCTGCTGGCTCTCGAGTTGAGGTAAGCACGGGCACGCAGAGAAAACACCTTGTAGTCTTCGTTGAAGGCATCAATGGTGGCCTCGAGAAAACGCCATGAACTATTGTTTAAAGCAGCCAACCGCGTCGCAGCGTCGGCACGCGAGGCGTCAACGGTGGCCTCGACGGCAAGGTGCTTCTTTTCAGGGCCAGTTTTCCAAGACATAAAATCCCAGCAAATGACCCTTGTGTCATCACCAGCCCCAGGATTACTGTTGCTGGTGGACACTTCCTTGATACAGGATTCCAAGCAGTTACAAGAATTTGAGTACAAGACCATAAAGGTCCATTGAGTATAACAATGATCTCTAGTGGTGGATGGCGGAAGTGACTCGTGGATCTCCAACGTGGATGGGACTCCATTCCCATAGGAACAGTTGACCTGGATAACTCCTATCTCGCGTGGCTGCTATCTTCGAATCCTAGGTCGCAGGGGTGTCCTCGTAGTGCTCCTCTCTGAATCGTGATCTGGCCAAGACAATAGCCAGGGACAAGCCAGTGAGTATGTTTGAATGTACTCACAAACATCATGAACAAAAGATATACCGGATGAATATGCTCATCATGAATTAAATTATATGCATGTGTTGACCGAAAATCATAGCATGGCAGGATAAATATTAATACGGTGCAGAAGAATAAATAAATCTTGTTAGTAGTAAATCAAGGAAATGAAATGGAACATCGGGCGTTGGACTGCCCGAGGAATTCCAAGAAAAATGCCAAGCGGGTGTCTGGAAGCGACGCCTCGAGAGGTCTTGAAAAGAAATGCCAAACGGGTGTCTAAAAGCGACGCCTCGAGAGGTCTTGAAAATAAAGCTGAGTATTCGGGTAGTCTAGCCATCCCAAGTGATACTTAGAAAAATAAAATAAAACTGAGTGCACGGGTAGTCTGGCCATCCCAAGTGACACTCGGTAAATTCAAATAAGAGAACGGGTTGGTCCAAAATAACAATAATACTTATAGCAACAATATTCATGATAACAAAGATATCCATGATAGCATTAGTGGTAACAATAATTATCCTGCAAAAATGAATCATGCTCAATTTAATTATTTCCTCCGAAGACCGACACTAAGACCGACACTTGACCAACCCAGACTGTAGTCCTTAACCGCGGACACGGCTATTCGAATAGGTATAACTCTGCAGAGGGTGTACTCTTTACCCACAAGTAAAGGATTTCTTTAGCCAGCATTGAGACGCTGACTAATTCCCATTACGGTCTTTGGGTTGAAAACACACCTGACCAACATACACCAGATTAACTTTCCTGATGCCAAGAATCATCCAAAGCATCGTTTAAGAAAAACCCTAAGGCGGGGAGAGTACAATCTCGAATAGCATGGGACCACAATCTCATATATAACATGCGCAAAGATCAGGGGCGCTACCCCTCTCGACCCAGCCGAATACACCCATGCCCCCTGACCAAGTGACATGCCTACCATGGGCCAATGGTATCTTTCACCATGGCCTCTCTGTATGGTGTATGCGGAAAAGGGGTTAACAACTTACTGAACCATACCCTACCTATGGCAGGGACATGTGGTAGCACAGATCAAGTTTGGGGGTTACAGTGACAAGACTCGATCTACGATCGACTCAGGAGGTTTATATTTTCCTGCAATGATTAGCACAATCTATTTCCTTGGTAGTACCCAACAGGGTCATCACCTAGCATGGCCCAACATGCCATCATTGATCATTCTCATCACAACGAGATTTTCAGTCTCACGGTCACTTTTCTCGTGACTGCTTCTTTTCCTGCAGATTAGTCCGGATCACATAGGCACATGTGACATGTAAAAGTAACCATCCTTACTCATACTTCATGAAGATGCAATATTATAAAGGAATCATGCATGCATAATTAGCTATATGCAAACTTTATTTGAATTCAACATACTCATGTTACAACTATTCTTGCAAACTATTAACCATGCATTCACCATATCCACTGTTCAAGAAGCTTGCCTTGATCATGTAGAAGAGTTGGGTGCACTCCAAAAGTTTGTAAAAATAATCTTCCCTCCATTTTCCTATTTTTGAAATAATGAAATTACCACATAATTCCAAAACAGTACATAAAAATTGTTTGGAAAATTTTGAAATAAATACTAAAATAAACAAGATGAAATTTGAGGAATAACAGAAAAAGAATCAAGTCATTTGGAGTTGTGGTTTAAAAACTAGAGGCAGTCAAAGTTGTGGTCAAATTCTGTTTTTAATCTATACACTAAAAATAAAACGATTCGGATGAACTACTCTTTCAAAAAGGGAAAACGTACTCTGTGGAACATGCCTCCACTTCGGACGAATTGGTATGATCCCTGGGTCATTGACGGTGGGCCTCACTAATGTCTACTACACAACTTGTTCTTGTAGACTCGTGTTGGGCCTCCAAGTGCAGAGTTTTGTAGGACAGTAGCAAATTTCCCTCAAGTGGATGACCTAAGGTTTATCAATCCGTGGGAGGCGTAGGATGAAGATGGTCTCTCTCAAACAACCCTGCAACCAAATAATAAAAAGTCTCTTGTGTCCCCAACACACCAAATACAATGGTAAATTGTATAGGTGCACTAGTTCGGTGAAGAGATGGTGATACAAGTGTAGTAATGATAGTAGATATTGATTTTTGTAAAAGGAACAATAAAAAACAGCAAGGTAGCAATTGATAAAATGGAGCACAAACGGTATTGCAATGCTTGAAAATGAGGCCTAGGGTCTATACTTTCGCTAGTGCAATCTCTCAACAATGCTAATATAATTGGATCATATAACCATCCCTCAACGTGCGATGAAGAATCACTCCAAAGTTCCTATCTAGCGAAGAACATAAGAAGAAATTGTTTGTAGGGTACGAAACCACCTCAAAGCTATTATTTCCGATCAATCTATCCTAGAGTTCGTACTAAAATAACACCAAGCTATTCTTTCTGATCGATCTAACCAAGAGTTCGTACTAAAATAACACCATATGATACACATCAACAAACTCTAATGTCACCTAGATACTCCACTGCCACCGTGAGTATCCGTGAGTTGATTATACGATATGCATCAAACAATTTCAGATCCATAATACTCAATCCAACACAAAGAACCTCAAAAGAGTGCCCCAAGATTTCTACAGGAGAAACAAAGACGAGAACATGCATCAACCCCTATGCATAGATTACCCCAATGTCACCTCGGGAATCTACGAGTTGAGTGCCAAAACACATATGAAGTGAATCAATATGATACCCCATTGTCACCACGGGTATTCATAGCAAGACATACATCAAGTGCTCTCAAATACATAAAAGTATTCAATCCGATAAAACGAAATCTCAAAGGGAAAACTCAATTCACAACAAGATAGAGAGGGGAAAACACCATATGATCCAACTATATTAACAAAGCCCGTGATACATCAAGATCGTGACATCTCAAGAACACGACAGAGAGAGATTAAACACATAGCTACTGGTACAAACCCTCAGCCCCGAGGGGGGACTACTCCCTCCTCATCATGGTGGCCGCCGGGATGATGAAGATGGCCACCGATGACGATTTCCCCCTCCGGCAGGGTGCCGAAACGGGGTCTAGATTGGTTTTTCATGGCTACAGAGGCTTGCGGTGGCGGAACTTCTGATCGAGGGTTATTTCTGATGGTTTCTCTATTTATAGGATTTTTTGGCGTTGGAATCACACGAAGATGGGCCTCAAGGTGAGCACAACCCACAGGGGCAAGCCAGGCCCCTCTGGCGTGTCGTGGTGGGTTGTGCCCTCCTCGTGGCTCTTCTGGCCCTCCCATGAAGATTCGGGGGTCTCTTTTGTTCCAAAAAAATCGCCAAAAAGTTTCAGCTCATTTGGAGAACTTTCATTTCTGCACAAAAAACAACACCACGGTAGTTTTGCTGAAAACAGCATCAGTCCAGGTTAGTTCCATGCAAATCATACCAAAACCATATAAAATTGTTGTAAACATGGCATGAATACTTCATAAATTATAGATACGTTGGAGACGTATCAGCATCCCCAAGCTTAATTCCTACTCGTCCTCGAGTAGGTAAATGATAAAAGAAATAATTTATGAAGTGTGAATGCTAGCAAAGTGCATAAGTTTGATCAATGATAATTTCAATCATTTTTCCTAGCATCATAACAACAACTCTTTCTCATAAAACTTATCATGATAAAGTAGCAATTGAAAACGGAATTTTTGTTGTGGAATGCTAACTATCATATTCATCATATACTCTTTCTTTTGTAGCATGGACATTTGGACTTGAATGATTCAAAGCAATAGTCTATAATTTGACATGAATACATCAATACTCAATCATACTAACAAGCAACCATGTCTTTCAAAATATCAACGCTAAAGAAAGCTATCCCTAGCCCATTATGCTCAATCATTGATCCATTCATGAAACACACTCGAATATTAGCTACATCCAATGCACAGATATGGTCATAGTGCTCCCTAGTTGGTGCTTTATAAGAGAAGATGGAGACTTAAATAAAAATAAAAATTGCATAAAGTAAATAGATAGGCCCTTCGCAGAGGGAAGCGGAGATTTGTAGAGGTGCCAGAGCTCAAAGCTTAAATTGAGAGATAAAATATTTTGAGAGGCATACTTTTCCCGTCAACGAAAACGACCGAGAATTCCCAACACTTTCCATGCTAGATACATCATAGGCGGTTCCCAAACAGAAAATAAAGTTTATTCCTTTTTCCACCATTCTTTCACAATCCATGGCTAGCCGTATCCACGGGTGCCTTCCATACCAACACTTTCCAAGGAATTCAATATTGAACAACATAAATAATTTTTTTTGCATTTCGGGACTGGGCATCCCTATTATCTTTGCCACACTCTCGTGCAATGACAAGTGAATAAACACTCATCTTGAGAATAACGCATCTAGCATGGAAAATATTGGCCACCCCCTGCCGCTTCATGAGCGGTACAGGCACACAAAAAGGAAATTCATTTTGAAAATTAGAGTTGGCACATACAAATTTAATTAGAACGGCACGGAAATACCTCATATAGGTAGGTATGGTGGACTCATATGGCAAAACTTAGTTTAAGGATTTTGGATGCACAAGTAGTATTTCTACTTAGTACAAGTGGAAGCTAGCAAAAAGATTGAGAAGCAACCAACCAAGAAACGAAAATTCACATAAACGAGCATTAAGCATAACTAACACCAAATAATGCACCACAAGTAGGATGTAAATTCATTGCATAACTATTGACTTTCATGCTTGCATAGGGAATCACAAACTTTAACACCAATATTCTTACTAAAGCACAATTACTCACCAACATGACTCACATATTACTATCTCCATATCGCAAAACTATTACAAAGAATCAAGTTTATTATGTCCAATGATCTTCATGAAAGTTTTTATTATATCCCTCTTGAATATCTATCACTTTGGGACTAGTTCATATATTGCAAATTTCCATCACTAGTATCAACTCTCAAAATAATATATGTGAAGCATGAGATTGTTCGACAAACCACTCCAAAAAGATATAAGTGAGGATCAAAAGATTAGTTAAGTAAATAGGTAGCTATGTGAGGACTCTCTCTTATTTAAAAACTTTCAGATCTAAGTATTTTATTAAAACAGCAAGCAAAAAAAATAAAATGAAATTCTGAGAATAGCACACAACATGTGAAGAAGCAAAAACTTAGGCTCAACCGATACTAACCGATAATTCTTGATGAAGAAAGGTGGGATGCCTACCCAGGCATCCCCAAGCTTAGATGCTTGAGACTTCTTGAAATATTATCTTGGGATGCCTTGGGCATCCCCAATCTTGAGCTTTTGTGTCTCCTTAATTCCTTTTATATCACGGTTTCCCTAAATCTGAAAAACTTCATCCACACAAAACTCAAGAAGAACTCGTGAGATAAGTTAGTATAAATCAATGCAACAACCTTATCATTCTCTACTGTAACAAATCACTAAAATTATAATTTAACACTGCATGCTAAATGCCTCTGCATATTTAATACTCCTATCCTCAAATAGAATCACTAAACAAGCAAACATATGCAAATAATGCAAACATAACAACAATCTGTCTAACCAGGAAAGTCTGTAAAGAGAGCAATATTCTTCATACTTCCAGAACTATAAAAATTCTGAAAATTTACCACACTGTAAAAAAATTATCATAGCTTATTTTTCAAAAACAATCAACATTTTATCACATTCTGACTTTTCTCGGGAATTCACGCAATAGCATGCAACTTTCTGTTTTCAAACAGCAACACATAGACTTGCAAAATAAGCATGGCAAAGGCTATACTTGACACTTTTATTGAAATAAAAAGATGAAAAACATTATATAAATAACAGAAAGCAAATCCTAATAAAATAATATGATGCTCCAAGCAAAACTCATATCATGTGACGAATAAAAATATAGCCCTAAGTAAGGTTACCGATAATGTTGGAGACGAAAGAGGGGATGCCTTCCGGGGCATCCCCAAGCTTAGTTGCTTGGATCTTCCTTGAATATTACCTTGGGTTGCCTTGGGAATCCCCAAGCTTAGGTCCTTGTCACTCCTTATTCTCCTCATATCGATATCTCACCCCAAAACTTGAAAACTTCAATCACACAAAACTTAACGGAACTTCGTGAGATGGGTTAGTATGATAAAGACAAATCATTCACTTTGGTACTGTCAAGATAAGATTCATAATTGTTCTCACACAATTCCTAATGTTCTCTACAATTTCCACAATTTATATTAAGCAATATAAGCCATAGAAACCATAAAACAAGCAAACTATGCATTGAAAACAGAATCTGTCAAAAACAGAATAGTACATAAAGATTTTAATTTTAGTCATACTTATGTAACTCCAAAAATACTGAAAATTTAGGAAAACGTAGTAAATTTGTATACCCATCAACTGTAAAACATTCAGAATTTTTTGATGCTGCAGTGAATTTAAACAATTCTGTTACTGGAAGCAAAAGTTTCTGTTTTTGCACAGAATCAAGTCAACTATCATCCACACTATCCCAAAGGCTTTACTTGGAACTTTATTGAAACAAAAGCTATAAAACATGATTGCTACAGTAGCTTAATCATGTGAACACACAAAAATAGTAGGTAAAAGTGTTGAGTTGTCTCCCAACAAGCGCTTTTCTTTAATGCCTTTTTAGCTAGGCATGATGATTTCAATGATGCTCACATAAAAGTAAAGAGTTGAAACATAATGATAACATCATGAAGCATATGACTAGCACATTTAAGTCTAACCCACTTCCTATGCATAGGGATTTTGTGAGCAAACAATTTATGGGATCAAGAATCAACTAGCATAGGAAGGCAAAACAAGTGCAACTTCAAAACTTTCAACATATAGAGAGGAAACTTGATATTATTGCAATATGTAAAAGCATATGTTCCTCTCTCATAATAATTTTCAGTAGCATCATGAATGAATTCAACAATATAACTATCACATAAAGTATTCTTTTCATGATCCACAAGCATAAATTTTTTATTACTCTCCACATATGGAAATTTATTCTCATGAATAGTAGTGGGAGCAAACTCAACAAAATAACTATCATGTGATTCTTGATTGGCATAATCATATTGAGCATTAAAATCATGATGACAAGTTTCATGGATATCATTACTCTTTATAGCATACATGTCATCACCATAATCATCATAAATAGGAGGCATGCTTTCATCATAGTAAATTTGCTCATCAAAACTTGGGGGACTAAAAATATCATCTTCATCAAACATAGCATCCCCAAGCTTATGGCTTTGCATATCATTAGCATCATGAATATTCAAAGAATTCATACCAACAACATTGCAATCATGCTCATCATTTATGCCAAACATTTTATTGAATTCTTCTTCTATCAATTGAGCACAGTTTTCCTTTCCATCATTTTCACGAAAGACATGATAAAGACGAATAATATGAGGCCACCTCAAATCCATTTTTTTGTAGTTTTCTTTTACGAAACAAACTAGTGATAAAACAAGAAACTAAAAGATTCAATTGCAAGATCTAAAGATATACCTTCAAGCACTCACCTCCCCGGCAACGGCGCCAGAAAAGAGGTTGATGTCTACTACACAACTTGTTCTTGTAGACTCGTGTTGGGCCTCCAAGCGCAGAGTTTTGTAGGACAATAGCAAATTTCCCTCAACTGGATGACCTAAGGTTTACCAATCCGTGGGAGGCGTAGGATGAAGATGGTCTCTCTCAAACAACCCTGCAACCAAATAATAAAAAGTCTCTTGTGTCCCCAACACACCAAATACAATGGTAAATTGTATAGGTGCACTAGTTCGGCGAAGAGATGGTGATACAAGTGTAGTAATGATAGTAGATATTGATTTTTGTAATAGGAACAATAAAAAAACAGCAAGGTAGCAATTGATAAAACGAAGCACAAATGGTATTGCAATGCTTGAAAATGAGGTCTAGGGTCCGTACTTTCGCTAGTGCAATCTCTCAACAATGCTAATATAATTGGATCATATAACCATCCCTCAATGTGCGATGAAGAATCACTCCAAAGTTCCTATCTAGCGGAGAACATAAGAAGAAATTGTTTGTAGGGTACGAAACCACCTCAAAGCTATTCTTTCCGATCAATCTATCCTAGAGTTCGTACTAAAATAACACCAAGCTATTCTTTCCGATCGATCTAACCAAGAGTTCGTAGTAAAATAACACCATATGATACACATCAACCAACTCTAATGTCACCTAGATACTCCAATGTCACCGTGAGTATCCGTGAGTTGATTATACGATATGCATCAAACAATTTTAGATCCATAATACTCAATCCAACACAAAGAACCTCAAAGAGTGACCCAAGATTTCTACAAGAGAAACAAAGACGAGAACGTGCATCAACCCTTATGCATAGATTACCCCAATGTCACCTCGGGAATCCGCGAGTTGAGTGCCAAAACACATATCAAGTGAATCAATATGATACCCCATTGTCACCACGGGTATTCATAGCAAGACATACATCAAGTGCTCTCAAATCCATAAAAGTATTCAATCCGATAAAATGAAATCTCAAAGGGAAAACTCAATTCACAACAAGATAGAGAGGGGAAAACACCATATGATCCAACTATATTAACAAAGCCCGCGATACATCAAGATCGTGACATCTCAAGAACACGACAGAGAAAGATTAAACACATAGCTACTGGTACAAACCCTCAGCCCCGAGGGTAGACTACTCCCTGCTCATCATGGTGGCCGCCGAGATGATGAAGATGGCCACCGGTGATGATTTCCCCCTCCGGCAGGGTGCCGGAACGGGGTCTAGATTGGTTTTTCGTGGCTACAGAGGCTTGCGGCGGCGGAACTTCTGATCTAGGGTTATTTCTGATGGTTTCTCTATTTATAGGATTTTTTGGCGTTAGAATCACGCGAAGATGGGCCTCGAGGTGAGCACAACCCTCTGGGGCAAGCCAGGCCCCTCTGGCGTGCCGTGGTGGGTTGTGCCCTCCTCGTGGCTCTTCTGGACCTCCCATGAAGCTTCGGGGGTCTCTTTGGTTCCAAAAAAATCGTCAAAAAGTTTCAGCTCATTTCGAGAACTTTCATTTTTGCACAAAAATCAACACCACGGTAGTTTTGCTGAACACAGCGTCAGTCCGGGTTAGTTCCATGCAAATCATACCAAAACCACATAAAATTGTTGTAAACATGGCATCAATACTTCATAAATTATAGATACGTTGGAGATGTATCACTCACCGGACCCACCAGTCAGGTTTGACTGGTTAGCCCGCGCCTTCTCTCCTGCGGCAGAACAGAGGAGGCCACGCCGGCGGCCCTCGCCAGCGAACGGTGGCGTCAACCGCGAAGCTGGGAACATGGGCGTGATCCCCTCACCCAGGCGACCCCGTAGAGCTGCGCCTTGATCACCGTAGGTTACCGAGTCACCGGCGGTGAGCTCTATAGCCGTCGGCGGTCTTGGGTGGAAACAGAATTCCACCCATGGTCAATCCCGAGCAGAATCAAGAGGTGGGCTGTATTCGTGGGATCCATACAAAGCTACTGGAGAAGAAACTTTGGCGGGGGAGGCTGTGGTTGCGACGGATTTAAGAAAAAGGTTGCGGTGGCCGTGGTTGCTGGGGACGATGAAGACGACCACCTGTGGCCGCTCGGTTGCTTGGGGTGGCTTCCAGAGAGGTGTGCGAGAGTTTCTGTGGAGTACGGCGAGCTTGGGTGTGCTTTTATAGGCGGCGAAAGGTCGGCTCTTGGCCTCCCGAAGACGGACATGACGGCGTCCGCCATTGATGGCAGAACGTGGCCGGTGGCGAGGTAGCTGCGGTATGTGGGGGAGTAGGTGGCCTTTAGCTGGGCTCCAAGTGAGCTGGCTGGCTCAGGGGGGCACCAGGTGGCCCGAACGGTCCCGTCCCCAAGTGGATTGCGGCGGCGACCATTGATGGCTCGGGAGGATGGTGACGAGGTAGGTGGTGGCCGGTGCGTGGTCTGTGAGGTCGGTGGGGACGGTAGTCGTCCAGAGTTACTCCGGGGCCGCGCTGGCTGCGCAGGGAGCTTGGGCGGTGGCGTGTCCGCCACGGTGCTCGGTCGGGCCGGCGCTGGTCAGCGGTGGCCAGCACTAGGGGACGAGGGGAGGTGTCGGTGCGGTGCAACTGATGTAGGTGGCTAGTGGGAGGTGCGAAGTGAGCCAGGGGAGGCAGCAGGGTGGCCATGCGGGGCGGTGCTAATGACTGCAATACTAGCGCTCCGGCCGTGCTCTAGACAGTTACCGCATGGTGCTCGACCAAATGCCACGGCAGTCTAGGGGGCTCTGATGACAGTGAAAATTGACAGGGCAATGCTACTGGGAACTATAAAGATGTTGGACATGGTGGTTTGGTCAAAGGATCAAATGCCCAATGCAAGTTTATGTGTTTGCAGATTTCTGTCATGCACACAAACTGTTCGACAGAATGCCAGGGCCATCTAGTGATCTTTTCTGAAAGTGAAAATTGGCAGGATGATGTCTCTTTGGGTGATAGAGTTGATGGTGGAGTTGGTTTGGCAAAAGGAAACACTTGTTAGTGCAAGTTTTATTAGAATTTAGTTCTGGACAGAATCTACAGAGGAATATTTGGTGGACTTGCAAGATGAAATTGGGGCTACCCTTATGGACTTAAGGGTTTAGTTGGAAGGACCATCAGGTGGAAAAAATTCAGAATTAATTGATCAAGGAAATATGGGGCTGTAGTTATAACTGAAGAATGGGACAGAATGAAAAAGAGGATGTTTGCTCAAAATTTTCAAAAGACCAAGGTGGGTTTTTGCATAAAAGTGATCAATAGGCATCCTAGGATCTCTCAAAATTTTGTGGAATTTTTAAAAGAATTATTTGAAATAATTTTAGTGCAACACAAGTATTCCAGAGTCTGGAAATGCCATTAAAGGAGTTATTTCATGGCAAATTTTTATTCTAAAAATATTTTCCTACTGAATTTTGAAAGGTAAATGAAATGGTAAAGGAAAACTCTCAAACCCATAATATTTTTCAAAAGTTTCTATATGGAGGGAAGGATTTTTTTTATAAACAGAAAAAGGTTCTGAAATTAATAAAAGACCTAATATAATTCAAAATGTTTCTATCACAATTTTATTTAGAAAAATCATGGGTTAAATTTTTTGGGGTGTTACACTCCTCCAAGATCTGGGGGTCGACACGAATGGCAGCCATCGCGACCTCATCCGCGCGTGCGGCCGCGATTTGCTTCTCCGCTACCAAATGCTCCTGGCTATACTACGTGCACCATGGCTTAGGGCGGCGCTTATTTGGGGGAGGGGTCGGTGATTTGGGTGGAAGGTGTCGCGTCGGCGGTCGGGGCATGTGGGATGTGGAAGGAGGAGGAGGAGGGGGGTCGGGTGTGGATTACCTGCTTGGATCGACGAGGCCGAGCAGCGTGAAGGAGGGTCGCCGATGAGGAGGTGGCGCTGCAAGCAAGGAGTGAAAGTTTGAACTTGGAAAGGAAAGAATAAATAGGGGAAATGTGGCTTTTGGTAAGGGGGAGGGCGCGGGGAGGTAGATATTTCCGCGAAAAAGCTGGCACGCAAATTGTCATCAGACACGGTCCCTTATTCAGCACTGTGTATGATATGTGAACATCACAAATGATTCATATAGCTTACCCTGTGTGTGATGAGTTTGAACATGCAAATTTTGGTCTGAATATCCCTGGTTACAGTGGTCATGTAGCGCCCAAGATGCGATTCTATCCCAATCAAGTGATGAATTCATGATTGGGGCACAATCGCATTTCGAGCGCACAGCAAGGTGGATATCATTACAACATACCATGTACTGAATAGATGAGAATACAAGATAAAGGCTTACACTCGCCACAAGCTACAACATGAATACAACAATTCATCAATACATAGCAATCATCATACAGAAGAGCAGGATCCGACTACGGATGAAACCAAACAAAAAAGAAGAACGACATCCACCCTGCTAATCCCAGGCTCCCTACCCGGAACCTATCCCTTGATCAAAGAAGAAGCAGAAGAACTCCAAAACAATCAAGCATCGCTCTCACGCTAGGTCATCGCTTTACCTGTACCTGCAACTGTTGCTGTAGTAAACTGTGAGCCACGAGGACTCAGCAATCCCATTACCATGGGTATCAAGACTAGCAAAGCTTAATGGGTATGGTATGGATAAGTGGTGAGGCTGCAGCAAGCACTAAGCATTGAATGGTGGCTAACTTACGAGTACAGGAGTAAGAAGAGAAACTACGCATAACGGTCGCAAACTAGAAATGATCAAGAAGTGATCCTGAACTACTTACGAGTCAAACATAACCCCACCGTGTTCTCTTCCCGAACTTGCTCAAAAAGAGACAGTCACGGTTACGTAGGCGGTTGGTGTATTTTATTCCGGATCTGCTGTCAAGTTCTCTACAACCGGATATTAAAAATTCCCATCTGCCACATAACCGTGGGCATGGCTTTCGAAAGATCAAACCCTGCAGGGGTGTCCCAACTTAGTCCATGACAAACTCTCACGATCAGCGGAGGCAAATCTCCATCTTGGGGACAACCCGATCAAACTCGGAATCCTGGTGCACAAGACATTTCGACAATGGTAAAACAAAACCAGCAAGACCTCCCGACGTGTCGACACCCTGATAGTAGCCGCGCGTATCTCGTCTCAGGCCACGATCGGATGGGTCAAGCTACGAGTAAAACCAGACCTCGAGTTTCCCCGTGGTGGCCCCGCAGGCTGCCTGGTTTGGACCAACACTCATGAGGAGCACTGGCCCGGGGTTGTTAATTAATTATCCTCGGGGTCCAGAAAGTCCCTATGCAAGTTTTAGTTGTTATTAGGCAAATGGTAAAACCAAAGTTGGGCCTTGCTGGAAGAGTTTTATTCAAAGCGAACTGTCAAGGGGGGCCCATAAACCCCGACCGTGTTAGGAACGCAAAATCAAGGACCATAACACCGGTATGACGGAAACTAAGGCGGCAAGAGTGGAACAAAACACCAGGCAAAAGGCCAAGCCTTCCACCCTTTACCAAGTATATAGATGCATTAATTAAATAAGAGATATTGTGATATCCCATGATATCCATGTCCCAACATGGAACAACCTGCAACTGCACCTGCAACTAGCAACGCTATAAGAGGGGCTGAGCAAAGCGGTAACATAGCCAAACAACGGTTTGCTGGGATGATGAAAAGGTTAGAGGCTGTTTCATGACATATTGGGAGGCTTGATAAACAAGTGGTGGGTAGCGCGACATAGCGATAGCATCGAGACAACTAGCATAGCAAAGATAGTAGTGAGATCCAAGGTGATGGTCATCTTGCCTGAAATCCCGCTAGGAAGAAGATCGAATCCATGAAGTAGACGAACCAACGTAGTCGAACGGATCCTCAGAATCGCAACGTAACCGGAACTATTGAGAAGAACCACAACCAGAAAGAAGCAAACAACATGGTAAACCAACAAGCATAAACATGGCGTGATGCGCAACCAAGGATGATGCATGTCTGGTTTAATGAGTCATGGCATGGCAAAGTGCAACATACAATACTACAAATTAAGTGGAGCTCAATATGCAACGAGTTGCATATTGACGAAACACCACATTCGATTATTTAGTTCGCTCTCGTTTATGTACCCAACAATATTAAATGTTGTTAAACATGGCAAGAGGTGAAGCATAAGTAAACTAACTATCTAGGCAAGTTTAAATGAGGCCGGAATCAACAAACAACAATTCCGGAAAATCCCCATGTGCATATTTCAAATTTGGTACTGTTCTGCCCTAAAACATATTTTAATGTAGTTAAATAGGAAAATAAAGTGCACCATGTTAATCTATGCATTTTCCTACCCCATTTACATGTAAAGTTTATTTAATTCCGAGCTACGGTTATTTAGTTAAGAAATAAATCATTTTAACATGGCATTATGCAAATTAAATGCAAACATCAGTTTAAACATTTCAAACATGGATGAAAGTAGCATATTATGAAACTAGATGAAATTCTAAGCATTTTACATATATAATGTTTTTACAAATGATGCACGGTTATTAAGTTATTATATGCATGAAGATGGAGGGGTTTTCTGCAAAACAGTTTTCTCTGGATTATTAGGCAAAATCGCAGAACTGAAAAAAAAACAGGAACTGGGCCGCATCTGAACAAGCCCGATAGAGGAAAAAGGCTGGGGGCTGCTCACATCGGGCCTTCGGGCCGAAAGTGGAGGCAGGCTTGGCGTGCTGCAGCTGGGCCGGCGGGGAGGTCGCGCGAGGTGGCCCAGGAGCGGGTCAACGCGAGCGACAGGGCGTGTGTTCCACCTCACTCGAAAGAAGCAGAGGCTGGGCAGGGGACTTGGCGCGGCGGCTGGACGGGAATTGGCGAAGGCGGGGCATCACGAGGCGACGGCACGACGCGGCAGGAGCTCCGGCGAGGCGGCAGGGCCGGGCGGAACCAGTGATGGAGGGAGACGGCGGCGGAGAAACTCCAGGGCGGTGACGCTTGCCAGGGTGGAGGAGGCACTGGGCACGGGAGGCTCCCTGGTGGCGACATACGGACGGCGGGGCTCCATGACCCACGCTGTACAAAGAGAGAGAGAAACGAGATTAGAGCAGGGGGGAAGGAAGAGAGGGAGGAGGAGAAGGCACGGCAGGGGCGGCTGGCCTGGTGCTGCTGCTCGCCGGCGGCTCGTGGTGGCGGAAGGCGTACGGGAGGAGCGGCGGTGGCCTCGATCCGATCGAGATCGAGAGGTGCGGGAGGTCACGAGCAGCTTGGGAGGCTTCCTGGTCGTTGGATTGTCAGATCTGATGGCCGTGAATGGATCTCGGGGGCGCTGGTGGAGGCAGATGGAAGCGTGGATATTTGTGAGGTGGTTGCGGGGGGAATTGGGTAGGTGGGATCTGAGAGGATCCCGAGGTGGGAGATGCTGGCGGCGGCGGCTGGGAGGATGGGACAAGGCTCCTCGTTTCTAGGGTTAGACTGCTATTTATAGGTATGGTGGCTACCTTAGGGATATAAGGATCCTCCGATTTAAATCGGACGGTCGAGATAGATAGGCTAGGGAGTCATGTGAAGGAACCGAAGATGTTTTAGGGATGTTTGGGGATGATCCGGACCCGGCGGTGATGACTGAGCGGGTCGGGTTCGGGTAAGTTTCGGACACACGCGAGGGGGGTTTGCCAAAAGGCCACGAAGAAGACAAGAGAGAGAAGCGGCAACTACGAACGGATGCAAGCTTTAAAAACAATGACGGCAACAGAGTGTCGATGCAATGCGAATGATGCGATGATGAATGCAACAAACAAACGAAACACATGACAACAACGAAAAACATGGAAGCCGTCTGGAGCGTCGGTCTCGGGGTGTTACAGGTCATCCACGTCATTGCATAATTTGGGTACACAAAGGAGCCTACAGCACACCCACACTTCTTAATCAAGCAAGTTCAGCAATTAAACAGAGCTAGCTGACCTAAACATTACCCTAACAAATTAAAGACCGGCGCTCTAAATTAAACAAAGAGTACTACTCCAGCTGGCGCTCGTCGATCTCCGCCGCCTCCTCCATGTCTAGCTTGCGCCCGACGATCTCCTGGGGAAGGGGCTCCATGGCATCAATCACACCATACTCGGCAAGCATCTCGCCATCCGCGTCCACCATCTCTTTGGAAAAGGCCGCCACGAGCTGGGCATGGGCGGCCACGAGCTGGGCATGGGCGGCCACGATCTGGGCTTGGACGGGCTCCATCGTGGCAAGGTATGCCGCGAAGGAACGGACGGTTGCTCGAACGCTCTCGACGATTGCCAACTCTTCGGCCGTGGGTTGCTGACCGTTGTCGGAGAAGCTTTGTTCGATTTGTGCGTTGACCGCCACGAGCTGGGCATGGGCGGCCTCGACATGGTCGTGGGCGGCCTCCATCAGGGCTAAGGCGGACGCTGCAGAACAGACAGCTATTGTGTCACTCTCGCCAGTAGCTATCCCCGATGCAGATGTTGCTGCCGCCACCTGAGCAGCAACAGCAGCCGTTTGGGCTGCCTTGGCCACCCGGTCACAGATTGCGGCCGTGCTCACGCAGCTTGTTACCACGCGCATGGCGGCTATGGCCGCGCTCTCACCAGAGTGGGCCGCCGAAGTGGCCCTCACGACGCGGGTCCATGTCCCCATCTTTCACTGACGATGAATGAACAGTGAAATGAAATTTGGGGAGCGAGCTAGTGTCCTTGACGCGCTGGCTGTGCACTGTAGCAGATGCACCTTCTCGCATAAGCCATATACATACAACTCCGACGGTGCTCCAAGATATTTTGTACTGCATCTCACATGGTTGGTGATAATAAACTATGTGCGGTCTACTTGATTTTTCGTCTTGATTTGAAATGCATAATTGGGTCACAGCAGCAAAGGAGGGTGATTGAATTGCTAGAACTTTTATCTGCAGTGAACATGCAACTATAGGTGTGTCGTCAAAAAAATGGAATTATTCAGGGTTCATTTGGACATTTTTATACATTAACTTGGTTTTCTAGGCATTTTAGGTGCACAATTCAAAATTAAACTACATGCACATGCTCCGGTGCACCAAAATGGGTTGTAAAATTATATATGTCTCCATGAGTTGATGCTTATGTCCCATGCAAGAAATGGTGATGAATTTCAAACACCTCGGCACTGTGGCTCTTTCCGGCAAATGTTGAGATACTTGGTTTTGAAATTCTATTAAATCCAAAACTCGTTTGAAATTCATGAACCTTGGCATGCCATCATGGAATGGCATCAGCATGATGTGGTAAAAAATTGTCCCATTTGGGGCAGGTTTTGGTATAAGCTTCTCACAAACCAGAGCTTCTCACAAGAAGCCTCATGGTTCCGGTAGGGAACGTGTCACCTTTGTGGCCGAAATGATATTCATTGCCTCTTCTTGCTTTCAATTTTTTTTTGGTGTCAACATAGAACAACAGGAGAGTCGTGTTAAATTTTGGAATTTTTCGGGGTTCGTTTGGACATTTGTATACATTAACTGAGTTTTCTATGCATTTATGTGCATAATTCAAATTTGAACTACATGCACATGCTCCAGTGCATAAAAATGGGTTGAAAAATCAAATGTGTCCTTGGTTGCATGCTTAGGTCCCATGCAAGAAATGGGAATGAATGTCAAACACCTCGGCACCGTCGCTTGGCCACAAACATTGAGATACATGGTTTAAAAATTCTAGTAAATCCAAAACCTGTCTGAAATTCATGAAACTTGGCATGCTATCATGGAAAGGCATCAATATGTTGTGGTAAAAAAATTGTTTGGGGCAGGTTTTGGTATAAGCTTCTCACAACAAGCCTCATGGTTCCGGTAGGGAACGTGTCACCTTTGTGGACGAAACGATGTTCGTTGCCTCTTCTTGCTTTCAATTTTTTTTCGGGTGTCAACATAGAACAACAGGAGAGTCGTGTTAGATTTTGGAATTTTTTGGGGTTCATTTGGACATTTTTATACATTAACTGAGTTTTCTATGCATTTATGTGCATAATTCAAATTTGAACTACATGCACATGCTCCAGTGCATAAAAATGGGTTGAAAAATCAAATGTGTCCTTGGTTGCATGCTTAGGTCCCATGAAAGAAATGGGAATGAATGTCAAACACCTCGGCACCGTCGCTTGGCCGCAAACATTGAGGTACATGGTTTAAAAATTCTAGTAAATCCAAAACTCGTCTGAAATTCATGAAACTTGGCATGCTATCATGGAAAGGCATCAACATGATGTGGTATTTATCCCATTTGGGGCAGGTTTGGGTATAAGCTTCTCACAAACCAGACCTTCTCACAACAAGCCTCATGGTTCCGGTAGGGAACATGTCGTGGTTTTATCACGGCTGATGCTGCTGGTTACCCTGACCAGACTGTTGGTTATAACCACCCTGGTTGCCCTGTCCTTGCTACCCAGAACTTGAACCGCCACCACCAAAGCCGGCCCCCTGTGATCCGGATCCTGACCCGCCAGGTGGGCCATTATTGTTGCCATGATTCTGATTAAAGTTGGAATTCATGTACTCTCGCATGATGAAACAGTCCTTCCAAGCATGAGTCGCCGGCTTATTAGGCAGGCTGTGTTTTGGGCAAGGCTCATTCATCATCGCCTCAATATTAAAGTTCTTCCCTCCAAAGGACTGCTTACCATTACCATTATGGCGCTGGTTTTTATATCCAGTGTTGGTGTTAGCTGCAAGATCTGACTCGCCATCGGGTTGTCTGCACTTACCACCGTTACCCTGGTTGTTGCCATTATGCCCTGTCACATTCTGCTGCTGACCCTTACCATTGCCACTCTTCTTTCCTTTGTTGGATTTTTCATCATCAGATCCATGGTCTTTGGTGGTATCAGAGTCGGCATATTTGATGAGAGCCGCCATGAGCTCTCCCATATCATTTCAATAACATTTAAGCCGCCCAAGCTTTTGCTTAAGGGGAGTAAAATGACAGTTCTTCTCCAAGACCAGAACCGCCTGACCCGGCGCAATACTGTCTGAAGAATGCATAATAGCTAAGACCCGCCGGACCCAATGATGAGCCGACTCATCCTCACGCTGCACACAGTTATCAAGATCAATAATCGTCAAAGGCTGCTTGCATGTTCCTTTAAAATTTTGAATGAACCGTGCTTTCAACTCTGCCCATGAATTGATGGAGTTGGCGGGTAATCCTTTTAACCAGGTCCGAGCTGGCCCATCCAACATCATAGTAAAATATTTAGCACACACAGCATCATTGACATCCAGCATCTCCATGGCTAACTCATAACTCTCAATCCAGGCCTCAGGAGGGAGATCAGCTGTATAGTTAGCCACCTTGTGAGGACCCTTAAAATCCTTAGGCAAACATTCATTACGTAACGCTGGTACTAAACAAGGCACTCCAACAGATCTGGAAATTATACCAACCCCTACTGACGCCGAAGGGGTTACCAGAGGTTGTTGATAAGCCCCCAGCTGAGCCGCTGCCGCCTTCGCTTCTCGGCGGGCTCTGGCATCATCCACAATCGCCTGAGCATGAGTAAGGGGCGGGTTATTCCCATGGGGTGGGTCATCTTGAATTGATCGTCGTTGTCGCTCACTACTGGAAACCGCCAGTGACTCAATGCATCGGCTGTAACTGCGGCTTGGGAGGGGGGTCGAGTGCACCCTCTCATGACTATGTGTATATTTCTCCTGCTGTGCAACTGCTGTCTATAAGAGCTCAATTGCGTTCTGTGCCTCAGCTGCAAAAGGCGTCTCATCTGTGATAGGGATTGCATTGAGCCGGGTAGCCTCTGCTATCATGTTATCCACCGGGTTGGAATAATGACCAGATGGTGTGGAAAAATGCCGGGGCGGGGTTCGATCCCTATGGGGCGGGTCTAGTAATCGGGGCTGAGCCACCACCCCGCTCCCTGGGATTTCAGCCGCCCGGGCTATGCCTGGTGGGTTAGTTGGCCCTTTCCCAGGTGTGTTGAAAAGGTTCCGCGCCTCATACTGCAAAGGCAAGCGGGTTTGGTACCTCCTTCGAAAAACAACATTAGAAGCGTTTTGATCCAAACTTAAGCGAAAAGCCTCCGCCCTGATATGTTGTGACTCAGCATCCATCTGGGCTCATTCCTCTGCCATCCTGGCGTTCTCTGCATTAAGCTCTTCCTGAGCCTTGGCCACCTCATCACATACCTTCGCAATTTCTGCGTTATGCTGTGCTTGATTTGCCATAGTGACCTCTGTTGCCAACAGGGTCGTCAAAGTGCCCAAGAGTTCAGATAATACTTGAGCCGGCGAACGAACTGAGCTACCGGCCCCAACTGTCGTAGCGGCAGTTGATCCAGACATCATAGCTGCCGCTGTTGACGAGTTGAGAGCCGGCCCAGTGCCAGCCATGAAGATTGCAGCCCTAGAAGCGGCTCATAGGGGTCCGGAATGTTGTTGCCATCGGAGTAACCCCCAAGCCCGCTGTCTTGAAGCTGATAGATGGATTCCATCTCTCCGGTTGAGGACTCATCGCCTGAGTAGATGGCCGTCTCTCCTCCGGATTCGAAACCTTCCGTAAGTTCCATGCCTTGCGTGCAACCAACCAAAACGTGTTTCCGGTCGGGTTGAACCCTGGCGGGTCACGCATGCCGAGCCGTCTCGACGATGTCAATGCAGATGTCCAGCTCAGGCTCTGACTCACCGATCTTGCCGATGAAGACGTGAATTCCGCCAAAGGGGACCCGGTACCCATACTCGATTGAGTCGGCCTCGGGGCCCCAGCCAGTGTCGTTGATGTAGAGCTTGCCGCGGTGACTCTTAGTCATCCGACCCATGGCGTATCCTTCGATCCCTGGGAAATTGCCCTTCAAGAACTCGAAACCACCGTGCTCTGGCCCCACGGTGGGCGCCAACTATCGTGGTTTTATCACGGCTGATGCCCTCGTGAAAGGACTTAGGTGTGGAGCCATCACGACGTAGGTTAGCTCGAAGGGGTTGAACGGGACAAAGGACACAAGGTTTACCTAGGTTTGGCCCCTCACAACAAGGTAAAAGCCTACTCCTGCTTTTGTTGACTATAGCTTGAATATCGATTACAAGGGAGCGGAATCACTTGACCTAGCTCTCGATCAATTGTCTCTTAACTTAACTCATCGCAGGGTCTCGCCTTTATATACTCAGGCTGAGGCCCTGGGCTTACAAGAGTCCAAGCCGGATCACACAACGTGACCAACTCAGTTTCTAAGTCGCCCTGCCTTGTTAGGCAAGTCGCCATCATGGCGGCTCACACTTTCTGGGTCATGATTCTACCACCAGGTCTTGGGCCTTCAACAGGCCCACCTTGCAAGCCGCCACCATTCTTCATGTTTCATCTTCTTGGACCTACTTGGGCCTTCTTCATATTGAGTCGCCAACGGTGTAACCCGGCCCCTCCTGGGCGGGTCTCACCTCGGGGTTATATCCCCAACAGAACATGTCACCTTTGTGGAAGAAACGATGGTCGTTGCCTCTTCTTGCTTTCAAATTTTTTCTGGTGTCAACATAGAACAACAGGAGAGTCGTGTTAGATTTTCTATGCATTTATGTGCATAATTCAAATTTGAACTACATGCACATGCTCCAGTGCATAAAAATTGGTTGAAAAATCAAATGTGTGTTGCATGCTTAGGTCCCATGCAAGAAATGGGAATGAATGTCAAACACCTCGGCACCGTCGCTTGGCCGCAAACATTGAGGTACATGGTTTAAAAATTCTAGTAAATCCAAAACTCGTCTGAAATTCATGAAACTTGGCATGCTATCATGGAACAGCATCAACATGCTGTGGTGAAAAAATTGTCCCATTTGGGGCAGGTTTGGGTATAAGCTTCTCACAAACCGGAGCTTCTCACAACAAGCCTCATTGTTCCGGTAGGGAATGTGTCACCTTTGTGGACGAAACGATATTCGTTGCCTCTTCTTGCTTTCAAATGTTTTCTAGTGTCAACATAGAACAACAGGAGTGTTGTGTTAAAATTTGGAATTTTTCGGGGTTCGTTTGGATATTTTTATACATTAAATGTTTTCTAGGCATTTTATGTGCATAATTCAAATTTGAACTACAAGCACATGCTTCAGTGCATATAAATGGGTTAAAAAATCAAATGTGTGTCCTTGGGTGCATGCTTAGGTCCCATGCCAGAAATGTGAATGAATTTCAAACACCAGGGCACCGTTGCTTGCCGGCAAAACATTGAGATACTTTGTTTTTAAATTCTAGTAAATCCATTCCCATTTCATGAATTTCATGAAGCTTGGCATGCTATCATGGAATGGCACCCGACATGCTGTGGTATTTTTCATGTCCAATTTGAGAGAAGGCGCACTCGAATCAATAGCCAACAACGCATTTTGAAACAAATAGCTGCCACCATATCATCTCAAACGTTTGTATAATTTAAATCATGGGCGTTCTGTTAATCATTCACGTGGCGCCACGCGTCACACTTTTAATGGCTAGGAGGTGCCGTGCGGACAGCTGCTTGAGTATATGGGAGGCGTGCGAGCGCAGTCCGCTGCGCAGGCTGACCGGGAGGTGTGCAAGCTGTCCTCCCATGGGCAGGCTCACCGAGAAGTGTGTGAGTTGTACGCTGCGCAGGCTCGGTGGGAAGCGAGCCCTTTGACTTCCATGGCCGCCCGCCTTGCTTGCATCCTCTCCATTAATGGCGCCCGAGCCACTATTTAATACGGGCGGCCTTACTGTTCGCCTCCCATTCCCCTCCCGCGGACCTCCACCAACACCATGGCGCAGAAGGATCATCTGCCACTAGTCTTCCAATTTGGTGAACTCGACTCCGAGCCGGACGAGATAGAAAATAAGGAAGAATGGGGCCTCATGGACATGGCCCTAAACCAGCTGGCCGCGGCGGTTGCTGCCCTCGCGCCCGTCTCAGCTCCCATCCCCGCGCCTGCGCCAGCGACCATCCCCGTAGCATTGACGGGCTGGTCGCCGAGAACTATCGCAGAGCTGGAAGCCGTGGGTGTCAGCGAGGTCCCCACGGACCCGCGTGAGCTCGTGTACATGCCAGCGCCAGCGCCCGTGCCCATGCGCGCCCCTGCACCCACCGCGGCGCCGGTCCCCGTGCGTTTGCCTGCACCCGCCGCGCCCACGCCCATGCGCGTGCCCCCTCAGCATCATGGGACGCCGCCGTCGACCACTACCTCGCAGCACCGTGAGTTGCCGTCCTCCCGCGCCCCGCCCGTCGATCGCGGGACGACAAGATGTTTGATTTCTAAGTGAAGAACATTCTGTGCTGCCTTGAAGACTTCAACAACGGCGTCCCGGAGGACAACAACGACAACGCTGGCGCGGCACGCCACCTCCGCCGCCATCAGAATTACTTTTTCTGGGTTTAATATTGTATCTCGATCTTATGAATATAAAGTCACAGTGTGACTGAATGAAACATATGGTTTGAGCAAGCTTGCGTTTTTCTCTCTGAATGTACAGACTTATCAAACGATTTAAAAAAACGTCAATGGTTTTAAAATTTAAAACACTCATCGCAAACGATACAGATAGAACACCCGTATGCAAACCGACAGCTTCCCCAGTAAGCCAAGGAAAAATGTGCCGAGCAGGATTTATGGAGCTCTTCATCGTAAACGTTTTAGATAGAACACCCGTATGCAAAGCGAGAGCTACGGTCTTCCCTAGTAAGCCAAGGGAAAATTTTGCCACGCAGGATTTGTGCATCCCTTCATCGCAAACAGTTCAGATTGTATACAGTATGCAAAGCGAGAGCTATGGTTCCTTCGCCCCTAAGCCAAGAGAAAATCTGGCACGCAGGATTTGTACATCCCTTCAACGCAAACGTTTTTTTTGGATGACCCGTGTGCAACCACGTACAGACAATTTGGTAAGATTTGCATCTGTCATATTGGGTATATTGCCATTTATCAAACTGGAAAGATTGACATTTGTTGATCTAGTAACATTGCCCTTTGTCAACCTTGTAACACTGCCATTTGTCAAAATTTGCAGCTAAAAATCACTAGCACTATCTAATTTTTGTAACTAAAATTCAGTAATTAAGCATAGATTTCATTCATAGATTAAGCGGTCGTTCTTTATACAAACAGTTCAACTCGACAGCTGAACCGACCAAACTTTTCCCCAATTATTGCCAACCACGTACTGAAATAGCTAGTTCAACTATATATACTAGCTAATTTTAAGTACGTTGTACAGTTCAACAACATCTATAGTCAGATGAACTGAATAAAATAGCCCCTAAATACTACTATTACGGAGGGGCTTTGTACTACTTACAGTAGCCTCTCCTCTGTCGAGCGCGCTCAGTAAGAGGCAGAGGAGGAGGAGCCTACCGGCGAGCTGGACAACTGCAATACGGTGCCTGGCGCTGCTGCACCGTCAGCGACGCTCACCTCGAACGCCCTCTGCCGCTCCACACGACCCCTCTCGAAGCGGCGGGACTCCTCGTAGATCTCCTCATTACTCACCTCTGCAGCGGCATGTGCTGCGGCCACGGTGGCGGTAAGGCTCTTTGCGTGCTCGACAAGGCGCTCCTCCTTCTCCCGCAGGAACTCGACGTAGCGCGCAAGGTTGCTGACGCACGTGCGGGCCTCCACCTCCACCTCCCGCATTCAGGCGGCGATGGCAGAGCGGATGATGACCCCGGCGGTCGACGGTGGGCTGGCGGCCACGACGGCCACCTCCCGCCTTCGGGCCGCGGTGGTGGAGCGGGTGATGGCCATGGTGGCCGACAGTGGGGTGGCGGCCACGACGGCCACCTCCCGCCTTCGGGCCGCGGCGACGGAGCAGGCGATGTCCCTGGCCTTTGACGGTGGTGTGACGGCCACGGCGGTAGATGGTGGGGTGGCGGCAATGACGGCCGGCAACAGCTGCCGACGGGCAGCGGCGGCGCAGCGTGTGGTGGGTGTTGCGCGCACACTCAACAGGGACGCCACGTGCACTACACTACGTCGAGGACTGCACCGCTGCCGCGGTGTAGCCTCCCAGCTAGAGCTGTCCTCTGATGACGGCGGAGTGGCTGAGCGATGACAACGGACTGGTGCCATTGGCGATTGTGGGAGAAGCAGACGAGATAAGCTATAGGGAGGGATGGGAAAATGCGACGCAGGACTCGCCGGCCGTGAGGGTTTATATAGCAGGCCGGTAAGCATTGGGATTTTGGAGAATTTCGCCGAGTCGGACGGGAAGCTTACGCGGGAACCTGCGTGATTGCGCGGGAACGGGCTCACCGACGATTCATTGGCGCCACTTCGAGCCATCGTTTGGACAAAAGAACGCTCCCGCGCTGCTTAAGCTTGCGCTCGAAGCCGTCTGCGGCAGCGGGGTGACAAGACGTGCGAGAGGAGGACGAAAGGACACGTACACATATGGTTAATAAAAAAATGTTTGCGATTTAATTACCTACAAGGCTACTACCGCCGTCCTAGTTTATAAGTCATCTTTGTATTTTTGTGCCAAATTTTGACTAAAGATTTAACTAATAAAATACGAATGCATGTCACCAAAGATTATATCGTTGGATTCGTATTTGAACATAGTTTTCAATTATATAATTTTTATAACATGCATTAACATTTTGTTAGTTAAATTTAAGGTCAAAATATGGCACATAATATAAAGGGGACTAATAGACCAAGACGGAGGTAGTAGCACACGGCCGCTCTCTACGCAGCGTCGCAACTGCCGGCCGGCTTGTATACGACCATTCCCTGTGTGTTTAACTGCTCTATGTGTGTGGTTCCTCGCGGTTGAGGCGTCCACGGCACGCTCTGCTCGCGTCCCGCCGCGCGCGCTCCGCTCTCGTGTCTCTCCGCGCGCTCTGCCCTCGTCCCTCCACATGTGCTGCCAGTGTTTGGGGCCGGCGCACGATCACGTATGTTCATGCTGCCATTACGCATGCGGTTGCACCGGGCGTGGTGCCACGATGCAGTTACCCGCTGCAAAAACTGTCATGCGGACGTGCCGAGAATCCAGGCCGCCCGGCCCCCATTTATTCCCCCGGCCATTTACCTTCATCTCTCGCGCCACACGACACAATAAGCACACCCACGACGACACATATAGAGAGGACATCCAGCGGTTCCAATGGCGCTCTCCGTGGCTCCAATGGCGCTCCCAGCGGCCGACGACGACAACGGGGGGCAGTTCACCACGCATCACGTAGTGGACACCCAAGTGAGGGGGAAGGACCTCTCGGTGGTGTACACGAACGAGCCGGTCTCGGTGGAGAGCTCCATCCAAACTATGCAGCAGTTGCTTGCTGAGGACAAGTACCAAGTGATCGGCTTCGACCTCGAGTTCACCAGCGGTCGTGCCGGGAAAGATCAGAAGGTTGTCGTCGCCCAGTTGTGTGTGCGACATGACGTCCTTGTCTACCACTACCACCTGGCCACAAGGCCTTGCGAGCGTTTCTCCAGGTTTATCAACAGCTTCGACTACAGTTTCGCTACGGTGGACACCACCAACGATCTAAAAGCGCTCAAGGTTTCGGGCTTGACCTGCCAGAATCTTGTCAACATCCGTGACCACTACAAGGTCTGGGTCAACACCAACAACAAACAGAACTCCCTGGTTGACCTCGCCTCGGCCATCATCGATCCCTACTACATGAAGATGAAGGATGAGAGCAAGAAGGACAAGAACGCCTGGCACAATGTCTGGCATCAGAGACCGGATGAAGAACACATCAAGTACGTGGCCAAGGACGCGCACACAAGCTACGAGATGTATAGATGGATCGTTGACATGAGGAAGTGTCTTCGTCCTGCCCCAGACCAGGGATCAAGCCACGGAGCAGTGGCGGGAGCGTCAAAAGAAGTAGATGACTAGACGATCGTTTCTCCTAGTTTAGAATGCATGCAATTGTTTATTGAGGTGTGTATGAATGATCTGTATAGTCACTTATGTAATTGGATGTTTATTTTAGTTATATATATGTTGTTCTTCTGTAGACAAAGCAAATCACATGGCCTATTAGCAGCAATCGTCTGTGTTATTATTGGTCTTCGCACACATTTCTGATTACGGACCTGTTTGCTGCGTATCACACACATCTTGTTTAGTTGAACTGTTTTTGTTGTCTTGGCTCATCGCAAACATTTCATCCGAGTGAACTGTATGCCCTCCATCACACACACCTTGATCTGGCTGACCGTTTCTATTGTGTTGCCTAATCACACACAGTTCATCCTAGTGAACTGTATGCCGTATATCGCACACACCCTCATCTGGCTGACCGTTTCTATTGTTCTGGATCATTGCAAACAGTTCATATGGATTAACCGTATGCCACACATCGCACACGCATCTCTGATCTGAATCGTGTTTGATGTCTGCGCAATCGCAAACAGTTCATCTCATTTTTGACGGTTTTTTCACACCATTGTTTGCGATTAATGCATCGCATACAGTTTCGTCGAAGGGTCTCTGATTGTAGTGTCGCGTTAGCAGCATCCTGCAGTAGTGACTCCAGCCTTAGAGTTACAGTTGAGAGGGCATCTGGAGCTCTAAACAATAGGTTTAAGATCCTGGATTAGAAGCCATTCCACACTTTCCCCATGAGGTTAAGCTTGTTCTTTCTTGTTGCATTATGTATAACTAGATCCTGCAAAGGGTTGTGATGACCTCGTGCCGGAGTAGGAAGAGGTGACGCGTGATGATCTCGTTAGCTCCGGCCATGGTGTCATGGCATTTGACAACGAAGCCTAGAAGAACAAAAGGATGGAGTGGGATCAGGCCATGTGGGATAACATTGGTCAAACAAGAATCTCAAGAAGAAGAAGAGCAACATCAGCTGAAGAGAAGAAGCAACAGAAGAAGAGAAGATGAAGAATAAGAAGCATCAGAAGAATAAGAAATAGCAGAAGAAAAAGAAGAGTGTGAGGATGGACTTCCAACTAATTCGGCATCAATGAACTTTCCCCTATTGAGCCATTTGACTGTTATATGTGTACTGATATTTGTTAGAAGAAGAAGCATCAGAAGAAGAAGAAACATCAGTAGAAGAAGAAGAAGAGTATGAGGATGGACATCCAACTAGTTCGGCATCAATGACCTTTCCCCTATTGAGCCATTTGACTGTTATATGTGTACTGATATTTGTTAGTAGGTAGGATGAACTGCAATTTGTTTCCTAGTTAGGGCTGAAACTATGTTCAAATCATATGTGGTAAGGTCACTACTAGTGAGAAGTGATGATACCACCTTATGCAGTTTGCAACCAAACAATGTGTAGTTCGTGTGCCCAGTGCAATGCAGGTAACCAAATGGCGAGGCAATATTGCTTCCCTCATGCAGCCAGCCTAGATGCAGGCAACCAAACTATGTGCAAATGATGGTTTTTGGCTTGTTTTACCCCAGCCAGGCCCATGTGAGACACACATGCAAAGAGGCAAAAACTGTGCATGTAACCAAACACGCCCTTCGGGACCCTAGAGCATACACGTAGGGGTGGGCAGTGAGCGCATCTATTATATCATGGGATAACTTTTTTTAAGAAGGGAAACCTAACGGTCTCTTCGTCGATTGATGCACACAACAATCTATTATTGCAAGTTTCACATCTGACACATGTTAAAGAAGTAGGGACTACTAAGGAGACAAAAATGGTCAACATCAGCTCTTGAAAAATATTTTAAAACCCCCTAATCTTATCATTAGATCCTATCCAAACCGACTGAATATATCCCGGCCGACCATCTACCATTGGCCTGCACCCATAAGGAATGGACTCCCACACATCCACATGTTGTACACTAGACCACAAGCACATCCAGTAATTAGCCTGAAAGATAACCTGTAAAAAATGTGAAGCTTTCATCCTTTTAAAACCAAAACCATTCGACAATTTCAAATAGTCCATACTAAGGCAAAAACTCCTACTCGGATTTGAGCCTTAAGTCTAGGATGAATACCTCACAGGAAATTTTCAAACCTATTTGTGAATGTTCTGGTGGCGACATGTTGTATGCGACAAACACAACGCGCCATGGCAACCATCAAAGAGAGAAATGAATGGTTGATCATTCCATCGTTATCACAAAACAACATTTTTGGCTCCCTTGCCACTGTCATTTTGCCAAGTTATCTTTCGTTAGGATCATGTATGTGTGTAAATGCCCCATGCACATTTCGATTGTTAACGAGACTTACAGGTTCCAGATATACTTCGCACCGATGTTAGTCTCCTCTCATGGGTGACCTTTTTCTTTTCACGAGAGCATGGGTGAAGAGGTAGTTGGAGGCACGGGACAAGCGATACTGAATTCCCTTCAAAGTCTTGGGCAGAGCTTCCAAATTCAGGACAAGTGAGGGGGGGAAGGAGAGCGGGTCGGGCAATATTTTGCTTCAATTATGAGTGACTATATCATGGTCATCCACACAACAACATTTGGGTTTCTAAACTACTAATGTCCAATTCTAGGCCCCAATATCAACATCCAAATGACGCCTGAAGGTGTTGTAGGGAAATAAGTCCAAAGCTAGAAGGTGGGTTAGGGCCACCTGTGGCTCCCACATGCCCTAGTGATCCACCAAAGCCTAGGGTTCATGGGCCCATAGGACACGCCTAGCCTTGCTACTTTACATGCCCCGACCATTCTCAAAAGAGGAGCCCCCCTTAATTTTTCTGGAATTTTTCTACCATCGAGGCATAATAGAAACCCCTGCCTTTTTCCTTCGAAGGGCTTGAAAGTGAAATTCTTAGACATCTTTATTGGGTTTTGACGATTAATGGAAAAACAATCGAGAGGGCTAAAGGTGTTTATCAAATTTATTTTAGGAACTAAATCCTTAATTTGTGTCAATGTGACCTGTATGAGCCACACTGAAAACAGAGAGGATGTGTGAGGAGGAAGAAGATGAAGTTTCACGCCCATGTCAATTGGGTTTGGAGTGCACCCCAAAACGACATTCCACACCTCCTAAATATGGAGGCTACGAGATCGCTTTTGAATCAAGCTTCATAAAATATAGCGATCCAGATGCATATGGCGACTTAGAATGGCATTTTACTAACGGTTATTATGGCGATCAACCACATATTGAATTTCCCTTAGGGCGTGCAATGCGATTGTTTGCCTCCTTCTCCTCCACGAGTTAGGCCAACAGGCAACACGCCCAGGATGCAATGCAAGAGCCAACGAAGCACGCATCCGCGCAGACGAGTTGGGTAAATGCTATTATGTGCCCGCTAAGTAGGATACTAAGTGCTAGTTCCGGTAACGGTTTGGCTTTTACTTGTGTTGAGAAGCTTCCATCATATTTCGAACGGCTTTCTCTTTTTCTTCATTTTTCTTCCAGTTTTACTTTGTTTCTTGTATGTTTATTTAATTTTTTAGTCGATTCTTTTCCTTCTCCTAGACTTTTATTTCATTTTATTTTTTAAAATTTGTGAGCATTCTTCTAAAATTTATTTATTCCAAATTTGTGAATATTTTTTGAATTCGTGAACCTTTTCAAAATTTTAAATATGTTTTAAAATTCATAAACGTTTTAAAGTCCGTGAATAATTTTTGGAATTCATGGGCATTTTTTCAAATTTGAGAACATTTTTTCAGAAATCATAAACAATTACGTAAATCGTTGAACATTTTTTCAATTCACAATAGTTTCTTAAAATCTGTGAACAGTTTTTATTTCACCAACTTTACTAAAACCACAGAAAATCAGTGGCGAGTTTTTCCTAGTGCAAGCAGCAAGCAGAGTCGAGCGCAAAAACAGATGAAAAACAAATAGCGAGTTAGTGGGTCGGCCTAGTGTGTGTTTTTGGGGTATTTAGCCGTCTGAAGTGTCAAATAGGAGTTCATTGATTTTGAAAAAAAAATATTCATGGTTTTGAAAAAGGCTCACATATTTAGAAAAAGTTCACCAATTTTGAACAAATGTTTTGGAATTGAAGAAGTTTATGTGCTTTGAAAAAAATTCAAGACTTGAAAAGGTTCATAGTTTAAAAAAATCACAAAAATGGAATTTTTTTTTTACTAATTTGACAAAAATTGTTCACTGAAAATAGAAAAAAGCGCACAAAATTGTGAGAAGGTTCACAAATTTGAGAAAACTTTAAAAATTACAAAAAAGTTCACAAATTTGAAAATATTTCATGAGTTTGAAAAAAAGTTTGCGAATTGGTATTTCTTTCCCCAAATATTCATTTTAAAATGTTCATGAATTTGGAAAATGTTTGTAAATTTGGGAAAATTTTACTGATTAAAAAGAACATTTCACTAATTTTAAAAAAGTTTGCGAAAGATAAAAAGAAAACAAAAAAGAAAAAGAAAATACCGACATAAAACATTGCATGAAAAAACCAAAAGAAAACACAGAAAACCCTCTGGAACCTGAACAGGAAATTTGCACAACAAGCAGGGAAAGAAGTAGAACTACGCATCGTAGGTTATCTCTCTTAGTGGGAAATAACTGCGGTCGGAAATTAATCAGGAGGTTTGAAGTTCGAATCTCAACTCGTGCACTATTTTTTGAAGGTTAAATTTTCTTTTGGGCCGAGCCCAGGACAGAGAGGGGTGTTCGCCGGTTTGTGGGTAAGCCTATAACTAGGAGTTGGTGCTAGCGTATCGACCATGGTGAGAGCTCCTAGACGACGCCCATATGCGTCAAAAAGAAGTGGCTTTGCACAGCGAACATGCAATTAGACCGGACCATTTAATTTACAATAGCAAGCGTATAGTGTAGCAACGATACATGGTGACCGTTGTAGCGTTCGATGCACTGTAGCGCCCATCTATGCAGCGTCCGGTTCACTCTGCCGATCAGTTTTTTGGGGTGGCTTTATTTCGGACATCTTTTAGAATATGATTTTTCAAAACATGAATATTTTTCGGAGAGTGAACAAAATTTGAAAAACTTGAGCAATTCGTTTTAAATATGTGGATATTTTTTGAAACTGCAATTTTTTTTTATCCCAAATTACTTTTTGAACTGCAAACAAATTTAAAAAGTGAACCAAATCATATATAAATCATTTTTAAAAAATTGTGAACAAAATTTTATTTCTGAGAAATATTTATGAATGTTTAATTCTTTCAAAATTGAACAGATTTTATAAAAGCTGAACAAAACATGAAAAACATGATACTTTTAACATGAACAATTTTTTTCAAAATTTTAAACTATTTTTGCACTGTTATGAAACTTTGAAAAATGTGTTTTTTTTCTAAATCCTGAAGTAAATTTTGAGTTTCGCTTTTTTGGAAATTTATACTTTTTGAGATTCTGAAAAGTTGAATTTATGATAAAATAATAACGAAAAGAAAAATCAAAAATCAAACATATAAAAAACAAAAAAAAGGAAAGAAGAAACAGTACAAAGAACAAAATAACTCAATAGAAAAATGAACAAAATCTTACGCGGCGAATGTGCAGCACGCGCTACCGCAAACTGTGCTGGCCCACCCACACGTCATGTAGGCGAAGCCATTTCTATTTGGCGCCCGCGTGCGGCAAATAGGTAGGATCCGGACCTCCTTGTCACATTCTGCGGCAGAAGTAATGGGCCAGCCCATTTGCATTGCTGAGTTGGTAGGGAAACCTCCCGACGCCCCAAAAAATAATGAAAAATGAGGCGCGTTAGCATCAGATCGAACTCGCGACGCGTGACCCATGTGTGACGCCCCCGATTCAATCGTACACTAATCATACACGCAAACATGTACGATCAAGATCAGGGACTCACGGAAAGATATCACAACACAACTCTAAAAATAAATAAGTCATACAAGCATCATAATACAAGCCAGGGGCATCGAGGGCTCGAATACAAGTGCTCGATCATAGACGAGTCAGCGGAAGCAACAATATCTGAGTACAGACATAATTTAAACAAGGTGCCATAAGATGGCTAGCACAAACTGGGATACAGATCGAAGAGGCGCAGGCCTCCTGCCTGGGATCCTCCTAAACTACTCCTGGTCGTCGGCGGCGGCCTGCACGTAGTAGTAGGCACCCTCGGTGTAGTAGGGGTCGTCGAAGGTGGCGTCTGGCTCCTGGGCTCCAGCATCTGGTTGCGACGTCCGAGAAGAATGGAAAAAGGGGGAAAAGAGGGAGCAAAGCAACCGTGAGTACTCATCCAAAGTACTCGCAAGCAAGGATCTACACTACATATGCAATGGGTATCAATGAAATGGTAGTATCTGTGGACTGAACTGCAGAATGCCAGAATAAGAGGGGGATAGCTAGTCCTATCGAAGACTACGCTTCTGGTAGCCTCCATCTTGAAGCATATAGAAGAGAGTAGCTGGTAAGTTCATCAAGTATCATCGCATAGCATAATCCTACCCGGCGATCCTCTCCTCGTCGCCCTGTGAGAGAGCGATCACCGGGTTGTATCTGGCACTTGAAAGGGTGTGTTTTATTAAGTATCCGGTTCTAGTTGTTATAAGGTCGAGGTACAACTCCGGGTCGTCCTTTTACCGAGGGACACGGCTATTCGAATAGATAAACTTCCCTGCAGGGGTGCACCACATTACCCAACACGCTCGATCCCTCTGGCCGGGCACACTTTCCTGGGTCATACCCGGCCTCGGAAGATCAACACGTCACAGCCCTACCTAGGCCTAACAGAGAGGTCAGCACGCCGGTCTAAATCCTATGCGCGCAGGGGTCTGGGCCCATCGCCCATTGCACACCTGCACGTTGCGTGGGCGGCCGGAGAGCAGACCTAGCAACCTCCATTACAAAGGAAGTCGCGTTACGCGGTCCAACCCGGCGTGCGCCGCTCAGTCGCTGACGTCTAGGAGGCTTCGGCTGATACCACGACGTCGAGTACCCATAACTGTTCCCGCGTGGTGGTTAGCGCGTATAGGCTCGTAGCCAGACTCAGATCAAATACCCAATCTCGTTAAGTGTGTTATTTTGAAGTAACCGCGGACGCCGACCAGGGCCAGGCCCACCTGTCTCCTAGGTGGTCACAACCTGCCCTGTCGCTCCGCCACAAAGTAACACTCGGGGGCCATCGAGAACCTAGGCCCACCTCTGCCTGGATGGAACCACCTGCCCCTTCAGCCCCCATCTCCGAACAGTAACATAGGTAATGTAAAAGTATATAGTATATGTACCCGTGATCACCTCCCGAAGTGATCACGGCCCAGTAGTATAGCATGGCAGACGGACAAGAGTGTAGGGCCACTGATGTAATTCTAGCAACCTATACTAAGCATTTTAGGATTGCAGGTAAGGTATCAACAGTAGTAGCAAAAACAGGCTATGCAGCAGAATAGGATTAACCGAAAGTAGTAACATGCTACACTACTCTAATGCAAGCAGTAGAGAGAAGGAATAGGCGATATCGGGTTGATAAAGGGGGGGGGGCTTGCCTGGAAGCTGTGTCGAGAGAGAAGGGTCGTCGACGTAGTAGTCGTTCACGGCAGCGTCGTCAGCGGTCTCAGCGTCTATCGAGAGAGAAAGAGGGGGGAGGAAACAGTAAATACAAAGCAAACAATGCTACACAAAGTATGACATGACAATATGCAGTGTTGGGTGTGTTCTAACGTGGGGTTGCACGTTACCGAGAAAGGGGGATCCCATCTGGGAAAGTTTTCCCGGCTCCGGGCATTTGTTAGACAGACGACCGGAGGGGGACAGTTGCACGTTCACTATGCTAGGGACGTGTGGTGAATGAACGGACTGCGTATTTGGAATCGTCTCGTCGTTCTGAGCAACTTTCATGTACAAAGTATTTTCATCCGAGTTACGGTTTATTTTATATTATTTTTCAAAGTTTTAATCAATTCTGAAATTATTATTAATTAAGTTAATTCGAAAATAGAAATATGATGTCAGCATGACGTCAGCGTGACGTCAGCAGTCAACAGGATAGTTGACTGGGTCAAACTGACGGTGGGTCCCGCATGTCATAGACTAAGACCAACTAATCAGGTTTAATTAGTCTAACTAAATAATTAGGTTTATTAATTACAATTAATTAGGTTAATTAATTTACTTAATTAATTAATTAATTTCTATTTTTTTTATTTTTTTTTTAAACGTTCCAGGGCGGGCCCCACGTGCCATAGGCACAAGGGCCTTAGCGGGTTAGCGGGCAGGAGGGCGACGGGCGCCTGGGCGGGCGCTTGCCCGCAGGGAGTTCGGCGGGGCAAGGCCAGTGGCCGGCCGGCGTGGGGGGAGACGGAGTGCGGGGCCGGCGAAGAGCGGGCCCGCGGGTGGCAGAGGAGCAGCAGCAGGGGAGCCGGGGCGCAGCGGCGCACCAGCAGCAGGGGGACGGTGCAGCGGCAACGGCGGCACAGCGGTGGGGCGTGGGCGCGCGCCGGCGAGCCGTGGCGCGGCCAAGCGCAGACGCGCGCGCGCGCGGGCGCGCTCAGCGGCCTCGAGCGGCCAGTGGGGCGGATGCGGGCGGCACGGCAGGGGCAGGGGCTCGCGGTGGCCAGCGGCGAACAGCAGCGGGAGCAAGCAAAAGCAGCGGCCAACGGCGCATCACGGCAGCAGCAACGACAGTAGCGCGCGGGGGGAGGCATGCGGCAGCAGCAGGCGGGGCTGCGCCGTGGTCTAGGCGCAGCGGCGCACGCACGCGCGTGTGCAGGGGCGAGGCAAGGCTGCAGGGGCGAACGGGCCTGGGCGTGTAGAGGAGAAGAGGAGGCCGACGGCCTCACCGGCGTGTAGATGTACAGGGGGCGACGAGGCTCGGTGATGCGAGTCGGGGAGGAGGACGAGGAAGCGAGGTCCGGCGGGGGGGGAGATTCGGCGAGGCGGCTTCGGGCGATGGCGAGCGCGAGCCGGGCGCCGGTCCGCCGATCAGATCGTGGGGGAGTGAGAGCGAGGGGGATTAGGGTTTCGGTGGGTGGGGGTGGGAGAGGCCATATAGGCCGTGGCTGGGGTGGGCCGGCCAGGTGGGCGGCCGGCTGGGCTGGGCCAGCCCCAGCGGGGGAGGGGGGTTTCTCTTTTCCTTTTAATTTTGCTTTATTCTGTTTTCTTTTATTTATTCCTTTCTGTTTCATTTTTATTTCCTATGTATTTTAGTTTTAGTAAAATATACACTTAGTATCTAAATTAGTATTTCAACTTAGTCCATAGTCACAAAAAGTTTAGTCCTCAAATAAATTAGTTTGACATTTTATTAATTACAAAAGGTATATAATTAATTGTTTTTGCTGCTGTTTTATTCATCTTATAATATTTAAACATTTTATAAAGGTGTGGTTTCTCCACCATAATTACCTATGCAATATTTGGTTCACTCCGAACATTATAGTTTTAATATTTGAAAACTTTTATTGTTTGCTGGACTATGGATTTGAACTTGAATCGGTCTCGAACTAACACGAGATTAGCAACAGTAAGGGAGGTGACGTGGCATTGCTAGCAGAGGTTCACTGTAGCATAATTATCCGGGCGTTACAATTCTCCTCCACTAAAAGAAATCTCGTCCCGAGATTTAGGAGGTAGAAGGAAACAGTGCGGGGTATTCGTCACGCAGGCGATCCTCGCGTTCCCAAGTGGCCTCTTCTTCAGAGTGATGCGACCACTGGACTTTGAGGAACTTGATTGCCTTCTGACATGTGCGGCGTTCAGCTTGGTCGAGAATGCGGACCGGATGCTCTTTATAGGAGAGGTCCTGTTGCAATTCGAGCACTTCATGATCCACTGCTCGGATTGGGTCCTTGAAGCAGCGGCGGAGTTGTGACACGTGGAACACATCGTGAACCTGAGAAAGGTTCGGCGGAAGCTCCAGTTGATATGCCACTTTTCCACGCTTTTCGAGAATAGTGAACGGACCAATATAGCGAGGAGCTAGCTTGCCCTTGATCCCGAAGCGGTGAGCACCCTTCATTGGTGTAACTCGAAGATAAGCCTTTTCGCCAGGTTGATAGACCATGTCTTTATGATGACGGTCATACTGACTCTTCTGACGTGACTGGGCAGTCTTGAGATTCTCACGAATGATGCGGACTTGTTCTTCGGCGTGTTGGATAATATCCGGACCGAAGAGTGGACGTTCCCCAGTTTCTGACCAGTTCAGAGGGGTTCGGCACTTTCGTCCATATAACACTTCGAAGGGGGCCATCTTCAGACTAGCTTGATAGCTATTATTATAAGAGAACTCAGCATACGGGAGAGATTCCTCCCATTTCTTGCCGAAAGAGATAACACAAGCTCGAAGCATGTCTTCGAGAACTTGGTTGACACGTTCCACTTGCCCTTGCGACTGAGGATGAAATGCAGTACTGAATGACAGATGAGTACCCATTGCTTCTTGGAAACTTGCCCAGAATCTCGAAGTGAATAAGCTGCCACGGTCTGAACTGATTACCAGTGGAATACCGTGAAGTGAAAGAATTCTGGACATGTAGAGAGTTGCAAGCTGACTAGCAGTGATCGTTTCTTTGACCACCAGAAAATGTGCAACTTTAGAGAGTCGATCAATGATGACAAGGATAGCATCATTACCTTTCTGCGATTTGGGAAAACCAGTGACGAAATCCATTTCAACATGGTCCCATTTCCATTCAGGAATAGAGATAGGTTGCAGAGTTCCAGCAGGTCTTTGATGTTCTGCTTTGATTCGACAACAAACGTCACATTCAGCAACATAACGAGCAATGTCTTGCTTCATATTAGACCACCAGAATTTTTGACGGACATCTTGGTACATCTTGGTGCTACCGGGATGAATAGACAGAGGCGTCTCATGAGCTTCTTTCATAACCTTCTGAGTCATATCCAGGTTGTCTTCCGTAGGGACCACTATTTGACCTTTAAAGAAAAAGGTGTCATCATCTCCAAGGGTGAAGCACGAGGGCCTTCCTGCCGCGAGGTAGCGCTTAATCTTGTGGGCTTGAGAGTCATACTTCTGCAGTGTCTTGATGCTGCCCAAGAGATCTGGTTCGATAGCCAGGGTATTGAGGGAACCCTGGGGAACAACATGGAGGTTCATCTTGCGGAACTCTGGAGGAGGGGGAGCGAGTGCTCCAGGAGGAACAATATGGAGGTTCAGCTTTCTGAATTCTTCAACAAGCGAGGTTTGAACTTTGTGAACCTGGAGATGGTTGCAATATGACTTACGGCTCAAGGCATCAGCCATTACATTAGCCTTGCCTGGTGTATAGGAAATACCCAAGTCAAAGTCTGCAACAGTCTCCATCCATCTCTGCTGACGGAGGTTCAGGTCTGGCTGAGTAAACAGATACTTTAGACTTTGGTGGTTGGTGAAGATCTCGCAACGATTACCGAGAAGGTAATGTCGCCACTGTTTCAGTGCATGTATGACAGCAGCAAGCTCGAGGTCGTGAACTGGGTAGTTTTCTTCGTGAGGGCGCAATTAACGGGATGCATAGGCAATCACTTTGCGCTCTTGCATTAGGACACAGCCTAATCCTTGACGGGAAGCGTCACAGTAAATGACGAAGTCCTTCTTAGTATCAGGTGGAGCAAGCACTGGGGCAGAAGTCAACTTGTCCTTGAGTGCCTGGAAACTTTCCTGACATTTGTCTGTCCATTGGTACTTGACGCCCTTATGCAATAGGTTAGTCAGAGGCCTGGCGATCTTGGAGAAGTTCTCGACGAATCGACGGCAATAGCTGGCGAGACCGAGAAAACTCCTGACTTGCTTGACGTTCTTCGGAGGAGTCCAATCGAGAATAGCCTGAACTCGCTCGGGGTTGACGGCAATACCATCCTTGGAGATGACATGCCCAAGATAAGTTACTTCGGGAAGCCAGAATTCACAATTGGAATACTTAGCATAGAGTTGATGCTCTCGAAGCTTCTCCAGGACAAGACGAAGATGTTCAGCATGCTCTTCTTTATTCTTGGAGTACACAAGGATATCATCCAGATAAACCACGATGAACTTGTCGAGGTATTCCATGAAGATATAATTCATCAAACGAGAGAAGGTGGCTGGAGCATTGGTTAAGCCGAATGACATGACAGTGTACTCATATGAACCATATCGAGTCACGAATGCGGTCTTTGGGATATCCTCTTCACGAACACGGATCTGGTGGTATCCCAACCTTAAGTCGAGTTTGGAGAACACTGATGAGCCAGCTAGTTGATCATAAAGATCATTGATCTGAGGAAGAGGATATTTGTTCTGAATGGTAGCTTGGTTAATAGGACGGTAGTCTTGGACCAATCGGTTTGTCCCATCCTTCTTCTTGACAAAGAGGGAAGGTGCTCCCCAAGGAGAGCAACTGGGGCGAATGAAACCACTGCGAAGAGATGTGTCGATTTCCTCCTTAAGCGCAATGAGTTCATGCGGCGGCATCTTGTAGGGTCATTTGGCTATAGGAGTGGTGCCTGGTTTCAAGTCGATGATGAACTCGACAGCTCTAGCAGGGGGAATCCCTGGTAGTTCTTCAGGAAAGACGTCTTGGAATTCACGAACAACGGGAATATTTTCAATGCCCTCGAGTGGTGCAGCGTTCAATGCGTTCAACGCATAAAGCCTTGCCTCGGCATTCTGAACTAGACGAGCGTTGTAGCTTATTATTTCATCGGAAGGGTGTAGCAGATGGACGGTCTTAGTGGCGCAAACTATAGAAGCATTATGCGCTTTCAACCATTCCATTCCCAGAATGAGATCAATGCTACAGGACTTCAGTGCGATGGGAGAGACAAGGAATTCCAGTCCTTTGATTTCAACGGGGACGTCCTTGCAAAACATGGAGGTTCGACATTGGCCCATAGGGGTGTGTACTAATAGCGAAGCGTTCATGTCCTCACATTTAATGTCGTGCAAGCATGCAAAATCTTCTGACATGAATGAATGCGATGCACCTGTATCAAATAAAACGGATGCTGGTACTGAATTTACGAGGAGTGTACCCATCACAGTAGCAGGCTGGTCTCGAGCTTCATTGAGATCAACGTGGTTGGCATGAACACGACCATAAGACTTGGCATTGTTGTTGCGGGGCTGGTTGCTTCCACGGCCAGCTGCAGGAAGGGCCAGTTGATTCTGGTTCTGATAGCAGTTCCTGGCAAGGTGACCTGGTTGACCACACTTGTAGCACAGACCATTATTGGGGGTGGGAGCAGGAGCTTGGGGTGGTGCAGCTGGAAGTCTTGGCTGCCTGGGTGGTGGAGGAGGCAGACACGGTGCAGCATAAGACTGCCTTGGAGCAGGTGCATTTGGACGGTACATGCTGTTCGGGATCCAGATCTTACGCTTCTGCGAGGGCGGGCCCGAAGATGAGCCCGTGTCACGGTTGCGCCTGTGAGAGCTCTGGTGTTCCTGCAGACCAGTTTCAACATTGATGGCCTTGTTCACCAAGGTGGCGAAATTGGGAAAGTCATGCACTAGCAGTGCGAGCTTGATGTCAGCTTGAAGGCCATCACGGAACTTCTCCTGTCTGCGTGCATCAGTTGCAATGTCTTCTTTAGCATAGCGGGATAAGTCCAGAAACTCCCGCTGATAAGCTTCCACAGTTTTGTTGCCTTGGGTGAGGTTGCAGAATTCGCGCTTCTTCTGGTCCATGATTCCCTGTGGGATGAAGCGGGCACGGAAAGCAGCTTGAAAGTCTGGCCAGGTGATGATCGCTCCAACCGGCAGAGTACGCCTGTGGCTGTCCCACCATTGAGCAGCAGGTCCCTTCAGAAAGAAGGAAGCAAAGGTGACATAGATGGCAGGGGCTACATCAGCAGACTCCATCTCATAGGTGATGTCACGGAGCCAGTCATCAGCATCCAGAGGCTGAATTGAGCTGCGGTACATGGTTGGGTTGAGGCGTATGAAATCCTGCAGAGTTATTTGGGCTGGCTGCTGGTTCATATTGGGGCGCGGGAACTGAGCCATCATATTCTCCATGAACTGGAGGTTCAGCTCGAACTGTTGGATCATACCAGCCATATACTCAGGCGGTGGTGGGGCGTTGTCACCACGACCACGACCACCTGGTCTAACCATCCTGCTAATATATAACAGGGGTAGTTCAGCATTGAGAATTTTGCAAAGACAAGAATCATTCTTGGTGAAACATGCATAATGAAAGGAGCACGATAGATACTACATAGTAGTTGGCATATCTTACAAAAGGGATCATGCATAGAGTTCAGTACATAAGACTAAAGACACCATAGGCGGCACGCAGGCTCGCGGCGAATGCATCTAATGCTAATAAGCAAGACTACATCAGTCCCAGGAGGAACTATGGAGGTAGGTGTAGCCTGACAGCTGGTAGTGACGCGACGGGAAGTCCTCCACGTCAGTAGCCTGCGGTCCGTGAACACTCTGGTGTAGAACCCGATGTCCAGGTGGCAAAAGAGGACCAAGTGCGGGAGTGTAGCCTCCCACATCTGGCCAACCGACACCCTGGGGCATCACGATCCTGACTGGGTAGATCGCAGATCGCGGCAGCTCACCAGATCGGACAAAGGGGTGCAACAACGTCAAAGCACTGTAAAGGTGCTGACGGGTGGTGTACAACTCGTGGCGAAGAGCTCGGTTAGCTCGATCCAGCCCATCAGCATGCAGAACCAGGTTCTGATGGTGGAAGGGCTCTCGGGTGACGGTGGAGTAGGCAGCAGTGTAATATCCCTCCGCACCATCGTCAGATGCGATAGCAACGTGCCTGAAAGGGGAGGTGTCCAATGCCCGATACTCTCCACGAAGACGGGTCAGAGCTGCATAAGCAGCATCGTGGACTGCCATATCGATGGTCACTCCAACACCATGAGCGGTGCGCAGCACAGTAGTGGAGTCATACTCCCGAGAGTAGAGGTGGACAATGGCACGGTACAGCTCCTGGTTAAAGTCCTGGTACTGCTCGTACACGGTGTACTCAGGGTGCCAGCGATAACCCAGATAGGTCATCATCTCAGCTAACACAGCAGGTGAATCATGGACACCAATGGCCGTCGTGTGGCGCACGACCTGCCTCGTGGGTTCCATCTGAAAACAAAGATGTTTCAAAGTAGTCATATGACAGTGTGGATATCGTCCAAAATACTATTCTAAGGAATAACTATGGCTTATCCAACTTTGGGGTGAATGTGGTTCATGGGATCCTAATATTAGTGTTAGTAAATTTGTTTAACCCGAGTAGAAGAGAGTTCAGAGTCCCGGAGTAAAGAACGAGGAGTAAAAGATCCTAATACCACCCAATGGCGACGTGGGCCCGTAAGACACACAGCCATGTTAGTAAAAGTTTTGCAATGTCTAGACTCGACTTCGGCCAAGGAGTGTGGAAGGGGGGTTCCTACAGGCAGTCGGCTCTGATACCAACTTGTGACGCCCCCGATTCAATCGTACACTAATCATACACGCAAACGTGTACGATCAAGATCAGGGACTCACGGGAAGATATCACAACACAACTCTAAAAATAAATAAGTCATACAAGCATCATAATACAAGCCAGGGGTCTCGAGGGCTCGAATACAAGTGCTCGATCATAGACGAGTTAGCGGAAGCAACAATATCTGAGTACAGACATAATTTAAACAAGGTGCCATAAGATGGCTAGCACAAACTGGGATACAGATCGAAGAGGCGCAGGCCTCCTGCCTGGGATCCTCCTAAACTACTCCTGGTCGTCGGCGGCGGCCTGCACGTAGTAGTAGGCACCCTCGGTGTAGTAGGGGTCGTCGAAGGTGGCGTCTGGCTCCTGGGCTCCAGCATCTGGTTGCGACGTCCGAGAAGAATGGAAAAAGGGGGAAAAGAGGGAGCAAAGCAACCGTGAGTACTCATCCAAAGTACTCGCAAGCAAGGATCTACACTACATATGCAATGGGTATCAATGAAATGGTAGTATCTGTGGACTGAACTGCAGAATGCCAGAATAAGAGGGGGATAGCTAGTCCTATCGAAGACTATGCTTCTGGTAGCCTCCATCTTGAAGCATATAGAAGAGAGTAGCTGGTAAGTTCACCAAGTATCATCGCATAGCATAATCCTACCCGGTGATCCTCTCCTCGTCGCCCTGTGAGAGAGCGATCACCGGGTTGTATCTGGCACTTGAAAGGGTGTGTTTTATTAAGTATCCGGTTCTAGTTGTCATAAGGTCGAGGTACAACTCCGGGTCGTCCTTTTACCAAGGGACACGGCTATTCGAATAGATAAACTTCCCTGCAGGGGTGCACCACATTACCCAACACGCTCGATCCCTCTGGCCGGGCACACTTTCCTGGGTCATACCCGGCCTCGGAAGATCAACACGTCGCAGCCCTACCTAGGCCTAACAGAGAGGTCAGCACGTCGGTCTAAATCCTATGCGCGCAGGGGTCTGGGCCCATCGCCCATTGCACACCTGTACTTTGCGTGGGTGGCCGGAGAGCAGACCTAGCAACCTCCATTACAAAGGAAGTCGCGTTACGCGGTCCAACCCGGCGCGCGCCGCTCAGTCGCTGACGTCTAGGAGGCTTCGACTGATACCACGACGTCGAGTACCCATAACTGTTCCCGTGTGGTGGTTAGCGCGTATAGGCTCGTAGCCAGACTCAGATCAAATACCCAATCTCGTTAAGCGTGTTATTTTGAAGTAACCGCGGACGCCGACCAGGGCCAGGCCCACCTGTCTCCTAGGTGGTCACAACCTGCCCTGTCGCTCCGCCACAAAGTAACACTCGGGGGCCGTCGGGAACCTAGGCCCACCTCTGCCTGGATGGAACCACCTGCCCCTTCAGCCCCCATCTCCGAACAGTAACATAGGTAATGTAAAAGTATATAGTATATGTACCCGTGATCACCTCCCGAAGTGATCACGGCCCAGTAGTATAGCATGGCAGACGGACAAGAGTGTAGGGCCACTGATGTAATTCTAGCAACCTATACTAAGCATTTTAGGATTGCAGGTAAGGTATCAACAGTAGTAGCAAAGACAGGCTATGCAGCAGAATAGGATTAACCGAAAGCAGTAACATGCTACACTACTCTAATGCAAGCAGTAGAGAGAAGGAATAGGCGATATCGGGTTGATCAAGGGGGGGGGCTTGCCTGGAAGCTGTGTCGAGAGAGAAGGGTCGTCGACGTAGTAGTCGTTCACGGCAGCGTCGTCAGCGGTCTCAGCGTCTATCGAGAGAGAAAGAGGGGGAGGAAACAGTAAATACAAAGCAAACAATGCTACACAAAGTATGACATGACAATATGCAGTGTCGGGTGTGTTCTAACGTGGGGTTGCACGTTACCGAGAAAGGGGGATCCCATCCGGGAAAGTTTTCCCGGCTCCGGGCATTTGTTAGACAGACGACCGGAGGGGGACAGTTGCACGTTCGTTATGCTAGGAACGTGTGGTGAATGAACGGACTGCGTATTTGGAATCGTCTCGTCGTTCTGAGCAACTTTCATGTACAAAGTATTTCCATCCGAGTTACGGTTTATTTTATATTATTTTTCAAAGTTTTAATCAATTCTGAAATTATTATTAATTAAGTTAATTCGAAAATAGAAATATGATGTCAGCATGACGTCAGCGTGACGTCAGCAGTCAACAGGATAGTTGACTGGGTCAAACTGACGGTGGGTCCCGCATGTCATAGACTAAGACCAACTAATCAGGTTTAATTAGTCTAACTAAATAATTAGGTTTATTAATTACAATTAATTAGGTTAATTAATTTACTTAATTAATTAATTAATTAATTTTTATTTATTTTTATTTTTTCATATATATTTTTTAAACGTTCAAGGGCGGGCCCCACGTGCCATAGGCACAGGGGCCTTCGCGGGTTAGCGGGCAGGAGGGCGACGGGCTCCTGGGCGAGCGTTTGCCCGCAGGGAGTGCGGCGGGGCGAGGCCAGTGGCCGGCCGGCGTGGGGGGAGACGGAGTGCGGGGCCGGCGAAGAGCGGGCCCGCGGGCGGTAGAGGAGCAGCAGCAGGGGAGCCGGGGCGCAGCAGCGCACCAGTAGCAGGGGGACGGCGCAGCGGTGGGGCATGGGCGCGCGCCGGCGAGCCGTGGCGCGGCCAAGCGCGGACGCGCGCGCGCGGGCGCGCTCAGCGGCGTCGAGCGGCCAGTGGGGCGGATGCGGGCGGCATGGCAGGGGCAGGGGCTCGCGGTGGCCGGCGGCGAACAGCAGCGGGAGCAAGCAAAAGCAGCGGCCAACGGCGCATCACGGCAGCAGCAACGATAGTAGCGCGCGGGGGGAGGCATGCGGCAGCAGCAGGCGGGGCTGCGCCGTGGTCTAGGCGCAGCGGCGCACGCACGCGCGTGTACAGGGGCGAGGCAAGGCTGCAGGGGCGAACGGGCCTGGGCGTGTAGAGGAGAAGAGGAGGCCGAGGGCCTCACCGGCGTGTAGATGTACAGGGGGCGACGAGGCTCGGTGATGCGAGTCGGGGAGGAGGACGAGGAAGCGAGGTCCGGCGGGGGGGGGATCCGGCGAGGCGGCTTCGGGCGATGGCGAGCGCGAGCGCGGCGCGGTCGCCGATCCAGATCAGGGGGGAGAGTGAGAGCAAGGGGGATTAGGGTTTCTGTGGGTGGGGGTGGGAGAGGCCATATAGGCCGTGGCTGGGGTGGGCCGGCCATGTGGGCGGCCAGCTGGGCTGGGCCAGCCCCAACGGGGGAGGGGGGTTTCTCTTTTCCTTTTAATTTTGCTTTATTCCGTTTTCTTTTATTTATTCCTTTCTGTTTCATTTTTATTTCCTATTTATTTTAGTTTTAGTAAAATATACACTTAGTATCTAAATTAGTATTTCAACTTAGTCCATAGTCACAAAAAGTTTAGTCCTCAAATAAATTAGTTTGACATTTTATTAATTACAAAAGGTATATAATTTATTATTTTTGCTGCTGTTTTATTCATCTTATTATATTTAAACATTTTATAAAGGTGTGGTTTCTCCACCATAATTACCTATGCAATATTTGGTTCACTCCGAACATTATAGTTTTAATATTTGAAAACTTTTATTGTTTGCTGGACTGTGGATTTTAATTTGAATCGGTCTCAAACTAACACGAGATTAGCAACAGTAAGGGAGGTGACGTGGCATTGCTAGCAGAGGTTCACTGTAGCATAATTATCCGGGCGTTACACCATGACTGCATCTAACCAACTCCAAAGGCATAAAATCTTAAGAAAGTTGGGCGCATGAGGGACCGAACTCAGCTCCTGCAGGAAGTGAGCGCTGGTAACTTGACACTGGAATACACAATTTTTTAAGTCTGAATATCTAACGTGAATCATAAGAACTATGAGCGGAGACCATTCTACACTTATTTCTGCAATTTCAAAATTTTATTTGAAAACGCGCACATGTTTTGGAAAACTTGACATTTTTTGCATTTGTGTATAATTTTTGAAACTCTGAACAAAGTATCGAAAAAGGCGTTTTCATATTTCGGAATTTTGTGAAATCACAAAGAATTTATGATTTTTCTTTAAATAGGAAATTCTTTGATTTCTGAATAATTTTAATACTACAATTTTTTTTAATATGTGACCATGTTTTTGAAAACACGGTTTTTACGGAATTTATAAACAAAAAACTAAAAACATGAGCATTTTGGAACTTCTGTATTTTCTCGGAAAGTGCAATTTTTTTTGAATTTTGGAACAAAAATTGGAAAAAGAGAGCATTTTCTGTTTTCAACGAATTGTAAAAAGCATAACATTTTTTGAAATTTAGAAACATTTTCAAAAATACAAAGAGTTTTTTAAAACTAAAATTAAAATATAAAAAAGAAATTTTAAGGAAACCGAAGAAATAATTGGGGAGAAAACAAAAAAGAAATAGGAAAATGAAAAAGTAACAGAAAAAAAATCCTATTCTTGGACCTTCTCGAAGGTTCCCAAAAGTGGTCAAGAACCTTCGATCGTGTGTGCAGCGCCCATACACTTTGATGCACAATGCGTCAAATAGGGATTTCCAATAGGATGTGCATGGATAGAGGGCACGCCTATATAGGCGCTTCTTTATCTAAAAAAAAAGGCGTTGCTTTCTCTCGCCCGCAGCGAGACTGAACCTGGTCGCGCCCCGAGGGTCGCTCCCGTCGCTACTTATTGGACTGGTCAGAGTAGCTTCTTGTCTATTTCTTCATTGATTTAGTAGGATTCTGATTATATTTTAAAACATGGTCTAGAACTTAAAAAACATAAATGGTTTACAATGCATTTGTAAATTTTGAACGTATTGCTTACTTTTAGAAAAAAAATCGATGCTTTTAAAACCAAATTTTCGTGAAATTTTAAAAATAATATCATGTTTCAAGCCATTAAAAAAATATACCTAACACTTACAAAACTGTTCACATGTTCCAGAAATACGTTCTTGACATTTTTAGAAAATTCTTACAAGTATCATGCATTACAAAAATATATTTGTGATATTTAAAAAATATACAATGCAAAAATTATTCTCCTACAAAAGTAATCAACGTGTATTTGCAAAGTGTGTAACACATATTGGAAAAAATGTTCAAAACATGTACAAAAAGATGTTCTACAAGTATATGAATTTTTTCGATGTATACTGAGAAAAGTAGACATATTTTAAGACAGAAATAGGAAAAATGAACATAAACCATCCGACTCGGCCAGCCCAATGAGGGAACTCCTTGGCAGTGCTACTTCTAGGTTAACTCTATGTGCCGCATTCTGCGACAGAATGTTGAGGCTTCGCATAGGTTATCCCTCAACTGGGCTGGCCCACGCAAGCAGCGAGCGATGTAAAAATGAACGAAAAATGCGGCGCTTCACCGAGGATTCGAGCTCGTGACCGCGCTCCTATAGGCAGTGGTAGCTAGCCACTACTTCTGTTTCATGTTGGTGGTCAAAAGGCCATGCGAATACTTTAGAACTAGTGACATCGGCAGATCGGATTACTTTTCCTTTTTTCGATCTTTTCTTGTCAATTCTGAATATATTTTTAAAAAAGTCCGAACGTCTTTTTAAAGAACACATACGAGTTTTAAAAAATGTTAGTAATTTTTCGAATCTGTAACCAAAGTTTAAAAACAGGAACAATTTTGAAGTTGTGGACAAATATTGAAAAATAGAAACATTTTTTTAGAATTACGATCAATTTTGCCAAAAAAGAACAAGTTTTTAGAAAATGGGAAAAAATATTTTAATTTTAGAAAAAATAGGAATGTTTTTTGAATTTGTGAACAAATCTTGAAAAAACAAGAACATTTTTTTAATTCAGAACAATTTTTGACAATCACGAACAAGTTTTGACAAAATGCAAAAAAAAAATTGAATTTGTGAACACCTTTCAAAAAAGGAAACAAAATTTAAAACTTATAATTTGAAGCATATTTGTTTTTAAAAGAATCTCTTTTTGAAATGCAAACATTACTAGGGGACTCAAAAATTTTGAATTAGTGAAAAAAATAAACATGCGGACAATTTTTTGAATTTGTGAACAAATTTTCAAACATGAACATTTTTTAATACGTGAACAAATTTAATGAAAACGAACAAATTTGGAATTACCCAAACATTTTTCGAAAACATGAATATTTTTGGAATTAGTGAACAATTTTTTAAAGCACGAACAATTTTTCAATCTTGAGAACAAATTTGAAAGCGTGAACTATTTTTTGAAGCACGAACATATTTTGAATCTAGAGAACAAATTTTCAAACGGAGATCAATTTTGAAAAATCCTGAATAAATTTGGAAGCGCGAACCATTTTGAAAGCATGAACTTTTTTTTAATCTTGAGAACATATTTTGAAGCGGAGAACAATTTTTAAAAATCCCGAAAAAATCTGGAAGCGCGAACATTTTTTTAATATGTGAACAAAAATTTGAAATGCGGTACATTTTCTGAATTTTGAAAGTTTTGAACTTGTTTGTGTAACAAGAACAATTTTCGAATTTTGAGAACAATTTTTGGAAACACGAACAAAATTTAAAATTTTCGATTTTTGTGAAAAATAGAAGAAAAGAAAAAGAAATAAAAAAGAAAATCCTAAACATTTTGTAAAACAGCAAACATGTTCTGAAAAAGAAAAATAAACTTGAAAAAGAAAATGAAACAAAAAATGAAAAAAAAAACAGAAACAAGAAAAAAAGAGAAATAAAAAAAATTAGAAAGCCGAAAAAGAACCAGAAAAAAATGATACATGAAAAAACCCGGTTCAGGTAACCTTCTAGAAGGTTCCCAAAACCGGTTGGACGCACTATGTTTAAGTGGGCCGGCCCATGTCTGTAGCTCGCAGCGCTGCTCTGTGCGATCGCTAAACAGTTCGGCGCAGCAAGCGGTGAACAGGATTTTCCGGGGAGGTCCTATTGGTCGCATTCTGCGTCAACTAGCGACCCCGACGTACAGGCGCACGCCCCTACTGGGCCGGCCCATTGTAGCCAGCAGCGCAAGCAGCGAACTGTGCACTGTAGCGACTATGCAATGTAGCGATCTAGTTTCCTGTAGCGAATCGGTTTTTTGGCCCACGTTTTTATTTCGAACATTTTTCCAAAAAGTAAATACTTTTACAAAACGCGAACATTTTTTGAAATACCGAACTTTTTAAAATTGGGAACATTTTTTGAAAATTTCCAAACATTTTTTGAAAACTCAAACAATTTTTGAATTTGTGAACAAATTTGAAAAAAGGGACATTTTCTGAAATTCCAAACAATTTTTGAAACATGAATATTTTTTAATTTGTGTTTTTTTTAAAAAGGGAACATTTTTTAAATTCCAAACAAAATTTTAAAACCATGAACATTTTTTGAATTTGTGAACAAAATTTGGAAAACAGGAACATTTTTTGAATTTGTGGACAAATTTTGAAAAAGGGAACATTTTTTGAATTTGTGAACAAAATTTGAAAAACAGGAACATTTTTTTAAATTCAGAAACAAAAATTGAAAGGAAAAAAAGGAAAACAAAAAAAAGAAAAGGAAAAATGAAAGAAACAGAAAAAATGAAAAAACAAAAAAGAAGAGAAATAGTAAAAAGGAAAACGAAAAAGAAACTGAAAAAGAAAAGCCGGTTCAGGAACCTTCTAGAAGGTTCCCAAAACCGGTAAAAAAAACCAACTGGAAACATCATAGAAGGTTCCCAAAACCCGGTGTCTGCTGAAACGCTAAAACGGGCCGGCCCACTCGGTCGCTCGCTCGCACCTCCCCCTGTGCGAAGCGTCAACAGCATGCGGGAGGTCCTATGCGCCGCATTATGCGTCAAAATGCTTGGCGTTCGCACAGGAGACTGCGCGAGTGAGCCGGCCCATCGAGCTCTACCACGAGAGGAAAGAAAATAGCAAAAAGGAAACGATGTGCGATGCAAGGATTCGAACACGACACTAGCGACTTGCGATTGCGACCTCACAGCCACTCCACCACACAAGTTTTGATGTCTATACTGCAGCGCACAGTCTAAAGAACTAGTGTTAGCATATCACTGGGTTGCTCCACTGTAGCAAATTTTAATCAGTTAATGTAGCAAACTAGAATTAGTTACTGCAGTGATAGCTTTTTTCTAACTGTACTTATTTAAAGTGTATACTTTGAAAATTTCCAAACATTTTCTGAATCTTTGAAAAAATTTAGGCAAAATGAACATTTTTTGAATACATGTACAAATTATGAAATTCTGAACAAATTTTGGAACTTCGAACATTTTTTGAATTTTTGAACAAATAATTGAAAAAAGGAACATTTCATGAAATTTGAACAAAAATTTGTAACTACGAACATTTTTTAGAATTTATTAACAGAAAGCGCAAAATGGAACTTTTCATCAAATTCCGAACAAAAAATTGGAACCACTAACATTTCAAAAATTTCTGGCCAGATTTGGGGATCATGAACATTCTTTGAATTGTCAACAAATTTTAACAGAACGTGAACTTTTTTTTGAATTTGTGAACAAATTTTTAAAAATAGGAACATTTTTGGAATTCCTGTACATTTTTTGAATTTCTGAACAATTTATAACACGAACTTTTTTGAAACATGAACATTTTTTTAAATTCTGAACAAAATTTGTTAAGAGGAACATTTTTTGAAAATCTGAGCAAAATTTGAATTTGTGAACAATTTATAACTGGAACATTTTTTTTAAATTCCTGCACATTTTTTGAAATGTGAACATTTTTTTAATTCTGAACAAATTTTGTTAAGAGGAACATTTTTTGAAAATCTAAACAAAATTTGAAATTTTCGATAAAATAAATAAAAAAGAAGAAAGAAATAGAAAAGAAAAAAACGAAAATGAAAACAAAAAAGAAACAGAAAAGAAAAAATATATAAATGAAAACCAGCCACAAAAAACAACAGGAAAAAAGAAAAACCGATTCAGGGAACCTTCTAGAAGGTTCCCAAAACCGGAGAAAACCGCTGCTAGGCTAACCGCTAACGGGCCGGCCCAGATCACGTCGCTCCCTCCTGAATCCTGTGCGAACCCTCGACATCTTGACAGCGGCATATAGGATTTTCCACAGCTTGCTGCAATGAGCGGCGAGTAGGATTTTCCGATTTTCCGACCCGTATATCTCGCGCCTCGCTAAAGGAAGCAAGAACATGGACCGACCCGCACGCGCGCGAGGCCATAGCCTGGTTTTCTTTTTTCTTTACGTTTTCTGTTTCTTTTTTTGCTTCAGTTTTGTACTTTTTTTATACTTTAAAATGCTATAAATATATATTACAAAAAACACTCTCCAAAATACATATGAAAAATGTTGAATAAGTATTTGAAAAATGTTGAACAAGTATTTGAAAAATATTAATCAAGCATTCGAAAAATATTAAACAAATATTTGAAAAAATGTTGAAAAATTATATGAAAAATGTTAATCAAGCATTGAAAAAATGTTGAACATGTATTTGAAAATGTTGAACAAGTTCTTGAAAATTTTAATCAAGCATTCGGAAAACATTTAACAAGGATTTGAAAAATGTAGAACAAGTATTTGAAAAATGTTGAACATGTATTTGAAAATGTTGAACAAGTTCTTAAAAATTTTAATCAAGCATTCGGAAAACATTTAACAAGGATTAGAAAAATGTAGAACAAGTATTTGAAAAATGTTGAACATGTATTTGAAAAATGTTGAACAAGCATTCAAAAAATGTTGAACGTGTATTTGAAAAATGGTAAACAAGTATTTCAAAAAATTAATTTAGCATTCAGAATATGTTTTGAACAAGTATTTGAAAAAATGTTAATTAAGCATTCGGAAAATTTGAAAAGGTATTTGAAAAATGTTAATCAAGCATTCAGAAAATGTTGAACGTGTACAGAAAAAATGTTCATCATGTATTAAAAAATGATAATTTTTTTAGTGATGTATATAAAATGTTAATCAAGAATATGAAAAACAATTGAACAAGTATTTGAAAATTATTAAATAAGCATTTTGGAAATGTTAAGTGTGTATATAAAAAATGTTGACCATGTATTCAAAATATGATGAAAAAATTGATCGTGTTTGTAAAAATGAAATAGAAGAAAAAACGGGAGAAGAATAAGAAAAGAAACAAAACAAAAAGTAAAAAATCAAATAAAATAAAGAACAAAGAAACAAAAGAAAAAGGAAATTAAAACCAAGAAACAAAATGCAAAAAAGAATGAAAGAAAGACAGAGAATAAAAAAGAAAAGAAACAAAATAAAACGGAAAAAGAAAAAAACTGAAGAAAACCGCTCGAGTGGCGTTAAGTAGGACACGCCCCTAGTTCTTAACGTGGAAGGAACTTCGGCGGTTTTGATAGCGCAGCTTGTGGTCAACCTGGAGACCAGGGATCGAATCCTCCTACTTGCATTTCCTCGCTTTCTTTTTACGAGCCCAATACGATGCGAGAGGGAAAAAGCTGCAGCGAGAGCTGCTATTTGTCTCGCCTAATGTGATAAATAGTCGCGGCGTAACTCTATGGGGGTGGCAGCGCAAACGCTATGTAATCAAAATCACTAATTAAGGAGTACTTCTTCCAAGCAGTTCTATAAGCTCATAATGCATCATCAAGTCTTTTAGACCAATTCTTTCTACATCTATTAACAGTCTTTTGTAAAATTAATTTTATTTCTCTATTACTTAATTCAACTTGACCACTAAACTTAGGATGATAAGGCGATGCAATTGTATGGTTAACATCGTATTTAGCAAGAAGTTTACGAAAAGCATCATGAATAAAATATGAACCACCATCGGTCATATAAATATTGAGGGACTCCAAACCTCGGAAAGATAACTTCCTTATGCATTTTAATAGAAGTGTTGTGATCAACAGTACTAGTTGGAATAGCTTCTACCCACTTAGTAACATAAATAACAGCAACTAAAATATGTGTATACCTGTTGGAGGAAGGAAAATGTCCCATATAATCAAAACCCCAAACATCAAATGGTTCAATAACAAGTGAATAATTCATAGGCATTTTCCGACGTCTACCAATATTATCAATTCTTTGACATTCATCAGAAGAAAGGACAAACTTATGTGCATATTCGAAGAGAGTAGGCCAATAAAAACTAGGCGGTAATACCTTATGTGCAGTTCTGTCTTCAACATGATGTCCTTCGTATGTTTCAGAATGACACTTCCATAGGGATTTGTTCCTGTTCATGCTCAGGTACACAACGTTCAATAACACCATCTACTCCTTCTTTATATAGATATGGGTCATCTCAAAAGTAATGTCTCAAATCAAAGAAGAACTTTTTCTTTTGTTGTTATGTATAGCTAGGTGGTATATATTTAGCAATAATGTAATTAGCATAGTCTGCATACCAAGGAATATTACGAGAAGATGAAGCATTTACAATAGTTAATTGCTCATCAGGAAAATTATCATTAATAGGTAGTGGGTCACCAAGAACATTTTCCATCCTAGATGAACTATCTGCTACAGGATTCACAACTCCCTTTCTATCAAAAATATGCAAGTCAAATTCTTGTAGTAAAAGAACCACCTAATCAGTCTAGGTTTAGCATTTTTCTTTTTCATAAGGTATTTAATAGCAGCATGATCAGTGTGAATAGTTACTTTAGAATCAACAATATAAGATCTAAATTTATCACATGCAAATACAACTACTAAAAATTCTTTCTCGGTAATTGTCGGGGGGATGATCCCCGGGTACCCCAAAGACGGCAGTCGGAGGGGGTGCCCGCCCGCCCGGGCCGACTGCTCCCCCGACCGGCTGCTCCACCTGCGCCAGCGGCCGGCTGCCCCAGCCAGCCGGCTGGCCGAAGTCAACCGCAACGTCCCATCTGAGCCAACACGGACGAGACGGCGGTACCCATGCACTGCTGAGCAATAGTGGTGCACTGTAGCATGCGTCATGAGTCACCTCGCATAGTGTAGTTGGTGGGTGGGCCACCATCCACCATGCCTACTCCCACACTATAAAAAGGACACTCACTCACACACCGGGACACACACTCACGGTGGAGCTCTCTCATGCTCTCATCCATGCACATATATGATACAGCTTCAGGAGCAACTCTGTACTGCGATGTATTCCACATATATACAGACATGCAGGAGTAGGGGTATTATCTCTTCGGAGAGCCCCGAACCTTGGTAAACCACCGTGTGTTAGTCGCGTACTCGCCTCGGATATTCCACTGTAGCCTTGCTCCACCCACGATAAGCCACCCCGTGGCATCTGCCGTGACGTGGTGCCCCTTGGCCACTCCCGCAAAAATACCACGACAGTTGGCACCGACCGTGGGGCAAGCTGCCGCTGGAACCGCGGTCCGGGCGGGACCCTTTTCGTCATCATCACTGCGGCGCCGTTGTCGTCTCTCCGGTAGCGCTCGGGGGCCCAACATCGAAACGCCCCTGGCGCGACCGCGCGGGGCGACGCGCCCTCGTCGTCGGCCTCGCCCTCTTCGTCTTCACCACCGCGACGTCGCCTCCGCCCATGCCGGCGTGACCGTGCGGGGCGGCGTGCCGTCATCGTCTGCCTTCGGTCTGCGCGCTCGCCGCTCCAGCCCCTGCTCCGCGCCGCCTCCGTCCGCGCACGCGCCCGTCCTCTATTTGCCACCATCTCCAGCCGCTTGGCAGCCCACCTCTGCTGCTACGGCGTGCGGCCACGCGCATGCTTGCCTCCTCGCTGTCCATACTCGCCCCAGATAATGGCTGTATATGCCCCAGATAGTTGCCATACATTGCATATACGCATCCCAGACATTGGTCAGACGCAAGCCAGATTTGCCCCATACACAAGTCGTATATGCACCATACACTAGCCAAACCGTGGTCAGATACTACCCATACATTGGTCAGACTAGCACAAATGCCCATGCGTTGCAACGGGTAAAAACTTTGACGTGGATTCAAATTTAATGAGAATTGTGAAATGTTGCTCATTTTACAAATCGGCTCGGTGCGCCACTTCTTCTATCCAACTCTAACAAATTTTGTATGAATATAGATAGAAGAAGGGAACATAATTCTAAAAACATATAGTTCACTTCATATTTTCCTATTCCTCTTTCCTCGAGCAGCGGGTATTACTCGCATTTGTAGTGATATACTCCCTCCGTTCCTTTATATAAGGTGTATTTGTTTTTTGATAAAATTTCAGAATGTAAGGTGCATTTCTTCTAATTCTTAATAATTCCCTTGTTAGCCCTCCAGAAAAAATGAAAGTATCTCTCGCCTGATTTCCTGTATCTCTCCTTATAGCAAAAGAAAAAAAGTATCTCTCGACCGATTTCATGTATCCCTTACTTTCCTGGGCTAACTTATTTACTTGCTACTAATAAACAAATTTGCCAAGGGTAATTTTGTCCTAACTTGTCTATAATTATGTGCATTGGTCACTGTGCCAAAAATAATACATCTTACATAAAGGAACGGAGGGAGTATAGTATAAAAATAATGTTATTGCCGTCATGTCCACCAGAGTTTCAGTAGAACAACAAAAAGAAAAATAGCCAGAATGAAGAATGTAGGGAAAAACTTGTGGAACTCACAATTTTTTGTTAATTCCCCCACTTCAGAACTGTTCAATTAAGTTTTCATAAAATAGAGTTGTTCAATTAACACACTTGATTTTCTGTTTAAAATCAGATTAGTAACAAAAAGTCTCGAGCTTGAAATTAAAATAAAATAACACAGCGCAATGATTATTTTTCCACAATCCCGTTTAAGTAGACAATCAAATCTTGAGATTAGTAACAAAAAGTCTCGAGCTTGAGATTAATTTTTGTTTTGCGCCCATTAGTTTTCCAGACTCTTGAGATTAGGCAATCAAATCTCACACCAATTCTGCTTTCACAATTAGGCCATGAAATCTCCCACAATCCCGGCAAGCAGCGTGCAATCAAGGCCATGAAGTCAATTGTCCCACACAATCCCGCTTTAATCATAATAGTCCTGAAATTCATCCTTCATTTAATTTAATGCCTAAGATATCCCTCAATTCCTTCCTTTAATAATACTCAAGCACCATGAAGCGTGCATGTGCATCCTTCCTTTTATGTTCATGCCCAATACACATTCCCCAGCCTCTTTCTTATAATTTCTCCGCTGTCACGGCAGCCTCTTTCTTATAATTTCTCCGCTGTCACGGACAACTTTCTTAGGTTTCTTTTAATGCCCAAGACAGCCCGACCTCTTATAACCTTTTTTTTTTAAAGGAGGACCTCTTATAACCTTGTCCGCTCTCACGTTAACCTTTCTTAGGTAATTTGCTGGTCATACCGGAGAATTTCTACGTATATAAAGGGCTACGGATTGATCTAAAGGAACGATGTGGGACTAATCTAACATAAAATATGGATGCTCACCTGAGTTCGGTCACCCCCAGCGCTATGTATTTTTCCCACGCGGCTTGCGGCCCAGCAAAGGCCTAGCACTCTATTTTTTCAAGCCCAGTGTAGCACTGCAGGTCAGCGGTAGCACTATTTCATTAGTATGAACGGCCGTTTCAAACAGCACCATACGCTAGTTCAATTGGTCGCACCCTTGGGGACCGAAGTGGAGGTCTTGAGTTCGATTTCTGAGGACCACGTATATTCGTCTGATTTTTTATTTTTCGAATTTAAAGAAAAAATAATGACGATAAACCCATGGAATCAATCCGTATTTTATTATTAGGGATAGATAATGGCCATAAACCGAATCATACGAGTTCGGCTCCACACGCGGCCGCCCATTGTACTGCTGCCGCCGTGCTTCTATGGTTCGGCTGGGCTCGTGGGCATCGCGCCTGCTGCTCGAGCGCTGCTGCTGGCTCCGCGTGCCGCTGCCGCCGCTTCCTCCGCTGCCGCTGCGGCTGCTCCACCTGCTCGCTGCATCCCATCGCTAGCCCTGGCCTGCTCGCGCACCAGCCGCCACGCGTTGTGCCTCGCGGTGTGCCCGTGGCTCCTCCCTCGCGCTCTGCTCCGTCCACAATCCCGTGCGACCCTGAGCTGGGGCCCCGGCTTCCACTCCTCGCCCGCGCTGCACCTGTCGCTGCGACTCGCGCCCGATTCGCCCGGCCTGGGCCTGCACCACGCGGCACCCGCGGCGCGCATTTGCCAGCAGTGCCCGTGCGTGCACTGCTGGGCCGACGCGGCGCTCCGCTCCGTCCGCTTCCACGAGCTCGAGATCCCCGCCGTGTCGCCTGCAACTCCCCTTCGCGGCACGGCCACGCACGTCGGCCGCCCCCACGCTCCTCCGCTGCGTCCTCTGCCCAATGCTCGCGCGGATCGCCTGGCTGCGTCTGGCCTCCTCCCGTGCGCGCGCCGGCTCGTCCCCGCCCCGTCCGGCGTCCCGTGACCCGGTTGCGCCCGTTCGCCGGCTCCGCGTGACCGGCCCCGTCCGGCATCCCGCGACCTGGCCGCGCCCGCTCGCCGGCTTCGCGCCCGCACCGCGGCCCCGCTTCTCCTCCGCCTTCAGCAACACCGCGGTGCTGGCCCGGCCACCCTCCGGCTGCTCGCCTCTCCCGGGCGACTCCTGCATCCCGGCCTCCGCCCCGCGTGCCTCGCGCCGCCGCCTCCAGCCGGCCACGGCTCCGGGCTGGCTCTCGCCCCGCGTGCCTCGCGCGGCCGCCCGTCCTCCGCGCCGGGTCCGCCCCGCCGGCTCGCCGGCTCCGCCTCTGCCCCGTCCTCGCGTCGCCTCCTCCGGCCGGCCGGCTCCGCCACTGGCCGTGGCCGGGTGCTCCGCGCAGTCCGGCTCCCAACTCCGGCCGCCTGCCGGTTCCGCACGCACCCGGCCGCGCTCAAGCCTCCTCCGCAGCCGTGCTCACCTGCCGGCTTGCCGCTCCGGCCTGCTGCCGCCTCGCGCCGTTTCCAACGGCCCCGCAACCCGGTTCGCACCGCGTGCGCCCCGTCGCCGCCTTCGCCACTCTGGCCAGGCCGGCTGGTCGCGCCCGCGTCTTCTCCATGCGTCGCCTCCGGCTCACCGCTCCGCCCAGGCCATCTCGAGCTCGCCCCGGCCGGCTCCGGGTCCGCCTCGTCCGTCTTGGCCACGGCCAGCTCCGCTCTGCCTTCGTCCGGCTCCGCCTCCGACCCGCCTCGTCCGGCTCCGCCTCCTCGAGTTCGCCCGGCTCCGTCTCGGCCTCGTCCGGCTTCTCGCTCCTCTGGAGCCGGCCACCCTGAGGGCCCGAGCTGCACCCGGCTCTCAAGCGTACGTAATGACGCGGAGAGAAAGGAAGACTCGGTCAAAGCTGCCGGCTTTAAAAAAAAGAAAAAAAAGAGAGTTTGCGTCCGGCTGCCCACAACCGGCAGGAGAGAAAAATAAGAGAGGGAAAAAGGCGTTCGGCTTCCCGTCCGCCTGCGTCGCCACTCGGACGGCCAGCCGCGACCCGCCCTGTCCGCGTCACCGCATGGCCGGCTATGCCAAGTCGGCTCGGCTGCGTCCCGCTCCGCCGCCTGGCCGGTCGGGCTCGACTGGCTGGACCCCCTTCGAGCACCCGGAGGCTTGAAGGCTACCCCCAGTGGGCGGGATCCGCCGACTACAAGCCGGCAGCCGGCTGCCTTTGACAACCTCTGCCTCGTCTGCGCCAAAGCAATGTGAGCTCCTCATCCGCATATTTTTTGCACCACGTGCATACACGGATAACCCCGAGCGACACTCGGGGACCACCTCCGCCTTTATTACAGTTACACCACTGTTCGCCTCGGCGCCAGCTAGTCTTGGCCCGGGGGCTGGCTGCTCGGCCCGATACGTTCGTTCCCGCAGACGGCTTAATAGCGCATACGGTACCAAAGGCCCACTCTCAGCCACAGACCGCCGCGCGGCTGTCCGGCAAGCGAGAGCAAAAGCTGGAGGTCACCCCATGCGAAAAACGTCCGGGAGAAGACGGCTTGGACGACTCGGTCGTTTCCTTTATGAGTATCTGCTCGGTCGAATCTGCTTCCAGAGTCTGAGTACTGTGCGCTTCACTCCGCGACCCACTCTCAGCCACAGACCGTCACGCGGCTGTCCGGCTAGCAAGAGCACAAGCCAAAGAGCGGAGGGAACATGAAAAAGATTGAAGGAGACTCAGACGAAACCGAGTCGGCACCCTCCGCATAAAAATTGCACAGCTAAAACCAAACCATTTGATATATCTGCACTGGCTAACTTTGTCTTTTGCATGATCATTTCGATGGGGAACCCCCCCCTCCTCGCTCGGAGGCTCGGAGGCTACACCCAACGGGTGCGCCAGGTGCGCCGGCACGCCTCGCTGGGAAAGCGCCACGCCAGCTATAGGCTCGCGACTGGCTGCCTCTGCTACATCGACGGCAAAAACCCTCCGCCCGACTCTTCGAGTCGCCCGGAGGCTCGGAGGCTACACCCAGTGGGTGCGCTGGCGCGCCCCCACTTGAGGCAAGCCGCACCGGCTGCAGCCCACAGCCGGCTGTCATCGACAGCATCAGTCGGCGGACTCCGCGCCCGCGCCCGACAGCATCAGCTGGCGGACCCTGCGCTCGCCCGACAGCACCACGCGCCCACCAGCAGGCATCCGCGCCTGGCGGTGCTCCACGCCCGTCAGGCGGCACGGACCTCGCAGGACAAGACAAAACAGCTAAAACCCTCCGCCCGACTCTTCGAGTCACCCGGAGGCTCGAAGGCTACACCCAGCAGGTGCGCTGGCGCGCCCCCGCTGGAAGCAAGCCGCTCCAGCTGCATGCCCGCAGCCGGCCTTCATCAACAACTTATGCAACGACGATGACGAAAACCCTCCGCCTGACTCTCCAAGTCGACTAGAGGCTCGGAGGCTACTGTCGGGGGGATGACCCCCGGTACCCCAAAGATGGCAGTCGAACGGGGTGCCCGCCCACCCGGGCCAACTGCTCCACCTGCGCCAGCGGCCGGCTGCCTCAGCCAGCCGGCTGGCCGAAGTCAACCGCAACATCCCATCTGAGCCAACACGGACGAGATGGCTGTACCCATGCACTGCTGAGTAATAGTGGCGCACTGTAGCCTGCGTCATGAGTCACCTCGCATAGTGTAGTTGGTGGGTAGGCCACCACCCACCATGCCTACTCCCACACTATAAAAAGGACACTCACTCACACACCGTGATACACACACTCACGGTGGAGCTCTCTCATGCTCTCATCCATGCACATATATGATACAGCTCCAGGAGCAACTCTGTACTGCGATGTATTCCACATATATACAGATATGCAGGAGTAGGGGTATTATCTCTCCAGAGAGCCCCGAACCTGGGTAAACCACCGCGTGCTATTCGCATACTCGCCCCGGATATTCCACTGTAGCCTTGCTCCACCCACGATAAGCCACCCCGTGGCATCTGCCGTGACGCGGTGCCCCTTGGCCACTCCCGCGAAAATACCACGACAGTAGTAGCATAATTTCTTTGAGCACTGTCTAGAGTCTTACTAGCATAATGAATAACATTTAATTTCTTATCAACTCTTTGTCCTAGAATAGCACCAACAGCATAGTCACTAGCATTACACATAATTTCAAAAGGCAAGTTCCAATCAGGTGGTTGAACGATGCAGAAATTGAGGCTTTCTTAAGCATTTCAAAGCTTTCTAGACAATCATCATCAAAAACAAATGGAACATCTTTTTGCAAAAGATAGTAAGAGGCCTAGAAATTTTAGAGAAGTCTTTTATGATCCTCCTATAGAAACCAACATGACCAAGGAAACTTCTTATACCTTTAATATTGCTAGGACATGCATGGCATTTTCTCAACTGCATCAACTTTAGCTTTGTCTACTTCAGTACCTCTTTCAGAAATTTTATGCCCAAGGACTATACCTTCATTCACCATAAAGTGACACTTCTCCCAATTCTAGACAAGATTAGTTTCTTCACATCTCTGCAAAACTCGATCAAGGTTGCTTAAGCAATCATCAAAATATGTTCCATAGACGGAAAAATCATCCATGAATACCTCAACAATCTTTTCACAAAAATCAAAGAATATAGCAGTCATACATCTTTGAAAGGTAGCAGGTGCATTGCATAAACCAAAAGGCATACGTCTATAGGCATAATTTCCATAAGGACGAGTAAAGGTAGTTTTGTCTTGATCTTCTTGTGATACATGTATTTGAGAAAAACCAGAATAACCATCTAAGAAGCAAAAGTGTGTGTGCTTAGCTAATCTTTCTAACATTTGATCAATAAAAGGCAAGGGGTAATGATCTTTTCTAGTAGCTTTATTTAATTTCCTGAAATCAATTACCATCCTATAACCAGTTACAATTCTTTGTGGGATAAGTTCATTTTTATCATTAGGAACAACAGTAATGCCTCCTTTCTTAGGGACACAGTGAATAGGACTTACCCATATACTATCAGTTATAGGATAAATTATACCTGCTTCCAGAAGCTTTAGTATTTCAGGTCTTACCACATCCTTCATTTTAGGATTCAGACGGCGTTGATGGTCAACAACTGGCTTAGCATCAGGCTCCATATTAATCTTATGCCGACATAGAGTGGGACTAATGCCCTTAAGATCATGAAGAGTATATCCAATAGCAGCACGGTGCTTCCTCTGAGTTTTAAGTAATCTATTTTCTTCATGCTCTGAAAGGTTAGCATTGATAAGAGCATGATCTATCTTCTTTTTATCAAGATAAGCATATTTTAGTGTATCAGGTAATTTCTTGAATTCAAACACAGGATCACTCTTAGGTGGAAGAGGATCTCCAAGAGTTTCAACATGTAAATTATGTTTAAGGATAGGTGCTTGTTTAAAGAATATCTCATCTATTTCATTTCTTTCATTCATATGCATATCATTTTCATGATCCAGCAAATATTATTCTAAAGGATCGGTAGGAGGAACAACGATGGAAGCAAGACCAATAATTTTATCCTTACTAGACAATTCCTTCTCATGTGGTTGTCTACAAAACTTAGAGGAATTAAATTCATGAGATACATCACCAAATTTAACTCTAACCATTTCTTTAACACAATTAATTTCAGCATTAATGGTATTTAAGAAAGGTCTACAAAATATAATGGGAAAAAAATTATCTTGTTGTGAACCGAGTACTAAGAAATCAGTAGGGTATTTGATCTTACCACACAAGACTTCAACATCTCGAACAATCCCAAGTGGTGAAATAGTATATCTATTCGCAAGCTTAGTAGTAATAACATCAATATCTTCGATCTCAGCAGGTGCAATGTCATTCATAACTTCTTGATATAAAGAAAATGGAATGGCACTTACGCTAGCACCCATATCACATAAACCATGATAGCAATGATCTCCAATTTTAATAGAAACAACAGGCATGCCAACTATGGGCTTATTCTTATCTAGCATATCTCGTTCATTTCTAGTGGGTTTAGCAATCTAGCAGCCTCATCGCAAAAGTAAATAACATTCCCATCAATATAATCAACCAAGAGATCCTTAACCATTACAATATTAGGTTCCACTCTAATTGGTTCAGAGGGTCTAGGTGTCCTAGTATTACTTTTATTAACCACAGTTGTAGCTTTAGCATGTTCCTTAATCCTAACAGAGAAATGGGGTTTCTCAATATTAGTAGTAGGCACAACTAGATCAACATTATAAATGATTGGTTCACCTTTAGTTATAACATGTTCAAACATTTCTTCAATAGGTGGATGAAATTTAAACCATTTCCCCTTAGGGAGATCAACATGAGCAGCAAAAGATTCACAAAAGGTAGCTACCATCTCAGAGTCAAGTCCATATTTAGTAATAAATTTATGAAAAGCATTGGTTTCATAAAAGATTTAACATGATCAAACTCAAGATTTATACATGACTCTTTACCTTTGTCGAATTCCCAATCTTCAGAATTGCGTTTAATTCTTTCCAAAAGATTCAATTTGAATTCAATAATTCACTTCATAAAGGAGCCAGTAGAAGAAGTATCGAGCAAGGGTTGATCACCCTGAGAAAGCCAAGCATAAAAGTTCTGAATAATTATTTCTCTTGAGAGCTCATGATTGGGGCATGTGTGCATCATGTACTTGAGCCTCCCCCAAGCTTGTGCGATACTTACTCCTTCACGAGGCCAAAAATTATATATATAATTCTAATCACGATGAACCAAATGCATAGTGTTGGGGATGTAACCCCGAGATGTGACCCGCCCAGGAGGGGCCGGGTTACATTGTTGGCGACTCAATATGAAGAAAGCCCAAGTAGGTCCAAGAAGACAAAATATGAAGACTGGTGGCAGCTTACAAGGTGGGCCTGCTGAAGGCCCAAGACCTGGCGGTAGAATCATGACCCGGAAGGTGTGAGCCGCCACGATGGCGACTTTCCTAACAAGGCAGGGCGACTTAGAAACCGAGTTGGTCACGTTGTGTGATCTGACTTGGACTCTTGTAAGCCCAGGGCCTCGACCTATGTATATAAAGGCGAGATCCTGCGGTGGGTTAACTTAAGAAACAATTGATCGAGAGCTAGGTCAAGTGATTCCGCTCCCTTGTAATCGATATTCAAGCAATAGTCAACAAAGCAGGAGTAGGCTTTTACCTCGTTGTGAGGGGCCGAACCTGGGTAAACCTTGTGTCTTTTGTCCTGTTCAACCCCTTCAAGGTAACCTACATTGCGATGGCTCCACACCTAAGTCCTTTCACAAGGGCATCTGCCGTGGCAAAACCACGACAGTTGGCGCCCACCGTGGGGCCAGCGCACGGTGGTTTCGAGTTCTTGAAGGGCTCTTTCCCAGGGATCAAGGGATACGCCGTGGGCCCGATGACTAAGAGTCACCACGGCAAGCTCTACATCGACGACGCTGGTTGGGGCCCCGAGGCCGATTCAATCGAGTACGGGTACCGGGTCCCCTTCGGCGGAATCCATGTCTTCATCGGCAAGATCGGCGAATCTGAGCCTGAGCCGGACATCTACACCGACATCGTCGAGCCGGCTCGGTGCGTGCGACCCGCCAGGGTTCAACCCGGCCGGAAGTGTGTCTTCGTCGGGTGCGCGCACGGCACGGACCTTGCAGAGAATTTTGTGTCTGGAGGAGAGACTCTCATCTACTCAGGTGATGAGTCCTCAACCGGAGAAACGGAGTCAATCTATCAGCTTCAAGATGGCGGGCTTGGGGGCTATTCTGATGGTGACAGTATTCCGGACCCTTATGAGCCGTCGAGTAGGGCTGCTATTTTCATGGCTGGTACACAACCGGTCCTAAACTCATCAACAACTGCGGCCATGACATTTGGATCGACCGCGGCGGCGATAGCTGGGGCTGGCGGCTCAGTTATACCGTCGGCTCAAGTCCTGTCCGGTCTTTTGGGCTCTTTGAACACCCTGCTTGCAACAAAGGTGACCGTGGCGAATAAAGCAGAGCGCAATGCAGAAATTGGAAAGATTCAGGCAGAGATCGCTAAGGCACAGGAGGATGTCAATCCGGAGAATGCCAGGATGGCAGAGGAACGGCTCAGATCGTAGCTGAGTCAGAACGAGTAAGGGCGGAGGCTTGGCGCTTAAATCTGGATCAGAATGCCTCTAATGCAGTTTTGCGTAGGAGGCACCAGACCCGCCTGCCTCTACATTATGAGCCTATGAATCTGTTTAACACCCCTGGAGCAGGCCCAAGTACTCCAGGCGCTCGGGTAAACCCTCAGGTAAACCCAGGCGGGCCCGGTAGTGGTGCGGCGGCTCAGCCTCGGCAGCCTGAGCCGGCATGGAGGGATGAGCGGGTGCCTAACCCGCCCCCAAACCAAACGCCCCCTCAACGTTTCTTGACGCCACCGCCGGATCATTTTTCTAACCCGGTGGATAACATGATAGCAGCGGCGGCGCGGCTGGCAGCTATTCCGATTGAGGGTGAGTTGCCGGTTGCGGTGGAGACCCGGAATGCGGTGGAGCTTCTTCAGACAGCTGTAGCTCAGCAGGCGGCTTATTCATATAGTCATGAGCATGTTCATTCGACTCCTCGCCCAAGTCGAAGTTACAGTCGGCGTATTGAGTCACCAACGGTTTCCAGCAGCGTACGGCATCGCAACCCGCCCCGCAACGACGACCCGCCCCGTAGGAATAACCCGCCCCGTGATGATAATCTGCTAACCAATGCTCAGGCGATTGTGGATCAGGCTCGAGCCCGTCGTGATGCAGAAGTGGTGTCTCAATTGGGAGCTTATCAGTAGCTTCCAGTGAACCCCTCGGCCTCAGTTGAAGTTGGGACGACTTCCAGAACGGTTGGTGTGCCATGTTTGGTGCCGGCTCTGCGTAATGAACGTCTGCCCAAGGATTTTAAGGGCCTTCGTAAGGTACCTAATTATACAGCTGATCTTCCCCCTGAGGCTTGGATTGAGAGTTATGAATTGGCCATGGAGATGCTAGATGTTAATGATGCTGTATGTGCCAAGTACTTTACTATGATGCTGGACGGGCCGGCTCGGACCTGGTTAAAAGGATTGCCTGCCAATTCCATCAATTCATGGGCTGAGCTGAAAGCACGGTTCATTCAGAATTTTAAAGGAACATGTAAGCAGCCTCTGACGATTATCAATCTGGATAACTATGTGCAGCGGGAAGATGAGTCAGCCCACCATTGGGTCCGCCGGGTCTCAGCTATTATCCATTCATCAGATAGCATCGCGGCAGGTTCAGCGGTCCTAGTCTTGGAGAAGAATTGTCATTTTACCCCCCTTAAGCAGAAGCTTGGGCGGCTTAAACGTCATTGTAATGATATGGGTGAGCTCATGGCGGCTCTCATTAAGTATGCCGACTCTGATACCACCAAGGACCCTGGATCTGATGATGAGAAATCCAACAAGGGAAAGAAAGGCGGTAATGGTAAGGGTCAGCAGTAGAATATGGCAGGGCACAATGGAAACAAACAAGGCAATGGTGGTAAGCGCAGGCTACCCGATGGCGGGTCAGATCTTGTAGCTAACACCAACACTGGATATAAAAACCAGTGCCGTAATGGTAATGGTAAGTCGTCCTTTGGAGGGAAGAACTTTAATATTGAGGCGATGATGAACGAACCTTGCCCGAAACACAGTCTGCCTAATAAGCCGGCGACTCATGCTTGGAACGACTGTTTTATCATGTGAGAGTACAGGAATTCCAATTTCAGTCAGAATCATGGTAACAATAATGGCCCGCCAGGAGGGTCAGGATCCGGTTCACAGGGGCCTGGCTTTGGTGGTGGCGGTTCAAATTCTGGTTATCAAGGACAGGGAAATCAGGGTGGTTATAACCAACAATCTGGTCAGGGTAACCAGCAGCATCAGTCAGGATATCAGAGTAATCCAAAGCAGCTCAACAGTGGCCAGTATCATGTTTTCGCCACAAGTCTTTGTAAGCGAGATCAGAAGGTTCATAAGCGCCCGGCCAATGCAATTGAGCCGGCGGTGCCTCGATACTTGCGGTGGTCAGAATATCCAATCACATGGAGTCGGGAAGATCACCCGCCCCAGGTTGAGAATCCGGGTCAGCTAGCACTGGTGGTAGCCCCTCAGGTCAGGGGTTATAAGTTCACTAAAGTACTCATGGATGGTGGCGGCAGTATCAACATCCTGTATTATGACACCTTTCGCCGGATGAACTTAACTAACAAGGACCTTAAGCCATCTTCTACGGTTTTTCATGGCGTGGTGCCTGGTACGTCGGCGTATCATATGGGAAAGATTGCCCTGGAAGTGGCTTTTGGTGATGACTATGACTATAGAACAGAGACATTGTGGTTTGAAGTAGTCAAAATCAAGAGTCCTTATCATGCCTTGTTTGGACGGCCGGCTTATGCCAAGTTTATGGCTCAACCTTGTTATGTTTATTTGCAACTTAAGATGCCAGGGCGTAAGGGCACTATTACGGTCCATGGTAATTGGAAGATTGCTTTGGAATGTGAGGAAGGAGATGCTGCCTATGCTGAGTTAGCCTGTGCCACAGAGGAGCTTAAATTCTATAAGGATAATGTTGACCCGGCTGATATGACCTCTGTCGTGGTATCACACGTCCACCTATGGGTCCATCGGCCCCTTGTGGTTCGGCAAGGGGGAAGAGTGCATTGCACAAAGAGCAGAAAGCACAGAGCAGCACGACAACGATGACACGGGCAGTTTTACCCAGGTTCGGGCCGCCGCGAGGCGTAAAACCCTACTCCTGCTTTGGTGGATTAATGAAAGGACCATGGTGGAGATGTAGCGCTCTAGCCCGGCAAGATCGCCTCGGGGCGAGAGCAGCTACGTGCGTACGAGCATACAAGGGTCCGAATCCTTTCTAAGGTAGCCACGGCCCTCCTTTTATAGGTCAAGGGGTCACCACAATGGCAAAATAGTCATTTATCCAACGATTAGATAGCCACAGTGCTATCATACCTAAATCTGCGAACAGGATAGAGCACATTAAATGCACTACGTAGTGTCACATCGTGGCGTAGCCCGGCAAGCCTTGCCGTGCCATTCAGCCACCTTTTTGCCTGTCCGCGGAACACGTTGCCTAGACGGGTGTCATTTAGGGATGATCTTCCTCAGAAATGGCCTGCCACGTACCAAATAACAGCCACTTAGTCACTTGGGGGCTCGACACCGCACCGATGGGTGACTTGCGTTGCTGTGAGGTGGAGCGGTGGAGCTTTGGCGAGGTAATCCGCCCTTGGCGTCCCCGGCAAGCCTGCCGGGGGAATCTTGAGGCTTGTCTTGGGGTAACCTCGACCCCGCCAGGCTCGCCTGCCCGACAAGGGAGGTTTTTCCTTAGTGATATATTGCTTACTAGGTTTGTCTTGGTCTTCTTGATCCGCCCTTTGATTTCTCAAAGAGCCATCTCTTCTGCTTGGCCTTGTCTTGAATGTCGTAACCTTGCTCTTGATCCTGTGTACAGTCCGGGCAACACACCTGGTTTTTTTTTTGCACCGGCAGGAGCCCCCAGGCCTGGCCTTAACGCGCTGCCAAGCATCGTTGGGGTAGGCCTTGTCTAGTACACAGGCGAGCGGGTTGCGGTAGCTCGTCCTTTTGAGATCTTCTTTGCTTCTCCATTAACCTGTGCTGGAGTCAGTTTCTGTTTTTTTCGCGTGTCGTGCGAGACGTAGTGGGGAGGTTAGTAAGCCATGATCCGTGGGCTACCCACGCCCCACGTTCACGGGGCGGTAACTGCCATTCCGCTATCTTCCCCGCTTATGCTGTTTCCGCCACGTGTGCAGCATGCACTGTGTTGGGTTGGTGGTGGACGCGGAGAGCGTGGAAACGCATGCCATGGCAGAAATCCAGACGCCATGGATTGGCGCACGGGGTTGGCCTCGATTCCACTAGCCGTTGGTGGGGTGGGAGGGAGCCGAATTAGCGGAGCGGGGCGGTCGCTCCCCCTGAATAGGGGGCCAACCCCCGGCCTCATTTTCCTTATAAAAGGGGACGTGAGCGGGGGTGTAGGCTCATATCCATTCCCTTCTTCTTTCTTCTAGTGTCGTTTCTTCATCATGGTGAGGGGAAGAGGACACAATGGCACCCCAGTAGTGGCGACAAGGGCTTCTGCTCGACAGCGCCTCCCTCCTCCCGCCGAAGATGTAGGAGCGGAGCCCGCTGTGAGAGGAGGTAGGAGGGGGTGAGGTCGCGGCCGTCGTGATGCTCGGGGTCGAGGAGGGCGAGGGGGCGCTCGGGCCGCCCCTCCGCCGGCCGCTCAACCCCCAATGGAGGGCCACATCGAAGACCAACCGCTGGAATTCATCATTAGGCTGTACAAGCCTCCGCCTTCCTACTCCGTTTGCGAGGGTGATGGAGCTTTAACAGCCGCGCGCGTTGAAGCTGCACATGAGGGGTTGCTGCAACAGCAACATGCGGGTGGATGTGGACTTCCCCGTTCCTCACGTTATGCTCTTCCGACGCGGCTGGAAAACCTTTGCTAGCGCCCACAGCTTGTCGGAGGGGCACGTCCTCCATTTTAAACTAATGGAGGCCGATCTGCTCTCTGTCAAGGTCTTCGGGTGCTCGGGTGCTCGCTTAGGGTGCTGCGCGGAGAGCTCGACCGATGACGAAAGCTCCTCCTCGAGCGATAGCGACGAGGAGGACAGTGACGGCGATGACGACGGCGCCGACGGGGAGGACGACGGCTCCGACTCTAGCTGAACACCAGCCGCACCATCACCGTCAGGCGGCGGCACCATCATCTACACCTGCATCTCCTTCCCGACAAGGCGATTTGCCGAGGAGTTGGATGCAGAGGTGGGGTGGTGCCCTCGGCTCCTCCAGCAGCCTTCCAGCTGGACCCCGACAGGCTTCCTCTCGGGCTGCAGCTTTGTTCGCCCTGCCGCGTCCTGCTGGCCCCGGTGGCGGTGGCCAGGGGGACCCTTCCGCCGCTCTCTTCACCATCACCTTCGCCCGCTCCCTCTCAATCTTGTCAGGATCCTCGCGATGGGGCCTGACGGGGTCAGGCTGGGCTTCTGCCCAGGCGCTCCTTTTCCCTTCTTCACCTCCCACTGTAGTGCCTAGGAGGAGAGGGACAAGAAAGGGATTACAGGGCACTTATCTTTTTTTAGTCTAAAACATGTAGGCACTTGCCAAACTTTAGTCTAAATTATATAAACTTCTTTATCCATGATTGTGCTCTGTAAGATCTGTACTTGCTTATCAGCATATTAATGAAAAAGACAAGCCTTGACGGGTACTTGTGCATGTATCATGTCCATGCAGAGGTGAGGTGCCTCTATATGTTCAAGTAAACAAGTTTCCCCCGGCAAACTATCCTGCCGGTACCCTTAGTTTGCTGCCGTGGGGCAAGGCCTACCGGGCATAAAACTATAAAAAGGGACCGGCCCATCGTCGAACCCTCTCCATCAAAGGCAACTGCGACCACCTTGTCCGAAGCAATGTTTAGGACAAAGGATGGGAGCACCTATGTTTCGAAGGTAGCGAGGTTTTCATATGCACAAGTTTTTACCTTACAGAACAGGTATGGATAAGAAGAAACTTATCTGTTTGGCTTGCCGGGGATTGCTGTGTAGGCTTGTCTTCATTTCTTCTCTTCGGGATCAAGTCCACGGCAAGAACCCTACAACTTAGTGCAGATGAAAACAGTGCTACATGCGACCTCATCTACATGATCATGCTATGCTCATGATATGCTTATGCATGCATGCAATCTTGTCGTCCCCCCTCCCAGCACTTCGTTTATTCATCTGTTGCTCAGGGTCTACGCCTGGCTTTGTACAAAGGGTTACATGCAACATCGGCAAGGCTTGTACAAAAGGGTGGTTGCCGGGCAGGGCCCGACAGCCGCGCCTTACAGGTAGAACTTACGGAGATGCTCAGTGTTCCATGAGTTATGCAACTAAATGCCATCTCCGGTCTCCAGATGGACTGCGCCGGGTCTGGTGACTTGTACTACCTGGTAAGGGCCTTCCCACTTCGGCGTCAACTTGTTTACACCCTTGGCGGACTGAACACGCCTAAGGACAAGGTCGCCTTCCTCAAGGCTTTGGGCATGAACCCTGTGGCTATGATAGCGACGTAGGGCTTGCTGGTAGCGTGCAGCACATGTAGCAGCCCGGAGATGGTTCTCCTCAAGTAGCACAGCGTCGTCACGCCGGTGTTGTTCCTGTGCTACTTCATCGTAGGCAAGCACTCGAGGTGATCCGTATATGAGTTCTGTGGGGATAACTGCTTCTGCCCCATAGACTAGGGAGAAGGGAGTCTGCCGGTAGCTCGATTTGGTGTCGTACGGAGGGACCAAAGAACCACCGGCAACTCGTCGATCCATCGCCTGCCGCACTTCTGCAGCCTATCAAATGTTCTTGTCTTGAGTCCTCACAGCACTTCAGTGTTTGCCCTCTCAGCTTGTCCGTTGCTTCTGGGATGGGCAATAGAGGCAAATGAGACTTTGCTTCCAAGGGCATGAATGTATTGCATGAAGGCGCGGCTTGTGAATTGGGTGCCATTGTCAGTGATGATCCTGGCGGGCACTCCGAAATGGTACACCAATCCTTTCAAGAACTTGATAGCTGACTGTGCGGTCACCTTCCTCACGGGCTCCACCTCTGGCCACTTTGTGAACTTGTCGATAGTGACGAACAAGAACTCAAAGCCCCCGGTAGCACGGGGGAAGGGGCCCAAGATGTCGAGCCCCCAGACCGAGAAGGGCCATGACAAAGGGATCGTCTGGAGAGCTTGAGCAGGCTGATGGATATTCTTGGAGTGGAACTGGCAGGCTTCACATTTGGTGACTAGCTCAATTGCATCTTGGAGGGCCATGGGCCAGTAAAAACCTTGCCGGAAGGCTTTTCCAACTAGGGCCCTCGATCCAATGTGGGAGCCGCATATACCCTTGTGTATCTCTGCCAACAGTTCCTTTCCTTCTTCCCGGCAAATGCACTTCAATTTCACTCCGTTGGGCCTTCTTCTGTATAGCGTGTCGTCGATGAACTGATACATACTGGCCCTCCGGGCTACTCTTTCAGCTTCTTCTTGCTCTTCGGGAAGTTCTCCTATTTGGAGGAAATGGACTATGTGCCGCGCCCACGTTGGAGCCCGAGGCTTGGCAACAAGGACTAGCGGCACCTCCTCGTTCATGGGAGCGCATGCCTCGACCACAGGAACAGGTGGTTCAGCGGGAGGGTGCTGCTCATCGGGCGAAACGGAGTTGTTCCCGCCAACCTCTTTGCTGGGGACCTCAGAGGGCTCTGCTGGGAGAGGCCTGCCGGAGTCCAGTTTCCTCCTCTTCCTGGCCATTGTTGCCGGGGATACAGAGGGTTGAGTCAGATGGAGAACAAAAGTCCCTGGTTCCATAGGGAGTTTTTGCGCAGCGCACTTTGACAAATGATCAGCAATGCTGTTTTTCGCACGCGGTATGTGCTCTGTTTGCAATCCATCAAAGCGCTCCTCCAACTTTCTCACTTCCTCGACATATGCCTTCATCAATGGGCTTTGATAATCCTTGTTCACTTGCCTCACCACAAGTTGTGAATCTCCACGAATGATCAACTTCTTGATTCCCAGTTCTGTTGCGATCCTGAGCCTGGCAAGGAGTCCTTCATATTCTGTTGTATTGTTGGTAGCCTTCTCCCGGGGGAAATGCATTTGAACCACGTACTTGAGGTGCTCCCTAGAGGGAGCAACAAGAACACGCCAGCTCCTGCACCTTGTACGGAGAAGGCACTATCAAAGTACATGATCCATTCTTGGGGCGCTTCCTTGCTGGGGATAACTGTCTCCAACACGTCTTCGTCAAGGGTAGGCGTCCATTCCGCAATAGACTCCGCCAGTGCTCTACTCTGAATGGTTGACGTGCTCTCAAACTTCAAACCAAAGCTGGATAACTCCAAAGCCCATTCCACTATCCTGCCAGTGGCCTCAGGGTTCCTCAGTATGCGTTGCAAGGGGAAGCGGGTGACAACTGTGATCTCGTGGGCTTGGAAGTAGTGGCGCAGTTTCCTTGAGGCCATGATGAGGCCAGAAATCAACTTTTGCACGCCAGAGTACCTCAACCTAGCCCCCAGCAATAGGGAGCTAACGAAGTACACTGGCCGCTGCACCACTTTCTTCCTCGCCGCGACCTTGGAGCTGTCTCCATTACCCCACTCCTCCTTGTTCTGATTTGCCTCTGACCTTGCCGGGGCGAGTTCACTTCCTCCTCCAGAGGGGACGGCAGTTGCAGCTGCTTCTTCATCTACTTCCCGCTGCACCACCAGCGCTGTGCTAACCACTTGATTGGTTGCCACTAAGTATAGCAGCAATGGTTCTTGTGGTTTTGGAGCAACTAAGGTGGGGACAGAGGAAAGATAGGTCTTCAGATCCTGCAGCGCAGCGTCTGCCTCCGGGGTCCACTCCATGGGCCCAGCCTTCTTCAAGATTTTGAAGAACGGCAGAGCGTGTTCGGCGGACTTGGAAATGAACCTGCTTAGCGTGGCAACACATCCAGTCAAACGCCTCATGTCTTTAACTGTCTTGGGTGCTTGAATCTGCTCAATTGCCTTGATCTTGTCGGGGTTGGCCTCTATCCCCCGGTGGGACACAAAGAAGCCAAGCAGTTTGCCGGAAGGAACGCCAAACACACACTTCTCTGGGTTCAGCCTCAAGTTGATCTTGCGTAGATTTGCAAAGGTCTCTTCGAAGTCCTGAATGAGAGTTGATTTGTCCTTGGTTTTGACCACTATATCATCCATGTAGGCTTCAATATTCCTGTGCAACTGGGACTCAAAGCCAATCTGTACTGCTCTCGCAAAAATGGATCCAACGCTTTTTAACCCAAAGGGCATACATACAAAGCAGTACGTGCCGCATGGGGTTATAAACGCGGTCTTCTCTTCGTCTTCCTCGGACATGAAAATCTGGTGGTACCCGGAGTAGGCATCCAAGAAGGAAAGCAGGTCACATCCAGAGGTGAAATCCATGATCTGATCGATGCGCGGCAAGGAGAATGGGTCCGTTGGGCATGCTTTATTCAGATCTGTGAAATCTATGCAAAGCCTCCATTTCCCATTCGCCTTGCGCACCACCACTGGATTCGCCAACCAAGTTGGATGCAACACTTTTCTAACCAAACCAACAACTTCGAGTTTCTTGATCTCCTCGGCAATAAACTGCTGCTGCTCCAAAGCTTGATTTCGGACCTTCTGTTTGACGGGTCAGGCATGTGGGCAGACAGCAAGGTGGTGCTTGATTACCTCCCTGGGAACACCGGGGATGTCAGATGGTTGCCAAGCAAACACATCGACATTCACCCGCAGGAAGGCAACTAGCGCGCTTTCCTATTTGTCATCATGGGTGGAGCTGATAGTAAATGTACCATCAGCGCCAACCAACCCTGCCGGGACCTTCTTCACAGCAGGCGCAACAACCTTTGATCTCTTGCTATTGGAACTCTCTGGCAAATCATCAACAGGCGCAGCGCAATCTGAAGAGGCGCGCTTCCCGGATTCTTTGCGGGCGTCCATGCTAGCTTTCTTCCCTTTCTTGCTTTCCTTGGCGGGAGCGGTAGCTTCCGTGGCCTCTGCAGCGACCGCTTCCTGGTACATCTTATTCACGCATATGACTGTGTCCTTCTTGTCTGATGGAATGGAAATGACGCCCATCGATCCTGGCATCTTCAGAGTGTTGTAGGCATAGTGGGATGCCACCATGAATTTTGCCAGGGCAGGGCGGCCAAGGATTCCATTGTATGGTAGGGAGAGGTCGACCACATCAAACACGATATTCTCGGTCCGGTAGTTCAGCTCCCCCCGAATGTTACCGGCAGTGTGATCTTCCCCTTAGGACGACTCCTGCCGGGGTTGATGCCTTGGAAAGTATCGGTAACCTTGAGCTCTTCATCTGCTATCTGGAGCTTGCTAATGACCTTGGGAGATATCAGATTCAACCCAGCCCCGCCATCAACCAACATCTTTGTGACTTTGAGGTTGCGAATCGTTCGTGAAACCAACAATGGCAAACATCCTACCGCAGTGGTGCGGTCAGGGTGATCCTCTTCATCAAAGATGATGGGCGTGCGGGACCACTTGAGCGGCTTCCGAGAATCTGCCGCCGGCTCCACGACATTGACCTCACGTGCCCACTGTTCGAGCTGGCGGTGAAAGGAGTGCAAGGATGCACCTCCGTCAATGCACAGGGCATCAGTGGCCTTCTGGAATTCCTACTCGCTGGTTTCCTCTTCATCTCCTTCATCACTCCCATCATCGCATCCCTTCTTCTCACGGCCTCTGGCTAGTTTCCCTTGATACTAAGGGGCCTTGCCGAGGCGACCTCCTCCGCCACCTCGGCCCTTCCCGCCAGCACCATCTTGGTCTCTCTCTCTTTGTCACGCTTCTCATACTCAGCTTTTTGCTTCTTGACGAGCTGCTCAACTTGATGACACTCTTGAAGATTGTGTCCCTTAGTCCGATGGATCTTACAGTACGGCCCGTCAGCCTTCCCAGCCTTCTCGGCAGCCATGATTTCCCGGCAGTCAGCGCACGCGGCAACTTCCTTGCCGGGAGCCTCGGTCTTGGCCTTCTTGCCGGTACTAGGAGTGCTCGCTCCTTTAACAGCCATCACTGCTTTATCCTTGCACTTCTTGTTGCGTTTCTTGTTCTTTTTCTTCTGATTGGTGGCGTCGTCGTCGTCCTCTGAGTCAACGTCGACGCCATCTTCTTCACCGGGGAGTCGCCTCCTCTCCTCTATTCGGGCACACTTGTCCGCCAGAGTGTATATCTCATTCACAGTCTTGGGCAACCGAACGTTCATTTTGGAACGTATCCTGCGGTTGCGTATGTTGGACTGGAACACAGCTATCACAGCTGCTGGATGGATGTCTGGAATGTTCCTGTGCACCCGGCTGAACCTATGCATATACTTCCGCAAATTCTCTCCTTCCTTCTGTGGGAGGAGCTGCAAGTCGCTGGGCCGCCCTGGTTCTTGATGGCCGCCCGTGAAGGCACCAACAAACTCATGGCACAGATCAGCCCAGGTCAAGATGGAGTTCTCTGGCAAGTGCATCAGCCACGACCTCATGTTTGGCTTGAGTGCCAAAGGGAAGTAGTTGGCGAACACCCTCTCGTCCCTTCCCCCGGTAGCTTGAACAACGATGGTGTAGATGCTCAAGAACTCTGCCGGGTTCAATCTTCCATCGTACTTTTCTGGTATCTCTGGTTTGAACGTACGGGCAGATGGCCAACGGGCTTGCCGCAGCTCACGAGTGAAGGCGGGGCACCCAACCTCGAAAGGCAGGTACCCGCCCCCACCGAGCATGGGTTCATCAACGTCGGGGCCATTGCACCTATCAGACTGGCGACGGGTGTCACGGTGTCGCTCGATGGTGACGCATGCATCTTCCCTCCGCATGTCTTCCAGGACCCGTCGTTGGTCTCGACGTGTCTGAGGATCAGACGAAGCCATTGATACATCGTCAGGTTCTTGGTCGCGTGGCCCTGGTTGCGGCCCCTGCGCTGGCTGTTGTGGAGGGGACTGCTTCGTCAGAATGGCTCCCTCGGTGCGGCCAGCGGCTTGGGCCGTTGCCACTGTTGGTGGAGGCCGTGGCGGGCCTGCCTGCTGTGATCCTCCTGCCTCAGCGAAACCAGTCAAGCTCTGGATAGTGGCCCTCCACTCATCCATACGATTGGCCACTGGCGGAAATCTCAACAAGAGTTGGGCTCGCGCCATGGCCTCCAAAGCGGTGCTTAGCATGGACGACGATGCGGATCGCGACGTCGCCTGACTTCTGACGGTGCCTGTAATGGTGGCGCCATGTTCTCGCTGTCGTGAGCCAGTCGCCAGGGCGGCGTGATGACGAGGCGGGTGCGCTTGGGGGTTGACGACCCCATTCGGCGCATCGTCTCGGCTAGCTTGTCCTGGGGGTGGTGCGGGCCCTATAGCCGCACCCGCAGCGGGGGCAGCTAGGAGGTTACAATCCGCACCAGGGCAACCGCCATCACTGCGGCTGTGTCCCTCGGCGAGGTGGGGAGGCGGAGATGGAGTGTTCTCCCCACCCGCACCTTGCGGAGCATGGCCGCCGGGTTGTTGTTGGTGTTGCCCTCCTCCGGTGCCTCCTGCTCCTGCTTCGGCCGTAGGGGGAACAGTGATGGCGCCGCCTGCGCTAGTCATGTTTCCCACGGCGTCGGCGTTCCCATGTTCCCCCGCAGCCCCCACGACATTAGTGGCCACATGCGAGGGAGCCTTCGAGGTAGATGGGTGAGCTGAAGCACCGGATTTCTTTTTGGGCGCCATGGATGATGAAGCCGTTGATGAAGAAAACGATGATGAAGACGGCGCGCTTCTTACACTCTCGGGTTCGCGCAAGCGCCTCCCCCTACCTGGCGCGCCAAAGATGTCGAGGTATCACACGGCCACCTATGGGGCCATTGGCCCCTTGTGGTTCGGCAAGCGGGAAGAGCGCATTGCACAAAGGGCGGAAAGCACAGAGCAACACGACAACGATGACACGGGCAGTTTTACCTAGGTTCGGGCCGCCACGAGGCGTAAAACCCTACTCCTGCTTTGGTGGATTGATGGAAGGACCGTGGTGGAGACGCAGCGCTCTAGCCCGGCAAGGTCGCCTTGGGGCGAGAGCAGCTACGCGCGTACGAGCGTACAAGGGTCCGAATCCTTTCTAAGGTAGCCACGGCCCTCCTTTTATAGGCCAAGGGGTCACCACAATGGCAAAACAACCATTTATCCAACAATTAGATAGCCACAATGCTATCATACCTAACTCTGTGGACAGGACAGGGCGCATTAAATGCATCGCTTAGTGTCACATCGTGGCATAGCCCGGCAAGCCTTGTCGTGCCATTCAGCCACCTTTTTGCCTGTTCAAGCGACACGTCGCCTGGATGGGTGTCATTTAGGGATGATCTTCCTCAGAAATGGCCTGCCACGTACCAAATAACAGCCATTTAGTCACTTGAGGGCTCGACACCGCACCGATGGGTTACTTGCGTTGCTGTGAGGTGGAGCGGTGGAGCTTTGGCGGGGTAATCCGCCCTTGGCGTCCCCGGCAAGCCTGCCGGGGGAGTATTGAGGCTTGTCTTGGGGTAACCTCGACCCCGCCAGGCTCGCCTGCCCGGCAAGGGAGGTTTTTTCCTTAGTGATATATTGCTTACTAGGTTGGTCTTGGTCTTCTTGATCCGCCCTTTGATTTCTCAAAGAGCCATCTCTTCTGCTTGGCCTTGTCTTGAATGTGTAACCTTGCTCTTGAGCCTGTGTACAGTCCGGGCAACACACCTGGGGGTTTGTTGCACCGACAACCCCTTTGAAGAAGCCCACCACTGAGCAAGACCCTTTGTTAAAATTTAAGTCGGCTGATGACACTAAGCAGGTTGACTTTGTCCCTGGCGACTCATCTTAGCAGTTCACAGTGGGGGCCAATATGGATCCTAAATAGGAAAGCGCGCTCATCGAATTCATCCATGAGAATTGGGACATCTTTGCATGGAAACCTCCTGACATGCCGGGTGTACCGAGAGAATTCGCTGAGCACACCCTTAATGTGGATCCTAAGTTTAAACCAGTCAAGCAATTCCTTCGTCGTTTCAATGAAGAGCGACGTAAGGCCATTAGAGAGGAGGTAGCCCGGCTCTTAGCAGCTGGGTTTATTGTGGAAGTCTTTCACCCTGAGTGGTTAGCTAACCCTGTGCTTGTACTAAAAAAGAATGGCACATGGCGTATGTGTGTTGACTACACAGATCTTAACAAAGCTTGTCCAGCTGATCTATTTGCTCTGCCTCGTATCGACCAGATTATTGATGCCACGGCGGGTTGTGAGAGCTTATGCTTCCTGGATGCTTATTCTGGTTATCATCAGATCAAGATGGCAGTTAAGGACCAAGAGAAGACGTCTTTTATCACCCCTTTTGGAGCTTTCTGCTATGTGTCTATGCCTTTTGGGCTTTAGAGTGCTCAGGCGACTTATCAACGCCGTGTTCAGAATTGTTTTCACAGTCAGATTGGACGCAATGTGCATGCTTATGTGGATGATATTGTAGTTAAATCCAGAAAAAGGGAGAATCTCCTGGATGATCTAAGGGAGACTTTTGACAATCTCCGGGTCTATAAAATGATGCTTAACCCGGCCAAGTGTGTGTTTGGTGTGCCAGCCGGTAAACTATTGGGCTAACCCGGAGAAGATTAAGGCCATCACTTCATTGGCTAAGCCGGCGTCTGTCAATGATGTTCAGCGCCTGGCTTCATAAGCCGTCTGGGAGAGAAGGCAATTCCTTTATACCAGATTATGAAGAAGACATATCACATTGTCTGGAGTGATGCTGCTGATAAGGCGTTTGAGGCGCTCAAAAAACAGTTAGCTAAGCCGCCCGTCCTTGCGGCTCCCATTGAGAAAGAGCCCTTGCTCCTGTATGTGGCGGCTAATAGTAAGGCTGTCAGTGTGGCGATTGTTGTGGAGCGCAAGGAGGTGGGTAAGGAGTACCCAGTCTAGCGGCCGGCTTATTATGTTAGTGAGGTGTTGATTGAGTCCAAGCAACGATATCCACATTGGCATAAACTGGTATATGGGGTGTTCATGGCGAGTCGCAAGCTGAAGCATTATTTTCTTGGTCATCCTATTACTGTGGTTAGCTCTGCTCCCTTAGGAGACATTATTCAAAACAGGGAGGCCACAGGCCGGGTTGCTAAGTGGGCAATAGAACTTGGACCTCATGGTTTGAAATATGTACCAAGAACATCCATCAAATCTCAGGCTCTGGTCGATTTCATCAATGACTGGACAGAGTTGCAGACACCTGAGGAGAAGCCTGATAACACATATTGGACGATCCACTTTGATGGGTCCAGGCAGTTGGAAGGCTCGGGGGCTGGAGTTATTTTGACTTCCCCACGAGGTGACAAATTTTGTTATGTTTTAAGGCTAATGTTTCCTTGTACTAACAATGCAGCTGAATATGAGGCTTTACTCCACGGCCTTCGTATGGCCAAGGAGATGAATTTAAGCTGGGTCAGGTGTCTAGGTGACTCAGGCCTTATGGCTCAGCAAGTCTCAGGCACATGGGATTCCAAAGATCCGCTCATGGCGGCTTATCGACGGGCAGTTGACAATATTGCTGGTCACTTCAAGGGCTATCAGGTGGATCACCTTGATCGAAGGAAGAACGAGGCGGCTGATGCCTTAAGCCCGCTTGGATCTCAATGTAAGCCGGTGCATCCTAATGTGTTTCTTGATGTGTTACACAATCCTTCGGTCAAATTACCATCTGAAGAAGACCTTGCGGTCCCTGACCCGGAGGCGCAGCTGGTGGCGGCTCTTCATGCTATTACTGAATGGACGCTCCCCTATTTGGCTTATATGACCCGGGGCGAGTTACCTGAGGATGAAACTTTGGCAAGGCAAATAACCAGAGGTCTAAATCTATGACTATTGTCAACGGTGAGTTACACAGATGCAGTGTGACAGGCATGTTTCAGCGTTGTGTTTCTCCTGAAGAGGGCCGTGAGATCTTACGAGAGATTCATGAAGGTGATTGTGGTCATCATGCCGGCTCTAAGTCTTTGGTGGCTAAAGCTTTTCGTCATGGTTTTTACTGGTTGACGGCTCATGCTGATGCAGAGGATATTGTTAGCAAATGTGATGGATGTCAGAAGTTTGCAAGGCGAGCTCATGTGCCGGCTCAAGAATTGCGGACGATTCCCATAACTTGGCCATTTGTGGTTTGGGAGCTTGACATGGTTGGGCCGTTCAAGAGGTCCAAGGATAAGAAGACCCATCTTTTGGTGGCGGTTGACAAATTTACCAAGTGGATTGAGGTGGAGCCAGTCAGCAAGTGTGATGCAGCGACTGCAGTTCAGTTTGTAAAAAAGCTGATCTTCCGCTTTGGTTATCCTCATAGTATCATAACTGATAATGGTACTAATCTGTCCAAAGGAGCTATGAAAGAGTTCTGTCAAAGAGAGCATATTCGGCTCGATGTTTCTTCAGTGACTCATCCACAGTCTAATGGTCAAGCTGAACAAGCTAATCAGGAAATCTTCCGCGGTATTAAGCCTCGGCTTATGGTTCCCTTGAAGTGAACGCCGGGTTGTTGGGTGGAGGAGTTACCTTCCGTGGTTTGGAGTATTAATACCACCCCCAACAGGTCAACGGGTTATACGCCTTTCTTCATGGTCTATGGTGCGGAGGCGGTTCTCCCAAGTGATATACGTCATGACTCGCCCATGGTGGCGGCTTATGTTGAAGCTGATAATGAGATGACACGTCAGAACGCGCTTGATGTTTTGGATGAAGAGCGTGACCATGCGGTGGCCCGGTCGGTGATTTATCGACAAGACCTGCATCGCTATCATAGCCGCAGAGTTAAGACTCGGGCGTTTCAAGAGTGCAAGTTAGTGCTCCGGCTGATTCAAGATCAAACTGATATGCATAAGCTGTCCCCGCCCTGGGAAGGACCTTTTGTGGTTAGCAAAAATCTCAATAACGGGTCTTACTACCTCATTGATATACGAGAACACAAAGATTCACGCAAGTCGAAAGAGGAGACCCGCCGGCCATGGAATATTGCTCATCTTCGGCCTTACTATACTTGAGCCACCGGCTCTTATCCTTTGTACATACATTTGTCAGTGTATATATCTTTTATGATCAATACAATAAAGCCGGCATCCCTGAAATTCACGGCCTTTATCGTTTCATTTCTGTGCATCTGAGTCTTTATTATTTGATCATAAGGTCGCTTGGGGGCTTCCAACCCACTGGGTTTAGCTTTCATACCCTCTTGACCGACCTGAGTTGCCACATTATGAGTTACACCTGCCTGTTTGCAACTTGCTACTCCGCCAGGTGACCCGCCGAACTCTTAACAGTCAATCTTTTTTAAGACCCTGAACTTGTTAAGGTTAAAACGGTGGCTTGTGTCATGTGAGAGCCGGCTTACAGTGAGCTAGGATAAACTCAACGGCTATGCGGCCTTGAAAGCAAAAGGCATGTGAGCCAACTTGTTCGGTCGTGTCTTGAAAGCCAGCCTAACAAAAATTCAAGATTTTTTATCTCTCTCTCTTTTGGATTTTTTGGATGTTTTTTTATATTAAGTTTTTGCTTTTGCGCAAATTTTGACTACCCGGGTCGTGAGGCTCCAGGTTATGATGCTCATGTTTGAGTATTTTTGGGTTGTAACCCACCTTGGCTTTGGACTTTACGTCGCCAACATGCTTTGGTTCTACAGCCATGTTAATCATGTTTTCAACCATTATATGAAACTATGAGTCTTCGGATTTGGTAACCCGCCCTGGTTACTGACTTTAAGTCGCCAGTATATATGATGATGAGTCTTCTGCAGCATATACAAGACCAAAAGGTGAAGAGCATAGTCATTGCAATGGCTCATATATATGTATGGTCAGATCGAGCATGCAGCAAAGTTCAACTACTGGATCAAAAGTTGATATAAATATGCATGAAGGCATGACAAGGTAGATCAATGTTTTCAACTACCCTATTACACGGCTTCAACTGAGCCCAAAAAGGTTTTTCAATCAAGAGTTTTTTGGAGCTGCACTCCTATAACCACTACTGGAATCAGAGAATTTGCCATCAGCCAGTTCTTAGCCGTCTGCTAGCGGACGACAAAGAAGGTCTTTGCTGTCTGCTTACAAAAAACAGATGGCAAAGAACTGGCTGATGGCAAAGATATTATTTGCCATCAACCTGTTCTTTGCCGTCAGCTAGCGGACGGCAAAGAGGTGGGGTGGGGTCCAGTGGAGGCCGGCGTGTGGGGCTTGGCCCATCCCCCCTCTTTGCCGTCCACTAGCAGACGGCAAAGTAGCCACTACCTAACGGGCCGTTACCCACCCGACCCCCTCCTCTCTCTCTCTTCTCTCTCTCTCTCCCTCTCCCCGACCGCACCCCACCGCCACCCCCGACCGCACCCCGCCGCCCTGGCCTACCGCTCCGACCCCACGCCGCCCCCGCCCCCGACTGCACCCCGCCGCCGCCCCGACCACGACCGCACGCCGCCACCGCCACCGCCGCCCCCGACCCCACGCCGTCCCCGCCCCCGACCGCACCCCGCCGCCGCCTCCGACCCGACGTCGCCCCCGACTGCACATCGCCGCCCCCACCCCACGCTGCCCCCGACCGCACCCCGCCGCCGCCTCGGCACTCCGGCACGCCGCCCCGGCCCCCCGACGACCCGACGCTCCGGCAAGCAGCCCCGCCCCGGCCTGCCGCCCGCCCACCCCCCCCCCCCCGAGCCCGCGCCCGGCCCGCCGGCGTCGGCCTCCTCCAGCTCCACCAACGCCAGCCTCCACCTCCCCCACTCCGGTGAGCCCCCTCCCCCTCTCTTTTTTTAATTTTTTTCTCTGTTAATTGTAGTTAGTTTACTTAGTGTAGTTAGAGTAGTTTAGTTAGTGTAGTTTAGTTAGTGTAGTGTAGTGTAGTTTAGTTAGTGTAGTTTGGTTAGTTAGTGTACTGTAGTTTAGTTAGTGTAGTGTAGTTTAGTTAGTTTAGTATAGTTTAGTTAATCTAGTTTAGTTGTAGTTAGTTAGTGTTCTATTTTAGTGTAGTTTAGTTAGTGTTCGAGGGTCGCCAAGGGGTCGAGGGTCGAGGGTCGCCGAGGGGTCGAGGGTCGGGGCAGAGGGTCGAGGATCGCCGGTCGCCGAGGGGATAGATGGTGGAGCCAGTGGGTCCCACCGGTCCCGGCGCCATCGCCCAGGCCGAGAATCCCCCGGTCCGAGTGCTGACCCGTCGACATACCTGAGGGCGCCCGAGGACGAGCGGGTTAGGGGGTTCCTCGCCGTCGATGGAACCCTAAATGACGGTTATTTAGGTTACGAAGTGTCAATGCGCGAGATACATGTGGCGGTCGGCGTCAAACACTACATCCACGTCCCGCAAGTGACGCCGGCGCCCGACCTCCCGCAGCAATAGTTCTCGGGGCCGATGGCGGTCGAACACCATGGCGAATTTGTCTTGCAGCCTCTGCGATGAGGATTAAAAGCCAAGTGTTGAAACTTGAAACACCCAAACTGACTCATGACAAAAAATCAAAGCGTAGAAAGAGAAACCAAAGACGAAACAATACGTAGTGAGGGGTTGTGCAACTAGGATGATATTCCGTAACAGCTTTTTTAACGAATTTGAGAGGATGATGGTGAAGAACTCGAAAGCCATTGGTGTCTTGCGGTCGTTTCCATACATTCTGCTACAGCACAACAACCCTTCTTCTGACGTCTTGCGGTCATAAGAAGGGTTGTTGCGCTGTAGCAGAATGTATGGAAATGACCACAACACACCAATGGCTTTCGAGTTCTTCGCCATCATCCTCTGCAATTCATTAAAAAAGTTGGTACAGAAAATCATCCTAGTTGCCCAACCTCTCACTATGTACTATTTCATCTTTCGTTTCTCTTTCTACGCTCTGATTTTTTGTCATGAGTCAGTTTGGTTGTTTGCAGTTTCAAAACTTGGCTTTTAATCCTCATCGCAGAGGCTGCCAGACAAATTCGCCAAGGTGTTCGACCGCCATCGGCCCCGAGAACTGTTGTTGCGGGAGGTATTCAATTTTTTATGTTAGGTATTCAATTTTTTTATGTTGTACTTGATGATGATACACTTAAGTTATATGCATATTATTATTCATGTCGGTATTAATTTTTTTTTATGTTGTACTAATTTTGTTTACTCTTTGTCATGGCAGGTGTTGAAAGATGGTGGGCGCGGGTAAGTAGCGCTCCGAGGCTCCTTCTTCATCGGCGCGTGGTGGGAGTGGTACTTCCATTCCACCCGTACCTCTCCGGAGAGCGTTGTACGAGGGTATGGCTTCACCGGTGGGCGCTTCTTCATCGGCGTCGTTGCCCACTGGGAGAGGAGGTAGGGGAGAGAGGAAGAGAGGAGGTCGGGGAGGACGTGGCAGTGGGAGAGGTAGGCAGGCTCCTACGCCTTCCTCGTCGCCACCCCAGTTGATTCACCCGAGCAAAGGACTGCTAGGGTGGACACGTCTGAGGAGGAGGCTACGCAGACTCCGGTCCACGAGCCTCGGGTCGACGGGCCTTCGGCCCACGAGACTCTGGACCAGGGTATGTCCCAGGAGACGTCCGGATGGGGTACCTAGTCGGATCCGCTTGAGGGGCTGAGTGGCCATGCTGATGGTGGCGGGGATCCGCTGATAGCGAGGGCGAGGTGGTTGAGGGGGCCACCGTCTACCAGCGTGGTTGCACACGGCTCCCGCCCGTGCCGGCGACCCGCGAGCAGAGGTGGTTGATTTTCCCTGATGGGGAGAGGTAAGTGCATTTACTCTTTTTGTACCATTTTCCTTCATGTTTCTTCAAATATCTAATGCGTTGGCCTTGTCATACTGCAGGGGTTGGCACCACACTGATGATGTCCACAGGCCCAACACCGTCCTTGGTGTGCTTTGCCGGCAAAACTTCCCGGGGTTTGTCATGCAGCCCGGTGAGGGTCAGCTTCCACAGCTAGGATTGAGCTGGGAGCACTACTTGGCTACCTGATACGTCTCCGTCGTATCTATCATTTTTGATTGTTTCATGCCAATATGCTACAACTTTTATACACTTTTGGCAACTTTTTATATTATTTTTGGGACTAACATATTGATCCAGTGCCCAGTGCCAGTTCCTGTTTGTTGCATATTTTTTGTTTCGCAGAAAATCCATATCAAACGGAGTCCAAATGCGATAAAAACTTACGGAGATTTTTTTTTGGAATATATGTGATTTTTGGGAAAAAGAATCAATGCGAGACGATGCCCGAGGAGTCCACAAGGTAGGGGGGCGCGCCCCAGGGGGTAGGGCACGCCCTGGGCCCTTGTGGCCACTCCGTAATGCGGTTGGTGCCCTTCTTTCGCCTCAAGAAAGCTAATATCCGGATAAAAATCGTGTTAAAATTTAAGCCCAATTGGAGTTACGGATCTCTAGGAATTTAAGAAACGGTGAAAGGCCAGAATCTGGGAACGCAGAAACAGAAGGAAACAGAGAGAGAGATCCAATCTCGGAGGGGCTCTCGCCCCTCCGCCGCCATGGAGGCCATGGACCAGAGGGGAAACCCTTCTCCATCTAGGGGGAAGGTCAAGGAAGAAGAAGAAGGAGGGGGGCTCTCTCCCCCTCTCTCCCGGTGGCGTCGGAACGCCGCCGGGGCCATCATCGTGACGACGATCTACACCAACAACTTCGCCGCCATCATCACCAACTCTCTCCCCCTCTATGCAGCGGTGTAACCTCTCTTTTACCCGCTGTAATCTCTACTTAAACATGGTGCTCAATGCTATATATTATTTCCCAATTATGTATGGCTATCCTATGATGTTTGAGTAGATCCGTTTTGTCCTATTGGTTGATTGATGATCGTGATTGGTTTGATTTGCATGTTTTATTATTTGTGCTGTCCTATGATGCTCCCCGTGTCGCGCAAGCGTGAGGGATCCCCGCTGTAGGGTTTGCAATATGTTCATGGTTTGCTTATGGTGGGTGGCGTGAGTGACAGAAGAACAGACCCGAGTAAGTAGGTTGTTTGCGTATGGGAGTAAAGAGGACTTGATACCTTATAATGCTATGGTTGGGTTTTACCTTAATGATCTTTAGTAGTTGCGAATGCTTGCTAGAGTTCCAATCATAAGTGCATATGATCCAAGAAGAGAAAGTATGTTAGCTTATGCCTCTCCCTCATATAAAATCGCAATAATGATTACCGGTCTAGTTATCGATTACCTAGGGACAAATAACTTTCTTGTGACAAAAAGCTCTTTACTAAAACTAACTTAGTTGTTTCTTCATATAAACAGCCCCTAGCTTTTATTTACGTGCTCTTTATTATCTTGCAAACCTATCCCATTACACCTACAAAGTACTTCTAGTTTCATACTTGTTCTAGGTAAAGCGAACGTTAAGCGTGCGTAGAGTTGTATCGGTGGTCGATAGAACTTGAAGGGAATACAAATCCTACCTTTAGCTCCTCGTTGGGTTTGACACTCTTAATTATCGAGAAAGGCTACAACTGATCCCCTATACTTGTGGGTTATCATGACCTTTTTCTGGCGCCGTTGCTGAGGAGCAATAGTGTGGGGTGAATATTCTCGTGTGTGCTTGTTTGCTTTATCACTAAGTAGATTTTATTTGATGTTCTTAGTTGTTCTCTATCTTTAGTTATGGATATGGAACACGAAATACCAAAAAAATTAGGTGTACTTGCTACTCATGGAGATGGGGAACCTCCTAAAACCCTCGATGCTCATTATGTGAAAGATATTATGCACTACTTTAATAATCCTGAGAAAACCCCATTCAATTATATAATGGGAGACATGTTGGATCAACGTGAATACTTTAGGGATTATCGCTTGACTCAAAAAGCGAAACTGTTATGGGATCAAATTCATATGTTGCATTGGTATGCTCAGGAACTATGCTTGAGATATGATTATACTTGTTGCTCTAGGATGAAGGCTCCACACCTTCCCTTTTCATGTAAATTTAATGATAATAAAACCTTGGCTTCTTATGCTAATGGTATTTATGATTACTATGATGTGGAACGAATAGAAGAATTTGTTGCTTTTAAGGGTGCTTATGAAATTGAATCTTTGTTTGAAAAGTATGAAGCTTATGATGATGATGTTTATAGGCCTAAATTTTTTGCTATACTTAAATATTGCTATGATAATTATGAATACAATGCCGATATTGATACATTTATTGAGAAAGTCTCCGCTGTCCAAGAAGAGACTAATATTTTGCAGGAAACTATGGAAGAAGAAATTGATGACACTGTGAGCTCATTAGATGAAAAAGATGATGAGGAGAGCGAAGAACAAAAGGAGGAAGAGCGGATTGATCACCCGTGCCCACCTTCTAATGAGAGTAACTCTTCAACTCATACATTGTTTAATTTCCCTTCGTGCTTACCGAAGGATGATTGCTATGATAATTGCTATGATCCCTTTGATTTATTTGAAATATCCCTTTTTGATGAACTTGATGCTTGCTATGCTTGTGGCCATGATGCCAATATGAATTATGCTTATGGAGATGAACTTGCTATAGTTCCTTATGTTAAGAATGAAATTGTTTCTATTGCACCCACGCATGATAGTCCTATTATCTTTTTGAATTCTCCCAACTATACTATATCGGAGAAGTTTGCGCTTATTAAGGGCTATATTGATGGGTTGCGTTCTACTATTGCACATGATGATTTTGATAAATATAATATGCATGTGCTTGCTGCTCCTACTTGCAATTATTATGAGAGAGGAACTACATCTCCGCCTCTCTATGTTTCCAATATGATAAAATTGCAAGAAACTGTTTATACTATGCATTGGCCTTTACTTTGTGTGCATGAATTGTTCTTTTATGACATGCCGATGCATAGGAAGAGAGTTAGACTTCGTTGTTGCATGATATATGTTGCTTTGTGCTCACTACTAAATTACAAATCATTGTTAATTAAAATTGGCTTTGATATACCTTGGGATCCGGGTGGATCCATTACTTGAGCACTATATGCCTAGCTTAATGGCTTTAAAGAAAGCGCTGCCAGGGAGATAACCCGGAAGTTTTAGAGAGTCATTTATTTCTGTTGAGTGATTTTATAAAGTTTAAAAACAAAAAAAATAAATAGGGGAACCTAAAACTTTTTCAAAAAGAAAAGTGAAAGTGAGAGAGACGAGCATTGTTAAAGTGAGAGCATGCCTTGAACTTTGTTCATGCCCATGGAAACTTTGTGAATCTTAATTACAGAAACTTCTCAACAAAAATAATTATCCCTTGTATAAATCCATTGTATTCTAAAAATAATGTGCCAAGATTTGCCTTTAGGATGATTAGATTGCTTGTTTGGTTTGTGCGGTGCAAAAACAGAAACTTTGTCTGTAGTGCGTGATTTTACATTTTTTACTGGAATGTCAAACGCTTCTGAAACTTTTTGCACAGTACTTATATACAATTTTTTTATTTTTTCGTAAATTTTCAGAATTTTTGGAGTTACATAAGTATGGTAGATGTTCAGATTGCTGCAGACTGTCCTGTTTAAGACATATTCTGTTTTTGATGCATTGTTTTGCTCGTTTTGATGAAACTATCGATTTTATCGGTGGTATAAGCTGTGGAGAAGTTATAATACAGTAGCTACAATGCAAAAATAAAATATGAATGAGTTTTCAACAGTACTTAAAGTGGTGATTTGTTTTATTATACTAACGGATCTCACGAGATTTTTATTAAGTTTTGTGTGATTGAAGTTTTTAAGTTTTGGGTGAGATCACGATGGATGATGGAATAAGGAGTGGCAAGAGACTAAGCTTGGGGATGCCCGAGGCACCCTAAGGTAATATTCAAGGACTCCCAAGCAACTAAGCTTGGGGATGCCCCGGAAGGCATCCCCTCTTTCTTCTAACGATCATCGGTAACTTTACTTGGAGCTATATTTTTATTCATCACATGATATGCGTAAATCTTGGAGCGTCGTGTGCTTTTTATTATTATTTTAATAATGCACCATGCTGGTATGAGATAGTCCTTAGTTGATTTATAGAATGCTCTTTGCACTTCACTTATATCTTTTGAGTATGGCTTTATAGAATGCTTCATGTGCTTCGCTTATATCTTTTGAAGTTTGGATTGCCTGTTTCTCTTCACATGGAAAACCGCCATTTGTAGAATGCTATTTTGCTTCACTTATATTTGTTAGAGCATGGGCATATCTTTTATAGAAAGAATTAAACTCTCTTGCTTCACTTATATCTATTTAGAGAGTTAACAGGAATTGGTCATTCACATGGTTAGTCATAGAATCCTACATAAAACTTGTAGATCGCTGAATATGATATGTTTGATTCCTTGCAATAGTTTTGCGATATAAAGATGGTGATATTAGAGTCATGCTAGTGAGTAATTGTGGATTGGTATAAATACTTGTGTTAAGGTTTGTGATTCCCAAAGCATGCACGTATGGTGAACCGTTATGTGATGAAGTCGGAGCATGATTTATTTTTTGATTGTCTTCCTTATGAGTGACGGTTGGGGACGAGCGATGGTCTTGTCCAACCAATCTATCCCCCTAGGAGCATGCGTGTAGTACTTTGTTTTGATAGCTAATAGATTTTTGCAATAAGTATGTGAGTTCTATATGACTAATGTTGAGTCCATGGATTATACGCACTCTCACCCTTCCATCATTGCTAGACTCTTCGGTACCGTGCATTGCCCTTTCTCACCTCGAGAGTTGGTGCAAACTTCGCCGGTGCATCCAAACCCCGTGATATGATATGCTCTATCACACATAAGCCTCCTTATATCTTCCTCAAAACAGCCACCATACCTACCTATCATGGCATTTCCATAGCCATTCCGAGATATATTGCCATGCAACTTCCATCATCATCATATACATGACTTGAGCATTCATTGTCATATTGCTTTGCATGATCGTAAGATAGCTAGCATGATATTTTCATGTCTTGTCCATTTTTTGATATCTTTGCTATGCTAGATCATTGCACATCCTGGTACACTGCCAGAGGCTTTCATATAGAGTCATATTGTTCTAGATATCGAGTTGTAATATTGAGTTGTAAGTAAATAAAAGTGTGATGATCATCATTTTTAGAGCATTGTCCCAGGTGAGGAAAGGATGATGGAGACTATGATTCCCCCACAAGTCGGTATGAGACTGCGGACGAAAAATAAAAATAAAAAAAACAGGCCAAAGAAGCCCAAATAAAAAAGAGAGGCTAAAGAAGCCCACCAAAAAGGAAAAAAAAAGGAAAAAAATTAGAAAAATGAGAGAAAAAGAGAGAAGGGGCAATGTTACTATCCTTTTACCACACTTGTGCTTCAGAGTAGCACCATGTTCTTCATATAGAGAGTCTGTTGAGTTATCACTTTCATATACTAGTGGGAATTTTTCATTATAGAACTTGGCTTGTATATTCCGATGATGGGCTTCCTCAAATGCCCGAGGTCTTCATGAGCAAGCAAGTTGGATGCACACCCACTTAGTTTCAGTTTGAGCTTTCATACACTTATAGCTCTAGTGCATCCGTTGCATGGCAATCCCTACTCCTCGCATTGACATCAATTGATGGGCACCTCCATAGCCCGTTGATTAGCCGCGTTGATGTGTGACTTTCTCCTTTTTTGTCTTCTCCACACAACCTCCACCATCATATTCTATTCCACCTATAGTGCTATATCCATGGCTCACACTCATGTATTGCGTGAAAGTTGAAAAGGCTTGAGAACATTAAAAGTATGAAACAATTGCTTGGCTTGTCATCGGGGTTGTGCAAGATGAAATACTTTGTGTGGTGAAGATGGAGCATAGCCAGACTATATGATTTTGTAGGGATAACTTTCTTTGGCCATGTTATTTTGAGAAGACATGATTGCTTTATTAGTATGCTTGAAGTATTATTGTCTTAATGTCAAATGATAGACTATTGCTTTGAATCACTCGTGTCTTAATATTCATGCCATGATTAGATTATGTGATCAAGATTATGCTAGGTAGCATTCCACATCAAAAATTATCTTTTTTATCATTTACCTACTCGAGGATGAGCAGGAATTAAGCTTGGGGATGCTGATATGTCTCCATCGTATCTATAATTTTTGATTGTTTCATGCCAATATGCTACAACTTTTATACACTTTTGGTAACTTTTTATATTATTTTTGGGACTAACATATTGATCCAGTGCCCAGTGCCAGTTCCTGTTTGTTGCATGTTTTTTGTTTCGCAGAAAATCCATATCAAACGGAGACCAAACGCGATAAAAACTTATGGAGATTTTTTTTGGAATATATGTGATTTTTGGGAAAAAGAATCAACGCGAGACGATGCCCGAGGAGTCCACAAGGCAGGGGGCGCGCCCCAGGGGGTAGGGCGCGCCCTGGGCCCTTGTGGCCACTCCGTAAGGCGGTTGGTGCCCTTCTTTTGCCGCAAGAAAGCTAATATCCGGATAAAAATCGTGTTAAAATTTCAGCCCAATCGGAGTTACGGATCTCCGGGAATTTAAGAAACGGTGAAAGGCCAGAATCTGGAAACGCAGATACAGAAGGAAACAGAGAGAGAGATCCAATCTCGGAGGGGCTCTCACCCCTCCGCTGCCATGGAGGCCATGGACCAGAGGGGAAAACCTTCTCCCGTCTAGGGGGAAGGTCAAGGAAGAAGAAGAAGGAGGGGGCTCTCTCCCCCTCTCTCCCGGTGGCGCCGGAACGCCGCTGGGGCCATCATCGTGACGACGATCTACACCAACAACTTCGCCGTCGTCATCACCAACTCTCTCCCCCTCTATGCAGTGGTGTAACCTCTCTTTTACCCGCTGTAATCTCTACTTAAACATGGTGCTCAATGCTATATATTATTTCCCAATGATGTATGGCTATCCTATGATGTTTGAGTAGATCCGTTTTGTCCTATTGATTGATTGATGATCGTGATTGGTTTGAGTTGCATGTTTTATTATTGGTGCTTTCCTATGGTGCTCTCCGTGTCGCGCAAGTGTGAGGGATCCCCGCTATAGGGTTTGCAATATGTTCATGATCTGCTTATGGTGGGTGGCGTGAGTGACAGAAGCACAGACGCGAGTAAGTAGGTTGTTTGCGTATGGGAGTAAAGAGGACTTGATACCTTATAATGCTATGGTTGGGTTTTACCTTAATGATCTTTAGTAGTTGCGGATGCTTTCTAGAGTTCCAATCATAAGTGCATATGATCCATGAAGAGAAAGTATGTTAGCTTATGCCTCTCCCTCATATAAAATTGCAATAATGATTACCGGTCTAGTTATCGATTACCTAGGGACAGATAACTTTCTTGTGACAAAAAGCTCTTTACTAAAACTAACTTAGTTGTTTCTTCATCTAAACAGCCCCTAGCTTTTATTTACGTGCTCTTTATTATCTTGCAAACCTATCCCATTACACCTACAAAGTACTTCTAGTTTCATACTTGTTCTAGGTAAAGCAAACGTTAAGCGTGCGTAGAGTTGTATCGGTGGTCGATAGAACTTGAAGGGAATACAAATCCTACCTTTAGCTCCTCGTTGGGTTTGACACCCTTATTTATCGAGAAAGGCTACAACTGAGCCCCTATACTTGTGGGTTATCACTGCCCCGGCCCCACCGGAGGAGATGGTCGACGGTGTGTTGTGCCACACGAGGGCAGAGATGGTGATCAAAAAGTTTTGGGTAATTTCTCCTTTACACAATTAAAAATCTTCAAATAGCTAATTGTTGTACTAATCAATGTTGACTCGTTTGATTGCAGACCTTCTATAGGTGTGAGGAGGGATACGAGGAGGCCGCGACACAGGTTATCGATGCCGAGTGCATGCGCCTACTACAAAACTTACGGCACGAGGCTCGGGTGCAGGCTGTTCGAGACTACTACACCTCGCGTGGTATTAAGAAGCCCAAGCCGGCGTGCCGCGAAAAGTTTCTGAAGAAGGAGCAGTACATGACGGTAATTACCTATTCTTAAGGCCATGTACTTAGTTTCCTTGATTTGATTCGTAGGCGTAGCGCTCAAGTTTCTCTTTACTAACTTAGGTGCCCCCGAGATGGTGTGCGGATCAGATGGATTGTTGGGAGGTGTTGGTGGATGAGTGGTGCTCAGACCAATGGCTAGCCGTCCATAACAATGCCAAGGACCAGGGTGCCCAAATGGAAGGTGTGCCACACCATCAAGGCAGCGCCAACTTATTTCAGTTCGGGCGAACTGGGTATGTGGTTTGCTTCATGATTCATGCAATTCATTCTTCATGCTAGCTTAAGCCCTTTAATTACTAATTTACTCTGTTCCTCTCTTTCAGGCGAAACACAATAAGGCGGAGGTGCCAAAGGTGTACGGCCTCTTTGCCATGGCCCATACTGCCTCGTACAAGAAGGTCAAGGCATTCTCTGCGTCTGACCTCGATCATCCTGAGAACTTCACCAATATCTCCTCCCACAACAAGTTCGTGAGGAACAAAGATGAGGGGAAGACGAGGAAAGGGGAGGACTTTAACCCGGGCCAGGGTCCCATTGATCCAGAGCTGGTGATGATATCTGGTGGCGGGAGGTCCCATGGCTCGATAGCCATTGGAGATGGACTTATACGTTGTCCTAGCACTCTCCCGGAGATCAAGGCGCGCCAGTCGAGCTCCGCTCCTGAGATGAGGCCTCGTCAACGGCCATTCGAGCTCACTTTCAAGGTTAGTTATACAAACTCAGCTATCTTTCCTCCATTACATTGTGTGTGCGGCCATCGATGATTACAATGCTAATGAGGAGTGGTGTTGCAGGCTGCTCTTTAGAGTGAGAGAGATAGAACCTAGGCGCTTCTGGCGGAGAGGGACCGGCAGACGGAGGAGAAGCAGCAGGAGTTGGAGGAGAAGACGGCAAAGATGTTGGAGGAGGAGAGGGCACGGAATGACATGCAGAACCGGGCCATGTATGAGCTCCTCGTGGTAAGTTTCTTCTGCATATTAGCCAAATCATTCACGTAATGTTCGTTTCATCACTAACTAGTATGACTGACTCGTCAAAACCAAATGTGCAGTCTGTGTGCGAGAAGGCCGGTGAGACCCCTGTGCCGATGCCAGAGATTGCTCCGGGGACCACGGTGAGTTTAATTTGAATGGTCATTAGTTACTAGTCTTAACATTTTAGTGTCATCATGCTAACGAGACATTGCAAATGATCTTTGGTGTAGCGTAACTCTAGACAAGCATCACACGATCCTTCTCCAGGTGGTACCGGCACGAGCCACCATGGTGCTTCACCTCCGTGATGACGGTAAGTTTTCTATAGTGTTTTGCTTAACAAATGCATAATGACCTAGACTTAGCTTTATTTTCTCCAATATGCTTACCATAATGACCTAGACTTAGCTTACTTAGCACCAAAATGATCCATTTTACCTAAGTTAGCTCTAAAATGATCTACACTTAGCTTTGTTTCCTCCAAAATGACCTAAGTTAGCTCTAATATGCTTAGTTACCTAGGTTTGCTCAATAATGACTTACACTTAGCTTACTTATGTCAAAAATAGCATAATTAGCTTACTTAGGTCAAAAATGCCATAACAACCTAGGTAACCTCATAAATGTCATATACTTAGCTTATTTTCCTCCAAAATGACATAATAAGCTTAATTAGCTCCAAAATGATCAATTTTACCTAAGTTAGTTGCAAAATGACCTCAGGTAGCTCTAAGTTAGCTCTAAAATGCTAAGTTAGCTCTAATATGCTTAGTTACCTAGGTTAGCTCAATAAAGACCTATACTTAGCTTACTTATGTCAAAATGGCATAATATGCTTAGTTAACTCAAAAATGGCATAATTAGCTAGGTTAGTTCCAAAATGATCCATTTTACCTAGGTTAGCTCCAAAATGATCCATTTTACCTAGGTTAGCTCCAAAATGATCCATTTTATCTAAGTTAGCTCCAAAATGATCCATTTTACCTAAGTTAGCTCCAAAATGATCCATTTTACCTAGGTTAGCTCCAAAATGGTCCATTTTACCTAGGTTAGTTCCAAAATGATCCATTTTAGATAAGTTAGGTCCAAAATGATCCATTTTTGCTAAGTTAGCTCATAAATGATCCATTTTACCTAAGTTAGCTCATAAATGATCCATTTTACCTAGGTTAGCTCATAAATGTCATTTTTACCTAAGTTAGCTCCAAAATGATCCATTTTAGCTAAGTTAGCTCCAAAATGATCCATTTTAGCTAAGTTAGCTCATAAATGATCCATTTTACCTAAGTTAGCTCATAAATGTCTTTTTTTACCTAAGTTAGCTCATAAATGTCATATACTTCTTATTCTTATTGTTCTTCTTCTTCTTCTTCTAGTCTTCTTCTAACTTTCTTATTTCCCATTTTGCAGATTTCATTCACTTCATGGAAGCTTGCATTGATGGAGTGCTTGTTTTCCCTTTCTGTTTTCATTTTGGAACAATCTGGAACTTGTAATATGTATGGACGAACTATGTATGTGGAACTTGCTATGTATTGGATATCTCATATGTATGTGGAACTTGCTATGTATGTGTTGGATATCTCATATGTTTGCTGTGAAATTGCCCTGTGAAATATAAATATATATATATATATGAGATATATCATATATTTGTTGTGAAAATGCTTGGATATAAGAAAAAAAAGAAAAAAAGAGAGGAAATGCAGGCTCTTAGCCGTCTGCCACCGACGGCAAAGGGATCTTTGCCGTCTGCCGTAGATGGCAAAGAGGCCACGTGGCAGCAACCTATGCAAGCTGGGAGCTGACCCATTTGGTCACTTTGCCGTCTGTGGCAGACGGCAAAGGCTTGGGCAGTTTGCCATCTGTGGCAGACGGCAAAGAGCGGGAGGGCATGACGCGTCTGCTGACGTCACAAGGCAGACGACAAAGGGGAGGGCATGTTTGCCATCAACTGGCAGACGACAAAGCCTCCCGTTAGCCACCTAACGTGGCTAACGCCTGTTCTTTGCCGTCCACCGCAGACGGCAAAGGGTCTTTGCTGTCAGCTGTGGGAAAGCTGACGGCAAAGAAGCTGTTTACCATAGCTTACTTTGCCGGACAGCTTTACCGTCAGTGGCTAATGGCAAAGAGGTTTGCCGTCCACTTTCCGTTCCTTTGCCGTCTGCCATGGCAGACGGCAAAGAAGCTGATTCCTGTAGTGAACCCGGCCTGAGAGCCGCCTGGTTCATCATTGCTACGATCAATTTTCTTCTTGACATCTTGACGCCTCCGGGTCATCCCTCGCCGGCTCTTCCTCGTCGACCATTTGAAGTTCAGCCAATGTCCAGTCGATGTCGGTTATAACGAAAAGGTTAAGGTCAGGGGCGAAGATGTGCTTATGCCTAGGAGGAACAAGATCCATCACTTCATGCGTGTGCGGCTTAATCTTGTTGTTGTTTTCATCATAAGCCGGCGTATAATGGTTCAAGTTCAGTTCTTCAATAAGCTTGCAAGCCACAAGTCGCATCTCTCTGACGCATTTGTTGAAATCTTGTTCTTCAAATATCGACCCGTCATCCTTGAACTCTGGACATCCGGTGGCTATCTCCTACGGGTCAAGCTCTGATTGCCATGCTTTCGCCCGGCCTAGAGAACCAATGGCTCCGGCTCGGGCGGCTGATAGTTTAATCTCTTCAATTTGAGCCGGCGCTGTTGACAGTTGCTCTAGGGCCGTCTTGATCAGAGTTGGAGGCTTCTTTCCGCCTAATAAAGCTGCAAGACTGTGTTGCGTCCTAGCATATAACTGTTCGGCTAATGAATACACCGCTTTAAGTAAGCAACATGTTCTGGCCAAGATTGGCGCTTCTGGGGCATGTTCAAGAGTCGCCAGACGGGTTAAATATTATCTATTATGAAACGCTAGGCGGGTCAAAGAAGCATTAAAACAAGATGATGAAGTGCAAATGTTTAACGCACCGAAGATGGCGGTTGTCATGTGGATTATGTGTTGCTTTAAGCCGGCAAGCTCGTCAGTCACCGCTTAAGCTCAGCTTCAGCATCTTCGGCTCTTTTCTGCAGGGCAGCCTTGTCAGCTTCCCAGGCGTTTCTCTCAGCGTCAAACCCCGCCTTAATTTTTTCAATCTCTTCCAGCGCAGTCTTCAGCTTTAAGTCGGCCTTGGAAGTCTCTGTTTGCTGCAGTTCTATATTTTTTCTTAAGTCACCAAACTGCGACTCCTGCTCCTTCAACATTTCCTGAAATACAACATTGAGACAATCGTTACCACACAAGGAGCAAGTGATATAATTAACTTAAGTCCCAAGCACATTGCCAGCAATATACTTGGCACTTGGGGGCTAATGTAGGTCATTTTAATTCTAATTATGACCCGGCTCATCTTGTTAAGTTAAGCCGGCCCTTGGGGCTACATATTTGGATTTCTTAAGTGACTATAAGTCCCGGCTCATCTTGTTAAGTTAAGCCGGCCCTTGGGGGCTATATATCTGGATTTCTTAAGTGACTATAAGTCCTAGCTCATCTTGTTAAGTTAAGCCGGCCTTTGGGAGCTACACTTTGGAAAAGGCTTACAAGTCTACAGCATAGTCATTATTTTCCTATGCTCTATACTTGGGGGCTACTATGAATATAAGTATATCAGGAAGGCTAAAGAGGAGAGGGATGGTTTCATACCTCATATTTCTACTTCATGAGTTGAACAAGCCTAGCCTCCATATCTCGACTTGTGTTAAGACGGCTCAAATACATGTCGCCTGCACTGAAAGAGGAGTAGCTCTCCAGGTCTAGCTTGGCCTTGCCTTTTTCTAAGGAAGGAGATTCTTCCTTAGTGTTATGCTTGGCTAGCATAGTTGAGGCTCCCGGCGCTATGAAAGTCGTCCAGTGATAGTCACGTCATCAGAATTCTTATTAAGGGGGATCTCCTCAGTCAGCTTGGTAGGGCTAGGCGGCTTAGGGCTTGGCGGGTCATGGCTAATAGCTGGATTTATTTCAGCGTCCATTGCTTCAAAGACGGTAGTGTCAGCAAGTGGCGGCGGGTCATTGACAAGACCTTCAGGGGTTTGAATTGAAGCCTCCGGGGCCTCGGGCGCCTGCTTCTCCGGCTCAGTGGTCTTCGGGTCTTTGGAAGAACCGCCCACCTTTTACTTTTTACCCGCCTTTGCCACACCTCTGTGATAAGGATACAAGAATTTATGAGTATATCCTTACAAGATTATTTATGAACAAGTGAAAATACTTACCCCTGGGAAATCTTGAAGGTAGGCATTTGAGTCCAGTAGAGTCACCGGATGATGGAGGGGTTCCCTGATAATTTGAGTCGGAAGAATTAAGAGGTTGACGTGTAAGGCCGGCTAATGGATAGAGAGGATCCGGGTCATGTGGCACCTCATTTCGATGCTTGCGAGGAGCAGGCGTGTTCGGTAAGCCGGAGATAAGGTCTTGAGAGAAGCCACTCTGGGTCGGGCGTCTTAGCTCGTGTTGCTGTTTCTTCAAAAGAAAGTTGGGATCCACATGAGCAAGAGGATGAGAAAATTTCACCTTTCGGACGACCCGCCGAATTTTCTTTCTTGGTAAGGATTCTGAGCCGGAGGAGATTATAGTTACCTCTGCGGCATCGGCATGACTGGTCTCTGCCTCTTCCTGAGAGGAATCATTGTCAATAACTTGTACAAAGAAAAGACCAAGGGAGTCAAGTTGTACCTCTGATTCATCATCAAGTTTGAGTAGTTCTTCAGCTGATGGCTTCTTGCGGCGTGCCGGAGCGTGAGATTTTACTTTAGCCTTCTTAAGGGGCACGGCGGCTTGCAACTTTTTTTCCAGAAGGAAGAGTCGGCCTATATACAGTTGCATATGTGTAATAAGTTAAAGGTATAAAACACAAAGAAATAAATATACAAGGTGAGGATTCATTCAAGACACTTACAGCCGGAGCCGGGTTAAGTGCGCAGAAGGGGTTCAATCCCACTTTTCGACAGTTATTGAGAGGTTCTCCAAGCAGTGACTTGACCATATTAGTGGTCTCCTTGTCAGTCAAGGATGTCTGGTTATAGCGTTGAGGATCCTTTGTGTCGCCTGTATATTTACACATTAAACCGCTGCGCCGGCTCAGTGGCAAAATTCTCCAAGAAACCCAACAGCGGACCAGGTCTACTCCAGATAAGCCATTGGCTACCAGGGCTCTTATCTTTGAAAAGATGGCTGAATATTTAGCCTATTCTGTAGTAGTGATATGATCCGGAAGCTCGTGGCTGGGGCTGAGCCGGAAAGGATGGAAACCCGGCAGGGGATTTTCATCATCTGGAGAGGTATCTTGGCAGTAGAACCAAGTACAGTTCCAATCTTTGGGGTGGCTAGGCAGTACAGCTGCAAGGAAAACCACATCTCTTCGCCTCTGAATGGAAATCCCACCGAGCTCGAGACTAGGCCCATCTGTCATCTCAGTCTGGCGGTTGAGACAGAAATATTCTCTGAATAGGTCAACCTCAGGCTCTTGTTGAAGGTACACTTCGCAGAAGACTTGAAAGTTGCATATGTTGGAAACGTAATTGGGGCCAATGTCTTGAGGATGAAGTTTATAAAAATGCAGAACATCCCAAAAAAACTTTGACCCGAGTGGCGAGAAGCCACGGAGGAGGTGATCCGAAAAAACAACGACTTCACCTTCTTTAGGTTGAGGTCTAGTCTCAGCACCTGGAACTCGCCAGTGGATGGTATCTTTCGCTGGCAAGACTCCCATGCCAACATATTCTTTGAGAGAGAGTTCAGAAACTTCAGAAGCGACCCAATCGCAAGAAGTGGGAGTCCTAGTCATGATTGGCAGTTTAAAAAGCTACGGCCTGGGAGCAAAAGTATGGTGGGTTAATATTACGGTGATAAGCCGCCTAGTGATTACAATGATAATTCAGTAGCAGCAAGCTGGTTATGGAGTGATTGGTAGATGACGGGTTACAAATTCATGATTAAGCCGGCTAAAGGCTGGCGGGTTACAAAGTTATTATTTAAACCGCCCAAGTAACATTGGCAAGGCAGTTATCTATGGATCTAGGATTGATGAAATTTTGCTAAGTATGGGACAAACAAGTTTCACAATTTATTTCTATAATTTTGGATCTACTGCAGCTTTGAAAATGAAGAATAATTGCTAAACCTAAGGTACAGTGGCAGAAAAAGTAGTAGGCGGTGCATGGATTTTGAAGAGGAAAGGATCTATGCTAGATGCAAAATAAGAGCTTGAACAAGTACCACTTCATTTTTTCATAGTTCGTGGATTGAGCTATATTTTCTATGCAAGAGTTGAATGAACTTGGGTGAAACTTGTTGAACGCTGATGAACTCGATGAACTAGGGCATTCTAATGTGGATCTGAGAAAGGGGAAAGATGATACCTGACGACGTTGATGAAGAGCGGGAGTGCACCGCGGTTCTCTGGTCCCGTCAGGTTGATGCAGCGGCCCTTGTTGGAGTCGCTGGTGAAGAACGGTCGAAGCGGCGGAGCTCTTGTGCGGCGGAGGTCACGAGGAGGAAGAAGAAGTGGAGGCGAAGGGGGTAAAAGTGAAAAAGGAACCCCCTCATGCCTATTTATAAGGGAAAAAGTGAAACAGTAAAATGGCAGGCGCAAAAATCAAGGAGACGTCGTGATTATCTTAACGCTGGAGGCGCCTTGATTCTCGGATGACCAATTAATGTGAAAAAGATCTGTTGTGATGTCATGGTTTTTTTTCTGGATTTACTTCGCATGACGTCATGGCGGGTTACAATGATTCATTCAAGGTTAAGCATTGGAAAAGAAGACTTGCCAACCCGAAGCAGTGAAGATTGACATGAACAAGTTCAAATCAATTTGGGGCCTAATGTTGGGGATGTAACCTCGAGATGTGACCCACCCAGGAGGGGCCGGGTTACATTGTTGGCGACTCAATATGAAGAAAGCCCAAGTAGGTCCAATAAGATGAAATATGAAGACTGGTGGTGGCTTACAAGGTGGGCCTGCTGAAGGCCCAAGACCTGGCGGTAGAATCATGACCCGGAAGGTGTGAGCTGCCACGATGGCGACTTGCCTAACAAGGCAGGGTGACTTAGAAACCGAGTTGGTCATGTTGTGTGATCCGACTTGGACTCTTGTAAGCCCAGGGCCTCAACCTATGTATATAAAGGCAAGACCCTATGACGGGTTAACTTAAGAAACAATTGATCGAGAGCTAGGTCAAGTGATTCCGCTCCCTTGTAATCGATATTCAAGCAATAGTCAACAAAGCAGGAGTAGGCTTTTACCTCGTTGTGAGGGGCCGAACCTGGGTAAACCTTGTGTCTTTCGTCCCGTTCAACCCCTTCAAGCTAACCTACATTGCGATGGCTCCACACCTAAGTCCTTTCACAAGGGCATCTGCCATGGAAAAACCACGACACATAGGATAAAACTTCTGATGAAACTCCAATTTCAACAGTTCCAATCCCATGTTCTAGTATCATCCAATAGCCTATACCATGTCAATGCCTTTACCTCCAAAGATAAAGGGAATACCTTCTTCTTAACTCCATCCTTGGATAAACATGCAAGCTTAAACAATCCACAAATTTCATCTATATATATCAAGTGCATATCAGGATGTACCGTTTCATCTCCTGCATAAGGATTATCTAGCAGTTTCTCTAACATACCCGAAGGAATTTCATAATAAATATTTTCAGTAGGTTCAGTAAGTTGAGGAGCAAATCTTATTGCTTACGGTCGAGGTGAAGATACCCCGAATAAGCCCCTCAAAGGGTTATTTTTCATAGTGACAATAAATTTTAGCACGTAATATAAATGTTCCTTACCAAATTCCACCTACCAAAGGCGCTTCACTCCCTGGCAACAGCGCCATAAAAGAGTCTTGATGACACACAAGTATAGGGGATCAATCATAGTCCTTTCGATAAGTAAGAGTGTCGAACCCAACGAGGAGCAGAAGGAAATGATAAGCGGTTTTCAGCTAGGTATTCTCTGCAAGTACTGAAAGTAGCGGTAACAGGTAGTTTGATAGCAAGGTAATTTGTAAGAAGTAACAAGTAGCAATAGTAACAAGAGTGCAGCAAGGTGGCCCAATCTTTTTAATAGAAAAGGACAAGCCGGAACATTCTCTTATAATAAGCAAAGCATTCTCAAGGACACATGGGAATTATCGTCTAGTCACTTTCATCATGTTTAGTTGATTTGCGTTTGCTACTTTGATAATTTGATACGTGGGTGGACCGGTGCTTGGGTGTTGTTCTTACTTGAACAAGCATCCCACTTATGATTACCCCCTCTCACAAGCATCCGCAACTACGAAAGAAGAATTAAGATAAATCTAACCATAGCATGAAACACATGGATCCAAATCAGCCCCTTATGGAATAACGCATAAAATAGGGTTTAATCTTTTGTCACTCTAGCAACCCATCATCTACTTATTACTCCACAATGCCTTCCCTTAGGCCCAAGTATGGTGAAGTGTCATGTAGTCGATGTTCACATGACACCACTAAAGGAAGCAACAACATACATATCATCAAAATATCAAACGAATACCAAACTCACATGATTACTTATAACAAGACTTCTACCATGTCTTCAAGAACAAAATTAACTACTCACAAATCATATTCGTGTTCAAGATAAGAGGTGTATTGAATATCATTAAGGACCTGAAGATATAATCTGCCACCAAATAAACCAACTAGCATCAACTACAAGATGTAATCAACACTACTAGCAACCCACAGGTACCAATCTGAGGTTTTGAGACAAAGATTGAATACAAGAGATGAACTAGTGTTTGAGATGAGATGATGTTGGTGAAGATGTTGATGAAGATTGGTCTTCCCATGATGAGAGGATCGTTGGTGATGTTAATGGCTTCGATTTCCCCCTCTCGGAGAGCAAAAGTGCTCCTGCCCAGGTTCCGCCTCGAGACGGCGGCGCTTCATCCCGAAAGTCTTCTTCTTATTTTTTTTAGGGAAAATGGCCTCATATAGCAAAAGATGGGCACCGGAGGCCTGCCAGGGGGCCCACAAGTTCATAGGGCGCGCCCCCTGAGCTAGTCGCTCCCTGGTGGCCCCCTCCTGGTATTTCTTCTGCCAATATTTTTTATATATTCCAAAACAATTCTCCGTAAATTTTTAGGTCATGTGGAGTTGTGCAGAATAGCTATCTCTACTGTAGCCTTTTCTGGTCCAGAATTCCAACTGCCGGTAATCTCCCTCTTCATCTGAAACTTGCAAAAAAGGAGAGAAAGGCATAACAATATATCATAAAGTGAAATAATGACCCAAAACATAATAAATAATAGTAGGAAAACATGATGTAAAATGGACGTATCACAAGCCATTGATCTACAACATAATTTGCAAAGACATTAAGACTATGTTCATGATAATTAGTTCATTTAATCATATTACTAATGAACTCCCACTTAAATCAACATCACTCAAGTTTTCTAAGTGATACATGATCCAAATTCACCAACCCAAGTCCGATCATCACGTGGGATGGGGTAGTTTCAATGGTGAACATCTCCATGTTGATCATATCTTCTATATGACTCATATTCGACCTTTCGGTCCTCCGTGTTATGAGGCCATATCTGTACATACTAGGCTCGTCAAGTTTAACCCAAGTATTATGCATGTGTAAAACTGGCTTACACCCGTTGTATGTGAACGAAGAGTCTATCACACCCAATCATCATGAGGTGCTTTAAAACGACGAACTTTCGCAATGGTGCATACTAAGGGAGAACACTTCTATCTTGAAATTAATTGTGAGGGGTCATCTTATAATGCTACCATTGTTCTAAGCAAAATAAGATGCATAAAAAGATAAACATCACATGCAATCAATATGTGATATGATATGGCCATTATGATCATGTGCTTTTGATCTCCATCTCCAAAGTACCGACATGATCTCCATCATCACCGGCATATCACCATGATCTCCATCATCTCCGAGGTGTCATCATGTGGTTGTCTCCACCAACTGTTGCTTCTACGACTATTGCTAACTCATAGCGAAAAGTAAAGAATTACATGGCATTTAATGATTGACACGCAGATCATACAATAAATTAAGACCACCCTATGGCTCTTGCCGGTTGTCGTACTCATCGACATGCAATTCATAAACCTATTACAAAACATGATCATCTCATACATCAACATATATAAAATCACATCTTGGCCATACCACATCACATGCCCTGCAAAAACAAGTTAGACGTCCTCTACTTTGTTGTTGCAATTTTTATGTGGCTGCTAGGTGATGTCTACTATGCAACCTTTCTTCTTGTAGACTCGTGTTGGGCCTCCAAGCGTAGAGTTTTGTAGGACAGTAGCAATTTTCCCTCAAGTGGATGACCTAAGGTTTATCAATCCGTGGGAGGCATATGATGAAGACGGTCTCTCTCAAACAACCCTACAACCAAATAACAAAGAGTCTCTTGTGTCTCCAACACACCCAATACAATGGTAAATTGTATAGGTGCACTAGTTTGACGAAGAGATGGTGATACAAGTGTAATATGGATAGTAGATATAGGTTTTTGTAATCTGAAAATATAAAAACAGCAAGGTAACTAGTAATAAAAGTGAGCAAAAATAGTATTTTAATGCTTGAAAACAAGGCCTAGGGTTCATACTTTCACTAGTGCAAAATCTCTCAACAATGATAACAAAATTGGATCATATAACAATCCCTCAACGTATAACAAAGAATCACTCCAAAGTTTCTATCGGAGAACGTAGGACAAAAATGTGCGTCAACCCCTATGCATAGAAGATCCCAATGTCACCTCGGGAATTCGGGAGTTGAGTACCAAAACATACATCAAGTGAATCAATAGAACATCCCATCGTCACCACAGATATCCCATAGCAAGACATACATCAAGTGTTCTCAAATCCAACTCAATCCAACATAACGAAACCTCAAAGAATAAGACTCAATTCATCACAAGAAGGTAGATAGGGAAGAACACCATAAGATCCAAATATATTAACAAAGCTCGCGGTACATCAAGATCGTGCCAAATCAAGAACACGAGAGAGAGATAAAACACATAGCAACTGGTACATACCCTCAGCCCCGAGGGTGAACTACTCCCTCCTCATCATGGTGGCCGCTGGGATGATGAAGATGACCTCCGGTGATGATTTCCCCCTCCGGCAGGGTGCCAGAACGGGGCCCCGATTGGTTTTTGTGGCTACAGAGGATTGCAGCGGCGAAACTTCTCATCTAGGGTTCTTTTCAGAGGTTTTGGTATTTATAGGAATTTTTGGCGTCGGTCTCACGTCAAGGGGGTGCCCGAGGGGCCCACAAGCTCGGGGGCGCGCCCCCAGGCTTGTGGCCTCCTCGTCCACTTCCTGGCCAAGCTCCGGTGCTTCGGGGGTCTCTTTTGGTCCATAAAAAATCACCGTAAATTTTCAGCCCATTCCGAGAACTTTTATTTCTGCACAAAAAATGACACCACGGTAGTTCTGCTGAAAACAGCGTCAGTCCGGGTTAGTTCTAATCAAATCATACCAAAACCATATAAAATTATTGTAAACATGGCATGAATACTTCATAAATTATAGATACGTCGGAGATGTATCAGCATCCCCAAGCTTAATTCCTGCTCGTCCTCGAGTAGGTAAATGATAAAAGAAATAATTTATGAAGTGTGAATGCTAGCATAGTGCATAAGTTTGATCAATGATAGTTCCAACACTTTTTCTAGCATCAATATATATCATAAACAGTAGCTCATCTCATAAAACTTCTCATGATCAAGTAACAAGCTACTCACATGTTAAAGCATAGACCATAAACTTTCTTGAAAACTAACAAACTATGTTCTCAGTCATCAAACAATTGCAATTCATATTATTTTTAGGAAGGGTCTATGTAAGAGCTTTGATTTAGCAAATTCCACATACTCAACTATCATATAGTCCTCCATGATTGCTGACACTCAAAGCATATTTTTAAAACAAATAGCATCCATCGAACATAGAGAAAGATAGGGGCTTAATGTTTCGCCTCCCAACTTATTTATCATATAGATAATTGTCAACAATAATAATTCATGATCAAATATATTTGAATGGCCATATATGCTTGGATCTTTCCACACCACATGATACTTGCCAACTAGAGAATAATTGAGGTTGAAATAAGAAGGAATACTACTGACTCTTGCATAAAAGTAAAAGATAGGCCCTTCGCAGAGGGAAGCAGGGATTTGCAGAGGTGCCAGACCTCAAAGCTTTTAAAATAGAGATGAATATATTTTTGAGAAGTATGCTTTCATTGTCAACATAACGACCGAGAGTTTCCAATATCTTCCATTCTAGACACATTATAGGTGGTTCCCAAACAGAAAGGTATCCCCCTCCACCAACAAACACAAGCCATGGCTAGCCGAATCCTCGGATGCCCTCAATACCAACAACAATCCGGGGGAGTTTTGTTTTATTATTATATTTTGATTTTGATTTTGATCATAGGACTGGGCATCCCAATTACCAGCCACTTTCTCATGAATGACAAGCGAATAAACACTCATCGTGAGAATAACCCACCTAGCATGGAAGATACTAAACGCCCCCTGTCGCTTCATGAGCGATTTGGGCATACAAAACAGATTATTATTTGAAGATTTAGAGTTTGGCACATGCAAATTTACTTGGAACGGCAGGTAAATACCGCATATATGTAGGTATGGTTGACTCATATGGAATAACTTTGGGTTTAAGGAAGTGTATGCACAAGCAGTATTCCCGCTCAGTACAGGTGAAGGCTAGCAAAAGATCCTATGCAAGCACCACATGTTGGAGGATCCATAACAATATAACTTCTATACAAATATACCCAAACATAACTCATTACATTGTCTTCCTTGTCCAACTTTCAACTAAATTTCTCAAGTTTGAAAATAATTAATGGGGTTCACAATCATAGAAGATGTCCAAGATAGTATATTTATATGTGAAATCTCTCTTCCTTCAATATTCTTTCATGAATTGTTCAAGTGGCCAATGTTGTGTTTGCTAACTTTCAATAAATTTTACCACCTATACTTCTTATATGTAAATTCATTAATCCCCATGGGATAAGCATATGAAACATATATAATTTCATATTTATGATATTCAATTCATTCAACCATTTACTCATAGGATATAAGTGAAGCACGAGAGTAAATGACAAACTAATCCAAAAAGATATAAGTGAAGATCAATGAGTAGTCAAATAATTAAATAGCTATGTGAAGACTCTCTCTCATTTAAGAATTTCAGATCTTAAGTATTTTATTCAAACATCAAGCAAAATAAAATAAAATGACATTCCAACGACATCACATATCATGTGAAGAAGCAAAAACTTAGGCTCAACCAAAACTGACCGATCATTGTTGAAGAAGAAAGGTGGGATGCCAACCGGGGCATCCCCAAGCTTAAATGCTTGATACTTCTTGAAATATTAACTAGGGATGCATTGGGCATCTCCAAGCTTGAGATTTTGTGTCTCCTTAATTCGTTTTATATCACGGTTTCCCTAAATCTCAAAAACTTCATCCACACAAAACTCAACAAGAACTCGTGAGATAAGTTAGTATAATTCAATGCTAAAACTTATCATTCTCTACTATAGAAAATCACTAAAATTATAATTTGACATTGCATACTAAATTCCTCTGCATATTTAATACTCCTATCCTCAAATAGAATCATTAAACAAGCAAACATAGGCAAACATAACAGCAATCTGTCAAAACAGGACAATCTGTAAAGAGTGCAATTATACTCATAATTACCTAACTCCAAAAAATCTTAAAAATTACCACACTATAGAAAATTTGTTATAGCTAAACGTTTAAAAATTTCAAGATTTTATCATGTCCTGACTATTCACAAATATTCAAAAATAACAACAAACTTTCTGTTTTCAAACAGCAACATATAGACTTGCAAAATAAGCATGGTAAAGGCTATACTTGACATTTTTATTGAAATAAAAGATGCAAAACATTATTATAAATAGCAGCAAGAAAATCCTAATAAAATAAAATGACGCTACAAGCAAAACTCATATCATGTGATGAATAAAAATATAGCTCCAAGTAAGGTTACCGATAATGTTGGAGACGAAAGAGGGGATGCCTTCCGGGGCATCCCCAAGCTTAGTTGCTTGGATCTTCCTTGAATATTACCTTGGGGTGCCTTGTGAATCCCCAAGATTAGGGTCTTGACACTCCTTATTCTCCTCATATTGACATCTCACCCAAAACTTGAAAACTTCAATCACACAAAACTTAACGAAAAACTCGTGAGATCCGTTAGTATGATAAAAGAAATCTCCACTTTTAGGTACTGTTGTGAACTCATTCCAATTTTATATTTGCAGTATATATACTGTATTATAAATTCTCTATGGCTCATACCCCCGATACTACCCATAGATTCATCAAAATAAGCAAACAATACATCAAAAACAGAATCTGTCAAAAACAGAACAGTATGTAAAGACCAGAATTATAGTCGTACTTCTGTAACTCCAAAACTTCTGAAAAATTAGGACAACAGAGGGAATTCATATATAAATCTGTTGTAAAAAAATTCAGAGTTTTTCCACGTTCCAGTGAATTTTAATAATTATGTTACTGGACGCAAAAGTTTCTGTTTTTTCACAGAATCAAATCAACTATCAACCACACTATCCCAAAGGCTTTACTTGGCACTTTATTCAAACAAAAGCTATAAAACATGATTACTACAGTAGCTTAATCATGTGAGCACACAAAAACAGTAGGGCTAAATATTGGGTTGTCTCCCAACACGCGCTTTTCTTTAATGTCTTTTTATCTAGGCATGATGATTTCAATGATGCTCACATAAAAATAAAGAATTGAAACATAGCGGGAGCATCATGAAGCATATGACTAGCACATTTAAGCCTAACCCACTTCCTATGCATAGGTATTTTGTGAGAAAACAATTTATGGGAACAAGAATCATCTAGCATAGGAAGGCAAAACAAGCATGACTTCAAAACTTTCAACACATAGAGAGAAAACTTGATATTATGGCAATATGTAAAAGCATATATTCCTCCCTCATAATAATTTTCAGTAGCATCATGAATGAATTCAACAATATAAATATCACATAAATCATTCTTTTCATGATCCACAAGCATAGAAATTGTATTACTCTCCACATAAGCAAATTTATTCTCATGAATAGTAGTGGGAGCAAACTCAACAAAATAACTATCATGTGAGGCATAATCCAATTGAAAATTAAAATCATGATGACAAGTTTCATGGTTATCATTATTCTTTATAGCATACATGCCATCAAAATAATCATCATAGATAGCAACTTTGTTCTTATAATCAATGGGAACCTCTTCCAAAATAGTGGATTCATCGCTAAATAAAGTCATGACCTCTCCAAATCCACTTTTATCAATATTGTCGAAAGATTCAACACCCTCCAAAATAGTGGGATCATTAACTAGAGTTGACACTCTTCCAAACCCATTTTCATCAATATAATCATCATAAATAGGAGGCATGTTTTCATCATAGTAAATTTGTTCATCAAGACTTGGGGGACTAAAAATATCATCTTCATCAAACATAGCATCCCCAAGCTTATGGCTTTGCATATCATTAGCATCATGGATATTCAAAGAATTCATACCAACAACATTACAATCATGCTCATCATTCAAAGATTTTATGCCAAACATTTTATTGAATTCTTCTTCTATCAATTGAGCACAATTTTCCGATCCATCATTTTCAAGAAAGACATGATAAAGACGAATAATATGAGGCAACATCAATTCCATTTATTTGTAGTTTTCTTTTATAAACCAAACTAGTGACAAAACAAGAAACTAAAAGATTCAATTGCAAGATCTAAAGATATACCTTCAAGCACTCACCTCCCCGGCAACAGCACCAGAAAAGAGCTTGATGTCTACTACGCAACCTTTCTTCTTGTAGAATCATGTTGGGCCTCCAAGCTCAGAGTTTTGTAGGACAGTAGCAATTTTCCCTCAAGTGGATGACCTAAGGTTTATCAATCCGTGGGAGGCGTAGGATGAAGATGATCTCTCTCAAACAACCCTGCAACCAAATAACAAAGAGTCTCTTGTGTCCCTAACACACCCAATACAATGGTAAATTGTATAGGTGCACTAGTTCGGCGAAGAGATGGTGATACAAGTGTAATATGGATAGTAGATATAGGTTTTTGTAATCTGAAAATATAAAAACAGCAAGGTAACTAGTAATAAAAGTGAGCAAAAATGGTATTTTAATGCTTGAAAACAAGGCCTAGGGTTCATACTTTCACTAGTGCAAAGTCTCTCAACAATCATAACATAATTGGATCATATAACAATCCCTCAACGTGCAACAAAGAATCACTCCAAAGTTTCTATCGGAGAACGTAAGACGAAAACATGCATCAACCCCTATGCATAGATTACCCCAATGTCACCTCAGGAATCCGCGAGTTGAGTACCAAAACATACATCAAGTGAATCAATAGAACACCCCATTGTCACCACAGGTATCCCATCGCAAGACATACATCAAGTGTTCTCAAATCCAATAATCAATCCAACATAACGAAACCTCAAGGAGCAAGACTCAATTCATCACAAGAAGGTAGAGAGGGAAGAACACCATAAGATCCAAATATATTAACAAAGATCGCGGTACATCAAGATCGTGCCAAATCAAGAACACGAGAGAGAGATAAAACACATAGCTACTGGTACATACCCTCAGCCTCGAGGGTGAACTACTCCCTCCTCATCATGGTGGCCGTCGGGATGATGAAGATGGCCTCTGGTGATGATTTCCCCCTCCGACAGGGTTCTGGAACAGGGTCCCGATTGGTTTTTCGTGGCTATAGAGGCTTGCGGCGGCGGAAGTTCTCATCTAGGGTTCTTTTCGGAGGTTTTGGTATTTATAGGAATTTTTTGCGTCGGTCTCACGTCAAGGGGGTGCCCGAGGGGCCCACAAGCTCGGGGGGCGCGCCCCCCGGGCTTGTGGCCTCCTCGTCCACTTCCTGGCCCAGCTCTGGTGCTTCGGGGGTCTCTTTTGGTCCATAAAAAATCACCGTAAATTTTCAGCCCATTCCGAGAACTTTTATTTCTGCACAAAAAATGACACGACGGTAGTTCTGCTGAAAACAGCGTCAGTCCGGGTTAGTTCTAATCAAATCATACCAAAACCATATAAAATTGTTGTAAACATGGCATGAATACTTCATAAATTATAGATACGTTAGAGACGTATCACTAGGGAAAACTACAAGAACCGTTCTTATCTACGCAAAACCACAAAGGTGATATACAAGTTGCCTTTTTACCTTCTACAAGGACCACCGTTGTCAAATGAGATTCAACTAAAGTAGGAGAGACAGACACCCGCCAGCCACTTTATGCAATACAAGTTGCATGCCAATCATGGAACCGGTCTCTTGTGCGAGGACAAGTAAAGTTGGTCCGGGCCGCTTCATCCCACAATACCGCCAAATCCAAATAAGACAAGGGAGGTAAGCAATCTAAACATCAATGCCCACAACCATTTTGTGTTCTACTCATGCATAACATCTACGCATAGACCTAGGTCATGATGCCACTGACGGGGAACGCATGGAAGACAAAAAATGTCCTATGAAACACCCAAGATTTATTCTATGGAGATACTAGCAATGAGAGAGGGGAGTGTATCTACATACCCTTGTAGACCGAAAGTGTTAATGATCTAAAGATCGTGGTTGGCGTAGTCGTACTCCCTTCGCGATCCAATCCGATCCAGCGCCGAATGGGTGGCACCTCCAAGATGTGCACACGTGCGGCTTGGTGACATCTCCGCCTTCTTGATCCAGCAAGGGAGGGTGGAGAGGTAGATGGGATCTAGGCCAGCACTATGGCGTCGTCGTGGTGGTGGCAGCAGAACACCGGCAGGGCATCACCAAGCGCTAAGCGGAGGAGGAGTAACATGAGGGAGAGGCAGCCAAGGGTGGAAGTGTGGCTGCCCCTGATGAGTGATATTTTTGCACTCATTTCACCTTTGTTTAAACCGAGATATTTCAACTAAAAAGAGATATTCGCTCTGATATTGGTACTAATGACTAATTAATGCAAAGTATTCTACAAATCTTCTCCTTGATGTGTTTCCACAGGAAATGGGACAAACATGGAAGAAATCATGTGTGTAAATGGAATGGAAGAAGAATGGACGAAGAAAGAATCAACAGGAGACGTTTCTGCGAAGACAGTAGAAAAGATGCTGTTCCATACGGATGCAAGCGCCCGTATGGCGTGAATTCCGAGGCAGATCGTCCACCTGAACAACTTTCTTTAAAGGGACCCCATCAAAATGGCAATAGGGAGAGCACCAGACGACGAACATAGTAGCCAAGACCTCTCCTTCATCATCTGCAAACCCTAGCCATCGCCATCTCCATAGCCATCTCCACCACCACCATAGTACTCATCCATTCCAATCATACTTGTAATCGTGCATCGCACAAGACATCCATTGTAAGACATATTGCAATATCAATCTCAAGATTTATTCTTAAATGTTTTCTTCCCGCGATCTGAGCTTCACATGTGAGTAGTTCGGTAAGGTATGGGTTGAGGCATAAGCCTTGCAACCTGAGGTATTTGTTGAAGGGATCAATGGAAGACTTTGATATAATGTCCCGTATGTGTGAAATAAAATTGTTCCGTGAAGATGTCTCTTGTATTGTCCACGATCTTCATCCCTGCAGGTACCCAGGATCATGGAGATCGAGCACCGGTAAGGCTAGGAACAAGGAGACCGTGAAGTGTTATGTCGAACATTGGTAAAAGTAAGTTGTAGTAGGGTAACATGGATCATATCATTGGGAATAAATGAAGTGTAGTCATTAAACACCCAAAGCTCTTGTTTGATTTCATTGTCTTAATTATCGAGGCAACCCCGCGCGACAGATAGGGCCTGTGGTAGGACAACTGATTCTTGATGCAGGACTCATGCCAGTCAAGATGTTATTTGGACACATCCCCCACTTTGATCAGTAACAAGCACATCTCGACGGGTGACTTCCAGTGCCGAAATGAATATTATATTTGATCCCATCGCAAATACATGGTTGCAAGCATAAGACCTCATACACGTACCTTGTTTTATTATAAGTGTTTGAATCACTATTTGCTTGTTGATCCGGTCAAAAGCTGGATTTTATGCTTTGACAAAAGCTTGCTAGAGACCATCGCTTCAAGGGAATCTTCCTCTCGTGGGTTCGATAACCCAGGGTCACCTCTAGGGAAGTAGGTGCGGGACTCTTTTTAGTTCCAATACCAGATAAATAGAAAGGAGATATCAAGCCCTTTTTCTGGCGCCGTTGCCGAAGAGGAGTTTAGTATTCTTAGTCTTTGTGTTTAGAGTTTTTGTTAAAGTTAGTTTTTTGTTTTCGTCTTTATTTTTCTGTCTTTAGTTTAAGTTTTAATTTTTGTTGCAAGTCTTGTCAGTTCAAAAAACAAAAGATTACTATGGCTTGTAAGCTTGGGAGTTTTGCTACTCCTAGCAACAACTTCATGCGTGAACCTATAGCACAACCTGAGGTAGCAGCTGTTGAGTATGAGATTAAACCGAACTTAGTTTCCATGGTTCAACAGGACCAATTTGGAGGCTCTGCTTCTGAGGATGCCGGTATGCACCTACACAATTTCACTGAATTATGCAACATGACACGCAAAAAGGATTATGATCCTACCGCACTGAAATTGCGTATATTCCCTTTCTCCTTAAGAGGAAAAGTTAAGGAATAGCTTCTTGCACTACCTAAGGGTAGCCTTACTTCTTGGGCTGATTGTTGCAATAAATTTTCATCTAAGTATTGTCCACCTGCAAAGATTATGCAATTACGTTCTCAGATTACAGGTTTCAAGCAAGAGGAACGTGAGCCACTAGCGCTTGCGTGAGATAGAATGAAGGAAGCTATTAGAAACTGTCCCAATCATGGAATGGAGGAATGGTTAATACTCCATATGTTTTATAATGGTTTGAATCATATGTCAAAACTATGCTTGATACAGATGCAGGAGGAACGATTAGGGAAAAGCCCATACAAGATGTCCAGAAATTACTAGATGATATGCAAGAGAACCATGTCCAATGGCGTGTTGAAAGAACCACCACTAAAAGAGTGAATGCCATGGAAGAAAGTAGCACAGAGTTAACAGCCAAGCTTGATGAACTTATCTCTATGATAAAAGGTAAAGAAGAGGTAAACGTGAATGCTATCACTAGTGATGTGAATTTTATTGCTCATAATAGCTACAATCCTAATTGGAAAAATAATGGATATGCTCCTAGACTTCCTTATCCTAGTAATGGAGGAGCATCCAATTATTTTATTGGAGCTAGTGGTAGCAATAGAAATACTCTAGAAACTCTTAAAAAAATTATTGCTAGCTAGACTGAGCAGAATGAAAACTTCAAGAATATCTTGAAGAACCATGATAACTTACTTGGTGAATTAACCGGTAAGGTTTTTGGACTAATGACTGATGTGCAGATACTTGAAGGAAGATCCAAGAATATGGAAGCACAAGTGGCTAAAATAGCAGAGAGCGAAACACTAATTTTGGCTAAGTTTGCAGGTAAACCATAGCCTAATCCAATTGAAGAAGTTAAAATGGTGAGGAGCAACGAAGAAAAATCTAAAGTACTTGACACAAGTCACGTGCCAGAGTACAATTATACCATTGCACATTTTGTGAACATGATATACATGAAGTATCCACTATCGGAGGTAACTAACAATGAAGCATACAATTTTTTGTTGAACAAGTTGCAGCCAAGGTACGTGAACTTGATGATGAAAGGAAGAAGCTCTACAGTAAGTTACCAGCTAAGCAAGAGGATGCTTTTGAACCTACCATAGAAATTGAGGTAGGATTGGATAAGTTTAATGCTTTATGTCATCTTGGGGCAAGTGTTTCCACTATCCCCAAATAAGTTTATGATAGTCTTAATCTCGGTCCTTATGCTAATCCTGAGATCATGTTGAATATGGCTAACTCTACTTTTACTTGGGCAGTAGGCATTAAGCATGGAGTTATAGTTCAAATTAATGATTGCCCTGCCATGATTGATCTTGTTATAGTAGTAGATATGCCTGAAGATCCAATTGCCCCTATAATTCTCAGTAGACCTTTTCTAAGGACTATCAAAGCCGTGATAAATGTATTTGACGGGAATATTAGATTTGATTTACCCGCTAAAGATCCTTTTGTGAGACATTTCCCCAGGAAAAAGAAAATGAAGACCTACTCAGGAAAAGGCATCATTGTGAATGCCAGAAGCTATAGTCTCGGTGTGTTTCACCACCTTGATCACCACTAGGTTGAGCTAACCGACTTCGTGGGAGGCAACCCACGCGAATAAAGTAGACAAGTAAGTTTTTAATTTTGTTTCAATAAAAAGAGTGATTGAAGTTCTATACGAAGAAGTAAGTTTGGAAGAGTGGTTCTAAGGAAGGCTTTGCATTGCGCCAATTAAATTATGTTTGGATGCCTGGAATTATGTCTATGTATTGTTTCGGAACTAACCCCGTAGGAGAGCTAAGGAAAAGTGAGTTTCGCAAGAAACAGATGAAAAGACGGCATTTCAAACGACCGCAAGCGGCCGCATGACCTGCTAGAGGTTCCAACGCAAAACAATAGAGATAGCAGAAGCAAAGACGGTGTTTCAAATGGGCGCATGCGTCCATTCAAGCGGTTGTTTAACCCTTTTGCAGAAAATAAAGAAAATTTCAGAGCATAAGACGGCATTCCAAACAAGCGCGTGCGCCCGTTTGAGCGGTCGATTTGCACCCTCGACCATATGAAGAAAACTACAGATCAAAAGGTAGTGTTTTAAACGAACGTCGCTGCCCGTATAAGCGGTCGTATGAGGTGAGCACAGATGCAGGTAAGCTTTCAGGAACAACGACGGCGTTCCATGTGGGCACTTGCGCCCGTATGAGCGGTCGTTTCGTATCCTGGCAACCCCAATAAGCCCGAGAAAGGAGGTATTTTCCCCCCATCTCTCTCTTTTCTTCTTCTTCCTCCAAACCTCTCCAAACCCTAGCAAAACTTTGCCAGATCTCTCTACTCGTTCGATTTCAGCTCAAATACTTACGTGTGATCGATCTACGTTGTGTTTTCCTCCAATCCCCAAGTTATTTTTCGTGACTCCAAGCCTAGCATTACCATGACTAGGAGATGCATATTTTTTATTCAAATTTGAGTTTGGCTTGGATTCATTGATGGTTTTAGAGGAGTATGACATTGTGACTAATGTAGGATCAATATTGTTTAAATGTGTTGGACTGAAAAATTGTTTTATAGATGTTTACATGGAGGTCTTCTCGCGTACACGGTGCTACGAGTTCATCCACCGCACCGCCACAACAAGTTTTTACCTAGGGGATTTGTTAGGACCGAGAGTATATCGACCAGAGGGGGGTGAATGGGAGATTCAAAAATTCTTTCGAATGTTTTGAAAATGATCCCAATCACAGCAGCGGAATAATGTAATGAAGGAAATCAGATGAGTCAATCTTCTTTGTCTGAAGCATATTCTTCGATGAAAGCATTGATAACAGTACTAGCTTGGGAAAACATAGGTTTAACTATGATGAGAGTAATACAATAGGCAAACAGATGCAGTAGAATGAGACACAACATGATGCGCACAGTGAAATAATACTATGGAATGATTTCACAGGTAAACCGAGGAATATGACGAAGAGGAATGAATACAAGTGATGAGAATGAAAAGGATGAACACAATAATATACGAAGTTTACAACAGAACGAAATGATCAGATAAACTATCGGCACAGAGCATGAATAAAAACTGCTGAAGGAATTGCACTGAAGTAGAATGAACCAGTGGTACTCGATGGTGACAATCAGATTTGGTAGACCAGTTCACCCTTCTGCCAAAGGGCTACGTCTGGTTGGAGGGGCTGTGACTTAACACAGAAGATAAACTCTCTTCGCCCTATTCTCCTTCAACATAGGGCTGATCAGACTCAGATTGATTTCACTCATGCAAGATCCTTGTCGGCGATCTCCAAACCTTTGGTCGACCTTCGCGAACCACAATCACTCTTGGTTGCTGAAGATCTAGCTTGTCGAAGACAACAACTCTTCAACACTCCAGCCGAAACCTATCCATCTAGAGAGTGCGTAGCTCTCAAGAGTAATAGGTACAAGAACTCTCACTCGGAACTACTGTGATGCTAAACCACTGTCTAAGTTAGGGCTCTTGATTTTTCTCTCGGTGGATCTTAAACTCAAATCACTCAGAGAGGGGTTGCTCAAATCAATCTTCTCAAAAATCTCAAGCGAAGCAGCCAACAGACAATGTTGAAGGGGGGTGGCTATTTATAGCCGCAGTCTTCCCAGATGGGAAATGACCAAATTAGACATCGGGATCAGCCAATGGCCGAATGACATGAGTCCAATGGTCGGATTTGAGCACAACGGTAACATTTCTTGCGGAGCAAGTAATGCTAACTCCTCGATCTGAGACAAATCTCTTGCAACAAAGAAGATCACTGTCTCTTGCTGACAAGTATTTGCTCGGAACACAAAGAGATTTCTCTCGCAACTTTCATAGGTTTTGGCTAAGCATCACAGCAGATCTAAGCATCGAGAACCTATACCTCTCTTAATAGTACGGAGGTCCTATGACTCAATTGAATGAAAGAAGAACAACAAAATGAATACTACGTCTTCACTTTGTCTTCGACTTCCATCGCTGCAGTCAATTTCTTCCGACGACGATACCGAGTCAAAAGCTTTGCTTCAGCAGTAAAGTTTCGAGGGGTCGATTCCTTCGCATCAATCTTCTCGACTGTATGACTTCAACAAATATAGCTCGTTCTTCTCTGCACCGCAGATATACTTCGGTGAAGTTCCTCAAACTTAGCATCGGAGAGAACATTATCTTTGGTTGTGTATGGACTTTTTCTCTCTGTATGCACTAGCAAACAAATCAGTCCATACCTGTTTCTGTCAACAATCTCCAAAACACAAGGTAGGCAGATATTGCACCAACAATCTCCCCTTTTTGGACGATTGTTGACAAAACAGATCACATCAAAGGATAGATAAATAATGGAATGTAATGCGAAGGATAATAAGAGACGAGAGATAATTACGAAGATAAAGCATTCTCCCCCTGAAGATATGCATCAGAGCATGAATGGACCGGAGGGAGATGAAATTATTCTTCATATAAGTGACATTGATTTATGACTTGATACTTGACTTCTTTCAATGCACTCGACGGTGTCTGAGGTGATTCCTGTCACAAAATCTTCGAAGAGAATTAGATATAAGATGTGCTTTGAAAGATTTGTGACGAAGGATATAACATGAAGGTTTTCTCTGAACACAATTTGAATCCACATGAGATGTAGTTATCCTGCATGTTAGATATTCGATATGATCAGAGCAAGATAAAATAAGAATATGTTTCTTGGAGTGGATATGCTTCAGATGTAGTTTCCCTGTGGTACAGAAGATGATAAGAGAAATAATTGCAAGGGAAAAACACTTTGCCAGTGAAACATATAGCCTTCACAATGTAAGGCATAAAAGCTTAGAACTGACATTCTCTTCTTGCAAGGTTAGATAATGAAGGATAACAATCAAAACATATCCAACCATAACAGTTATAATTCATTTAGTACTCGAAGTACTTCTCCCCCTTAGTATCATCACTTGATGATTTCCTGTTCTTCTTCAAGGAGCAAATATTTTTCCCTGTAAGATAGATAATTATCAAGGGTAATCATTGCAAGGGAAAAAAACATTCGATGGTACCTGCAAATAGATAGTACAAAGCAAATAACATTGCAGGAGGAGGGGGGGTTATTAACGTTACATGGCGACCGAGTATTTCAACACCACAAGCTGTGCGTTAAGTTCATGAAGCAAATTGTTCGAGGGAAAACCAAAATGCGAATGAAAACACCCTGCAAGTACCCCGATAAACTATCACTCGATGTAATTCTCCCCCTTTTTGTCAACAAGTGTCAAAAAGGAATGAGAAAACATACAAGAAACTACTCCGTGGGAGAATCCTCAGAATCAGAATTAAAACCACTCGTCGAATCAGAATCTGAAGAGTGAGGAATGGTCGAGGCAGAAGCAGGAGTGGCAGCATGGGCTTTGAAAGACTTGGAGCGATGAACATCTGGCTTGAAGATGAGAGTACCAACTGTATCTACAATTTCATCATCATGGCTGACAAACAACAGGTCCGTGGAAGCAGAACATTGTGGGAGCACTGGAGTTTGCCTTCGGATGCGAGGAACAGTGAGTAAGTCCAGGAAGTCATACTCCTTCATGATGCCCTTTTTAGCTAAATCCTTACGAGAATAATGCTGCCTTAATAGAGTCCATGAGCACTTCTTTGCCTCCTTCTCATGCAGAAGAATTTGGCGAGTATGATTATGAAGCAAATTCAGCTCAGTCATTAACTCCAGCTTTTTCTTTCTATCCAGCTTAATATGGCTTTCCAGTGTCTACTGTGTGTGGATGCAAATCTCATAAAGAGATGGATTTTCCTCAGGAGGGATTACAACCCTGGCTTTCTTGACCTTCGGTGCATTTTCAGACGCAGACACAATGGCAGCAGTATCAACAGGTTCCTTCCCTTTTCCAATATCCTTCATAATGCGCAGAGTATCATGAACTGGTGGCATGAATACCTTCAGAATATAAGCCCAGAAGAATTTCTCATTGGTGAGCTGCTTGATCACGAACATGATCCATGGAGCATATGGTTTCAGTGACTGAGGGTTGTCGGCTGCACATGCGAGGTTTCGAATGAAAAGATTAGGAATATCAAACTTAATTCCTTGAGACATGGCCAAAAGTGCATTTCCCACAATGCCATTGATGGAATTTGGTCTGTTTGTTGGCGTGAGAGTATTGCACAGAATGTGAAATAGCACTTTGTTGTCATAGGCCAACTTCTTCGGATCAACATCAATGCATTCATCACCAACCATGGTGGGATCCATCAGAATGTGGAGTTGTGCTTCGGACACTTCCCAGTAATGCAACATGTGTTCTCTATCCTTCTCAAACTCACATCAAGGAAGATTTATCATTGCCAAAAACTGGTCTGCCGAACATTTGATCATTTCTCTGCCTGTCATCCATTCAAGAGTCCAGGATGAGGTGTTGCCAAGTTCTCCTGAGATATATAGTGTGGCATAGAATTGAAGGATAATCTCTCTGTTCTATCCATGATTGAAGCACATGAATCCTTTCAGGAGGGCATGTTAAATATGCTTGATTGCATGGAGGAAACCGGGCATTTCTTCAAGCTCAGCGAAGTTTAATATCTTGTAATTGAAAATCCTATTCTTGCCAAACAAGATCCGAGCATAATAAACAACTTGTTCTTCAGTCCAAAACCTTGGTGACAGTGAAGTTCTTTCTCCTTCGTAAGGACTTGTCCCAAAGAATGCTAGCTTCGAGAGATGAAGTTGTTCATTAAATGTAGAACCATTGGGGCCAAACTCAGCTGGAAACAAGGGAAATGATTCCTGAGGATTTTTTCGATTCTCTTCATCGCTAATTTCCATCGGCTGAACATCATCAGAAGCCGGCACATTTTCATCAATTGGCTTTAGTGGAGCAAGGGGCCTTTTCATTTTCTCGGGCACAGATGGCTTGGGAGCACTGGTCCGACCTTCATTTTCCTGCACTGGAACTCCTTCAACGGCTTTGTGGCTATCAGGCACTAGGGCCTTTTCCTTCGGTGAACTTTAAACAGTGGGAGGTACGACAACTTCTATGGACACTTGGGTCAGAACCGCCTCTCCTTTGATCTGCTGAGGCAAAACCGGTGGTACATCTTGCTGAGGCAAAACTGGTGGTACAACTGCTGGTACTACTTGTTCATGAGCCATGGGCTCTTCATCTTTCTTTTCTTCCTGTTCTGGCTGTGAAGCCAAAGAACCAGGAGCGAGAACAACCTCCATCTAGGTGGGGGCACCAGATGAGGAGACCGGGGTGGTATTTCCTTGGGAAGCAACTTGCTCCCCCTCAACCTTATCATCCTCCTTGATGGATCCGGAGGCGATGAAACAACCTTCTCTACCTCATCTCTTCATCAAATTTCTCTTTAGAGGCATGTTGCTCGGGCACGACATTCTCTTCGTTAGGATTGTTCAGAAGGATATCCATCACATCATATTCTTGAGCAACTAAGATAGGAATGATAACTACCGCAGGCTCAGCTTGTTGCATTGAGTCTTCCTCGTGACGAGGGGATGGTGGTATCTGTTGAAGTGGAGCACTTGTGTCGACAGGAGCATCAGTTGCCATAGTTTGAATACGGCGATCTGAGATTGCCTTCGGCTTATTGACTCTGGCCTTAGCTTTCTGACGCTTCTCTTCTTTTTCTCTTTGTCGAGCAAGATCTGCTTGACGTTTAATCTCATCATTTCTTTGATCACAAAGCTGAGAAACATCCATCTTTAGCTTTGAGTGCCACTCAATCTTGTTATTCCTCATAACAGTGAGGGCTTTGGTAATCTCAAGAATCTCCTTGTTTATCTCTTTCCTTTGAGACTCAGCGCTGGCACCCTTCCTCATTTGCTCAAGGAGTTTCTTGTCCTCGACAGTGAAACGTCCATTTTGCATCATGTTTTCCTACTATTATTTATAATGTTTTTATGCATAATAATGCTTTTGGGAGTAATTCTAATGCCATTTCTCTCATAATATGCAAGGTTTACACAAAGAGGGAGAATACCGGTAGCTGGAATTCTAGACCTGAAAAAGCTATGTCAGAGTTACCTATTCTGCACATCTCCAAATGAGCTGAAAATTTACGGAGAATTATTTTGCAATATATGAAAAATACTGGAGCAAATAACTACCGAAGGAGGCCCACCAGGTGGGCACAACCCACCTGGGCACGCCAGGCCCCCCAGGTGCGCCCTGGTGGGTTGTGCCCTCCTCGGCCCACCTTCGGTGCCCATCTTCTGGTATATAGGTCATTTTGACCTAGAAAAAATCAGAGGGGGACTTTCGGGGCGAAGCACCGCTGTCTCGAGGCGGAACTTGGGCAGGAGCACTTTTGCCCTCTGGTGGAGCAATTCCGCCGGGGGAACTTCCCTCTCTGAGGGGGAAATCATCGCCATCGTCATCACCAACAACTCTCCCATCTTTGGGAGGGCCATCTCCATCAACATCTTCAACAACACCATCTCCTCTCAAACCCTAGTTCATCTCTTGTGTTCAATCTTTGTACCAGAACCTTAGATTGGTACTTGTGGGTGACTAGTAGTGTTGATTACATCTTGTAGTTGATTACTATATGGTTTATTTGGTGCAAGATTATATGTTAAGATCCATTATGCTATTTAATACCCCTCTGATCTTGAGCATGATTATTATTTGTGAGTAGTTACTTTTGTTCTTGAGGTCACGGGAGAAGTCATGTTGCAAGTAATCATGTGAACTTGATATGTGTTCGATATTTTGATGATATGTATGTTGTGATTCCCTTAGTGGTGTCATGTGAACGTCGACTACATGGCACTTCACCATATTTGGGCCTAAGGGAATGCATTGTGGAGTAGTTATTAGATGATGGGTTGCTAGAGTGACAGAAGCTTAAACCCTAGTTTATGCGCTACTTCGTAAGGGACCGATTTGGATCCAAAAGTTTAATGCTATGGTTAGATTTTATCTTAATACTTTTCTCATAGTTGCGGATGCTTGCAAGGGGGTTAATAATAAGTAGGAGGTTTGTTCAAGTAAGAAAAGCACCTAAACACCGGTCCACCCACATATCAAATTATCAACATAGCAAACACAAACCAAACCAACATGATGAAAGTGACTAGATGAAATTCCTATGTACCCTCAAGAACGCTTTGCTTATTATAAGAGACTATTTTGGCCTGTCCTTTTTCACAAAAGGATTGGGCTACCTTGCTGCATATTATTTACTATTACCGTTACTTGCTCGTTACAAATTATCTTGCTATCAAACTACCTGTTACCGACTATTTCAGTGCTTGCAGAAATTACCTTGCTGAAAACCACTTGTCATTTCCTTCTGCTCCTCGGTAGGTTCGACACTCTTACTTATCGAAAGGACTACGATTGATCCCCTATACTTGTGGGTCATCAGACAGCTTGGTTTAGTTGGTAATCTCTCCCAGCTCAGCGAGGTGTTTTGCTACAATCTTGGTAACATCATCAGGAAGACCCAAACTGCTCAGATCAGTTGGTTTTGCATCATAGGTAGCACCTTCAATGATATCAAAGATAAGATCGAAGTCATACTTCAGTTCCTCTGTGGAAGCAGGAACAATTGTCTTGGCCTTCTTGGCAGCAACAACAACTTTTTCATCAGGCAATAACTTTCTCTTCGCCGCAGGGGTGGCAGAACCCGAAGATTTATCTGATGCCACGGTAGCAAGCCTTGGTGACGATCTCAACGGAGGGAAACTTTTGCTAGAGAAGGTGTTTGGTACGGCTTGTCCAGAAGAGCTCGTTGATCATACATAGGAATTTCTTCGGCAACATTATCATCGGAAGAATCATCAGATGAGGCAGATGCTGCCTTCTTTGATTTTCTCGCAACTGATTTCTTTCTCGAAGCTCAAGGCAAAACATACTTCCTCTTCTTCTTTTCTTTTCAGGCAGAGGCCCGTTCCTTCTTCTCTTGCACATCTTGTTGAGTTAACTCAACATTTCTTTGTTCCACCTGATTTTTCTTCAAGGCCTTGGATTCTCGCTTGGCCTTGGCCTTTGCTTTCTTTTCCACTTCCTCGGGAAAATCAACAATTGTCTTCAATGAATCAGCATGAGCATTAGCGGGAGGAGCTGGCCTAACTTTTTCATCATCTTGACCTAGGCAGCCCTCTGCGATGCAGTCATTCCAGGGTGGAGTGAATGCGAACAAGATCTGATATTTCCTTCGGCCATTTTCATAGTTGAACCACTTCTTCGCCCAATGACGACGAATCTTCTGCAACCTGTTATTTCTTTCAGTGGCAGTTTCAACTCCAGGTGGAGTTTTGTAAGTTTCGGGATCAGACATCTCAGCCGCGGTGTTCCTCTCTCTACCGTGACCACCCTTCTTGGGATTTCCATCAAAAAACAGGGTCTTGGAATCGGTGATTTGCTCATCCTCAGGCTGACTATGAGCCGAGGGAATATCATCTTCTTCTTCATCAGATTCTGACTTAGATTTCTTCTTCGGCACCTTTGGCGGCTTAGCTGCTTTTCTTTCACCAGCCAACTTTGCTCTATCAGCCACACGCGGCAGCTAAGGTATTTCTTCCTTGGACCCAGATTGCTCTTCCGAACTATGAGCCATGACCACTCCTGAGAGAAAAACAACAATGCGAGGGAAAACAAGAGGGGGTCACAAACATGCACAGAAGCATTTTTGACTGAAAATGACAAGTTTTTCGGAAGCAGCGAAGGAATCCATGGTATGCTTATTTGAAAGATATCATCGATACAATTGCATAGTGTGACACCCCCGGCTCAATCGTGCACTAATCATACACGCAAATGCACACGATCAAGCCTAAGGACTCACGGGAAGATATCACAACACAACTCTAAAACATAAATAAAGTCATACAAGCTTTATATTACAAGCCAGGGGCCTCGAGGGCTCGAATACATAAGCTTGCGAACAAGCTTCAGCGGAAGCATCAGATATCTGAGTACAGATATAAAAGAAAGCACAGAAAGGCCTTTAGAAAGGCGGGGCAAAATAAAAACACTACGATCGAAAGGCGTAGGCCTCCTGCCTGGGACCCTCCGATCCTACTCCTGGTCGACGGCAAGCTCGAAGTAATAACCACCCTCGGGGTAGTAGTAGCGATCGTCGGCGGGGACAGCTGTCTCAGGGGCTCCGTCATCTTGGTCACGACAAACTGATATGGGGAGAAAAGGAAAAAAAAGCAACCGTGAGTACTCAGAAGTACTCAGCAAGCAAGGATCTACACTACATATGCAACATTTTCAATGAGAGGCTGTATATGTGGACTGGGCTGTAGAAATGCCAGAATAGAGAGAAGGCCCAGTCCTATCGAAGGCTAGCATCTTCAGAGGTCTTGCAGCATTAGAAGAGTGTAGACAGTACCATATAATGTAGCAGTATCCTTAAGTCTCAACCTCAACCAGAGATCCTTTCTCGACTCCCTGCGAGAAAGCAATCCCAGAGCCATACAGTCATCAACCTCGTCCTGAGATCCCTTCTCGACTCCCTACGAGAAGCAATCCCAGAGCCATAGTATCCAAGTATCCAATTCTAAATTGTATCAATTAGGATACAACTCCGAGTGTCCTTTACCGTAGGACCGGCTATCGATAGAAGTTTTCTTCCCTGCAGGGGTGCACCAACTTACCCAACACGCTCGATTAACTCTGGCCGGACACACTTTCCTGGGTCATGCCCGGCCTCGGCCAAACGATACACCGCAGCCCTACCTAGAGCTCAGTAGAGAGGTCCCCGCCGGTCTACATCCTAAGCACTCAGGGGTCTTGGGTCGTCGCCCTGTGCACTCCGGGTCATTGCGAGCAGGGTGGATACCAGCGCCAACGGCACGATCCGACCCGGCCGCAATGCTGAACTGGACGTCTGACAGAACTGTCGGCTGATGCTACGATGCAGAACGCCCATACTATGCCCACGTGATGGTTAGTGCTATCAGGCCAGAGGCCTGCTCGGATCAAATATCCAAATCGTTAGTACCTTGGGCTTGCGGTAACGAGCAGAGACTCACGAAATATGTGACCCCGTCGCCCCGTCTCAAGGACTTGCTGCAAGGGTTAAGAATGCCCGGCCGCGCCTCGTATTCATCACTCGGGCACCACACAGGCACCCGTCTTCACAACACTCACCTCTCAGGCGCACACGGGTACCCCTCAGGGTCGACCCGCCTATCCAAGTAACAGTGTAAAGTCCAAGTATCCGTGTGTCCATAACATCAGGGGAATCCGTGGTATCACCCTCGTTGGATTCCTACTCGATGTATCCATCAAGGTGAACTCGGAGGAATCACCCTCACTGGGTTCACACTTGAGGTGTTGTACGACGGCGTCGTTATCGGAAGCGGTGAAGGAGGAATCACCCTCGATGACCACGACCGAATAGCTACTCTACAGAGTTAACATCAGAAGTGCTACAAGAGGTTTCACCCTCGGCACTCGATAGTAACGCTGCAGTGTCGTTACAACTAAGGGGGGGTGATGTGCGGTGTCGGGGCCTGGTCTTCAATCCCGTTGATCGGGTCTTCGGATAATCCAGCGGGGCAGTCAGGATAAGTGGGGTCACTGATAGGTCTCTACCCAGCCTATACTAAGCAGTTTAGGATATGCAGGTAATTATCAAAAGCAGGTTACAGTAAACAGGCTATGCATCAGAATAGGTAAAGCAGTAGCAGCAGCAATTCTAATGCAAGCATGAGAAATCAGAATGGGCGATATCGGGATGATCAAAGGGGGGGCTTGCCTGGTTGCTCGGCGGCAAGGGCAAGGTCGTCAAAGGTGGCGTCAGTCTTCGGAGCTGCGTCGGTCTCGGGGACGACGTCGGTGTAGGGGTCTAACGAGAGAGAAGAGGGTGAGGGAACGGTATAAATACACAGCAAACATGAGCATGACTAATACGATACACGGTGCTAGGGGTAGTCTAACGCAGTACTACACGTATCAGACGGAGCGGGAGAATATCTGACGATATTTCCTGGGTCTTTGGAATTATCGGACAGACGATCCGGAGGGGGACGGTTCCATGTTCGGATAGATAGGGATGCGTGACGGACGAACGGACAGCGTATCCGAATTCGTCTCGTCGTTCTGAGCAACTTTCATGTACAAAGTTTTTCCATCGGAGTTACGGATTATTTAATATGATTTTTTAAAGTTTTTATTAATTTCTGGAATTTATTTAATTATATAAAATAAACATTATCCGAAACAGTGTTGATGACATCAGCATGACCTCATGCTGACGTCAGCAATCATCTGACACGTGGGTCCCACCTGTCATAGACTGTTAGGTTAATTAGTGATTAGCTAACTAATTACTATTTAATTAAACTAATTAATTAAACTAGGTTAATCTAAACAGGGTTAATTAACTTAATTAATTAACTAATTAATTATTAATTATAATTATTTTTATTTTATTTTTATTTTTTACAGGGGCTGGGCCCCGTTCGTCAGTGGGTCAGGGGGCAGGGCCCCACATGGCAGTGGCCAAGGGGGGCAAATGGTGCGGGCGACGGGTGCGGGCGCGGCGTCGCCCGATGCCGGGAACGGCGAGGCCACGGCGCCGGCCAGTTGGGCGCAGGCCGCGGTGGCCGAAGGCAGCGCGGCCGGGCAGGGCGGCGGCGGCTCGGCTGCGAGCTGCGGCTGCAGGGGGCGCAGGCAGCAGCGCGAGCGGCGGCGAGCAGTGCGCGGCGAGCGGCGAGGTGGAAGGGGAGGTGGGGCCACGGGCGAGCAGCAGGCTCGAGCGGGCGGGCTCGAGCGGGAGTGGCAAGCGCGCGCGGGCTGGGCGAGTAGTGCGGCGCGGCAGAGCAGCAGCAGCCGGACGCGGGCGGCCGGAGCAGCAAGCGGCTGCGGGTGCGGCTGCGGCGATGAGAGGGCGAGGCGAGCGGGCAGTGCGCGCACGGGTGCGGGTGGGTGCGGCCGCAAGCGAGTAGCGCCGAGGGGAGAGAGGGAGGCCGCGGCGAGCTCACCCTGTTTGCAGGGGAACGCCGGCGAGGCTCGATGGCGACCGGCGAGGAGGGGGTGAGGCGGCGAGGAAGCAGTCCGGCGAGGTGGCTCCGGTGACGGCGGTCCGGCGACGGGATCCGGGCGGCACCGAGGAGGGGATGAGGGCGAGGCGTCGCGTGACGGGGCAAAGGGATCGGGGTTCGCTGCCCCGATCCAGAACGGGGGGGGTGGGAGTGGGCTAGGGTTCGGGGGGGATAAGGGGGGGCGGGTTGGGCCAGCCTGGACGGCCTGCTGGGCCGAGGCCCAGTCGGGGGGGGAGGTTTCTTTTTACTTTGCTTTTCTTTTATTTTTCTTTTTCTTTATTCATTTCTTTTCTGTTTTGCAAAAATGTCTAGGCTACTTCTGGACTTTTGTAAAATATGAGACATAGTCCAATAATATCAGTGCATTATATGCCACTGTTATAAAAAATGTTTTGAGTCCAAATGTTTTCTTTTGGATTTTATTTAAATAAATAGGTATTAACCAACCCTGTTTTGTGGTTGTTAGAGTCACATAATTAATTTAGTAAATGTTTATTACAATTTTAGAATTGTCTCTGAATTATCTGCTATTTAATGAACATTTTAGTTTTGAAGTTTGAAGAATATTAATTTGACTTGTATCTTAAATTTGAATATGAGTTGGATTATTTCCTAAATGCAATTTGTTTAGGATGATCATGATGACATGGCATTATCAAAATGGGATTACTGTGGCTAACCACTGGGGGTGTTACACATAGCACCATAGGGCAGAGTAACAACTTATCTAATCTTTCGGAAGGACACACATGAACCCTAGATCTCAAAAGACTGGTATGAGGGAAAAGCTACAAATCGTACAAGCCATAACTTAGAGAGCCCTAAAGATCTACCGCAAGAAAATAAAACAGGATAAATGGCATCGGTAAGAACAACCCTAGAACAGAGGAACGATAGGGCTAGCTCCAGATCTGAGTGCCCTAACTTGGCAGCAAAGATCATCTACGACAGTGTGGGAGAGAAGATGTACCGCACTGACGCGACCAACGGCGGCGGGGCTTCACCGGAGTTGCACGGCGAGGCGCGACGTCGACGCTGCTTCTAGCTCGGGCTCGGGCGGAGAGCGAGAGGAGGGGTTTGAGGTTGAACAGAGAGAGAACAAGGAAAGAAGACGCCTGGAGGGGGGTTTATATAGCCCGAGGGCGAAACCGCATCCTCCGAGATCCACGGTCGAAAAGCACGGGACGTTCCACATTCAACGGATGAGATCACGATTGTGAGATCATGCGCACATGTCAGCCGTTTCCTGCGAAAATCTCGGTAACTGAACAGAATGCCGAAGGGTTTGAGGAAGCGCAAGCGCCAAAACAGATGAAATTTTGAAGTTGATTTCATTCGTGACCAAGGATGTCGGATTGAAATCTTCTTCAGATCAAGTTGCATGTTTATGACGAGGAAGAACAGAGGGAAAACATAGTCCGACACAAAAAACTAAGCCAATCGAAAGAAAAACACAAAACACGTCGAACAAAGATACAAAAGAACACAGAAAGAACCAGCACCAACAACAGATCTCAGGGTAAGAGATGAACAATGAAGATCCCTGAGATATCACCTGCATGAGAGGGTTAGTTCTTCTTCGCAACCCACACTTTTGTGGGCAGCGAGGATCTCATTTTGTTCGTCTGAGCAGGAGCATTCTTTCGGTGGGATCTGTAAGACACTTGAGGATTTCGTGAGTAATCATATGAGTAAGCATTGAAGTTGTTTCCAGAGACATGAGTATAATGATTTGAATAGGAACGCATATACTCCTTCTGTCGAAGGTTTGATCAATACCCATTAGAGAATTTTCCTGAACCATTCTGCGAATGATAATCATTGTCTCGAAGAAAATTACTCTGCATTTTCAAGTTAGCAGTGACAGATAGATTTTCGATAGTGCATTTCTTCACCCATATTTGCTTCTTGGGTGAGCCAGACCTGTAGTTAGTCCCAATATATCGAGGGAAAACCTTACCATTCTGTTGTTTGAACAGTTTATAATTCGAGTCATTAGACTCATCAGAAATGGCAGGAATGGAAGAATCATATCCTGATAGAGTTGCAGGTTCGAGTGTTTTTCTTTTAGCAAGAACCCAACTCGTACGAGGATATTTCTCGGGAGTCCAGTAAGTTCCATCAATGTTGAGTTTCCTTTCAAAACCCAATCCTTCCTTTCGAGGATTTTTGTGCAGTAATGACTTCTTGAGCACATCACACAGGGTTTGATGCCCTTTTGGACTTCTTAGCATTCCTGTCTTAAGTAAGTCCTTTAGCCTGCAGTTTTCATCAGCAATGGCAGCATATTCCTCGGAAGAGGGGTTAGAGTTATCATTCGTAACTGCTGCAATTTTCTCAATGATAGTGTTAGAGGTTTCAGCATGTGAATCAGCATTACTATGCTCTAGGCATTTTAAGCACGGAGGATCAAAATCATCAGGAAGACGAGTAGATTGCTTGTCGAAGAGAGAAGCTTTCTCTAACACTAGCTCGTTATGAGATTCTTTCAGTGACACGAGTTATTGATTCCTGTTAAGGAGTTCATCTGATAAACTCTCATAGTCAACCGTAAGCGAATCATATCGATTGGTAAGATCATCAATAGTTGATGAAAATTCATCTTGCTCTTCAATCAACTTTTGATTCTTCTCCATCTCTTCGACCAGTAATCCTTCGGTTTTCCTGAGATTTCTCTCAAGCATTTCAAGCTCATCTTGTTGAGATTTAGCCATATTAACAAGTTCAGCATAAGCAATGTATTCAGGAGAATATCCATTCATGGATTTTTGGTGTTTTGCTGATACCTGATCCTTAAATGATTTTGCCATGAGACAAAATGCAATTGGTTCATCATCACTTGAAGCATCATCATTAGCATATGAATCGAATGAATCTTCTGTCGATTCATAGGCAATGAAGGCATTACTCCTTCCTATTCTTCTTTGAAATTCTTCATCATTAGATTCAGAGTCTGTTACCTCATCTTCAGAGTCCAAAGTTATATTAGCACATGCTCTATTCAGCCGTGATATTCTCTTCATATTTGATTCAATGGTTCCTCTTGCTTTTGCGTCAGTGGCTGGTCTCGTCGAAGAAGATGAGGATGGTTCATTTTTCTTCGAGAGCTTAGTATGACGATCCATTCGTGTGAATCCACTGCAGTGAAGGTATTTCCATCTGTTGCTAGGTTTTCCTTCCCAGCATGGATAGTCTGCAATGAGATGACCGAGTTGTTTACACTTGAAGCACTTCATTTCTTTCGGAGGCAATCTTCTTCTTGACGATTCAGGCACGTCAAACTTGTCATCATTTGTGAGGCAGAGATTTTGCCTTTTGAGACCACTTAGCCTTTGTGTGAGCATTTCAAGTTCTCTGGTGATGGTGTGTTGCTTCTCAACATCTTCTTCTTCTTCTTCTTCTTCAGAACTGCCATAGTGTGAGAGAATTTTTCCTTCACTTTCCGAAGAAGATTCTTGATTGGCATTTTCCAGTTCCATCTTTTCTTCATGAATTGACAGTAGTGTCATGACCTCAACATAGTGAAGCCCTTCATAGTCTGGTCTTTGTTTGATTTCAGCTACAATGGGATCGAAGGTTTCATCAAGGGCACTCAGAAGCTTGTTGAGCACATCTCTATCAGTGATATCAGTTATTCCTCATTGATGCAGTCTTTCGACAATGTTTGTCAGTCGATCAGTGAGTTCCATAGAACTTTCTTTACGAAGACTTTTGAATCCAGTGAACATAGCACGAAGCATTTGAATATGAGGATCTGATCTGGCAACAAATTATTCATGAGCATTGTTGATGGGATCCCAAATTTGCTTTGCTGTATTGAGCCTTTGGAACCGAAAGAAAATGTCATTTGATAGACTGCTACAGATGATATCTTTTGCTTGAGCATCCAATTGCAGATTTGCTCTATCATCGATGTTGAGGTTGTTCGGTTGCTGAATGGTGTAGCCATCTTCCACAATATTCCACAGATCATAGTTGATAGCTTGAATTCTGATTCTCATTTGTTCCTTCCAGTACAGATAGTCATTTCCATCAAAGATAGGAAATCTTTCAAAGTGCGAGGATCTACCTGCATACGACATACTCAAAACTCCAAGGACGTTAGACCTTTAATAAGCAGAGACAGGGAGTACATGCTCTGATACCAATTGTTAGGACCGAGAGTATATCGACCAGAGGGGGGTGAATGGGAGATTCAAAAATTCTTTCTAATGTTTTGAAACTGATCCCAATCACAGCAGTAGAATAATGTAATGAAGGAAATGAGCTGAACCAATCTTCTTTGTCTGAAGCATATTCTTCGATGAAAGCATTGATAACAGTACTAGCTTGGGAAAACACAAGTTTAACTACGATGAGAGTAATACAACAGGCAAACAGATGCAGTAGAATGAGACACAACATGATGCACACAGTGAAATAATACTATGGAATGATTTCACAGGTAAACCGAGGAATATGACAAAGACGAATGAATACAAGTGATGAGAATGAAACAGGATGAACACAATAATATACAAAGTTTACAACAGAATGAAATGATCAGATAAACTATCGGCACAGAGCACGAATAAAAACTGCTGAAGGGATTGCAGTGAAGTAGAATGAACCAGTGGTGCTCGATGGCGAAAATCAGATTTGGTAGACCAGTTCACCCTTCTGCCAAAGGGCTACGTCTGGTTGGAGGGGCTGTGACTTAACACGGAAGATAAACTCTCTTCGCCCTATTCTCCTTCAACACAGAGCTGATCAGACTCAGGTTGATTTCACTCGTGGCAGATCCTTGTCGGCGATCTCCAAACCTTCGGTCGACCTTCGCGAACCACAATCACTCTTGGTTGCTGAAGATCTAGCTCGGCGAAGACAACAACTCTTCAACACTCGAGCCGAAACCTATCCGTCTAGAGAGTGCACAGCTCTCAAGAGTAATAGGTACAAGAACTCTCACTTAGAACTACTGTGATGCTAAACCACTGTCTAAGTTAGGGCTCTTGATTTTTCTCTCGGTGGATCTTAAACTCAAATCACTCAGAGAGGGGTTGCTCAAATCAATCTTCTCAGAAATCTCAAGCGGAGCAGCCAACGAACAATGTTGGAGCGGGGTGGCTATTTATAGCCACAGCCTTCCCAGATGGGAAATGACCAAATTAGACATCGGGATCAGCCAATGGCCGAATGACACGAGTCTAACGGTCGGATTTGAGCACAACGGTAATATTGCTTGCGGAGCAAGTAATGCTAACTCCTCAGTCTGAGACAAATCTCTCGCAGCAAAGAAGATCACAGTCTTTTGCTGACAAGTATTTGCTCGGAACACAAAGAGATTTCTCTCGCAACTTTCATAGGTTTTGGCTAAGCATCACAGCGGATCTAAGCATCGAGAACCTATACCCCTCTTAATAGTACAGAGGTCCTATGACTCAATTGAGTGAAAGAAGAACAACAAAATGAATACTATGTCTTCACTTTGTCTTCGACTTCCATCACTGCAGTCAATTTCTTCGGACGACGACACCGACTCAAAAGCTTTGCTTCAACAGTAAAGTTTCGAGGGGTCGATTCCTTCACATCAATCCTCTCGACTGTATGACTTCAACAAATATAGCTCATTCTTCTCTGCACCGCAGATATACTTCGGTGAAGTTCCTCGAACTTATCACCGGAGACAGCATTCTCTTCGGTTGTGTATGGACTTTTTCTCTCTGTATGCACTAGCAAACAAATCAGTCCATACCTGTTTCTGTCAACAATCTCCAAAACACAAGGTGGGCAGATATTGCACCAATAGGATTGTCTTCACCGACTGTGAAGTAAGAAGAAAGTTTAGGCAACTAAGCTCGAGGAGGATCAAAGCAACCAAGTGGACTTGTGTGATAACACTCGCCAAGCTAGGTATTACTCATGATTTCAATTTTCTTTGTCATAATGTCGGGTTGCACCATTTTGTTTATCAGGGATGTGATACATATGAATGCTTGAGTTTCTTAGTACTCTCTCTTATAATGTTGGTACGTTGCCCAATGCATATGAGGAGGAGAGGATCACTTTCTGTCTCCTAGACCAAGACTTCAACATCACTTTCCAGCAGTGGTGTGATTACTTTGGCTTCACCAACAATGATGATGACATCCACCATGTTTTTTATTTCACTGGGCCGCACCCGAGGCAAACCTTTAATTTGATGAGCACACCAGGCTCAAGAGCTAGTTGCATTGAAAGTCCTGCTATACGTTATTTCTATTATGTTATCACTAACTCGTTGCAGGCACGAGTAGAAGTTTCTAAGGTGAATGAAGAGAACATGCTAGTTCTCGGGAAAGCAACAAACCTTGATGTCGGTTATTCTCCCAACCTAGGGGCAATAATTTTGTTAGACCTCGAGCACCAAGCAAATCATGCACAAGGAGATATCATGTGTGGAGGAGTGATCACCATGTTGGCCAACGCCCTTGGTCTCAGCTACAGTCACCTTCGCCCCGTTGTCGATAACACCCTTGTTAATATTCATGTTCTTACTAGCGTTGGAATGGTAGTAGTTCGTAATGGTTGTCATTGCATTAGAATTCCTGGAGTGGCACACTTGTTGCCTACTCCTTTGCCTAACTGCTTCTCCATCGAGCATGGATAATTGCATTATGTTGCACAAGAAGGAGATGCAACTTTTGACCAAGAAGGCCCGAAACCAAAACAAGAAGCTGAAGCAAAACTCACCACCGACGAATAAGAGGAGCAGACCCAACAAAACTACACCACCTATGCAGACCTCAGTAGCCTCCAAGGCTCCATTGATGATATGAGCAACCTCGCCGCATCCGTTCAAAGCATGTCCGCCTACATGAACATGAACTTCTCCAACTGGACCCATGAGTGGGCTCCTGACCAACCGCCACAATGATCTCGTCAGTTTGGGTTTGCAAAAGCCTAAGCTTGGGGGAGGTTATCACGACTTCTGCATCAGATGTGGCGGTATTTGAATAACTTGTAATGAGGTTGTACTTAAGCTTGAGGAGCTTCGAAACACTCATGTTGGTTTGTTCCAACACTTTCCTTTTATTTGCTTTTGCTTTTTATTTTTATTTTGCATTTGCGGTTTCTCATTTGCAAGTTAGTTTTCAAAAAACAAAAAATATAATAATCTTCGTTTTGCTCTTTATCTTGCCCTTTGGAGTTCGTTTGCATTTTTTTCCAGAGGAGTTGATCAATGCTGGATAACGAGGAATGCAAGAGTAAGGAAGAGAAGTGTGTAAATTTGCAACCGTGAAGGTATGTCCTACGACCCACGTCTTTTGCACTTCAAATGCTTAGAGTAGATGTAGTAGTAGTATGTGTGATATGTGCAAATGGGAGTAAGTCTTGATAGTCAAGACAAAGGTTTTGTTCTAGTAGCTGAAATAATTTTGTAGCCTTTGTTCTATTTAGTTTAGACAACCAAGACTTGTCGTGGGACTGTTTTTGAATGAAATGGTATTAACTAATGATAACTTTGCACAAGAGAAAGTCTTTCAAGACTTGGGAGTTGAGAAAATTGTAGTAGAAGTGATGTTTGAATTGCTCAACCCCATGTTGTTAATTTCAGTAGACTTGATAGCACTTGTGGATTAAACTGTATAGAGGAACTTAGTTGAAGGGTGAACGAGATTATGCCAAAAATCTATGTTGTATCTCTTACATGGTGCTTCAGCTCCTTGCTAGTGCCATGGCCCTGCTACTATATGCACGTGTATGTGTGTAAATGTGGCTTCGTCACCTTTCTTGATGTTATGCTGAGGACTCCGCTGGCCAATGAACGATCCACCAAGAGCGATAGCTTGGATTTCGGCTATGAGTTTGTTACCGTACGTAGTGGCAACACTACAAACACATATTATTCAGCTTTCTCTTGAAATGGTGTGCATGTGGTAAATAAAGGAACTGATCAAAAGAGCTCGCAAGAGACATATATCAGTGGTCCATAGTTCCTAACCATTAAGCCACAGTGAAAATCTATGCATGATCATTTAGTTGGCATAATCCCTTCATGTGACAATCAAAGTTCCAGCACATAATGATTGAAATGAAGTGCTTAAGAGCCTTGAGGAGGAAATGATTGTGGGAGTACTTAAGAGCATTAGATCATCATATTTTGCTACATGATTTCACTCCCTAACCTATGTTTTATTGGCTCTATCAAAAGAGCATTCCCGGCAAGCAAGTGTTGTCTAGAATAAATAGAATAGAGTGTTGCAAAGTTGTTTTATCTAGTAGATCAAGAACTTTGTGTTGATTATCTTTGCTTCACTAACACTTGCACTATAACCATGCCACTGCTACAACTATTCTAAGTTTTCCGGTCAAGAGGCGGAGGGGTATCTAGGCGTACCGATTGTAAGTGAACCAAAACTTTCTCGTTATTTCGGTTTAAATAACTGAGTTCGTTATGATTCAGATTTCTCTTTATGTTGCTCAAGGATGATCAAGTTTAAACTTGGGGGAGTTGATGAGTGATATTTTTACACTCATTTCACCTTTGTTTAAATCAAGAAATTTCAATTAAAAGAGATATTTGCTTCGATATTGGTACTAATGGCTAATGAATGCGAAGGATTCTATAAATCCTCTAATTGATGTGTTTCCACGAGAAATGGGCCAAACATGGAAGAAATCACGTGTGGAAATGGAATGGAAGAAGAATGGAGGAAGAAAGAATCAACATGAGACATTTCTGTGAAGACAGCAGAAAAGACGGTGTTCCATACGGACGCAAGCACCAATATGAGCGCCCGTATGGCGTGATTTCCGAGGCATGTCGTCCACCTGAACAACTTTCGTTAAAGGGACCCCATCGAAATGTCAACAAGGAGAGCACCAGACGACGAACACAGCAGCCAAGACCTCTTCTTCGTCACCAGCAAACCCTAGCCGCCGCCATCTCCACGACCACCATAGTGCTCATCCATTCTAATCAAACTTGTAATCGTGCATCGCACAAGGCATCCATTGTAAAACATATTGCAATCAATCAATCTCAAGATGTGTTCTTCATTGTTTTCTTGCCGCGATTTGATCTCCATGTGTGAGTAGTTCGGTAAGGTATGGGTTGAGGCATAAGCCTTGCAACCTGAGGTATTTGTTGAAGGGATCAATGGAAGAATTTGATAAAACATCCCGTATGTGTGAAATAAAATTGTTTCGTGAAGATGCCTCTTGTCTTGTCCGCGATCTTCATCCCTATAGGTACCCAGGATCATCGAGATCGAGCACCGGTAAGGCTAGGAGCAAGGAGATAGTGATGTGTTATACCGAACACCGGTGACAATAAGGTTTAGTAGTCTAACATCGATCATATCCTTGGGGGTAAATAAGGTGTAGTCATTAAACGCCCAAAGCTATTGTCTGATTTCATTATCTTAATTATCGAGGCAACCCCGTGCGACGGATAGGGCCTGCGGTAGGACAACTTATTCTTGATGCAGTACTCGTGTCGGTCAAGATGTTATTTGGACACATCGCCCACTTTGATCCATAACAAGCACATCTCGGCGGGTGACTTCAAGCGCTGAAATGAATATTATATTTGATCCCATCGCAAATACATGGTTGTAAGCATAAGACCTCATAACCATACCTCTTTTTATTATAAGTGTTTGAATCACTATTTGCTTATTGATCCGGTCAAAAGCTGGATTTAACGCTTTGAAAAAAGCTTGCTAGAGACCATCGCTTCAAGGGAATCTTTTTCTCGTGGGTTTGATAACCCAGGGTCACCTATGGGGAAATAGGTGCGGGATACTCTTTTTAGTTCCAATATCGGATCAATAAAAAGGAGATATCAGCCTCCTATGCCTCCCCACCTTTATATAGGCATGAAGGGGGCTGGTGGCTTGCCCTCCAAGCCCCTAGGGTCGTTGGCCAAGGGGGGGGGGGAGGAAATCCCTCCTTTCCTTCCCCACCGATCGATGTCCCCCTTTTTAGGATCTTAATCTTATCCCTTCAGGATATGATCATATTCCTTCTAGGGGGCATCTTGGTCGCCCAGACCAGGGGTGTGGGGCCTTTTCCTACTACCCACATCCATGTGGCTCCCCCATGCAGGTGGGCCCCACTCTGGAACCTTATAGAACCTTCTCGGTACAATACCGAGAAATCCAAAACATTTTTGGGAACCCTGAATATGACTTCCCATATATAAATCTTTACCTCCAGAACATTTCGGAGCTCCTCGTGATGTCCCGGATCCCATCTAGGACTCCAAACAATATTTGGTCTTGCCATTATTAATATCCCAATACTACCCTAGCATTACAGAGCGTTAAGTGTGTGACCCTACGGGTTCGAGAATCATGCAGACATGACCGAGACACCTCTCCGATCAATAATTAATAGCGGGACCTGGATGCTGATATTGACTCCCACATATTCAACAAAAATCTTTATCGGTTTGAACCACGATGTCGAGGATTTAGTTAATCCGTATACAATTCCCTTTGTCCGGTGATATGTTACTTGCCTGAGATTTGATCGTCGGTATACCTATACCTAGTTTAATCTCCTTGCCGGCAAGTCTCTTTACTTGTTCCATAATACAAGTTCCCCGTGACTAAACACATTAGTCACACGCTTGCAAGCTATTCATGATGTTGTATTACCGAGAGGGCCCAGAGATATCTCTCCGTCACACGGAGTGACAAATCTCAGTCTCGATCCATGCAACCCAACAAACACTTTCTGAGATACCTTTAGAGCACCTTCATGATCACTGATACGTCTCCAACGTATCTATAATTTTTGCTTGTTCCCTGCTGTTATATTATCATTCTTGGATGTTTTACAATCATTTTATAGCAACTTTATATCATTTTTTGGGACTAACCTATTGACATAGTGCCCAGTGCTAGTTGCTGTTTTTTGCTTGTTTTTTACTTCGCAGAAAATCAATACCAAACGGAGTCCAAACACAGCGAAAATTTTTGGAGAATTTTTCTGGATCAGAAGACACCTGTTGGGCCAAAGAAGTACCAGAGGGGGGCTGCGAGGGGAGCACAATCCACCAGGTCACGCCTGGGGGCCCAAGCGCGCCCAGGTGGGTTGTGCCCACCTCAGTGGCCTCCCGCACCACCTCTTCACCCTATAAATACCCAAATATTCCAAAAACCCTAGGGGAGTCGACGAAACACAATTCCAGCAGCCGCAAGTTCCAGAACCACGAGATCCAATCTAGACACCATCACGGAGGGGTTCATCATCCTCATTGGTGCCTCTCCGATGATGCGTGAGTAGTTCATTGTAGACCTACGGGTCTGTAGGCAGTAGCTAGATGGCTTCTTCTCTCTTTTTGATTCTCAATACAATGGTCTCTTGGGGATCTATTTGATGTAACTCTTTTGCGGTGTGTTTGTTGGGATCCGATGAACTTTGAGTTTATGATCAGATCGATATCCATGAATATTATTTGAGTCTTCTTAGATCTCTTATATGCATGATAATTTATAGCCTCGTATTTCTTCTTCGAATCTTTGGTTTAGTTAGGCCAACTAGATCGATTTTTCTTGCCATGGGAAGAGGTGCTTTGTGATGGGTTTGATCGTGCGGTGTTCTTTCCCAGTGACAGAAGGGGCAACAAGACACGCATGTATCGTTGCTATTAAGGATAACAAGATGGGGGCTATTCCTACATGAATAGATCTCATCTACATCATGCCATCATTCTTATTGCATTACTTTGTTTTTCCATGAACTTAATACACTAGATGCATGCTGGATAGCAGTCGATGTGTAGAGTAATAGTAGTAGATGCAGGCAGGAGTCGGTCTACTAATCTTGGACGTGATGCCTATATAATGATCATTGCCTGGATATCGTCATAATTATTTGATGTTCTATCAATTGCCCAACAGAAATTTGTTTACCCACCTTATGCTATTTTCTCGAGAGAAGCCACTAGTGAAATCTATGGCCCCCGGGTCTATTCTTTATCTTGTTTGCTTTTCGATCTGTTTTTATTCGCTTTTATTTTCAGATCTATTATACAAAACCCAAAAATACCTTGCTGCACTTTTTTGCTATTTATTTATTTTGCGTTTTATCAAGATCTATTTATCCAATCTACAAAAAAATTATCTCGTCAACTTCACAATTTCTGGCACAGTTACCCGTAGAGGGATTGACAACCCCTTCTAATCGTCGGGTTGCAAGTATTTGTTATTTGTGTGCAGCTACCGTTTACATAGTGTTGCTTGGTTCTTCTACTGGATTGATACCTTGGTTTCATAACTGAGGGAAATACCTACCATAGCTGTGCTGCATCATCCCTTCCTCTTTGGGGAAATACCGACGTAGTTCAAGCGACATCAAAAGGAATTTCTGGCGCCGTTGCCGGGGAGACATCATCAACATTTATCAGGTTCCTAATCACAAATCTCATCTCCTTGCAATTTACAGTATTTTTCATTTGCCTCTCGTTTTCATCTCCCCCACTTCACAAAAATTTACCATTTTATTCGCCTCTTTTTCGTTCGCCGTTTTCTCGTCAGATCTATCTTTTTGCGTGAGATCTTGTTTGCCACTTTGTCATTATGGCTATTTCTTCCTCTATTGCGTGTACCCCCGAGAACGAGGTTCTTAACTTTAAACAAAAGGGAGGGGAGAATCTAAAAGATGCTTGGTATAGGATTTGCAATGCTCATAATAGATCTGTTCGTAAGCAATCTACCGTTGTTCTTCTTCGCAGTTTTTATGTGGGCATTACCACTTGGTATAGATTCGTCATTGATACGATTACCGGTGGGAATTTCTTGATGTGTCCTTCTTTGGATGCTTTAATGCCATGGGAGATCTAGTAGGTGCACCACCTATCTATACCTACTAATAAAGCAATGTGCGTTTCATCAATTTTTTCATCCGTTCATCGCCAAAAAAGATTTTTTTTTCTATCCGAGGTGATACTAAATTCTTATGCGTTTGTCTGCAAGAAAAATAATTTTCGTTCGTGGGCGGCGCGTTTTCGGCCCAGCGAAGCCAGCCCACTTATTTTTCTGCCCATGCAGCTGGAAAAAATTCTATTTTCCGCACTAGGCGACAAGTATTCGGAGTTTCGCACAGGACAACCAATAATGGGCTGGCCCATTTTTTTCTGCGTTGTACTTCTATTTTTATTCTCAATTCCCTATCTCTTTTTTCCTTTCCAAGTTTATTTTTCTATTAGAATTTATTACATAAATTCAAAATTCTCAAAAAAATATTCAGAATTAAAAAACAAATTTTGGAAAATGTTCAGAATTCCAAAATTTTATTGCTATTTTGAAAAATATTCAGAACTTGCAAAAAGTTTCCCATTTTTTTTAAACAATTATTATGTTTCAAAATTGTTCGAGATCTCTAAAAAGAAAATGATGTTTCAAAAAATGGTCCAAATTCGAAATTAAAAATAATGTTCGTGTATAAAAGATACATATTTTCTACAAATCTTATGAATTTTCAACACATGTTCCCGTTTTAAAAAAAAATTCATAAATTCAAATAATGTTCATGTTTTTATAAAAAAAGTTGGTGTTTTCAGAAAATGTTTTTTAATTTTTAAAGATGTTCCCTTTCATATTTTGTTCGTGTTTTTTCAAAAGTGTACATAATTTTCAAAAAACTGTTTAGGATTTAAAAAATTGTTCATGTTTCCTAGAATATTCAAAAACTTCATACCTTAAAATCCCCTCGATTGAAAGGATTGGAAGGAAGAGTAGATTGAATAACTCATTGGCCTTCTCTAGCATACGATGACGTAACAAAACTATTAAATGTCCGCGATCAATGAATGAAAAAATAGCCGATTGATTCCTTCACACACGCGGAAATCAAGAAGCTAAATGTTCATTTTGCGTGTGCACACAGGGTTTTGCTTGCACATATAATTCTCACTGACTTTAAATGCATACTATTTTATCTCCCGTTGCAACGCACAGGCATATGTGCTAGTCATTATTAATGAAACAATCTTAACTCTTGAGCATGTTATGCAGAGATTAGATGCTATTGAAAAGAAGATGGTCACCTTAGAGCAAATTGAAAACTTAGATACAAAGATGCAGAATCTTGCTAATAAATTTGGGTCAAAAGCGGGCGATGTTTTCAAATTACTAAGGGAAAAGGAAACCATAATTAACGAAAGAATTGGAGAGAGTCCTTCCCGGATTGATAAGTTGGAAGAATTTTTTAGTAATTTGAGCTCGGCTTTTGCTTCTGTTAAAACTAGTGAACAAACTCCCGTAAAAATTGGCAAGATTGCTCAAGTCACTAGGAACAAGGGTGCAACTTCTAATAATAACAAAGAAGATCTTAAGATGATTAGTATTCACCCCGACTTTGTTGAAGTTGTGAGAAACCCTACTTGCAAGAATGAATTTTTCAATCTTATTCCTAGGAGTATTGTTATTGAAAATCTATTTGCTAAATCTTTTAAGAATATTGGTTGTGTGATTGGGGAATTGGAAACTAAAGATGACAATACTTGAATCTATGCATTATGCCTAGCTAGGAGCATAAAACGATAGCGCTTGTTGGGAGGCAACCCAATGAATAAAATATATTTTTGCCTTTTTCTTTCTGTTCTTGAGTGTTTGCACAATTATGCCTCTGTTATGATTGTGTTTTTTATGTTTTAATTAGTGTTTGTGCCAAGTAAAGCCTTTGGGATAGCTTTGGTGATAGTTGATTTGATCCTGTTGAAAAACAGAAACTTTTGCGTCCAGTAAAATAATTTCCTAAATTCACAAAAGCGACGAAAAATTCTGAATTGTTTACACAAGATTGATATACAAATTTCCTCTTTTGTCCTAAGTTTTCAGAATGTTTGGAGTTACAGAAGTATGAGAACAATTCGCATCTTTACATACTGTTCTGTTTTTGACAGATTCTGTTTTCTTTGTATTGTGTGCTTATTTTGATGATTCTATGGATTGTATCGGGGGGTATAAGCCATGGAAAAGTTAGAATACAGTAGATATAATGCAATAACAAAATTTGAATGGGTTTTCTATAGTACTTAAAGTAAAGATTGGTTTTCTTATACTAACGGATCTCGCGAAGGTTTTGTTAAGTTTTGTGTGATTGAAGTTTTCAAGTTTTGGGTGAGATCACGATGGATGAAGGAATAAGGAGTAAGAAAAGCCTAAGCTTGGGGATGCCCCATGGAACCCCAAGTTAATATTCAAGGAGAACCAAGCAACTAAGCTTGGGGATGCCCCGGAAGGCATCTCCTCTTTCTTCTAACAACCATCGGTATTTTACTTGGAGCTATATTTTTATTCGTCACATATCATGAGTTTTGCTTGGAGCGTCTTGTATTATATGAGTCTTTGCTTGTTTTTCTTTTTAGTTTTCCACAAGTATCCTTGCTGGACACACCTATTTGAGAGAGCCAAATTATGCTATGATTTGTTAGAATTGCTCTATATGCTTCACTTAAATTTTTTGAGCTATGGAATTGCTCTAGTGCTTCACTTATATCTTTTTGAGCACGGTGTGCTTTAATATTTTTGAAGAAATGCTCTCATGATTCACTTAGATTAATTTGAGATTTAGTAATTTTTTGAAGAAATTCTCTCGTGCTTCACTTATATTATTTTGAGAGACGTAAAATTATGCTCATGTTCTTCACTTAGATTTGTTTGAGCTTGTCAAAAGCATTTGCAACATATGAAACTAGTCCCAAAGGGATAGATATTCAAGAGAGATATAATAAAAACTTTCATGAATATCATTGGACAAAATAAACTTGATTCTTTGTAATAGTTTTTAGATATGATGATAGTGATATGTGAGTCATGTTGGTGAGTAATTATGCTTTAGTAAGAATATTGGCGTTAAGGTTTGTGATTCCCTATGCAAGCACGAAAGTCAATAGTTATGCAATGAAATTACATCCTACTTGTGGTGCATTATTCGGTGTTAGTTATGCTTAATGCTCGCTTATGTGATTTTTCGTTTCTTGGTTGGTTGCTTCTCAATCTTTTTGCTAGCCTCCACTTGTACTAAGTAGAAATACTACTTGTGCATCCAAAATCTTTAAACCCAGTTTTGCCATATGAGTCGACTATACCTACCTATATGCGGTATTCCCGTGCCGTCCTAAGCAAATTTGTATGTGTCATCTCTAATTTTCAAAATAAATTTCCTTTTTGTGTGCTCGTACCGCTCATGAAGCGGCAGGGGGTGGCCAATATTTTCCATGCTAGATGTGTTATTCTCAAGATGAGTGCTTATTCACTTGTCATTGCATAAGAGTGCAACGGTAATAGGGATGCCCAGTCCCGAAATGAAAAAGAAATTTACTTTATGTTGTCAAATAATAAATTCCTTGGAAAGTGTTGGTATGGAGGGCACCCGTGGATACGACTAGCCATGGAAAGTGAAAGAATGGTGGAAAAAGGAATAAACTTTATTTTTTGTTTGGGAACCGCCCATGATATATCTAGCATGGAAAGTGTTGGGAATTACTCGGTCGTTTTTGTTGACGGGAAAAGTATGCCTCTCAAAATTTTTATCTCTCAATTTAAGCTTTGAGCTCCGGCACCTCTACAAATCCCTACTTCCCTCTGTGAAGGGCCTATCTATTTACTTTATGCAATTTTTATTTTTATTTGAGTCTCCATCTTCTCTTATAAAGCACCAACTAGGGGGCACTATGATCGTACTTGAGCATTGGGTATAGCTAATATGCGAGTGTGTTTGATGAATGGATCAATGATTGAGCATGATGGGCTAGGGATAACTTTCTTTAGTGTTGATATTTTGAAAGACCTGGTTGCTTGTTGATATGCTCGAGTATTGAAATCTTCATGTCAAAACTAGACTATTGCTTTGAACCATATAAAAGTCCATATGTCCATGCTACAAAGAAAATAATATGTGATGAACATGTTAGGCAGCATTCCATATCAAAAATTCTGTTTTTATCATTTACCTACTCGAGGACGAGTAGGAATTAAGCTTGGGGATGCTGATACGTCTCCAACGTATCTATAATTTTTGCTTGTTCCATGCTATTATATTATCATTCTTGGATGTTTTACAATCATTTTATAGCAACCTTATATCATTTTTTGGGACTAACCTATTGACATAGTGCCCAGTGCCAGTTGCTATTTTTTGCTTGTTTTTTACTTCGCAGAAAATCAATACCAAACGGAGTCCAAACGCAGCGAAACTTTTTGGAGAATTTTTTTGGACCAGAAAACACCTGTTGGGCCAAAGAAGTACCAGAGGGGGGCTCCGAGGGGAGCACAACCCACCAGGGCGCGCCTGGGGGCCTAGGCGCGCCCAGGTGGGTTGTGCCCACCTCGGTGGCCTCCCGCACCGCCTCTTCGCCCTATAAATACCCAAATATTCCAAAAACCCTAGGGGAGTCGACGAAACACAATTCCAGCCGCCGCAAGTTCCAGAACCACGAGATCCAATCTAGACACCATCATGAAGGGGTTCATCATCCTTATTGGTGCCTCTCCGATGATGCGTGAGTAGTTCATTGAAGACCTATGGGTCCGTAGGCAGTAGCTAGATGGCTTCTTCTCTCTTTTTAATTCTCAATAAAATGGTCTCTTGGAGATCTATTTGATGTAACTCTTTTTGCAGTGTGTTTGTTGGGATCCGATGAACTTTGAGTTTATGATCAGATCTATATCCATGAATATTATTTGAGTCTTCTTTGATCCCTTATATGCATGATTACTTATAGCCTCGTATTTCTTCTTCAAATCTTTGGTTTAGTTAGGCCAACTAGATCGATTTTTCTTGCCATGGGAAGAGGTGCTTTGTGATGGGTTCGATCGTGCGGTGTTCTTTCCCAGTGACAGAAGGGGCAGCAAGACACGCATGTATCGTTGCTGGATAGCGGTCGATGTATGGAGTAATAGTAGTAGATGCAGGCAGGAGTCGGTCTACTAATCTTGGACGTGATGCCTATATAATGATCATTGCCTGGATATCGTCATAATCATTTGATGTTCTATCAATTGCCCAACAGTAATTTGTTTACCCACCGTATGCTATTTTCTCGAGAGAAGCCACTAGTGAAATCTACGGCCCCCGGGTCTATTCTTTATCTTATTTGCTTTCCGATCTATTTTTATTCGCTTTTATTTTTAGATCTATTATACAAAAAACCCAAAAATACCTTGCTGCATTTTTTGTTATTTATTTTATTTTGCATTTTATCGAGATCTATTTATCCAATCTACACAATTTTTATCCCGTCAACTTCATAATTTCTGGCACCGTTGCCCATAGAGGGATTGACAACCCCTCCTAATCAAGTATTTGTTATTTGTGTGCAGGTACCGTTTACATAGTGTTGCTTCGTTCTCCTACTAGATTGATACCTTGGTTTCATAACTGAGGGAAATACCTACCATAGCTGTGCTGCATCATCCCTTCCTCTTTGGGGAAATACCGACGTAGTTCAAGCGACATCAATCACCCAGTTATGAAGTGACGTTTGATAACCCACAAAGTATTCTTTTGGTATTTAGGAGTGGCATGATCTCATGGTCTAAGGAACAGATACTTGACATGAATAAAGTTGTAGCAACTAAACTAAGTGGCATGATCTGATGCTAAGCTTACGGTTGGGTCTGTCCATCACATCATTCTCCTAATGATGTGATATTGTTATTAAATGACAACTCATGTCTATGGTTAGGAAACCTTAACCATATTTAATCAACGAGCTAGTCTAGTAGAGGCTTACTAGGGACACTGTATTCATTTATGTATCCACACATGTATTAAAGTTTCCGGTCAATACAATTATAGCATAGATAATAAACATTTATCATGAACAAGGAAATATGATAATAACATCTTTATTAATGCCTTTAGGGCATATCTCTAACAATTGAAAACTCTAAGAAAACATCGTGTTGCGATTGGATACACTCTGGATGATCTCTAGGGCATTAGCCAGACTATGTGTCAACATAAAAGCAATATGGAGCCGGATGCTAATCTTGTTGTTGACCATCAACATCGCTTAAATCCTAAGATGAAGGAAGTGGTAAGAAATGAAATACTAAAGCTTCTGGAAGCAGGTATAATATATCCTATAGTTGATAGTAGATGGGTAAGTTTTGTTCATTGTGTCCCTAAGAAAGGTGGCATTTATGTTGTTCCTAATAAAAAAATTATCCCGCAAAGAGTTGTTACCGGTTATAGGATGGCTATAGATTTCAGAAAGTTAAAAGGCTAATAAAAAAGACCATTATACTTTGCCTTTTATTGATTAAATGTTAGAAATATTACCTAGGCACACACACTTCTACTTTCTCGATGGTACTCTGGTTTTTCTCAAATACATGTTCATCCTGAAGATCAAGAGAAACTACATTTACTTGTCCTTTTGGAACTTTTGTTTATAGATGTATGCCTTTTGGTTTATGTAATATTGCACCTGATACATTTCAATGATGCATGACTGCTATATTTTCTGAGTTCTGCAAAAATATTGTTGAAGTTTTCATGGATGATTTCTCTGTATGTGGGACTTCTTTTGATGACTACTTCCACAATCTTGACAAAGTTTTGCAGAGATGTGAGGAAACCAATCTTGTCTTGAACTGGGAGAAGCGCCACTTCATGGTAAATGAAGGTATAGTCCTTGGTCATAAAATCTCTGAAAGAGGCATTAAAGTAGACAAATCTAAGGTTGATGCCATTGGGAAAATGCCATGCCCCAAAGATATCAAAGGTATAAGAAGTTTTCTCGGTCATGCTGGTTTCTATAGAAGGTTTAAGGACTTTTCTAAAATTTCTAGACCTCTTACTAATCTTCTACAAATAGATGTTCCTTTTGTTTTGTATGATGATTGCGTAAATGCCTTTGAAATTCTTAAGAAAGCTTTAATTACTGCTCCTATTGTTTGACCACCTGATTGAAATTTACCCATTGAAATTATGTGTGATGCTAGTGATTATGCTGTAGGGGATGTCCTTGGCCAAAGAGTTGATAAGAAATTGAATGTTTATTCATTATGCTAGTAAGAATTTGGACCATGCCCCCAAAAAATATGTTACTACTCAGAAAGAATTTTTAGCAATTGTTTTTGCTTGTGATAAGTTTAGACCTTACATTGTTGATTCTAAAGTAACTATTCACACTGATCATGCTGCTATAAATATGGTTAATAAAGATGCTAAGTCTAGGTTGATTAGGTGGGTTCTTTTATTACAAGAGTTTGATTTGCATATTGTTGATAGAAAGGGAGCTGAAAATCATGTAGCTAATAATTTGTCTAGGATGGAAACCATTCTTGATGACTCAATTCCTATTAATGCTTGTTTACCTGATGAGCAATTAGCTATTACAAACTCTTCCTCTTGTGATAACCCTTGCTATGATGATTATGCAAATTACATTGTTGCTAAATATTTGCCACCTAACTTTACATATCAATAAAAGAGAAAATTATTCTTTGACCTAAGACATTAATTTTGGGATGACTCACATTTATATAAAAAAAGGGTAGATGGTATTATTAGGCGTTGTATACCTGGACATGAGCAGGAACAAATTTTGAGGAAGTGTCACTTCAGTCCACTTGGAGGACACCACGCCGAAGACGGAACTGCACACAAGGTATTGCAATCTGGTATTTATTGGCCTAATCTCTCTAAAGATGCTCGTAAATTTATCATTTCTTGTGACGAATGTCAAAGAGTTGGTAATATGTAGACGTTAGGAATTTCCTATGAATTATTCTCTTGTCACTAAACCATTTGATGTTTGGGGTTTTGATTATATGGGACCTTTTCCTTCTTTGCATGGTAACACTCATATCCTAGCTGCTGTTGATTATGTCACTACATGGGTAGAAACTATCCCAACTAAAAGTGTTGATCATAAGACTTCTATTGAAATGCTTAAAGATGTTATCTTTGCGAGGTTTGGTGTCCCTAGATATTATGGCTGATGGTGGTTCACATTTTATTCATGGTGCTTTCAGAAAAGGTTAGTCGAAGGCCCAAACATCAAATGGTTCAATAACAAGAGAACAATTCATAGGTAATTCCTGACGTCTACCAATATTACCAACTCTTTTACATTCATCACAAAAAAGGATAAACTTATGTGCATCTTTAGAAAGAGTAGGCCAATAAAAAGTAGATTGCAATACCTTGTGTGCAGTTCCGTGTTTAGCGTGGTGTCCTCCAAATGGACTGGAGTGACACTTCCTCAAAAATTCCTGCTCATGCCTAATAATATCATCTACCCTTGTTTGTATAAATGTGGGTCATCCCAAAAGTAATGCCTTAGGTCAAAGAATATTTTTTTCTTTTGTTGATATGTAAAGTTAGGTGGCACATATTTAGAAATGTAATTTGCATAATCAACATACCAAGGATTATCATGAGAGGAAGGGTTTATAATATCTAATTGCTCGTCAGGTAAACAAGCATTAACAGGAATTGAGTCATCAAGAATGGTTTCCATCCTAGACAGATTATCAGCTACATGATTTTCATCTCCCTTTCTATCAACAATATGCAAATCAAACTCTTGTAATAAAAGAACCCACCTAATCAACCTAGGCTTAGCATCTTTACTAACCTTTTAGAAACCATAGAGTAGCATCACTTATCATCCTCAGCCTAGTGGGAAAGTTGAATTAACTAATATAGAAATTAAATTAATCTTGCAAAAGATTGTTAATAAATCTAGAAAGAATTGGTCTAAGAAACTGGATGATGCACTCTGGGCATATAGAACTGCTTATAAAAATCCTATGGGAATGTCCCCATATAATATTTTATGGGAATCATGCCATTTACCTCTTGAGTTAGAGCATAAAGCCTATTGGGCAATTAAAGAACTTAATTATGATTTGAACCTTGCTGGAGAAAAATTGGTTATTTGATATGAGTTCTCTAGATGAATGGTGAACTGAAGCTTATGAAATTCCAAGTTGTTTAAAAAAAAGTTAAATGATGGCATGATAAAAGAATGCAAAAACAAGAATTTAACATTGGTGATAAAGTTCTTTTATACAAGTCTCGTTTTAGGCATTTTGTAGGCAAACTTCTTTCCAAATGGGAAGGTCCATATATCATAAAAGAAGTTTACCGCTCTGGAGTTATGAAAATAAATAACGCCGAAGGAAACAACACCGAAGGAAATAAAACCAAAGGTGGTTAAGGGGCAAACTTAAACATTATATTGCATGTAATACCATTAACATAGATTTGGACGTTATTCAAGTAATTACACCAGAAGAGTTCATCGAAGAAATCTTCCAGAAAACTCCAAAATCCTGAAAAAGGAATAGGTAAGTGGTACGGTAAGTAAACCGACTCTAAATATTCAAAAAAAATCTAGTGGTTTTAGAATATATAAGAATTTTTGGGAAAAAGAAGGAGCCGAGGCGGTGTCCGGAGGCCCCCACATGGGCTGGGGGCGCGCCCTACCCCCTTGGGCGTGCCACCTGGTCGTGTGGGGGCCTCGTGCACCTTTCGACTCTGTCTTCGGCCCGTTGCTTGTTTCGATGGTAAAAATTCCTATAAAATCCAAAGACGTTTTGATCTGCGTATCCCACTTTTCCCCACTGTTTTCGTTTCGAGTTGTTTTTTGCTAGGTTCGGAGGCCGAGTTCACCATGTCTTCCTCCTCCTTCAGAAGCGGGGACGGTGATGATTGGCGGTTAAAGGAACAATCAAGAGTTGCTGGAGGATGTTGAGATGGATGCCGGACCGGAGGACTCTGAGGAAGCTTCGGCACCAGAACCTACATCGAAGACCCTCACTAGCAGCTCCACCACTCGAGTCTCATCAAGGACATTAAAGACATCAAGGATTCATACGGGTGATATGGTACTAACGGGCTCCCCCCTCAAAGAGGCCCTCAGCCAGGTTATGCAAGAATCTTTTTCACAACCTTGTTCACAAGTATGGAGTTGAGAATACTTTCTGTATGCATATACCCTTTAATTGGGACATCTCCTTCTATTACCATTGTTCCAAGTCTACTAGCTCAGGACTCCTACCCGAATCTGCCGGATTTAGCTCTGACACCGGGTGACGGGCTCTCCCATAGTTCGGGCTTTTGAATGAGTTGGCTGGAGCATGAATTCAATATGGTATCAAAGCCAAGGCTTGGCTCTTGAGTTCAAGACCTTGCCAATGCAGTATTAAAATAAAAGATCCTACGGCCTATATTGATCCCACGTCTAAGAACTAAATAAGCCTAGACATGAGGGGAGTGTTGAAATATATTGCTTGTCTCTCTTCATCAGTTCAGACTGATGGGTGAACTGGTTAGATGCATACAACTTACAACCAAGAGGTTTAGGGTTCAAAACCCAGTAAACGCAATAAATAATTGCAGCCTGCCCCCACTTCCGCCGCCCAGGTCATATAGCTTCAAAGGAGCATAGACGTGAGGGGAGTGTTGGAGTATAATGTCTGGCCCTCTCCCATAGTTCAGACTTTTAGAGCAACTAACTCGTGCATGAATTCAATAATTGTTGCCGATGTTGCCTTTGTTGAGCCGTGACCGCCTGAAAGCGATGCGGATGGCGACCTCCTCCACATCGTCCGGCTCCGCATCGCGCAACAGTCTCGAGCAGCCGTCGGAGCCGTCAGATTCACCACCGGAGCCGGTGTTGCTGTCGTCGAAGCGAAGGGGGAGGGGGAGGAGTGGGAGTGGAGTAGACGGAGAAGGGAGTAGTGTGGACAGACAAATTGACTTCAGTCTAGGGTTCGGGCGATGGGGATATCTGTGGGGGCCAGGGTGGGCCAGACCGACGTGGCACACACGCCCGGCGCGCCCCATATCCTCCCTAGATTTGGGTCGAATATGAGGGGTGCCGAATAGCCCGGACGTTTGATGCCGGTTTGAGCCGTCTAGATGGGTCGGTTTTTTTTGACTGATCAGTCACCCGTCCATCCGTCCGCGTGTTTGGGGTTGGCTTGACGTGTCCTCCTATATATGCTCTAAGCAGTGGGGTGCAATGATTCTTTTCATTGTAAGTGGATTAGCAGCTACTGTATGTAAACTCCGACGCATCATGAGGCCATGATTGAGCGCCTTTCGCGCGTTCGCTTCTTGTTAGGACGATGTGCAATGCACGCTTCCTAAGGGATAACGCTGTCAATCCAAAAAGATCGATCATACGCGATGACAGGCGAGCAGTTGCCGCCACCGCTGCGGGGCTCTCTCAGGCGGGCGCATTGCATCGTAGGGACACAAGAAGCGGTTAAAAACGCGAAACCCCGGCCGGCGGTGCCCGTGGAGCATGGACCCCGCCCACCGTTGTTGGTGACCGGGACAGCGACGGCGAGGAGAGTTGACGGTGGTGGTGCGCGTGCCAGCCATTCATGTCACAATTATCGGGCCCAAAAAGCGCCTCGAACTCCACGCGCGCTCGTCGGAATCATCCCGCTCGGATTCGAAACACCAAGCAAAAAGCCGCGACCAAAAGGTAAAACCCCACTGCGCTGCCTTCCCACGCTTGGCTGCAGCCGCTGCTGCACACTCCCAGTCCCTGTTCCACCACCTTCTGCACGTCCGTGTCACCGGGTGGGTGCGTGCGACGATTAGCTACAGATTAATCGCGAATCCAGGCGCGCCGATTAACATAACCTTTCCTCCCATCATCACGCCCAAAAGGCCCTCGAAAGCTATGCGTCCGTGCTTTAGTAATTTGTTCGTTTGTTACAGGCTTTACTTGCTTACCAGTTTGGGCTTTGGGCTTTATGCTTTCTACCGTTGCCTGCACTGTGCGCCAGGCACCACCATCACCATGTGCGGCGCGGCGCGGTGCGGTGCCTCCTCACTCCGTATTTAGGGGCTGTTTGGATCGCCACCAATACTAGCCCTGCCAAAAAGTTGGCTCGCCCACGTATTTTGGTGGCCGTTTGGACCGGCGCCTCAAATTGGCTCGCCCAGCGCGTCCTGCGTCCCTCCATGTTAATCGCGCCAATTCGTTGGCGAGTCGCGGGCGCGGAAATGCTCCGCCAAAATATTGGCGCGGTTGTTTGGTGGGCCCTGCCCAGTGCATGCAGCAGAATATGTTGATTTGTCAGCAACCAGCAGTGCTTTTCCACTCTATAAATACGTAGACCCGTGCGTGATTAGCAGCATGCATCAATCTAGATTAAAAAAATGCATGATGTATGCTGCTGCGGACAATTAACTATTAGCAGCTTACAAGTGCAACAATGACTTACACTATTATTTTGACGAATTTATTTTCACATCGATTTCATCTAAGTTTTGATCTATATATTTTCTTAATTTTAAACAGTAGATGCATTTAAATATTTTCATAACTAGTATGATCATCATGAGGTTCAGATGGTCGCAAACCAAACAAAACAAAGATCCCATTTGCCAAAATTTTGATGGATATAATGGTCACAATCCAAACAACAACAACTTGCCAAAATTTTGGTCATGCCCATGCTTTGGTCATGCCAAAGTTTTGGTGGGGCTAGCTGGGGCTCAAACCAAACAGCCCCTTACTCGCACCACTGGCTGTCGCGCCACGGCTACTTGTTCGAGCTCCAGGGACCAGACGGTAGCACAAGCACAAGCGACGAGGAGTAGGACAAGTGCTGTGGAAGGAAGAGATGGGAGCTTCCAGCGTGCAATGCTCCTTGCTCGCGTTGCTCCTCTGCTCCTTGCTCGTGCACCCGTCGCAAGCTTCCAAGGTACGTGGACTAGAATTATCGATGTCTTCACGTCACGTAAGTGAGTATAGTATAACGTTGCGTTTACTTGCGGCGATGGGGTGCTCAGCTGCATGAGGAGAAGGTGCCGTTGAGCTTCATCGTGCCGGGCCCCTCGCCGGTGCTGTCGCCGCTCTCCGCGCCGCCTCCGGTGACCGGCGCCGACGACGACGAAGGGATGAGGCCGAGGCTGCCGACGGAGCGGTGGAAGCGGGGCCGGGGCGAGGAGAGGCGGGCCCGTGGTGGCGCGCACGCACCGGCGCCGGCGCTCGCGCCGTGGTCGGCGGGCCCGGCGCGCGCGCCAGCCCCATCCTACGCGCCGGCGCCGGACTCCGGGAGCGGGGCGCCGGTCATCGAAAGCAGCCCCGCCGTGCCGGTCCCGCGCGGCGTGAGGGACACGGCCACCATCCTGCCCATGCCCGCGCCCGGCGTCAAGCGGCAGGTGCGAGTGCCGCCGGTTGCACCACCCACGTCCTCTGCTTTACCTCCCTTTTGCTTCTTTTCATGCTCCGTCAACCTCCTTTGATCTGCTCCCACATTTCACTCACCATTCCGATTTTCCTGTTCTCTCTTTGACATTTTGATTCATCTTTTGCAGGATGTGGGCGGAGCTGCTTTGGCTCGGCCCGGTATGGTGCCGCTGGTGGTAGGGTTCGTCATGATGGCGTCTTTAGGAGCTTTATGCTAGAAGTTTTCCTTCTTTGATCTGTAGTAGTAGTAGTAGCCAGTGTAGCAGAGTCGATGAAGCTTTTCATTTTTCTTCTCCTTTCTCGCTGTCTTCCGGTGATCCTGCTCTAATCCTCTGTAAACAAAGCTCGTCCTCCTTTGTTTTGGCCACCTTCTTTGTCTTCCTTTCTGCTCCTAGGCTAAAAGTCGCTGCTTTCTTCCGTGGATGGCACACCACATGCCATGCCATGCGCACGATAAAGTACTGCGTGGTATTCGTGGCAGAAAGCGAAAAGGAAAAAAAGCTGCGTGGTAGTATGGGTACATGGTATACCGATGCATATTCTTTAGCCAGCCCAAGGTGTGAATAGCAAAATGGAAATCTTATCTGGCTTACGTTCGCTCGAAGAGGATGACAAACGAATCCCTTTTTATGGCAGTTTTAGTTTTGAGAAGAGATCAACGGTGACAGTTTTAAACGAAAAAATTGTCTTCTCTAACAGAAACTATTATGTTGTTTTGAAGAAGCTGTCATCGCTCACAAATAAAACTAACAGCGAAATCGTTCACAAATGTTACCCCTACCGGCGAACGTTCGCCAGCTAAGGGGTCCATAGCAAAAACTAGGACTGTAATTCCAACTCAAACTCATTATTGAGGAAATCATTAACTGGTAGCTGCTTGGTTGGCTAGCAAGTAAGGGAATAATAGGTTAATTGTCAAGTTAATCAATTAATCGGCCGATTAATCAGTTTATCGGCTACTCGGTGACCCTACGAGTAGGGATTAATCGGCAAGTTAACTGATTAAACATACGGATTTTTTTAACATGGCTCAAACTGTGTGGATAGTAAATATTTTGGTGTTCAGTAAAATTATTGAAATTCAACTAATTTCATCAACATTGTGACACCCCCGACTCAATCATGCACTAATCATACACGCAAATGCACACGATCAAGCCTAAGGACTCACGGGAAGATATCACAACACAACTCTAAAACATAAATAAAGTCATACAAGCTTTATATTACAAGCCAGGGGCCTCGAGGGCTCGAATACATAAGCTTGCGTACAAGCGTCAGCAGAAGCATCAGATATCTGAGTACAGATATAAAAGAAAGCACAGAAAGGCCTTTAGAAAGGCGGGGCAAAATAAAACACTACGATCGAAAGGCGTAGGCCTCCTGCCTGGGACCCTCCGATCCTACTCCTGGTTGACGGCAAGCTCGAAGCAGTAACCACCCTCGGGGTAGTAGTAGTAGCGATCGTCGGCGGGGCAGCTGTCTCAGGGGCTCCGTCATCTGGTTGCATCAAAAGGGTATGGGGGAAAAAGAAAGCAAAATAACCGTGAGTACTCATCCGAAGTACTCAGCAAGTAAGGATCTACACTACATATGCAACATTATCAAAGGAAGGCTGTATATATGGACTGGGCTGCAGAAATGCCAGAATAGAGAGGAGGCCTAGTCCTATCGAAGACTAGCATCTTCAGAGGTCTTGCAGCATTAGAAGAGAGTAGAACAGTACAATATAAGGTAGCAGTAATGATATCAACCTCACCCAGAGATCCTTACTCGACTCCCTGCGAGAAAACAATCCCAGAGCCATACAGTCATCAACCTCGTCCTGAGATCCCTTCTCGACTCCCTGCGAGAAGCAATCCCAGAGCCTCATATCCAGGTCTCATCTCAAGTTCTAGCTGTATCGATCGGGATACAACTCTGAGTGTCCGTTACCGTAGGACAGGCTATCGATAGATGTTTTCTTCCCTGCAGGGGTGCACCAACTTACCCACCACGCTCGCTTAACTCCGGCCGGACACACTTTTTCGGGTCATGCCCGACCTCGGCCAAACGACACACCGCAGCCCTACCTAGAGCTCAGCAGAGAGGTCCCCGCTGGTCTACATCCTAAGCGCAAGGGGGTCTTGGGCCATCGCCCCTCGCCCTCCGGGTCGTTGCGCACATGGCTCAGATCCAAGCACCACCTCTGTCGTGAATGGCGCCAATCACTCCATGCCGCACTACTGAACTGGACGTCTGACAGAGCTTTCGGCTGATGCATACGATGCAGAACGCCCATACTATGCCCATGTGATGGTTAGTGCTATCGGGCCAGAGGCCCACTCGAATCAAATATCCAAATCGTTAGTACCTTGGGGGTGCGGTAACGAGCAGAGACTCACGATCGATGTGACCCCGTTGCCCCGTCTCGAGGACTTACGGCAAGGGCCAAGAATGCCCGGCCACGCCTCGTATTCATCACTCGGGCACCATACAGGCAACCCGTCTTCACATCACACGCGGGTACCCCTCAGGGTCGACCCGCCTTCCAAGTAACAGTGTAAAGTCCAATTATCCGTGTGTCCATAACATCAGGGGAATCCGAGGTATCACCCTCGTTGGATTCCTACTTGATGTGTCCGTCAAGGTGAACTCGGAGGAATCACCCTCGATGGATTCACACTTGATGTGTTGCACGACAGGGTCGTTACCGGAAGTGGTGAAGGAGGAATCACCCGCGATGACCACAACCAAATAGCTACTCTACAGAGTTAACATCAGGAGTGCTATACGAGGTATCACCCTCGGCACTCGATAGTAACGCTGCAGTGTCGTTACAACTAAGGGGGGTGATGTGCGGTGCCGGGGCCTGGTCTTTAATCCCATTGATCGGGTCTTTGGATAATCCAGCGGGGCAGTCGGGACTAGTGGGGTCACTGATAGGTCTCTACCCAGCCTATACTAAGCAGTTTAGGATAAGCAGGTAAGGTTTCAACAGCAGGTTACATTAAACATGCTATGTATCAGAATAGGTAAAGCAGTAGCAGCAGCAATTCTAATGCAAGCATGATAAAATAGAATGGGCGATATCGGTATGCTCAAGGGAGGGGGGGCTTGCCTGGTTGCTCGGCGGCAAAGGCAAGGTCGTCAATGGTGGCGTCGATCTCCGGAGCTGCGTCAGTACCGGGAACTGCGTCAGGGTCTAACGAGAGAGAAGAGGGGAAGGAAACAGATAAATACACAGCAAACAAGTGCTACACAATGTATGACATGACAACAAGCAGTGTCGGGTGTGTCCTAACATAAGGTTGCACGTCACCGAGGAAGGGGGAACCCATCCGGGAATGTTTTCCCGGTTCCGGACATTTGTCAAACAGATGACCAGAGGGGAACGGTTCCATGTTCGGATAGTTAGGGACGTGTGACTGACGAACGTACCATGTATTCGGATTCATCTCGAAATTCTGAGCAACTTTCATGTACAAAGTTTTTCGATCTGAGCTACGGATTAATTTATATGATTTTCTAAAAAAATTATTAATTTCTGGAATTTCTGGATTTAATTAATTCAACATTATCCAGAACAGTACAGGATGACGTCATTGTGACATAATGCTGACGCCAGCAATCAACGGTCGGCTGACCAGGGTCAAATCTGACCTGTGGGTCAAGTGGGACCCACATGTCAGCCTCTGATTAGTCTAAACAGAGTTAATTTTAACTAATTAGCTAATTAAGCTACTGGGCCCACTTGTCAGCGAGTAATTAGTGATTAATTAACTAATTAATTAATTAACATATTTTATTTATTTTAAAACGTTTTTAAGGGGGTGGGGCCCGCGTGTCAGTGACACGGGTTGCCCAGTCAGTAGTGCTAACTGGTCAACAGACCCCACGGGGCCCAGTGGCAGTGGCACCGGGGGGGGGGGCGTCCATGTCGGCACCGACCGGCGACTCGACGCCGGCGACCGAAACCAACGGCGGCGCGCGTCGGGAGGGCTCGGGTTTCACGCACAGGGCACGGGGAGGAGCGTGGCTAGGCTCTTTCGAACGGCAAGACCACGACGAAGCATTTGGTGGCGGTGGCGGAGGTTGCCGTGGCCGGAGATGAGCGCTACGATGGTGACGGCGGACGACGGCGTTCGGGTGGCGAAGAAGGCGCAGCAACAGCACGCGCGCGAGCAAGCTAGCTACGCCGCGAGGCCCTACGCGAAGCGGGGAAGTTAGTGGACACGGCCACGGGACCAATTGGTCACCGACGACACATCGGCGACGAGCTCCGCGGCGTCCAGCACGGCCATGGGTGGAGCGGCAGCTACGGCGAGGGGAAGAGCACAGGGGAAGAGGGAGAGGGAGGAGGGGCTCACGTAGAGCCTGCAGATGTGCTAAGGTGGGCCTGGGGAGGACGGACGGCGACGAATTGAGGCGGCGATCACCGGCGGCCGAAGGTTGAAGATGACGGCGTCGCGGGCGTAGCGGTGGCTCCCGGCTCCAACGCGTCGGTGTAGATGGCGTAGCCGAGGCCGGCGAAGCTCGTGGACACGGAGAGTCGACTAGAGGGGCACGGTGGTCGTGGCTACGCCGGAGCCATGGCGGCGGTGGCGCTCGGGTGTGATGGGGAGGCGAGGGAGAGCGAGAGAGAGTGAGCCAGGGAGAGCCAGGGGGGTGCGGGAGAAGCTCTTTATCCTCCCCTGCGAGCGCGACGCACTGTCGACCGCTCGGAGGGGGGCCTGGCTGCGCGCGCTAGGTGCTCGACAGCGCGCGACATGAGCAGTGCGGGAGGAGGGAGGTGGCGCTGCGTGGGCTGGGCCGGGCACTGTGGCCACTTAGGCCCAGTGCTGTGGGCCTTTTTCTTTTTTCTTTATTTCTCTTTCTATGTTTTTCTTTTCTTTTCTGTTTTGTCTTTTATTTTTACTCCAAATGACTTTTGTAAAATATGGCACTTGCCCATATAACATCAGTGCAATATCCAACCCTGGTAGAAAATGGTTTTGGGGCCAAATGTTTTCACATGGATTTTATTTAAATAAAAAGGTACTAACCAACTCTGTTTTCCTACTATTAGAGTCACTTAGTTAATTTATTAATTGTTGATTATAATTTTATAACAGTCTCTGGAATATTTGCTATTTATTGAACATTTTAGTTTCTATGTTAAGCAACTTTTATTTTCCACTTTCATTTAAATTTGAGTTTTGACTTAGGAGTTGAAATGCAATATGATGCTAATGATAATCATGCACTGTTAAACATGCTGACTTGTCATTATCAAAAGTGATTACTGTGGCGTAACCTCTGGGGGTGTTACAAATCTCCTCCACTAATAAGAATTCTCGTCCCGAGAATTAAGAGGAAGACTGAAAGAAAGCGGGGTATCTTTGGAGGTTGTTTCGAAGAAACGTCCGGAGAATCTTGAACGACTGGAATGTTTCCGATCCCCTCAAGCGGAGAAGCGTTCAACGCTTTCAAGGTGTTTATTTTGGAGTTATCTGGGCACGGTAATTCACTAGTCCGGATGACTAACGGAGTATGTATTTCCTCATAATGAAGGTCATGCATGAATGCAAATTTTTCAGAGATGAATGAATGTGATGCTGCTGAATTAAATAAAACAGAAGCAGGTACTGAGTTAACGAGAAGGGTACCCAATTCGGTGGCAGGTTGATCCTGGACTTGTTCAATATCAATGTTGTAAGCGTGTCCACGTCCATATGTTTTTCGCTTCTGTGTTGAGCCCGAAGATGAGCCAACATCACGATAGCGCTTCTGCGAGTCCTTATGCTTCATTTGAGCGGTCTCAACCAGAATAGCCTTGTTCACAAGAGTAGAAAAGTCGTTGCAGTCTTGAGCAGCAAGTGCAAGCTCGATGTCTGGGTGGAGTCCATTGCGGAACTTCTCTTGTCTACGGGCATCTGTGGCGATGTCTTCTTCAGCATAGCGGGACATGTCAAGGAATTCCCGCTGATAAGCTTCGACAGTCTTGTTACCCTGAGTGAGGTTGCGGAACTGGGTTTTCATCCGGTCCATAATTCCTTGAGGAATATATCGGGCACGGAAAGCAGCCTGGAACTCAGGCCAAGTAACGGCTGTTCCAGCAGGCAGTGTACGTTTGTGGGTGTCCCACCATTGAGCTGCGGGACCCTTTAAGAAAAAGGACGCGAAGGCGACAAAGTTGGCAGGGGAGACATTTGCAGACTCCATCTCGTGAGTGATATCGCGAATCCAGTCATCAGCATCCAGTGGCTTCTCAGAGTTGCGGCAGAGTTATTGAAGGAGGGTTCTGGTTCTGGTTGTTCAGATGCGGGAACTGAGCCATAATCCCAGTCATGAACTGGCGGTTGAGCTCGAATTGTTGCATCATCGCTGCCATATAGTCTGGCGGTGGTGGGCGTTCAGGGGCACGACCACGACCACCTGGTCTAACCATCCTGCTAAGTATCAACAGGGGGCAGCTTAGTAAAAGAAATTGCGAGTGTCTAGCGACAAGCATGATGTAACTCGACAACAATTAAGCAGTGTAACAGATACATAATAGTAGTCAATTAAGACATACAGATCCATACACAGAGTCGGGTACATGCGAATAGCATAACGACGCAAATTTAAAAACTAGACATGGTAGGCGGCGCGCAGGCATGCGGTAAGGAAGTACACCACGAGATATAGCAAATGCTAGATCAACGTCGGGAAGATCCACTGAAATGGGGTAGCTGCACGTGTGGACGACGAATGTTCGTCGCGGAAGGATCCTGTGCTCCATGTGCACTCTGATGCAGAACCCGGTCTCGAGCTGAAAGAAGAGGTCCACGTGGAGGTGCGTGACCTCCAACAGTAGGCCAATCAATACCAGCATACATCTGAGTCCTGCTCGGATAAAGGATGTGCTCCGGATGTATCCCTGCACGAATAGCGGGTAGCAACTGCGTCATAGCATCGTAGAGACGTGCTCGAGTGGCAACCAACTCGACGGCAAGAGCCCGAACAGTGCGATCCAGAGCCTGAGTGCACTGAATCAGAACGCGCGGGTCGTAGCGACGAGGCTCGTACGGGGCACAGATAGCTGTGTAGTATCTAGTAGTATCTCCAGTAGAGGCATACGGAATGTATCGGAACTCAGAAGCATCCAAGCTATCGCTGAACTCTCCTCAGAGACGTGCGATAGCAGAGTAGGCGGCATCATGTACTGCCATCTCAATCGTCACGCCGATACCGTGGAAAAGGTGCAGCTCAGTGTCTGAGTCATCGCGCAGATCATAGATACGAACATCAGCATGGTACTGCTCCTGGTTGAACTCGCGGTAATCCTCGTAGACCATGTACTCGGGGTACCAGCGGTAGCCCAGCCTGGTCAGGAGGGCGATCAGGACAGCTGGAAAACCAGGGGCACCACGAGCCCAAGTGCGAAGCACAAGCTGCGTTGTAGGGCGTGGTGGAAACAAATGATCCATCTGAAATAGAGGAAATTCAGGGTTGTCAAATGACAATGAGAAGTATAATACAACTCAGAGAGAAAGGTTAAACAAAACAATGGAAAGGAAAATGATTATCAGACTAATCAGATCAATGCTAAGGAATTAAGCACAGATATCCAGCTCTCCGGGTAGACGAGATTTACGAGATCCTAAGTGTCGGCGTTAGTAAAATTATTCAACCCGAATAGAAGAGAGATCAGAGTCCCAGAGTAAAGACGAGGAATAAAAGATCCTAATACCACCCAGTTGGCGACGTGGGCCCGTAAGCCACACAACCAAGTTAGTAAAACCGTTTTGGACCACTAGACTCAACTTCGGCCAAGGAGTTGGAAGGGGGGATCCTACAGTCAGTCGGCTCTGATACCAACTTCTGACGCTCCCGGCTCAATCGTGCACTAATCATACACGCAAATGCACACGATCAAGCCTAAGGACTCACGAGAAGATATCACAACACAACTCTAAAACATAAATAAAGTCATACAAGCTTTATATTACAAGCCAGGGGCCTCGAGGGCTCAAATACATAAGCTTGCGTACAAGCGTCAACGGAAGCATCAGATATCTGAGTACAGATATAAAAGAAAGCACAGAAAGACCTTTAGAAAGGCGGGGCAAAATAAAACACTACGATCGAAAGGCGTAGGCCTCCTGCCTGGGACACTCCGATCCTACTCCTGGTCGACGGCAAGCTCGAAGCAGTAACCACCCTCGGGGTAGTAGTAGTAGCGATCGTCGGCGGGGCAGCTGTCTCAGGGGCTCCGTCATCTGGTTGCATCAAAAGGGTATGGGGGAAAAGGAAAGCAAAGCAACCGTGAGTACTCATCCGAAGTACTCAGCAAGCAAGGATCTACACTACATATGCAACATTATCAAAAGAAGGTTGTATATGTGGACTGGGCTGTAGAAATGCCAGAATAGAGAGGAGGCCTAGTCCTATCGAAGACTAGCATCTTCAGAGGTCTTGCAGCATTAGAAGAGAGTAGAACAGTACAATATAAGGTAGTAGTAATGATATCAACCTCACCCAGAGATCCTTTCTCGACTCCCTGCGAGAAAACAATCCCAGAGCCATACAGTCATCAACCTCGTCCTGAGATCCCTTCTCGACTCCCTGCGAGAAGCAATCCCAGAGCCTCATATCCAGGTCTCATCTCAAGTTCTGGCTGTATCGATCGGGATACAACTCCGAGTGTCCGTTACCGTAGGACAGGCTATCGATAGATGTTTTCTTCCCTGCAGGGGTGCACCAACTTACCCACCATGCTCGCTTAACTCCGGCCGGACACACTTTTTCGGGTCATGCCCGACCTCGGCCAAACGACACACCGCAGCCCTACCTAGAGCTCAGCAGAGAGGTCCCCGCCGGTCTACATCCTAAGCGCAAGGGGGTCTTGGGCCATCGCCCCTCGCCCTCCGGGTCGTTGCGCACATGGCTCAGATCCAAGCACCACCTCTGTCGTGAATGGCGCCAATCACTCCATGCCGCACTACTGAACTGGACGTCTGACAGAGCTTTCGACTGATGCATACGATGCAGCACGCCCATACTATGCCCACGTGATGGTTAGTGCTATCGGGCCAGAGGCCACTCGACTTGCGGCAAGGGCCAAGAATGCCCGGCCACGCCTCGTATTCATCACTCGGGCACCATACAGGCAACCCGTCTTCACATCACACGCGGGTACCCCTCAGGGTCGACCCGCCTTCCAAGTAACAGTGTAAAGTTCAATTATCCGTGTGTCCATAACATCAGGGGAATCCGAGGTATCACCCTCGTTGGATTCCTACTTGATGTGTCCGTCAAGGTGAACCGGAGGAATCACCCTCGATGGGTTCACACTTGATGTGTTGCACGACAGGGTCGTTACCGGAAGTGGTGAAGGAGGAATCACCCTCGATGACCACGACCAAATAGCTACTCTACAGAGTTAACATCAGGAGTGCTATACGAGGTATCACCCTCGGCACTCGATAGTAACGCTGCAGTGTCGTTACAACTAAGGGGGGTGATGTGCGGTGCCGGGGCCTGGTCTTCAATCCCGTTGATCGGGTCTTCGGATAATCCAGCGGGGCAGTCGGGACTAGTGGGGTCACTGATAGGTCTCTAACCAGCCTATACTAAGCAGTTTAGGATAAGCAGGTAAGGTTTCAACAGCAGGTTACATTAAATAGGCTATGCATCAGAATAGGTAAAGCAGTAGCAGCAGCAATTCTAATACAAGCATGAGAAAATAGAATGGGCGATATCGGTATGCTCAAGGGGGGGGGCTTGCCTGGTTGCTCGGCGGCAAAGGCAAGGTCATCAATGGTGGCGTCGGTCTTCGGAACTGCGTCGGTACAGGGAACTGCGTCGGGGTCTAACGAGAGAGAAGAGGGGGAGGAAACAGATAAATACACAGCAAACAAGTGCTACACAATATATGACATGACAACAAGCAGTGCCGGGTGTGTCCTAACGTAAGGTTGCACGTCACCGAGGAAGGGGGAACCCATCCAGGAATGTTTTCCCGGTTCCGGACATTTGTCAGACAGATGACCGGAGGGGAATGGTTCCATGTTTGGATAGTTAGGGACGTGTGACGGACGAACGGACCGCGTATTCGGATTCGTCTCGAAATTCTGAGCAACTTTCATGTACAAAGTTTTTCGATCTGAGCTACGGATTAGTTTATATGATTTTCTAAAGTTTTTATTAATTTCTGAAATTTCTGGATTTAATTAATTCAACATTATCCAGAACAGTACAGGGTGACATCATCGTGACGTAATGCTGACGTCAGCAGTCAACGGTCGGCTGACCAGGGTCAAATCTGACCTGTGGGTCCAATGGGACCCACATGTCAGCCTCTGATTAGTCTAAACAGAGTTAATTTTAACTAATTAGCTAATTAAGCTACTGGGCCCACCTGTCAGCGAGTAATTAGTGATTAATTAACTAATTAATTAATTAACATATTTTATTTATTTTAAAATGTTTTTAAGGGGGTGGGGCCCGCGTGTCAGTGACACGGGAGTCCCAGCCAGCAGTGCTGACTGGTCAACGGACCCCACGGGGCCCAGTGGCAGTGGCACCGGGGGGGGCCCGGCCGTCCACGTCAGCGCCGACCGGCGACTCGACGCCGGCGACCGAAACCAACGGCGGTGCGCGTCGGGAGGGCTCGGGTTTCACGCACAGGGCACGGGGAGGAGCGTGGCTAGGCTCTTTCGAACGGCAAGACCACGACGAAGCGTTTGGTGGCGGTGGCAGAGGCTGCCGCGGCCGGAGATGAGCGCTACGACGGTGACGGCGGACGGCGGCGTTCGGGTGGCGAAGAAGGCGCAGCAGCAGCACGCGCGCGAGCAAGCTAGCTACGCCGCGAGGCCCTACGCGAAGCGGGGAAGTTAGTGGACACGACCACGGGACCAATTGGTCACCGACGACACGTCGGCGACGAGCTCCGCGGCGTCCAGCACGGCCATGGGTGGAGCGGCAGCTACGGCGAGGGGAAGAGCGCAGGGGAAGAGGGGGAGGGAGGAGGGGCTCACGTAGAGCCTGCAGATGTGCTAAGGTGGGCCTGGGGAGGACGGACGGCGACGAATCGAGGCGGCGATCACCAGCGGCCGAATGTTGAAGATGACGGCGTCGTGGGCGTAGCGGTGGCTCGCGGCTCCAACGCGTCGGTGTAGATGGCGTAGCCGAGGCCGGCGAAGCTCGTGGACACGGAGAGTCGACTAGAGGGGCACGGTGGCCGTGGCTACGCCGGAGCCATGGCGGCGGTGGCGCTCGGGTGTGATGGGGAGGCGAGGGAGAGCGAGAGAGAGTGAGCTAGGGAGAGCCAGGGGGTGCGGGAGAAGCTCTTTATCCTCCCCGGCGAGCGCGGTGCGCTGTCGACCGCTCGGAGGGGGGGGGCCTGGCTGCGCGCGCCAGGTGCTCGACAGCGCGCGACATGAGCAGTTCGGGAGGAGGGAGGCGGCGCTGCGCGGGCTGGGCCGAGCACTGTGGCCACTTAGGCCCAGTGCTGTGGGCCTTTTTCTTTTTTCTTTATTTCTCTTTCTCTGTTTTTCTTTTCTTTTCTATTTTGTCTTTTATTTTTACTCTAAATGACTTTTGTAAAATATGGCACTTGTCCATATAACATCAGTGCAATATCCAACCCTGGTAGAAAATGGTTTTGGGGCCAAATGTTTTCACATGGATTTTATTTAAATAAAAAGGTACTAACCAACTCTGTTTTCCTACTATTAGAGTCACTTAGTTAATTTATTAACTGTTGAGTATAATTTTATAACAGTCTCTGGAATATTTGCTATTTATTGACATTTTAGTTTCTATGTTAAGCAACTTTTATTTTCCACTTTCATTTAAATTTGAATTTTGACTTAGGAGTTGAAATGCAATATGATGCTAATGATAATCATGCACTGTTAAACATGCTGACTTGTCATTATCAAAAGTGATTACTGTGGCGTAACCTCTGGGGGTGTTACAGACATCTCATAGAAAGTGAAAACCGCGATGGCCTATTATGGACTTGTGGTCTGTCAGGCAACACACTCTTGTCATGTTCAAGGCCATGCATCCCCCTCCCCCCCCCCTCACCGCTTCTTCGCCGATGTTTACCACAACCGCTAGTGGGACATCTCACGTTCTACCTCCCCGTCCTTGTTTTTCCTCATGCTCTACACCATCTAGACGCCCTCATGGCAAGCCATTGAAGGCTACGACTAACTCGCCTTGCAGCTCGATAGATAGGAGGCCGCCAGACTATGGCAGATGGCGTATTCTACGTGATGCTCATTTTCATGGCGTTTGGCGCCACCAAGAACCGATTGTGTGTGCCTCCGTTCGGGGCCGACTAGCTCGACAACTATGGTGACCTTGAGGCCTCCTTCGTAGATCCTTAAGCACTAGGAAGCCAACAACCGGCACTTGTGCGTGGCTATGTGGGTCGCGGACCATTCGCAAGTGACGGCTCAAACGTCACGCGGGGAGCTCCTATGACACTACCTTCCGCGTCGGAAAGTAGCGTTGGCGCTCACACATGCCTGAGCGGGTCACGGCCCAGCAACACGATTTGCCCCCCGCTAGTCCTTGATGGTCGTTCGCTAGTGTTTTTTTTCATTTTTTGTGTTGTTGATTTGGTAGGAAAAACCAACCGATTTTTAAATATTTATGAAATCAATTTTTTTAAGGATTTTATAAAAAAGGTTCATCCATTGGAGAAAAAGTACATCGATTTTGGAAAAAAGATCATCAATTTAAAAAAATAAAAGATAGGAAAAAAATAATCAATTTTGGAAAAAAAAGTTGATCGACTTTAAAAAAATATCATTAATCTGATAAAAGTTCACAAAAATTGAAAAAGGTTCATCGATTCTGAAGAAAGAAAGTTCATGAATTTGATTTTTTTAATGCGCATTTAAGAAAAGAAACAAAAAAAGAAAGAGAAAAAACAAAGCGGAAATAACTATGTTTCTCGCGTTACATATAAAAGGAAAAGATAAAAAGCTAGCACAACAGGTCCGTCGACCAACTTGTTTAGTGAGTTTCGTACTGAACCGAACGTTGCGCGGTTCGAATCATTTTTGGGTTTAAAACAGAGAAAAAAAAGTAAGTGGGCTGGCCCACAACGGAGGGAGTGTGCGCCAAGTTGCACAATGCAGTATAACGGGCGCTCGCTGCTCGGTTGCCACCTCGTTCGTTGCTCTCTTTTTTGCGCATACTCGTTGGCTGCTTGCTATAAGGAAAATCTGTTGGCTCTGAAAGGAAAAGAAACCTGGTTTTGTAAAAAAAAAAGCCCGAGAATTTAAACAATGTAAAGAACAGTCAGCTGATTTTCTGAAAAAAAGCATATGAAGAAGTTCGTGAATTTGAAAACAGTTCATGAATTCTAAAAAGTTTGTGAATTTGGAAAAAACTTATGGATTTGAGAAAAAAATTGCTACCTCCAAAAGTTAATGAATTCAAAAAAAACATGAGTTGAAAAGTTACGAATTTGATAAAAAAATTGCAAATTTGAAAAAAGTCCAGAAACTTGAAAGCAGATCATGAATTTGAGAAAAGTTCATGAATTTGACAAAAAGTTCACGAATTTGAAAAACTATTTGCACATTTTGGAAAAGCTTACAAACTAAGAAAAAAATTCACGAATTTGAAAAAAACATGAATAAAAAAGGATAAAAAAACTAAAACCAAAGAAAACCCTTCCTTAAAATATAAGAGAAGAAATCACCATAGAAAACTCGAAATCACTAATTAAGGAGTACTCCTTGCAAAGATCACTCCCACCTTGTCAGGTCGTGACAAGTGGCACACTGCATGTGCGCCATTTGTCGCAACTGAGAGTTTTCTCTTTTTTCGTAGATTCATTTATTCAAAACGTTTTATCTCTTAAACTCTGCGTCCATATCTCGAATCGTTTTCATTGTTGGATTCCCCGTGTCAAAATCTTTAAAATTAGATACCATGTTGATAGGTTTTGATTAACTTTTCTTTCATGAAGAAAACCGGACGAGAAAAACCGAACCAGGAGCACGTTTTTTTTTCTTTCCCAAAAGGCACATGTTTTTTTCCCAAGAGGCATGCTTGTGCCTCTCGCGGAAGCAAATCCGTGCCTCCACGTGAAATAAATCTGTGCCTCTCGCGGAAGAAAAAAAACACGTTTTTTCTCTTTCGGAGAGACACGACAGTGCCTCTCGCGGAAGCAAATCCGTGCCTCCACGAGAAGTAAATCTGTGCCTCTCGCGGAAGGAAAAAAACATTTTTTTTCCTTTCCGAAAGGCACGACTGTGCCTCTCGCGGAAGCAAATCCGTGCCTCCATGAGAAGTAAATATGTGCCTCTCCGGGAAGGAAAAAAAAGAAAACACATTTTCCCCTTTTCGAGAGGCACGACCGTGCCTCTCGCGAAAGCAAATCCGTATCTCCACGAAAAGTAAATTTGTGCCTCTCGTGAAAGAAAAAAAACATGTTCAAATCCGTACCTTCAAGAGAAGTAAATATGTGCCTATCGCAGAAGGAAAAAGAAAAGAAAAAAAATGTTTTTCACGCAATTTATTTTTCAAAAAAAATTGGGTCCAAAACCTAAGAAAACGGGAGGAAAATCGGAAAGCCAAAAAACCCTGAAAACAAATCATCTAAATGCTAAAAACGAGTACCAAAAAAACCCGAAGGAAACGCTCAAAGCGCGATACGCGGCAGCGGCTGAAGCGCTCCAAGTGGCGCGCTTCCAACCCACCTCATGCGACCCTTACAGGGGCTCCGTGAGAAGTACTCCTCGATTAGTTTTTTTTCGAGACAACCTCAAGAAGCTTTTATTAAGTCGTCACAATATTTACAGGGACGAAAGGAAGATCTCCGGGGTGGCCCAGCCACACACGACGTCCGACCCCGAGAGATAAAGCATGCTTCGCTAAGTTGTGAGCTTCAAAATTTGAGCTCCTAAATTCATGGCTAAACTTACAAAAATTAAAGTCTAAAGAGTGGTGTATTATTTCATGTGCAATGGCTCCATAAGATGACGCATTGTCCTTCTTCAAATCCTGCACCACCTGTTTGCAATTAGATGCAACATGAATTCGCCTTTGATAGAGGTCCTCCTCTAGTGCCAAACCTTCCCTGATCGTAATAGCCTCAAGAATCTGCGGATCCGCCATATACCTCAAGGCCAGCACCGATGCACCGAAGAACAGTCCCTCTGAACTCCTGCAAATCGCCCCAACGACCCCAAATCTAGCGTGCCTTGGAACCGCAGCATCAACATTGATCTTTACACAACCTGCAGCAAGGGCCTGCCACTGGGTCGGCCTAGGAACTTTTACACCTCTTTTGTGTTGGTTCCCTTGTGTTGCTGTACTCTTCGATTAGTTGATCTCAAACTAGAAAACCAAGGAAACCTTCTTACGGTTCCCAAAACTAGTTGGGGGAGACTAAACGGGCCGGTCCGCTTAAAGGAAATGCAGGACCAAGCGGTGTGCGTCCCGGTACCATTACCCCTGTGGAGACGGTAGCATCTCGCTTCAAACAACCGTCAGAATGGGCTCGGCCAGCACAGACCACAAGCCTTCGGCGTTCTTTATTTTATCGGTTCTTTTCACATTTATGCTTTTGTTTCTTCTTTATTTTTTGCTTTTGCTTATATTTCAAAATATTCTAAATATATCTATTGTAAAAATCACTTTATATATAAATTTGAAAAATGTTAATCACACATTTGAAAATTTTGTCATGTAAGGAAAATTGTACGGTATGTATAACAGAAGGTAGACATCAAAACGTATATATGGCAAAAATATTAATTATATATTTAAAAAATGTAAACATGTATATGAAAAATATTCCTGATGTATACAAAAAATGTACAATGTGATGGCAAAGTTGAAATCAAAAGTTATATGTTTTGAAAATGTTAATTATGTATGTAAAAATGTTCATGATGTATAAAAAAAACTTACAATGTGCATGGAAAAATTAGACAAAAAATATGAGTTTAAAAAAAATATTAATCAAGTACTTGAAAATTGTTAAACGTGTACATAATGTTAAATCATTTACTTCAAAAAATCTAGATCCATCACAGGCCCACAGTTTGGCGACCGCGTTCGACATGCTGGCGTTGGCCCATGGGCGCCTCCAACGCACATTTCTTTGCCAACGCGACGCTTTATCAACATAGGCACCGCCTAAAAATTCAACATAGGGCGCCGAGGGGCAGCCTGCTCAGGAAGGCATTGGAGGTGCTCGTCGCCATCTTCCAGAAGAGGAACGCCGAGTTCACACATAATGACTCGGGCTTCTACAAGGTTGCAGAACTAGACCTGTCATTGGCGGCACAGCCAACATCAAGAGTTTTGGTTACTGGAAGAGATACCGCGCGATTACCGCATTTCTCGATACATGTCGAGAAAAGTATGTGGCGGCAAAAAAAAGTCAACTTTTTGAAATTTTATAAATTGAAGGACGCATGAATAGTTAAGTCTGCTCCTAAATATGGCCCACCTAGGCATGCAACTCAAAAGTCTCGTGTTCGACTTCCCCCCCTCCCCCCGAAAAAAAACTAAATTTGGAAGGTGGGGATCAAGTGCTAAGTAAATAGGAAATTGTTTGACTAATTTAATCCATAAACAAATCACTAACATGATAGTGACAGAATTAACAATATACTGATTCTGATCTAGACAAGCACGTACTATGCAAACAGTAGACACATCTACACATAATGCTAGTACTGCTAATGTAGAAATAAACATGAGCGGGATAATCGTGTTATACCCTCTAGTAGGCCAGGCAGAAGCCGCGGCGGCGGTGGCGGCAGCGGCGTCCTCGGCGGCCTTCTTGTCGGCCTCGAGCTTCTCGGCGGCGAGACGGTCGGCGTCGGACTGAGACATGGTGATGATGAAGGCGACGCGGACGTAGAGGAAGCAGACGAACGGAGGCGAGCAGTCGCGTAGTCGCTTCCCAAAAACCTATTCGCCCATGTCCCGTACATGATCCGGAGAGGCGGGGTTTCGGAGACCTGCTCTCCCGTCGACCATGTATGCGGCGGACGGGATGGAGTCACCGGCGGCGGCAGCAGCAAAGGAACGACAGTGGGCGGTGCGCGTGGAGCAGATGCGATCTGATCGTGGCGGGCGGCTAGGGTTAGGAGACGCCTCACACTTATATAGGCGCGACCGCGTGGAGAGACGTGGGCTTGACCCACGTCCGAGTCAGTGACAGCCCGTCAGAAACTCTCCGTTACTGACTGGCAAAAATAAGCGCGTAGGTGTGAGCTCGGCTCTGCTCATTCCCGCAACCCGCGGCGCGGCGGGCGGCGGAGGAGGAGTGCGCGAGGGCCTCTTCTCTTCTCAAACTCCAATAGCATGTGGAAGAGAAACCCTTATAAGGAGGTCCAACTCCTCTCCAACTTCCGGGGTGGGACTAAACTTCCCACTACACCTAGTGCCAACTAAACCCACATGGGCCCTTAGAGATTTTCAGAAATTGTTAGATGGGCCTTAGGCCCATCCTCATATTTCAACAATCCCCCACCAGATCTCGAGGGCCTATTGCGTCCTCTGTTCCAATTGTTGTTTCGATATACCAGTGTTTCAGTGAAGACCTGTTAAGGTTGAACTTCATCTAGAGCAAGTAGCTACACCCCTTCACAACTGAACAATGGACCATGCCTTGAATTGTCAGTTTGGCATAAAGAAGCTTCACCACATGTCTTACTAGTACTAGGCTGCCGAAGGCTGACCCCTCGGATGGAGCATATAAGTCACACTCCTGGCCTATTCACGAGGTTACTAGAGATCACCCCAAACTCATAGACTGTGACCAGCAGTCGGGCTCATATAGGTGTGTTCCTCCAAAGATCGCTCTGTAGGATAGCAACTTGCTTATATAAGCTTTGGAACACATTAAGACAATAGTCATCCTACCATACAGTATCGAGAGTATTGCATCTCCAACGAAGTGGGTTAGTATAGTTACTCTCCTCAGTTCACCACTGACTTGTTTTCCCAGGTCCTACTTCACGGGATCTCCGATCACATAGGTTGGGTTACCACCATGGCAACTCATGTGGGTCTCATACCCATCTCCCTCGATGCATTATCTATCACAACACGTGATAGCCCTTTTGTAAAGGGATCTGCCAGATTCTTAGCCGTTTGGACATACTCCAATGCTATCACTCCAGAGTTTCTTAATTTTCTGACAGCTTTTAATCTCATTCTTATGTGTTTATTGGACTTCATGTTGTCCTTTGAACTCTTCACCTTGGTGATGACAGTCTGATTGTCACAGTTCATAAGGATAGCCGGAACCGGTTTATCAACTAATGGCAAGTCCATCAAAAGATCTCGAAGCCATCCTGCTTCGACACCAGATGTGTCTAATGTTGTTAATTCTGCTTCCATTGTTGATCTCGTTAAGATCGTTTGCTTGCAAGACTTCCAGGAAACAGCGCCACCTCCAAGAGTAAACATATACCCAGTTGTGGCCTTCATCTCATTAGCATCAGAGATCCAATTCGCATCACTATACCCTTCAAGTACCAATGGGTATCTGGTATAGTGAAGTCCATAGTTCATAGTACCTTTCAGATAGCGCATAACTCTTTCAACAGCATGCCAATGTACATCACCCGGTTTGGAAACAAACCGGCTCAGTTTGCTCATAGCAAACGCGATGTCAGGCCTCGTTGCACTCGCTAGGTACATCAGTGAACCAATAATTTGAGAGTATCTCAGTTGATCTTTAGCCGTGCCTTCGAACTTTCGAATCAACACGCTAGGATCATATGGTGTTTGAGATGGTGTGCAGTCCGAATATCCAAAATGACTCAACACCTTCTCAACATAATGGGATTGCAGAAGTATAATCCCACCCTCATTATCTCTCAGTAGCTTGATGTTCAAGATAACATCAGCCACACCAAGGTCTTTCATCTCAAAGTTCTGAGATAGAAATGACTTGACCTCCTCAATGACTTTGAGGTTGGTTCCAAATATTAGTATGTCATCAACATACAAGCACAGTATAACTCCTTCGCCCCCACCATGGCGATAGTATACACATTTGTCATCTTCATTAACAACGAAGCTAACAGATGTCAGAGTTGTATTAAACTTATCATGCCATTGCTTAGGTGCTTGTTTCAGGTCATATAGAGATTTCAACAACCTACACACTTTTCCTTCCTGACCATCTATCACAAAGCCATCCGGCTGTTGCATGTAGATTTCCTCGTGTAGCTCTCCATTCAGGAAAGCCGTCTTAACATCCATCCGGTGGACGAGAAGACCATGCGAGGCCTCCAACGAGAGTAATACTCGAATGGTGGCCAGTCTGGCCACAGGTGAATAAGTATCAAAGAAATCTTCCTCTTCTTTCTGGTCATAGCCCTTGGCTACAAGCCTAGCCTTGTACTTTTCAATCGTACCATCGGGCCTAAGCTTATTTTTGAACACCCACTTACATCCCAATGGTTTGCAACCATAGGGACGCTCAGTGATCTCCCATGTCCCGTTAGCCATGATGGAATCCATCTCGCTACGGACCGCATCCTTCCAGTAGTCAGCTTCTGGAGAGGCATACGCTTCGAAGTGGGAGTATCATCCACGAGGTACACGAAGAAATCATCACCAAAGGTCTTTGCAGTCCTTTGTCTCTTCACCCTACCAAGGGTTTCCTCGTGATCCTCCTCAGGATTTTCATCATGTGTTTGTTCATAATAATCCATAGGAATGGCAGGCTCAGGAGTCTCCTCAGATTCCTGTCTAGAAGTGCTTTGCATATCTCTCATAGGAAAAATATCCTCGAAGAATGTAGCATCCTTAGACTCCATAATTGTACCGTCCTTCTGGTCAGGTACCTCAGATTTCACTACTAGAAATCTATAGCCAACGCTATTCTTAGCGTATCCCAAATTAACGCAATCCACATTCTTTGGTCCAAGCTTACGCTTTTGGGGGATTGGCACATTGACTTTCGCCAAACACCCCCAAGTACGCAAGTACGAGAGTGTTGTCCTTCTCTTCGCCCATTTCTCATAGGGAGTGATCTCATTATCCTTTGTCGAAACTTTATTCAGGACATGACATGCCGTCAATATAGCCTCCCCCCACCATGCCTTGGATAAACCCGATGTATCTAACATGGCATTAACCAAATCAGTTAGAGTACGGTTTTTCCTCTCGGCAACCCCGTTTGACTGGGGTGAATAGGGAGGCATCCTCTCATGAATAATGTCATGTTCCGCACAAAAGGAATCAAACTGACTCGAGAAGTACTCTCCACCACGATCTGATCGGACTCGTTTAATTTTCTTTTCAAGTTGATTCTCAACTTCTGCCTTATAGATTCTAAAGTAGTGTAGAGCCTCATCTTTAGTATTTAACAGATACACATAGCAATATCTAGTGGAATCATCTATCAATGTCATGAAGTATTTCTTTTCACCTTTAGTCAACACACCATTCATCTCACAAAGATCAGAATGTATGAGTTCTAATGGTGCCAGGTGTCTTTCCTCCGCGGCCTTGTGAGGCTTGCGAGGTTGCTTAGCTTGCACACATGAAAGGCACTTAGAACCTTTGGCTAAAGTGAAACTCAGGATTAAATCCAACTTAGCTAGCCGCGTCATAACACCGAAACTAATGTGACAAAGACGTGAATGCCAAACTTCAGATTCATTAACATTCGAATGAATATTGTTCATGACTTTATTACAAAAATCTACGAGGGAAAGGCAGAACATTCCTTCGCTCTCATAACCTTTTCCAACAAATAGTCCATATTTAGTAACAACTAATTTACTAGACTCGAAGACCAACTTAAACCCTTCTCTACATAGAAGGGAGCCACTAACGAGGTTCTTCTTGATGGCGGGGACATGCTGCACGTTCTTCAGCTGCACGATCCTCCCCGAAGTAAACTTCAGATCGACCGTGCCAACACCATGAACAGAAGCACTCGCGCCATTCCCCATCAATACGGACCCGTGGCCTGTGACCTGGTAAGAAGAAAACAATGAAATGTCAGCACACACACATGAACACCTGCACCTGTGTCCACCCACCAATCGGTGGGCTGAAACACTAAAAAAATAGTAAATAAATTACCGTACCCAGATGCACCATTCTCATTGTTGCCCACAATCATGTTGACAGACTTGGAGTCCTGTCCTGGCTTCTTGTACTTGTTTGGGCACTTGTTGGCCCAATGTTCAACCGAACCACAAGTAAAGCAGCCCTCATCCTTCTTATTCTTCTTGAAGGTCTTCTTGTCTTTCTTCTTAAAGTCGGTATTGTGTTGGACACCGTTCTTTCCCTTAGACTTGTGGGAGTTAAAGTTCCTCTGGTTCACCATGTTGGCGACAGAAGTTCCTTCGACCGCTTTCCCGTTCGAGTCCTTTGCTCTCGAGTTCTGCTCAACACTCAGATGGCCAATGACATCCTCCACTGAGAATTCATGCCTCTGATGTTTCAGAGTGGTAGCAAAGTTCCTCCAGGAATTAGGGAGCTTAGCTATTACGCAGCCCGCGACAAACTTGCCCGGTAACTCGCACTTAAGAAGCTCAAGCTCCTTAACGATGCATATTATCTCATGAGCCTATTCCAGTACAGGACGGTTCTCAACCATCTTGCACTGGCACATCGAGGTGCTCTACAAACGGTTTTTAACCCCTTTCCACGACGGCGTTCTGAACCGTCACCAAGTGAGTGACTGCGATAGGGGGTCCTTCCCACACGACCCAGAAACCGTCGGGGATAGACCCTCCTGGTACACACGCTCAGCAAAATGAGGTCGTGTGCGACGGGCGAGCGATCAAATACGGTTATACATACAGTTGTGCTAAAAAATACAATTATACAGGCCAAATCGTTTCTGGTCGTAAGTACATCCCACACAGTCAGTCCCGGCTAAACGTTTCCGTTCGTATGTACATTCCACACAGTCAATCCAAGGAATACGTTTCCGTTAGTATGTACATCCCACACAGTTAATCCAAGAAGTACGTTTCCGTTCGTATATACATCCCACACAGTCACTCCAAGGAAAACGTTTCCATTCGCAGGTACATCACATACAATTTTTCCCATTAAATCGTTTGTGATAGCGTTGCCATTGCACACGATATTAACAATTTTATCGTTTGCGTTATTGAATGCATCACACATGGTGCGTAGAAGAAACTGTGTAGCAAAGGCTGTCCATCACACACACTTTTTATGTGGTAAACGTTTGCGCAAGGTGGCCTAACGCAAACAGTTTTCAAGAGGATGTCGTGTGTGATTGTTCATTGATCCAACACGGTTTATTCCTAGAAACTGTGTGTGTTGCCTGAGGTCATCGCCCACGGTGTTTTCTCAATAACCGTTTGCAATCGAAAAACCCAATTAGCAGGCTAATTGGCCATTAGCAGGCTAATTACCCTATTATTAATAATCCATTTATTAATCTAATTGACATTTCATATTAAGCACACAATATATTTCATTTCCATATTAAGGAAGCAGGATTTCATAATTGAAATACATCAGAGTACAACATCATATAGCTTCAGCACTCAGCTACCCCATTACACAACTGCACCAACATCAAGTTTCGCATGCAACATCTAGAACCTTTTGAAATTAGCATCATAGACGGTACATAGACAGATGAATCTCATCTGGAAAACTGCTGAAGCGGAAGGCGAATATTGAGCCTTCATTGATGTTGAAGGTCTTTGCAACTTTAGTCCAGTGCCTGTGGACGATTGACCGTCCATCCTTCGTCCTCTTCAGGAACACTTCAATATTGAACCGTGGGTGTTGTATAAAAACCTTCCTCGCCTCCTGACCATACAGGTGGTTTGAGAGGTAATCATCAGTGAACTGCTTTGGAAAGGCCTGAAAACAAGGATATGTATAAATATCTTCTCTAGATTTGAAATGGCGCAAAGGAATTAAAATGACAAGGTATAACAGTTAGTACCATCCCGTAGTGAACTGATGTCTTCTTCATTGTGCAGACAAAGATCTTGTTGTTTTTTGTCGCTAATTTCTTTATCGTAACAATCTTTCTGAGTTTATTGACTTGACTGATATTCATGGACAACTCATTTCCACATATGCAAAAAGGGTCAAAAAGTGGGTCAAAACCTCTGACAGCAGGACCTACATGTGCAAGACCAAATTGTTAAAACCTAATATTTAAAAACAAGAAGTGGAAAGGTGTGTTATTAACTGCAACAGGCCTAATATTTAAAAACAAGCAAACGTAGTCATTCAAACTTGTATTGTGCAGGTCTAAGTACACTAGTTATTGGCCCTGTTTGGATCCATGGGTTAGAGTTAGTTTGAGCTAGTTTGGGCTCAAATAGCCCTAAAGTATCCAAACATGAGGGCTAGTTTGAGCTAGTTGCGTCAAACCCACCCAAAACAACTATCCCACCCAAGAGGTGTTTATTGGGGCTAGTTCTCCTAGTGCATTTTTTGTCAATCTAACACTGTCATCCAAACACCTCTTTGGCTAGAGTTAGTTCAGGGTTAGTCATTGTTTAGTATCATTGTTATTTAGGAAATGTAGGATAGCGTAGGATTTATTCTACCTTGACTTGTACTCCAAGATGACCATGTACTCCTATATATATGCCCACGAGGCTTAAGCAATACAATCAACTATTCCACCAATCTTCTCTCTCTCCCTTTTAACTGTAATGAGCTAGAAACTAACTCTAACCTCTAGCTAAGTTAGAGTATCCAAACAGTGCCATTGTTAAATCAAATGGAAAGGCCTGTTCAATACTCCCTCCGGTCCTTTTTACTCTACATATAAGAATTGTATGAAGTGAAACTTCATAAAGTTTGACCTTATTTATATGAAAAAAATATCAACATCTACCATGCTAAAATTATATAATATGAAAATTTAAGTCATGACACATGTACTGATATTTATTTCATATTGTGAATGTTGGTATTTTGTTCTATAAAGTTGGTCAAACTTTACGAGGCATGACTTTAGACAAATCTTATATGTGAACTAAAAAGATTCGGAGGGAGTACAACATGCTTAACAACAACCAAATATACTCATTCATGGAGCTATTGTTAAATTTGGTATTGATGAAATTGAACTGCACGGTTCATACTAGCACATATAGAACATCACACTGTTAATACCTAAAATAAACAAGGCATACTACGAATAACCAAAGATGGCAATTGAAACTGGACATATGCTAACTACAAACAACCGAACAACCATAAACCGTAGAAATAAACAAGGCGTAATGCAAACAACCAAATATAGCAATAAATACTGGACATGTTCTCACTACAAAAGGGGTTTGAGAAAACAAATCAAGGGTTTTCTCACTTGTCACAGATTGGCTCCTCCTCGTGGTCGCCATCGATGAGGTCTGACTTGCCAGCTGAGGATCCCAAGCCAGCGTCGCAGAACGTGTCCTTCAGAAATGACAAAAGGGGCTCCATGAAGATGAAGGATGGCAAATTGTTCATAACGATCCGCAAGAGAACAGCGGCAGGGCCATCGATGAGATCGACGGCTGTCGAACCCGAAGGGTTGGGGGTGGGCAACTTAACCTGTGACATAACCCGCGTCAAGCTGTCGGTGTCGACGACCTCGATGTCATAGCTGGCGTCCGCGACATGCCAGAATACTCTAGCCCACTAATTGAAAGGCTCAATCCAGGTCCAGTCATCGTCGTCAGCTTCCTCGGCGGCCACCTCGCCGACGTCGGGCGAAGAGGCCGCGGTAAAGCTCTTTTGGGCCATTCGCTCCTCGAGCTCCCCGGGAAGCGTAGCCGGGCTTAGGCTGCGACGCTCTAGAGTGGGGGAGGGGGTGGGGATGGGGATCTCTAGGAAAGGGGACATTTCGCACGGGCCATCTAAGAAACTCAGGGCAGCGAGGGTATGCATATCGGTGGGTAAACTGCACGGGCAGACTGACAGAGGTTGACGATGGAGGCGGCGTGGTGGCGGCGACCTAGCTAGGTTTGGAGCGAGGGAGGGTGGTGTGTATGTGTGTGAGCGGGAGATTTGGGGTGAGCGAAGGATTTGGGGTGTGTGTGTGGAGGGGGTCCAAGGTGGTGTTTGAGGAAATGCCGCGGGTACTGAAAATTTTATTAGGCGGGAGTAAAATGGCGGGGCTACCGAAAATTTGGATCAAGGGATTGAAGCAGAGCGGGGCGGGAGTAACGAACTTCACACACGGTTAAAACATAATAATCGTGTGCTATCAAACAGAAAAACACTCCAGCCGAGCAGATATTTTTGAGATTGCGAGGGATGGAGGCGGGAGTAAAATGCCGGGTCTACTGAAAATTTGGATCTACTGATTGAAGCAGAGCGGGAGTAACAGACATCGCACACGGTCCAGACATACTAATCGTGTGCTATCAAATAGAAAAAACATCTACGCGGGTAGATATTTTCGAGATTGCGAGGGAGTAGATATTTTCGAGAGGGGGAGGGAAGCCTCGTGGAGCCCAATCTACTGTGATCATGTGGGTGACAGGGGCAGGGGCGCAGCACACGGGTAGTCCTAGGGAACTGTGTCTGTTTCGTACCAAATCGCAGACGATTGATGCGTCCGACTCGTCTGCTGTTTATAAATTTGGCCAAAAAAACGCGGGAAAGGGTCAGAACACAACACACTTGCATGTGGACCAAATATATGTATGAAAAGGGTGGGTTGATGCTCAAATACCCAATGCACAACTTTGATGTGGCACTTGTCGTACAAAGCGCACGTTATTATTGCTAGCCCCCCCCCCCCAAACACACACACACACACACACTTCGTGTTGCCGGGAGGGGAATCCTAGCTATGAACGCATGCCCCCAAATAGCTAGGTCTGACATCTCACCGTACCGTAACACAAGACCGAAAGGAGTACATCAACCCCCCCTCCCCCCTTTGCTTCCGATCAAATGTGGACCATGTGCGGGCCCACAGATGTGTTCTTCTGGCGTTAGATGGGTGAGACCACTTACCAACCACACCTGCGGGTGGCCCGATGTGTGTGTGTGTGTGAAAACGATGTGCTATGAAATTTAAATAACCAAATCACAAATTTGATGTGGCACATGTGCATCGCAAATTAACCGGGCATCCCCGACCCCATGGAGGTTCATCTATTATGAAGTAGTACTGTGCCCCCCCCCCCCCCCACACACACTTTGAGTCGGTGGGAGGGGGCATCTCACCAAGGCGTATTGTAAGACTGACCAAGAAGAATAACCACCTTGGTCGTATAACCTCTCTTGTTTGTTGGGTCAAAGTCATGCATTGACGTTCCACACGCGGCCCCACAAAATAGGCTAGCTTGTCGCCGATAACCATGTGAGGGAGTGCCTAAAGACAACCACTACGTGCATGTGGCCCAAACATATGTATGAAGTGTCATGTGGTGTTTGAATATACCCAATGCACAACTTTGATTCATGTGTATGCGAGCCTTTGAACTTAGGTCTCGAATCTCACCATGATCGACGTACGACTATACGGTAACGTGAACCAAGAGAAGAAGAATCCACCCAGGTAACCTCTCTCGCGTTGTTGGTCGAAGTGATGGACGTCCACGCGGGCCCATGAATATATAGGCCGTCGATGATAACCAAGCGAGGGAGAGTGTCCAAAGACAACCACTGCATGTATGTGCCCCAAACATATGTGTGGACATGCGTGATGCATGCATATATGTTTGAATACCAAAAGCACAACATTTTGATGTGGCGCATGCATGCGTCGAAAAACGCACAATCCCCACATAGATCTGGTTTATGATGCGTCGCGTGCTCACACCCCCCCCCCCACCACTTCGACCCGGTGGGAGGGATTTGTGCGTACACATGCGCGCGAAGTATAGTTGCATGTACCAAACCGTATAAGACGAACCAAAATTTAATTCCCTCCTAATTATAAGTCAAATTAACCTCTATCGCTGTCGGTCGAAGTGATTGACCAAGCGGGCACACAGAGATGGACGAAGCATCTCGCCGATAACCCCGTGAGTGAGTGCTAGAGGACAACCGCCATCGCTTGCTTGTGGGCCAAACACATGTATGGAGATGTGTGGTTGTGATGTTTGAATACCTAATATATATGCAGAACTTTGATGTGGCACCTGCCTCGGAAACCTTTAAGTCCCCCACACGAACCGAGGTTCATGACCCGTAGTATATATATGTTGCCCCCTCCCCTCTTCGACGCGTAATATATACTCCTACGTACCGTAACACAACCCGAAAATAATCCTCCTTGTTCGTCAAATTACCTTTCTCGTTGTGTCATATATTAGATGGATGGCGACCTCGCAGGCCCATGGAGGGAAGAGTCGCAGGCGAATGAGTGACAACCATCATCTGCACGTGGCCCAATGTGTTGGTGATGTTTTTAATACACAATATGCATAACTTCTTTGCAACACCTGCCTCGGAAACCGAAAAGTCCCCACACGGAGCGAGATCGATTCATGACGTGTGTGTAGTATATATGTGCTGCCCCGGCCCCCTCCTCCCCTCTTTGACGCGTACTATATACTCCTACCGCAACACAACCCAAAAAGAAACCTCCTTGCTGGGTCAAAGTGATGGAGGACAACCTCGCGGGCCTACGGATGGAAGCATCGCACGCGAGTGACTGTCCTATATGACGCGTAGTATTGCCCCCGACCACCCTCTTCAACATGTACTATATATATACTCCTACCGTACGTATAACAAAAACCAAAAAAATGACCATCCTTGTTGGTCAAATTAACCTCTCTCATCGCATGTCATAGTGCTAGACGACGACCTCGCGGGCCCACGCGAGTGAGTGTCCTAGGACCACCGCATGCATGTGGCCCAAAGATGCATGTCAAACTTTTTCTGCAGCGAACATGCTACCAAAGGAGTTTAGTGTTGAAAATTAAAAAAAATAGATAACATCTGTCTGTTTTTTATACATTGATTGATTTCCCAGGGATTTAAATGTGCAAAAATCAAATTTGATCTACATGAGACCCGTGATAGTGCACGAAAATGGATTGCAAAATCATATGTGTACGTGTCCCTGGGTGCATGTTTAGTCCCCATGCAAGAAATTTCTAACATCTAGAATCTTGATTTTAAAATCCAATAAATCCAAAACTAAGTTGAAATTCATGAAACTTATCATGGTGTCATATGGACACCAATAGACAGTGATATTTTTTTTTTCAAATTTGAGACAAGTTTTGATATAATCTTCTTACATACAGGAAATTATAAATAATTATCAACCAATATCGCAAACAAACTCTTTATTCGAACCATGTGCGTTAGACCAACAATGTAAGTGCCGTGCTTCGGTTAAGCAATAAAGCGGCAGAATTAATCATCAAAAAGGAAAAATCAATATAATACGTGCCACGCACGCGTCCCGTATGCCGTACGAGCATGCGTGAGTTGACGAGACGCATGCTAGCAGGCAGACCGGGAGGCCGAGGCATGCGCGTGTTCGCTACACACTCACCATGGGGCGTGCTAGTAGCTGTGTGAAATGACGGTAGGCGTGCCAGCAGTCCGCCGCGCAGGCTCACCGGGAGGCGAGCCAGCCCTTTGACCGCTGCCCACCTCACTCCCACTGCTCCATATTAATGGCGCGCCCGATCTGCTGGTCATAATAGGCGGCCGCACACCCCGTCCACAGCTACTCTGGCAACGACTCCGACTCCGACGGAAAACCGGTTAGTCCCCCCCCCTTTGTTGGGAACAGAAACCCTTGGTTATGTTCACCCAGTCCATGAAATCAGTGTAAGATTCGTTAGATCCGTGTAGTGTATTGATTGTTTGAATGGTATTTATGGTTAGTGATTAATTGTTTGTTCTGTATAAATGATTTTTTGCTAATAATTCGACTAGGGTTAGCGTGCGTGCTAATAATTCGTAGCCAGATCTTGAGAATTGATTTTGACCGCCGCCTGCCTCGCTCCGTGAAATGATGGTATAGGAATGCCAGAAGTCCGTTGCGCAGGCTCACCGGGAAGCGAGACAGCCTTTGACCGCCGCCCGCCTCGCTCCCACAGGTCCGTATTAATGGCGAACCTGAGCGGCCGCACCCCCCCATCCTCGTCACACACACAATCCTTTCTCTCCGCCCGCATCCTCGACGCCGATCTTAGTCCTCAAAGCCGGCACCCCGCATCCTCACCACACACACAATCCTCTCTCTCCGCCTGCATCCTCGACGCCGCTCTCAGTCCTCAAAGCCGTCAGTGTATGAGGATGCCGTTGAAGCGCCCCATCAGAGGGAGTGGCGACGCCGGGGCTGCTGAAGCACCGGAGCACAACATGAATATGGAGACAAAGGTTTCCGTCACCGCCGACGAGGTGGAGAACGAGGCTGCCAACAAGCGGAGGCGGGTCGAGAAAGAACCGCAAGCGACTCGAGCAGGCCTAGACTTCATCAGCAGCCTCCCCAATGATATGTTGACAGTCATCATATCCCTCCTCCCAATCAAATATGGGGCGAGGACAGCCGCCCTTTCTCGACGGTGGCGCCCCCTATGGCTCTCCACCCCTCTTGACCTCCTCGACGCCCACGAGCTCTGTCATGGCTATCGCAAAAGCTTGGATGCGTTCTCCCAGATCCTCGGCAGTCACCATGGCCCAATCAAAGGCCTTATCACGGGCAAGTTCTGTTCCAATGGCAAGGACCGAGCCAAGCTTGACGAGTGGTTCTGATCCCCCGCCCTAGATCAGCTCGAGGAGCTCAGTTTTAATGATGGGCATATGCGCTCGCTGCCAACGTCCGCGCTCCGCTTCGCGCCCACGCTGCGCCTCGCCAAGTTCATGAACTGCCAGCCCCCCCCTAATGACGCGCCCGCTCTTTTTCTACCACGACTGAAGCACCTCGAGCTCGTCGCCGTCTGCATCCCAAAGGATGACGTGGAGCGCCTGCTCCGCGGCTGTACTGCACTCGAGTTCCTTTGTCTTCAGGCGATGAGTTGGTCGAGTAGCTTCCACATCACCTCCAGGACTCTCCGGACTATTTATGCGTGTTGCTGGTGCTGCAACGAGAGATCACAAAAGGTGGGCCACAATATGGTCATTGAGGACACACCTTCACTTGAGAGATTACTTGTAGTTGATCAACAAGGTCCAACAAGAATCAATGTCATTTCTGCACCGAAATTGACAGTGGTGGGCTACTCGTCTGTCAAATACTCCTACTTTCAGGTACAATAGTCGCCTTCTACCTCTCCTTCTTGATATCAACATTATTTCTAGTTTTGAAGATGTATGTTCGTCTGTCATCCAGAAAAGCTTCACCCAGATTCTGCGCACAGTGAAGGTCTTGGCACTAGAATCTATCGGCCCCAACCTGGACCAAGTTGTCAGTTTCCTGAGATGCTTTCCGTGCCTGAAGAAGCTGTATATCGAGGTGATGTTCCTTTCCTGTTAAATGTTAACCATAAGGGAGTTCAATTTTTTGCACCTTTTCCCAAGTTTACACTGACAATGTACTACGATTTCTAAAGGAATTTTGGAGGATTTCAGGACATACACCCCCACCCCATATTGGTTGCTTGATTCATATGGTTACAATCCATAAGCATTTCTCCTTTGGATTCATCTGTACTAGTTTTCTTAGGGAATTTTTCATCCACTCCAACCTCTTGTGAAGAAGGCTACATTTTTCTAGATTGTAATCAAATGCCCATGTTAATCATGTCAGATCGAAGATGGCACGTTGGTGCATTTTACAAATCCTGCAAACCAAATAGGCGTGCAGTAGTGTTCAAAACTGCATGTAGGCACTAACATGTTCTCTTCTTTTGCAGATATTAATAGGCCCGGAGGTGGATAATGTTTATAACGACAATCACATCGAATGCCTGGATCTGCATCTCTCAAAAATTACTTTGAACTCCTATCGAGGGACCTTACCGGAGATTATATTCACCAGGTTCTTTGTTGCCAGAGCAAGGGTGCTGAAGGTAATGAGGTTGAACATGCATTTAAATAGGAAATATGAATGGTTTGTTGATCAGAGCCGGCAGCTACTGCAGAATGGAAGAGGCTCCAAAAAAAGCTAAACTTCGTATTGGAAGTGCATATGACAAAGTAATTGGAAGTCATTGTGTCAACCCCATACATGACTTGTCAGCGGCTGATCCCTTTGCAAAAATGACGAGGTTTCGAAACTGGCCTTACTATTTTTATTTTTAGTTTGAACCTCTCTTATATCCATGTTTAGCTTATCAGCACAGGCGTTTGCAGCTGAATGAGCTGAATTTCATTTCTAATATCAGTTTGAACCTTGTAATCTTCGAATTTGAGCCATGTAACTCTGGAATTTGAACCTTGTAATATTCGGGCTTTTGTGGTACAATCGTTGAAATGGCATCGTATGAGACTCGTAGATTGGTAGTACTATTTTGACCTTAATATGCAATAGACTTAGATTTTATTAACCATTCACGACCAGGGATCCAGCCGAAAGCAGATCAATGGCAAACGTCATCGCAACAAGATGTAGATGATTAGATGCTCGTTTCTCCTAGTTTAGTATGCATGTAATTGCTTACTTTGGTGTGTGGAAATGTTATGTGTGTAGTCACTTATGTAATTGTATGCTTAATTTGGTCATGCAATGTTGTTCTTATAAGTATATATGTTGATGTTCTGTAGACAGAGCATATCACATCGCACACGGACCACACTAGGGAACCCGTCGGTCATGAGTTCATCAATCGCAGACGGTTGTATACCAGCAAGCATTTGCCCACAACACACACAACTTATTTCTTCACAAACAGCTCGGGTGGATCAACTATATGCCATGTATCGCACACGCAACTCTAATCTGATTCGTGCTTGATGTCTCTGACATCGCTCGCACAGTTCGTCTTATTTTGCCACGTATCACTGTGTCGGCCTCTGCTCGTGTCCCTCGGCGCGCTCTGCTTGCGTCCATTGGTGCGCTCTACTCGCGTACCTCCACACGCTCGGCTTGTGGACAGCTTTTCCTTGCGTGTTCAACTGCTATATGCATATATATGGTTGCTCACCGTTGAGGCGACCATGGAGCGCTCTGCTCGCGTCCCTGCGCGTGCGCTCTGCCAGCTGTTGGGGCCTGCGCACGATCATGTTGGGGGCCCCATATGCATGCGGTTGCACCACGCGTGTCGCCATGATGCAGTTACATGCGGCACGATGGAGTTACGCGCTGCAAATTAGAACTGCCATCCGGGCGTGCGGATATTCCAGGCCGTCCGGCTTCCCCTTTAATTCCCGTGGCCATTATAACCTTAGTCTCTTCAACCTTTCGATCGCGCCCGACAACACAACAAGCACACCTACGACGATACATAGAGAGGGGATGTCTAGCGGCACTCCAATGGAGTTCGGTGAGCATAAAGTGGAGACCCACGCGAGGGAGACGGATCTCTCGGTGGTGTACACCATCGACCCGGCCGTGGTGGACGACTACATCAACACCGTTGAGCAGTTGCTTGCTCGAGAATAGTACAAGGTGGTCGGCATCGACCTCCAGTACACCGGCAGTCGTCCCAACATAGATCAGAAGGTTGCCGTTGATAACCCACAAGTATAGGGGATCGTTTGTAGCCTCTTTCGATAAATAAGAGTGTCGAACCCAACGAGGAGCCAAAGGCAGAACAAATATTCCCTCAAGTTCTATCGACCACCGATACAACTCTACACACACTTGACGTTTGCTTTACCTAAAACAAGTATGAAACTATTTTGCAAGAATAAAACTACGAGTACTTTGCGAGAATAAAACTACGAATAAATTGCAAGGTAATAAAAGTAGATAGCTTTTGTCAACAAGAAAGCCATTTGTCCCTAGGCAATCGATAACAAGTACCGGTAATCATTCTTGTAATTTTATATGAGGGAGAGGCATGAGCTAACATACTTTCTCTACTTGGATCATATGCACTTATGATTGGACCCCTAGCAAGCATCCGCAACTACTAAAGATCATTAAGGTCGTGAAACCCAACCATAGCATTAAGTATCAAGTCCTCTTTACTCCCATACGCCATAACCCACTTATCCGCGTTTAGGCTGCTGTCACCCCCGCAACACCGACAATAAGCAAACCATGAACATATTACAACACCCTACAGCGGGGGCCCTCACGTTTGCGTGATACGGAGGGCACCGTAGGACAGCACCATAAATAAAATATACAATCATACCAACCAAGATCACGATTAACCCACAGGACAAAATGGATCTACTCAAACATCATAAGATAACCATAGATCATTGGGAAATAATATATGGAGTTGAGCACCATGTTTAAGTAGAGATTACAGCGGGGAGAAGAGGTGTTACATCGCTGGATAGAGGGGGAGAGAGTTGGTGTTGACGGTAGCAAGATTGTTGACGTAGATCGCCGTCACGATCCTAGCCCCGGCGGCACTGCGGCGCCACCGGAAGAGAGGGGGAGAGAGCCCCCCCCCCTCCTTCTTCTTCTTCTTCCTTGGCCTCCCCCCTAGATGGGAGGAGAGTTCCCCCTCTAGTCCATGGCCTCCATGGTGGCGGAGGGGCGGGAGCCCCTCCGAGATTGGATCTCCCTCTCTGTTCTCTTCTGTTTCGCCTTCCCCAGATCTGGCCCTTCACCATTTCTTAAATTCCCGGAGATCCGTAACTCCGATTGCGCTGAAATTTTTACATGCTTTTTTCCATAAATTATCTTTCTTACGCCTGAAGAAGAGCTGCAACCGACGTACGAGGAGGGCACAAGACACCTGGGCGCGTCTGGGCCCTAGGGCGCGCCCTGGTGTATCTTGGGGGCTGTGGGCCCCCGTTTACATTGATTCCACCTCCCAAAAATCACATACATTACAAAATAATTCTTCGTAAATTTTTATCGCATTTGGACTTCGTTTGATATGGATTTTCTGCGAAACAAAAAACATGCAACAAACAGGAACTAGCACTGGGCACTGGATCAATATGTTAGTCCAAATAAATCATATAAAATGTTGACAAAAGTGTATAAAAGTTGTATAATATTGGCATGAAACAATCAAAAATTATAGATACGATGGAGACGTATCAGCATCCCAAGCTTAATTCCTGCTCGTCCTCGAGTAGGTAAATGATAAAAAAGATAATTTTTGATGTGGAATGCTACCTAGCATAAACTTGATCATATATCTAATCATGGCATGAATATTAAGACACGAGTGATTTAAAGCAATAGTCTATAATGTGACATAAAGACATTAATACTCAGGCATCCCAACAAACAATCATGTCTTTCAAAATATCAACGCTAAATAAAGCTATCCCTACAAAATCATATAATCATGTCATGCTTTGTCTTCTTAACACAAAGTATTTATCATGCACAACCCCGATAACAAGCCGAGCAATTGGTTCATACTTTTTAACGCGCTTTAGCTTTTTCAACCCCCACGCAAAACATGAGCGCAAGCCATGGATATAGCACTATGGGTGGAATAGAGTATGATGATAGGGGTAAATATAGAGACGACAAAAAAAGTAAGAAAGTCTCACATCGACGCGACTAACCAACGGGCTATGGAGATGCCCATCAATTGATATCAATGCGAGGAGTAGGGATTGCCATGCAATGAATGCACTAAGAGCTATAAGTGTATGAAAGCTCATCATGAAAACTAAGTGGGTGTGCATCTAATCCTATAATAAAAAATTCCCACTAGTATATGAAACTGACTACATAAGAGGGGACAATTGCATTTTAGCCCCTAGTTGGAACCTACCCACGGGGTTTTCCCTTACTTTTCGACTCTGCTCAGTTTTGCCCTTAGATTTGTCCCCGAGGTCACTGCTACTTCTTGAGCTTGCGTTGGTTTTTCCCTTGAAGAGGAAAGGGTGATGCAGCAAAGTAGAGATAAGTATTTCCCTCAGTTTGAGAACCAAGGTATCAATCCAGTAGGAGACAACGCACAAATCACCAATACCTGCACAAACAATCAAACACTTGCACCCAACGCGATAAAGGGGTTGTCAATCCCTTCACGGTCACTTGCAAAAGTGAGATCTGATAGAGATAGATAAATAAAACTAAACAAAAGATGAAATATTTTTGGGTTTTTTGGTTTATAGATCTGAAAATAAAAGATTGCAAAATAGTAGAACGGAAACTTATGTGATGGAAAATAGACCCGGGGGCCATAGGTTTCACTAGAGGCTTCTCTCAAGATAGCAATTAATACGGTGGGTGAAGAAATTACTGTCGAGCAATTGATAGAAAAGCGCAAAGTTATGACGATATCTAAGGCAATGATTATGAAATATAGGCATCATGTCCGTGTCAAGTAGACCGAAACGATTCTGCATCTACTACTATTACTCCACACATCGACCGACTCCTGCATGCATCTAGAGTATTAAGTTCATGAAGAACAGAGTAACGCATTAAGTAAGATGACATGATGTAGAGGAATAAACTCAAGCAATATGATGTAAACCCCATCTTTTTATCCTCGATGGCAACAATACAATACGTGCCTTGCTGTCCCTACTGTCACTGGGAAAGGACACCGCAAGATTGAACCCAAAGCTAAGCACTTCTCCCATTGCAAGAAAAACCAATCTAGTTGGCCAAACCAAACCGATAGTTCGAACAGAATTACAAAGATATCAAATCATGCATAAAAGAATTTAGGGAAGATTCAAATAATATTCATAGATAAGCTGATCATAAATCCACAATTCATTGGATCTCAACAAACACACCGCAAAAGAAGATTACATTGGATAGATCTCCAAGAACATCAAGGAGAACATTGTATTGAGAATAAAAGAGAGAGAAGAAGCCATCTAGCTACTAGCTATGGACCCGTAGGTCTGAGGTAAACTACTCATGCTTCATCGGAAGGGCAATAGAGTTGATGTAGAAGCTTGATGACCCACAAGTATATGGGATCAATTGTAGCCTTTTCGGTAAGTAAGAGTGTCGAACCCAACGAGGAGCAGAAGGAAATGACAAGTGGTTTTCAGCAAGGTAATGTCTGCAAGTACTGAAATTGTAAGTAACAGAGTAGTTTGATAACAAGATAATTTGTAACGAGCAAGTAACGGTAGTTGTAATAAAAGTGCAGCAAGGTAGCCCAATCCTTTTGAGGAAAAGGATAGGCCAAAATGGTCTCTTATAATAAGCAAAGCGTTCTTGAGGGTACACGGGAATTTCATCTAGTCACTTTCATCATGTTGGTTCGATTCGTGTTCGCTACTTTGATAATTTGATATGTGGGTGGACTGGTGCTTAGGTGTTGTTCTTACTTGAACAAACCTCCTACTTATGATTAACCCCCTCGCAAGCATCCGCAACTACGAGAAAAGTATTAAGAATAAATTCTAACCATAGCATTAAACTTTTGGATCCAATCGGTCCCTTACAGAATAGCGCATAAACTAGGGTTTAAGCTTCTGTCACTCTCGCAACCCATCATCTAATAACTACTCCACAATGCATTCCCTTAGGCCCAAATATGGTGAAGTGTCATGTAGTCGACGTTCACATGACACCACTAAGGGAATCACAACACACATACTATCAAAATATCAAACACATATCAAGTTCACATGATTACTTGCAACATGATTTCTCCCGTGACCTCAAGAACAAAAGTAACTACTCACAAATGATAATCATGCTCAAGATCAGAGGGGTATTAAATAGCATATTGGATCTGAACATATAATCTTCCACCAAATAAACCATATAGTAATCAACTACAAGATGTAATCAACACTACTAGTCACCCACAAGCACCAATCTATAGTTCCGGTACAAAGATTGAACACAAAAGATGAACTAGGGTTTGAGAGGAGATGGTGCTGTTGAAGATGTTGATGGAGATTGCCCTCCCCAAGATGGGAGAGTTGTTGGTGATGATGATGACAATGATTTCCCCCTCCGGGAGGGAAGTTCCCCCGGCGGAATTGCTCCGCCGGAGGGCAAAAGTGCTCCTGCCCAAGTTCCGCCTCGAGACGGTGGTGCTCCGTCCTGAAAGTTCTCTCCTGATTTTTTCTAGGTCAAAATGACTTATATACCAGAAGATGGGCACCGGAGGTGGGCCGAGGGGAGCACAACCCACCAGGGCGCGCCTGGGCTCCCTGGCGCGCCCAGGTGGGTTGTGCCCACCTGGTGGGCCCCCTCTGGTACTTATTGGCTCCAATATTCCTCATTTATTCCATAAAAAATCTGCGTAAAGTTTTAGCTCATTTGGAGTTGTGCAGAATAGGTAGCCTGACGTAGCTTTTTCAGGTCCAGATTTCCAGCTGCCGGAATTCTCCCTCTTTGTGTATACCTTGCATATTATGAGAGAAAAGGCATTAGAGTTACTCCAAAAAGCATTATTATGCATAAAAACATCATAAATAACAGTAGGAAAACATGATGCAAAATGGACGTATCAACTCCCCCAAGCTTAGACCTCGCTTGTCCTTAAGCGAAAACCGAAATCGAAAAACATGTCCACATGCTTAGAGAGAGAGGTGTCGATAAAAACAAAATACGGACATAGAAGCATCATGTGCATTATTGTAACAGCAACAAACTTTAAGATAAAACTTTTATCATAGAACTTTTATCATAGACTTCTCATGAATAAGTAACAATTCATCACACTATCGAATTATAAAGCATAAACTCTATTAGAAACCAACAAACTATGTTCTCAGTCAACTTTGCAACTACAATTCATCATCATTTTAGGAAGGGTCACGTATCGGAGCCTTTAGGCAAGTACACATACTCAACCATTATATAGTCTTCTATGATTGCTAACACTCACCGCATACACATGAGCAAAACGTTTCAACCGGACACATAGAAAGATAGGGGCTTTATAGTTTCGCCTCCCAACGTATTCACCTCAAGAGTGATGTCAACAATAATAACTCATGCTACCCATATTCAACTGGACATATGTGCCTAGATCTTTCCTCACCACATGATGCTTGCCAAAGGAGAAAAATAAAAGGAAAAGAGAGAAGAACTTTGACTCTTGCATAAAAATAAATACATAAAAGTAAAAGATATGCCCTTCGCAGAGGGAAGCAGAGGTTGACATGTGCTTATTTGTTTGTATGCTCAACTCCTTAGTGCAAGAGAACGTCACGTTATATTGCCCCTTGTGATGGCAACCTTTATTATGCAGTCTGTCGCTTTTATTTCTTCACCATCACAAGTTCGTACAACGCTCAATTTTCTCTTACACTAAATGATCTTACACTTTTAGGAGCAATTTTTATTGCCTTATTGCACTGATGACAACTTACTTGAAGGATCTTACTCAATCCATAGGTAGGTATGGTGGACTCTTGGAAATAAGATTTGGGTTTAAGGATTTTTGGATGCACAAGTAGTATCTCTACTTAGTGCGGAATTTTTGGCTAGCGAAGATAGGGGGCAAGCACCACATGTTGAAGGATCTATGACAATATAACTTCTATGTGAATATGAACAAACATAAATCATTAAGTTGTCTTCCTTGTCCAATGTCAACAATTTTGGCATATAATATTTTGATGGGGGCTCACAATCACAAAAGATTTCTATGATAGTGTATTTATATGTGAATCTTCTCTTCCCTTGTTAATTCTTTCATGAGTTGCATCATTGACTAATGCTATGTTTGTCAATCTCTAATAAAATTTTCTACTTATACTTTTCCTTATGTGGTGTTATCACCTACCATAGGATTAGCATATGATCTTTTCATTTATTTCTTTTCTTTTTATTGCAACAAGAAAGTAAAGAAAGCAAAAACTCAAACTAAACTTTATTTTATATCTCGCACACGATTACAAGGATAGATCACTAAGCAAGCTCTCAAAAAGAAAGGATCGAGCTAAACTTTTATTCATCTAAAGCAAAAGATCGAACTAAGAAAAGTAAAGGCAAAAGGTAGTGGAGGTGATACGATACTGGGGCACCTCCCCCAAGCTTGGCGGAAGCCAAGGGGAGTGCCCATACCCGATACTCAATTTTCTTTTGGTGGTGAAGAAGGAGGTGGTGATGAAGTGGAGGGTTTGTCCTTCTTCTTCAGCTTACGCTTGAGGATGGAATTTTCCTCCTTCAATTCATCGATCTCCTGCTCAAGCTCCAGTACCTTCTTGCATAAATCTTGCTTATTTCCCTGCAAAAGGCGGAAGGGTATAAATTGAACGTTAGGCCTCTTTGCTTTGTTGGGGAGGCTTGACTTCTTGAATTCCACATGCATCTCTCCAGGTTGAGGCAATGGGGCCTCGGCCTCATCCGAGCTTGTCTCCTCCTTCTCTCTGGGATAATAGTCTTCCTCTTCCTCCGAAGTCCAGCCATAATGCTCCACATCCCCATAAGACTTGGGATTTGCGATAAAATCAGCAACATAGCTCTTGCCCTCAGAGTCTTGGGATGACATATTTTTAGATCTATAAAGAAAACAGCAAGAAAAGAAGACAGAAGATTTCTCTGTGATACGGTGGTCAATAGGTTCGGGGAGTATATAAAGATTTTTTTATCTTCAGAAACAGGCAAACAGTAGAAAAACGGAGTCCGGAAGGTACCCGAGGTGGGCACAACCCACCTGGGCGCGCCTGGCAAGCCAGGCGTGCCCTGGTGTCTTGTGCCCACCAGGGGTGCCTTCCTGGTTGCTTCTTATTTTCCTAATTTTCTAAATATTCCAAAACTGACAAAAAATATTTTTGCGGATTTTTCGGAGTCCGTTTACTTACCGTATCACATACCTCCTCTTTTTCACGATTCTGGAGTGTTCCGGAAGGACTCTTTTATGTGTTCTTCTGGTGTCATAGTTTGGATAATATTACTTTCAACATTAATGGGCGTACCTGAGATATAATGTTTTATTCGTTGCCCATTAACAACCTTCGGGTTAGTACCTTCGGCATTATTTATTTTGATAGCTCCAGACCGATAAACCTCCTCGATAACATAGGGTCCTTCCCATTTGGAGAGGAGTTTTCCTGCAAAGAATCTGAAACGAGAGTTGTACAAAAGAACATATTCTCCAACTTTGAACTCACGCTTTTGGATTCTTCTATCATGCCATCTTTTAACTTTTTCTTTAAACAATTTGGCATTTTCATAAGCTTGGGTTCTCCATTCATCTAATGAGCTAATATCAAATAACCTCTTTTCACCGGCAAGTTTGAAATCATAGTTGAGTTCTTTAATTGCCCAATATGCTTTATGTTCTAACTCAAGAGGCAAATGACAAGCTTTTCCATAAACCATTTTATAAGGAGACATACACATAGGATTTTTATATGCTGTTCTATAAGCCGAAAGTGCATCATCTACTTTCTTAGACCAATTCTTCTGGGACCTATTGACAGTCTTTTGCAAAATTAATTTTATTTCTCTATTGCTAAGTTCAACTTGACCACTAGACTGAGGATGATAGGGTGATGCAATTCTATGGTTAACATCATACTTGGCAAGCATTTTACGGAAAGCACCATGAATAAAGTGTGAACCACCATCAGTCATTAAATATATAGGGACTCCAAACCTTGGGAAAATAACTTCCTTAAGCATTTTAATAGAGGTGTTGTGATCAGCACTACTGGTTGGAATAGCTTCTACCCACTTAGTAACATAATCAACAGCAACCAAAATATGTGTATACCCATTAGAGGAAGGAAAAGGTCCCATGTAATCAAAACCCCAAACATCAAATGGTTCAACAGCAAGTGAATAATTCATAGGCATTTCTTGACGCTTACCGATATTACCTATTCTTTGGCATTCATCACAAGATGATACAAACTTACGAGCATCCTTGAAGAGAGTATGCCAATAAAATCCAGATTGCAATACCTTGTGAGCAGTTCTGTCTCCCGCATGATGTCCTCCATAAGCTTCGGAATGACATTTCCGTAGGATTTGTCCCTGTTCATGCTTAGGTACACAACATCTAATAATACCATCTACTCCTTTATAAAGATGTGGGTCATCCCAGAAGTAATGTCTTAAATCATAAAAGAATTTTTTTATTTTGTTGGTAGGTAAAGCTAGGTGGTAAATATTTAGCAACAATGTAATTAGCATAATCAGCATACCAAGGAGTGTTATTAGAAACATTTATTGCAGCTGATTGCTCATCAGGAAAACTATCATCAATAGGTAGTGGGTCATCAAGGACATTTTCAAGCCTAGACAAGCTATCAGCTACGGGGTTCTCAGCTCCCTTTCTATCAATAATACGCAAATCAAATTCTTGTAGCAAGAGAACCCACCTAATGAGTCTAGGTTTAGCATCTTTCATTTCCATAAGATATTTTATAGCAGCATGATCGGTGTGAACAGTCACTTTAGAATCAACAATGTATGATCTAAATTTATCACAAGGAAACACAACTACTAAGAATTCTTTTTCAGTAGTAGCATAATTTCATTGGGCACTGTCTAGAGTTTTACTAGCATAATGGATAACATTTAGTTTCTTATCAACTCTTTGTCCTAGAACAGCACCAACAGCATAATCACTAGCATCACACATAATTTCAAAAGGCAAGTTCCAGTCAGGTGGTTGAACAATAGGTGCAGAAATTAAGGCTTTCTTGAGTGTTTCGAAGGCATCTAAACAATCATCATCAAAAACAAAAGGAGTATCCTTTTGCAAAAGGTTCGTAAGAGGCCTAGAAATTTTAGAAAAGTCTTTGATAAATCTCCTATAGAAACCAGCATGACCTAAGAAACTACGAATACCTTTGATATCTTTAGGACATGGCATTTTCTCAATTGCATCAACCTTAGCTTTGTCCACTTCAATACCTCTTTCAGAGATTTTATGGCCCAGAACAATACCTTCATTAACCATAAAGTGGCACTTCTCCCAATTCAAGACAAGGTTTGTTTGCTCACATCTCTGCAAAACTCGATCAAGATTGCTTAAACAATCATCAAAAGGCTTCCCACACACAGAAAAGTCATCCATGAAAACCTCAACAATCTTTTCACAAAAGTCAGAGAATATAGCAGTCATACATCTTTGAAAGGTAGCAGGTGCATTGCATAAACCAAAATGCATATGTCTATAAGCATAAGTTCCAAAGGGACAAGTGAAAGTGGTCTTTTCTTGATCAGGTTGAGAAACAGGTATTTGTGAGAAACCAGAATATCCATCAAGGAAACAAAAATGTGTGTGCTTTGACAATCTTTCTAGCATTTGATCAATAAAGGGCAGAGGGTAATGATCTTTTCTAGTTGCTTTGTTTAATTTTCTAAAATCAATTACCATTCTATAGCCTGTAACAATTCTTTGTGGAATAAGTTCATTCTTATCATTGGGAACAACAGTAATACCTCCCTTCTTAGGGACACAATGAACAAGACTTACCCATCTACTATCAGCTATAGGATAGATTATACCTGCTTCCAGAAGTTTTAATATTTCCGTCCTTACCACTTCTTTCATCTTCGGATTTAACCGGCGTTGGTGATCAACAACGGGTTTAGCATTAGGTTCCATATTAATTTTGTGCTGACATAGAGTGGGACTAATGCCCTTAAGATCATCAAGAGTATATCCAATAGCAGCTCGGTGCTTCCTTAGAACTTTCAATAGTCTTTCTTCTTCGTGTTCTGAAAGGTTAGCACTAATAATAATAGGATATATCTTTTTCTCATCAAGATAAGCATATTTCAAAGTGTCTGGCAATTGTTTTAATTCAAACATAGGATCACCTTTGGGTGGAGGAGGACCTCCTAGAGTTTCAATAGGAAAATTGTGTTTAAGCAGGGGACGTTGTTCAAAGAAAATATCATCTATTTCATTTCTTTCATGCATATGTAAATCATTTTCATGGTCTAGCAGATATTGTTCTAAAGGATCAGTAGGAGGCACAGCAATAGAAACAAGACCAATTATTTCATCCTTACTAGGCAATTCTTTTTTATGAGGTTTTCTACTACACTTGGAAAAGTTAAACTCATGAGACTTATCACCAAAGCTGACACCGACAGTTTGTTTCTTACAATCTATTCTAGCACTAACGGTGTTCAAGAAGGGTCTACCAAAGATAATGGGACAAAAATCATCTTGCGGGGAAACAAGAACAAGAAAATTAGTAGGATATTTTATTTTCGCACACAAGACTTCAACATCTCTAACAATCCCGATTGGTGATATGGTATCTCAATTAGCAAGCTTAATAGTAACATCTATGTCTTCTATCTCTGCGGGTGCTATGTCATTCATAATTTCTTGATATAAGGTAAAGGGAATAGCACTCACGCTAGCACCTATGTCACATAAACCATGATAACAGTGATCTCCTATTTTAACTGAGACAACAGGCATACCAACAACGGGTCTATGATTATCTGTTTTATCAGGTTTGACAATTCTAGTAGCTTCATTACAGAAGTAGATAAAAAGCCCATCTATATTTTCTTCCAGGAGATCTTTAACCATAGCAACACTAGGTTATACTTTAATTTGTTCATCAGGTTTAGGTGTTCTAATATAACTCTTGTTGACCACAGTTGAAACTTTAGCATGTTCCTTTATCCTAACAGGGAAAGGTGGTTTTTCAATATAAGCAGTAGGAATAACTGGATCAACATTATAAACAATAGTTTACTCTTTAGCTGGCACCGGTTCTTTAACTTCCTTTTTAATAGGTGGGTGATATTTAAACCACTTCTCCTTAGAGAGATCAACATGAGTAGCAAATGATTCACAGAAGGAGGCTACTATCTCAGAGTCAAGTCCATATTTAGTGCTAAACTTTTGAAAAGCATCGGTATCCATAAAAGATTTAACACAATCATATTTAAGCTTAATACCTGACTCTTTACCTTCGTTGAGTTCCCAATCTTCAGAGTTGCGTTTAATTCTTTCCAAAAGATCCCACCTGAATTCAATGGTCTTCTTCATAAAGGAACCAGTACAAGAAGTATCAAGCATGGATTGATCATCATGAGAAAGCCGAGCATAAAAATTCTGAATAATGATTTCTCTTGAGAGATCATGATTGGGGCATGAATATAACATTGACTTAAGCCTCCCCCAAGCTAGAGCGATACTTTCTCCTTCACGAGGCCAAAAATTATATATATAATTTCGATCACGATGAACTAGATGCATAGGAGATTTTTTTTTGGTGAAACTCCAATTTCAATCGATTCCAATTCCAAGATCCAATATCATCGCATAGCCTATACCATGCCAATGCCTTTCCCTTCAAAGATAAAGGGAAAATCTTCTTCTTAACTTCATCTTCGGGTAAACCTGCAAGCTTAAACAATCCACAAATTTCTTCCACATATATCAAGTGCATATCACGATGTTCGGTTCCATCTTCTGCATAAGGATTAGCTAGCAGTTGTTCTATCATACCCGAAGGAATTTCATATTCAATATTTTTAGTAGGTGCAGTAGGTTGAGGGGTAATTAATTGTGGTTCCGGTCGAGGTGAAGATACCCCGAACAAACCCCTCAAAGGATTGTTTTCCCTAGTAACAAGTGATAATAAATTTCAGCACGTAGTAATAATTTTTCCTTACCAATTTCCACTTACAAAGAGCGCTTCACTCCCCGGCAACGGCGCCAGAAAATAGCCTTGATGACCCACAAGTATATGGGATCAATTGTAGCCTTTTCGATAAGTAAGAGTGTCGAACCCAATGAGGAGCAGAAGGAAATGACAAGTGGGTTTCAGCAAGGTAATGTCTGAAGTACTGAAATTTTAAGTAACAGAGTAGTTTGATAGCAAGATAATTTGTAACGAGCAAGTAACGATAGTTGTAATAAAAGTGCAGCAAGGTAGCCCAATCCTTTTGAGGCAAAGGACAGGCCAAAATGGTCTCTTATAATAAGCAAAGCGTTCTTGAGGGTACACGGGAATTTCATCTAGTCACTTTCATCATGTTGGTTCCATTCGTGTTCGCTACTTTGATAATTTGATATGTGGGTGGACCGGTGCTTAGGTGCTGTTCTTACTTGAACAAACCTCCTACTTATGATTAACCCCCTCGCAAGCATCCGCAACTACGAGAAAAGTATTAAGAATAAATTCTAACCATAGCATTAAACTTTTGGATCCAATCGGTCCCTTACAGAATAGCGCATAAACTAGGGTTTAAGCTTCTGTCACTCTCGCAACCCATCATCTAATAACTACTCCACAATGCATTCCCTTAGGCCCAAATATGGTGAAGTGTCATGTAGTCGACGTTCACATGACACCACTAAGGGAATCACAACACACATACTATCAAAATATCAAACACATATCAAGTTCACATGATTACTTGCAACATGATTTCTCCCGTGACCTCAAGAACAAAAGTAACTACTCACAAATGATAATCATGCTCAAGATCAGAGGGGTATTAAATAGCATATTGGATCTGAACATATAATCTTCCACCAAATAAACTATATAGTAATCAACTACAAGATGTAATCAACACTACTAGTCACCCACAAGCACCAATCTATAGTTCCGGTACAAAGATTGAACACAAGAGATGAACTAGGGTTTGAGAGGAGATGGTGCTGCTGAAGATGTTGATGGAGATTGCCCTCCCCAAGATAGGAGAGTTGTTGGTGATGATGATGACGATGATTTCCCCCTCCGGGAGGGAAGTTCCCTCGGCGGAATCGCTCCGCCGGAGGACAAAAGTGCTCCTACCCAAGTTCCGCCTCGAGACGGCGGTGCTCCGTCCCGAAAGTTCTCTCCTGATTTTTTCTAGGTCAAAATGACTTATATACCAGAAGATGGGCACCGGTGGTGGGCCGAGGGGAGCACAACCCACCAGGGCGTGCCTGGGCTCCCTGGCACGCCCAGGTGGGTTGTACTCACCTGGTGGGCCCCCTCTGGTACTTATTGGCTCCAATATTCCTCATTTATTCCATAAAAAATCTGCGTAAAGTTTTAGCTCATTTGGAGTTGTGCAGAATAGGTAGCCTGACGTAGCTTTTTCAGGTCCAGATTTCCAGCTGCCGGAATTCTCCCTCTTTATATTGCATATTATGAGAGAAAAGGCATTAGAATTACTCCAAAAAGCATTATTATGCATAAAAACATCATAAATAACAGTAGGAAAACATGATGCAAAATGGACGTATCAAAGCCCTCCGAGATCGAATCCCCCTCCGGCAGGATGCCGGAAAAGGCCCCTAGATGGGATCTCACGGGAACAGAAGGTTGCGGCGGTGGAAAAGTGTTTTCGTGGATACTTCTGGTGGTTTGGGAATATATGTGAATATATAGGCCGAAGAATTAGGTCAGGGAAGTCACGAGGGGCCCACAAGGCAGGGGGCGCGCCCTTCCCCTTGTGGCCGCCTCGTGGCTCTTCCGACTTGATCTCCAAGTCTCCTGGGTGTCTTCTGGTCCAAGAAAAATCATCGCGAAGGTTTTATTCCGTTTGGACTCCGTTTGGTATTCCTTTTCTGCGAAACTCAAAAACAAGGAAAAAAACAGAAACTGGCACTGGGCTCTAGGTTAATAGGTTAGTCCCAAAAATAATATAAAATAGCATATTAATGCATATAAAACATCCAAAACAGATAATATAATAGCATGGAACAATCAAAAATTATAGATACGTTGGAGACGTACCAAGCATCCCAAGCTTAATTCCTGCTCATCCTCGAGTAGGTAAATGATAAAAACAGAATTTTTGATGTGGAATGCTACCTAACATATTTATCCATGTAATTTTTCTTTATTGTGGCATGAATGTTCAGATCCATAAGATTCAAAACAAAAGTTTAATATTGACATAAAAACAATAATACTTCAAGCATACTAACAAGGCAATTATGTCTTCTCAAAATAACATGGCTAAAGAAAGCTTATCCCTACAAAATCATATAGTCTGGCTATGCTCCATCTTCATCACACTAAATATTCAAATCATGCACAACCCCGATGACAAGCCAAGCAATTGTTTCATACTTTTGATGTTCTCAAACTTTTTCAACTTTCACGCAATACATGAGCGTGAGCCATGGACATAGCACTATAGGTGGAATAGAATATGGTGGTTGTGGAGAAGACAAAAAGAGGGAGATAGTCTCACAACAACTAGGCGTATCAACGGGCTATGGAGATGCCCATCAATAGATATCAATGTGAGTGAGTAGGGATTGCCATGCAACGGATGCACTAGAGCTATAAGTTTATGAAAGCTCAAAAGAAAACTAAGTGGATGTGCATCCAACTTGCTTGCTCATGAAGACCTAGGGCAATTTGAGGAAGCCCATCGTTGGAATATACAAGCCAAGTTCTATAATGAAAAATTTCCACTAGCATATGAAAGTGACAACATAGGAGACTCTCTATCATGAAGATCACGGTGCTACCTTGAAGCACAAGTGTGGAAAAAGGATAGTAACATTGCCCCTTCTCTCTTTTTCTCTTCTTTTTTGTTTGGCTTCTTTGGCCACTTTTTTTTATTTAGGCTTAATTGTCCTCTCTTTTTTTCCCTCACATGGGACAATGCTCTAATAATGGTGATCATCACACTTTTATTGACTTACAACTCAAGAATTACAACTCGATACTTAGAACAAAATATGACTCTATATGAATGCCTCCAACGGTGTACCGGGATGTGCAATGACTCAAGAGTGACATGTATGAAATAATTATGAAAGGTGGCTTTGCCACAAATACGATGTCAACTACATGATCATGCAAAGCAATATGACAATGATGGAACGTGTCATAATAAAACGGAACGGTGGAAAGTTGCATGGCAATATATCTCGGAATGGCTATGGAAATGCCATAATAGGTAGGTATGGTGGCTGTTTTGAGGACGGTATATGGTGGGTGTATGGTACCGGCGAAAGTTGCGCGGTACTAGAGAGGCTAGCAATGGTGGAAGGGTGAGAGTGCGTATAATCCATGGACTCAACATTAGTCATAAAGAACTCACATACTTATTGCAAAAATCTATTAGTTATTGAAACAAAGTACTATGCGCATGCTCCTAGGGGGATAGATTGGTAGGAAAATACCATCGCTCGTCCCCGACCGCCACTCATAAGGAAGACAATCAATAAATAAATCATGCTCCAACTTCGTTACATAACGGTTCACCATACGTGCATGCTACAGGAATCACAAACCTTAACACAAGTATTTCTCCAATTCACAATTACTCACTAGCATGACTCTAATATCACCATCTTTATATCTCAAAACAATCATAAGGAATCAAACTTCTCATAGTATTCAATGTACTTTATATGAAAGTTTTTATTATACCCCTCTTGGATGTCTATCATATTAGGACTAAATTTATAACCAAAGCAAATTACCATGCTATTTAGAGACTCTCAAAATAATATAAGTGAATCATCAGAGTTCAATAATTTCTATAAAATAAAGCCACCGCCGTGCTCTAAAAAGATATAAGTGAAGCACTAGAGCAAAATTTCCTAGCTCAAAAGATATAAGTGAAGCACATAGAGTATTCTAATAAATCATGATTCATGCGTGTCCCTCTCAAAAGGTGTGTACAGCAAGGATGATTGTGGCAAACTAAAAAGAAAAGACTCAAATCATACAAGACGCTCCAAGCAAAACACATATCATGTGGTGAATAAAAATATAGCCTCAAGTAAAGTTACCGAGAGACGAAGACGAAAGAGGGGATGCCTTCCGGGGCATCCCCAAGCTTAGGCTCTTGGTTGTCCTTTAATATTACCTTGGGGTGCCTTGGTCATCCCCAAGCTTAGGCTCTTGCCACTCCTTATTCCATAGTCCATCAAATCCTTACCCAAAACTTGAAAACTTCACAACACAAAACTCAGCAGAAAATCTCATAAGCTCCGTTAGTATAAGAAAATAAATCACCACTTTTGGTACTGTTGTGAACTCATTCTTTATTTATATTGGTGTAATATCTACTTTATTCCAACTTTTCCATGGTTCATACCCCCCGATACTACCCATAGATTCATCAAAATAAGCAAACAACACATAGAAAACAGAATCTGTCAAAAACAGAACAGTCTGCGGAGATCTGAATTGTTCTAATACTTATTTAACTCCAAAAATTCTTAAACATTAGGAAAGCGGAGTAAATTTATATATAAACCCTTTGTAAAAAATTCAGGGTTTTTCCCCTTTCCAGTGAATCTAAACAATTCTGTGACTGGACGCAAAAGATTCTGTTTTTCAGCAAGATCAAATCAACTATCACCGTAAGCCATCCCAAAGGTCTTACCTGGCACAAACACTAATTAAAACACAAAACCACATCTAACCAGAGGCTAGATGAATTATTTATTGCAAAACAGAACCAAAAAGCAAAGAACAAAAATAAAATTGGGTTGCCTCCCAACAAGCGCTATTGTTTAACGCCCTTAGCTAGGCATAAAAACACAAATAGATCTAGGTATTGTCATCTTTGGTATGCAATCCATAAGTAGCTCTTTCTTGGTATGCAATCCATAAGGATACAAATAGATTCATATGGCAATTTAATTTTCTTTCTTGGAAAGTGTTCCATGCCCTTCCTTAACGGAAATTGAAATCTAATGTTTCCTTCTTTCATATCAATAATTGCACCAATCGTTCTAAGGAAGGGTCTACCAAGAATAATAGGACATGTAGGATTGCAATCTATATCAAGAACAATGAAATCTACAGGAACATAATTCCTATTTGCAACAATAAGAACATCATTAATCCTTTCCATAGGTTTCTTAATAGTGGAATCCGCAAGATGCAAATTTAAAGAACAATCATCAAATTCACGAAAACCTAACACATCACATAAAGTTTTTGGAATCGTGGAAACGCTAGCACCCAAATCACACAAAGCATGACACTCATAATCTTTAATCTTAATCTTAATAGTAGGTTCCCACTCATTATAAAGTTTTCTAGGGATAGAAACTTCCAATTCAAGCTTTTCTTCAAAAGATTGCATCATAGCATCAACGATATGTTTAGTAAAAGCTTTGTTTTGATTATAAGCATGAGGAGAATTCAACATAGATTGCAACAAGGAAATACAATCTATTAAAGAACAATTGTCATAATTAAAATTCTTGAAATCCAAAAGTGTGGGTTCATTGCTACTTAAAGTTTTGACCTCTCCAATCCCACTTTTATCAATTTTTGCATCAAGATCTAAAAACTCCGAATCATTGGGATGCTTTTTAACTAAAGTTGACTCATCTCCAGTCCCATCTTTATCAAGATTTATATTGGCAAACAAAGATTCAATAGGAGTCACATCAATCACTTTAAGATCTTCATCATTATTTAAAGCCTCCGGTTTAGTGGCCATCTTATTTACTAAGGTAGCTTGTTTATCAGAAATTTGGCCTACTTAATTTTCAAGATGAGAAAATTGATATTTCAAACCATAAAATTCTTTAGACATAACATCGAGCTCTTTATTCATATACTCCATAAAACTTTTCTGCTCCTTAAGCTCGTTTCTAAAGAAACTATTATGCTCAAATTGTAAAGACATGAAGCTCCTAACATTATTTTCAATTTCTTCCAACCTCCTAAAGTGAGGATCAACATTCTTTGGTTGAGCCATAAAGGCGAGCAGACACACCAACACACGGGCACACGAAAAGAAAACGAAGAGGACGAACGGAAGAGGGGCGAAGAAAAGGCAAATCTTTTCGAAAATCGTTTTAGAAGTGGGGGAGAGGAAAATGAGAGGCAAATGGCGAATAATGTAATGCAAGAGATGAGAGTTTATGATGGCTACTTGGTATGTCTTGACTTGGCGTAGATCTCCCCGGCAACGGCGCCATAAATTCTTCCTGCTACTTCTTGAGCTTGCGTTGGTTTTTCCCTTGAAGAGGAAAGGGTGATGCAGCAAAGTAGAGATTAGTATTTCCCTCAGTTTGAGAACCAAGGTATCAATCCAGTAGGAGACAACGCACAAATCACCAATACCTGCACAAACAATCAAACACTTGCACCCAACGCGATAAAGGGGTTGTCAATCCCTTCACGGTCACTTGCAAAAGTGAGATCTGATAGAGATAGATAAATAAAACTAAACAAAAGATAAAATATTTTTGGATTTTTTGGTTTATAGATATGAAAATAAAAGATTGCAAAATAGTAGATCGGAAACTTATATGATGGAAAATAGACCCGGGGGCCATAGGTTTCACTAGAGACTTCTCTCAAGATAGCAAATAATACGGTGGGTGAACAAATTACTGTCGAGCAATTGATAGAAAAGCGCAAAGTTATGATGATATCTAAGGCAATGATTATGAAATATAGGCATCACGTCTATGTCAAGAGACCGAAACGATTCTGCATCTACTACTATTACTCCACACATCGACCGACTCCTGCCTGCATCTAGAGTATTAAGTTCATGAAGAACAGAGTAACGCATTAAGTAAGATAACATGATGTAGAGGAATAAACTCAAGCAATATGATGTAAACCCCATCTTTTTATCCTCGATGGCAACAATATAATACGTGCCTTGCTGCCCCTACTGTCACTGGGAAAGGACACCGCAAGATTGAACCCAAAGCTAAGCACTTCTCCCATTGCAAGAAAAACCAATCTAGTTGGCCAAACCAAACCGATAGTTCGAAGAGAATTACAAAGATATCAAATCATGCATAAAAGAATTCAGAGAAGATTCAAATAATATTCATAGATAAGCTGATCATAAATCCACAATTCATCGGATCTCAACAAACACACCGCAAAAGAAGATTACATCGGATAGATCTCTAAGAACATCAAGGAGAACGTTGTATTGAGAATCAAAGAGAGAGAAGAAGCCATCTAGCTACTAGCTATGGACCCGTAGGTCTGAGGTAAACTACTCACGCTTCATCGGAAGGGCAATAGAGTTGATATAGAAGCCCTCCGTGATCGAATCCCCCTCCGGCAGGATGCCGAAAAAGGCCCCTAGATGGTATCTCACGGGAACAGAAGGTTGCGGCGGTGGAAAAGTGTTTTCGTGGATACTTCTGGTGGTTTGGGAATATATGTGAATATATAGGTTGAAGAATTAGGTCAGGGGAGTCACGAGGGGCCCACAAGGTAGGGGGCGCGCCCTACCCCCCTGGGCGCGCCCTCCCCCCTTGTGGCCGGCTCGTGGCTCTTCCGACTTGATCTCCAAGTCTCCTGGGTGTCTTCTGGTCCACGAAAAATCATCGCGAAGGTTTTATTCCGTTTGGTATTCCTTTTCTGCGAAACTCAAAAACAAGGAAAAAAACAGAAACTGGCACTGGGCTCTAGGTTAATAGGTTAGTCCCAAAAGTAATATAAAATAGCATATTAATGCATATAAAACATCCAAAACAGATAATATAATAGCATGGAACAATCAAAAATTATAGATACGTTGGAGACGTATCAGTCACCGAATGCCCTTTGACCATTTGACCAATACTTTGAAAATTCATAACAAATTCATATGAACTCGGAAAAATGCAAATAAGATATCAAAATGTTCAGACAAACATTATCTTTATATGCATATCATTTGCATTAAGGACAAAAGTATCGTTTGAAATACCCGAGGTTATTAATTTTATTAACATTATTAAAAATTAAAAGGTATAAAATACTTTTTTCACGAATAAAAATTACATGCAAAGGTAGGTGATGTTTTTTGAACATCCTGGTATCTTTTTTTTTGCATTTTTCTGAGTTCATATCAACTTGTTATGAATATTCAAACGACTTGCAAATAAGATATCAGGATGTTCAGAAAACATCACCTACATTTGCATTAATTTTTATTCCTGAAAAAAGTATTGTTTTTACCTTTTTATTTTTAATAATGTTAATAACATTAATAACCTTAGGTACCTAAACGGTACTTTTATCCTAAATGCAAATGACATACACATAAAGATAATGTTTATCTGAACATTTTGATATCTAATTTGCATTTTTCTGAGTTCATATCAATTTGTTATGAATTACCAAAGTATTGGTCAAACGGTCAAAGGGCATTCGGGCAACCTCGGAGAAAAATCTAAGGGCAAAACTGAGTAGAGTCGAAAAGTAAGGGCAAAACCCGTGGGTAGGTTCCAACTAGGGGCAAAAATGCATTTGTCCCAAATAGGGGACTCTCTATATGAAAAACATGGTGCTACTTTGAAGCACAAGTGTGGTAAAGGATAGTAACAATGCCCCTTCTCTCTTTGTTTGTTTGTTCTTCTTTTTTTCCTTTTTTTTTTCTTTTTTTCTTTTTTTTTCTTTTTTTTCTCTCATTGTCCGAAGTCTCATCCTGACTTGTGGGGGAATCATAGTTTTCATCATCCTTTCCTCACTGGGGCAATGCTCTAAAAATGAATAATGATAATCATCACACTTCTATTTACTTATAACTCAACAGAAATAAAAATTACAACTCGATACCTATAACAAAATATGACTCTATATGAATGCCTCTGGTAGTGTACCAGGATGTGCAATGATCTAGCATAACATGTATAAAAAAATGATGAACGGTGGCTGAGCCACAAACACTATGTCAGCTATATGATCATGCAAAGCAATATGACAATGAATGCTCAAGTCATCAAAACAGAAGCGGTGGAAGTTGCATGGCAATATATCTCGGAATGACTATGGAAAGGCCATAATAGGTAGGTATGGTGGCTGTTTTGAGGAAGATATAATAAGGCTTATGTGTGATAGTGCGTATCATATCACGGGGTTTGGATGCACCGGCGAAGTTTGCACCGACTCTCGAGGTGAGAAAGGGCAATGCACGGTACCGTAGAGGCTAGCAAATTGCGGAAAGGTAAGAGCGCGTATAATCCATGGACTCACATTAGTCATAAAGAACTCATATACTTATTGCAAAAGTTTATTAGCCCTCGAAGCAAAACTACTATGCATGCCCCTAGGGGGATAGATTGGTAGGAAAAGACCATCGCTCGTCCCCGACCGCCACTCATAAGGAAGACAATCAATAATAAATCATGCTCCAACTTCATAGCATAACGAGAGACTATACGTGCATGCTTCGGGAATCACAAACCTTAACACCAATATTCTTACTAACCACAACCATTTACTAGTACCTCCCACATATTTCATCTCTATATCGCAAAACTATTGCAAGGAATCAAACATATCATATTCAGTGATCCACAAGTTTTATGTAGGATTTTATGACTAACCATGCAATTGACCAATTCATGTTGAATCTCTAAATAGATATAAGTGAAGTATGAGAGTTTGATTATTTCTACAAAAGGCCATGCTCTAACAAATATAAGTGAAGCAAAAGAGCATTCTACAAACAACGGTTTTCTATGTGAAGAGAAACAGGCAATCCAAACTTCAAATGATATAAGTGAAGCACATGAAGCATTCTATAAAGCCATACTCAAAAGATATAAGTGAAGTGCAATAAGCATTCTATAAATCAACCATGGACTATCTCATACCAGCATGGTGCATGAAATAAAAGTGAAAAGTAAATGCAAAAGACGCTCCAAGATTTACGCATATCATGTGAACGAAACGAAGACGAAAACATACCGATACTTGTTGAAGAAAGATGGGATGCCTTCCGGGGCATCCCCAAGCTTAGACGCTTGAGTATCCTTGAATATTTAATTGGGGTGCCTTGGGCATCCCCAAGCTTGAGCTCTTGCCTCTCCTCCTTCTCCTCATATCGAGACCTCCTCGATCTTTGATCACTTCATCCACACAAAACTCAATAGAAACCTCGTGAGATCCGTTAGTATAATAATGCAAATCACTACTCTAAGTACTGTTGCAAACCAATTCATATTTTGTTTTTGCATTGTATCTACTGTATTATAACTTCTCCATGGCTTATACCACCAATAGAATCGATAGTTTCATCAAAACAAGCAAAACAATGCATCAAAAACAGAATATGTCTTAAATAGGACAGTCTGTAGCAATCTGAACATCTACCATACTTCTGGTACTCCAAAAATTCTTAAAAATTAGAACAAAATAAAAAAATTGCATATAAATACTGTGCAAAAAGTTTCATAAACTTTCAACATTCCAGTAAAAAATGTAAAATCATGCACTACAGCCAAAGTTTCTGTTTTTGCACCGCACATACCGACAAGCAATCTACTCATCCTAAAGGCAAATCTTGGCACAATAATTTTACAATACAAAGGATTTGTACAAGGGGATAATTATTTTTGTTGAAAAGTTTTTGTAATTGAGATTCACAAAGTTTCCATGGGCATGAACAAAGTTCAAGGACGTCCCCCACTTCAACGGTGTTCGTCTTTCTCATTTTCAATTTTCTTTTTGTGAAGTTTTAAGTTCCCCTCTATATTTTTTTGTTTTTAAACTTTATAAAAGCACTCAACAGAATAAAATGACTCTCTAAAACTTCCAGGTTGTCTCCCTGGCAGCGCTTTCTTTAAAGCCATTAAGCTAGGCATGACGTGCTCAAGTAATGGATCCACCCGGATCCCAAGGTATATCAAAGCCAATTTGAATTAACAGTGATTTGTAATTTAGTAGTGAGCACAAAGCAACATAAATCATGCAATTACGAAGTCTAACTCTCTTCCTATGCATCGGCATGTCATAAAAGAACAATTCATGCACATCAAGTAAAGGCCAATACATAGCATAAGCAGTTTCTTGCAATTTTGTCGTGTTGGAAACATAGAGAGGCGGAGATATAGTTCCTCTCTCATAATAATTGCAAGTAGGAGCAGAAAGCACATGCATATTGTATTCATCAAAATCATCATGTGCAACGGTAAAAGGCAACCCATCAATGTAATCCTTAATAAGAGCAAACTTCTCCGATATAGTGTAGTTGAGAGAATTCAAAAAGATAATAGGACTATCATGTGTGGGTGCAATAGCAATAATTTCATTCTTGACATAAGGAATTATAGCAAGTTCATCTCCATAAGCATAATTCATATTGGCATCTTGGCCACAAGCATAGCAAGCATCATCAAAAAGGGATATTTCAAACGAATCAACGGGGTCATAGCAATTATCATAGCATTCATCCTTCGGTAAGAACGAAGGGACATTAAACAATGTATGAGTTGAAGAGTTACTCTCATTAAAAGGTGGGCACAGGTGATCAATCCGCTCTTCCTCCTTTTGTTCTTCGCTCTTCTCCTCATCTTTTTCATCCAATGGGCTCACAATATCATCAATTTCTTCTTCCATAGACTCCTGCAAAATATTAGTCTCTTCTTGGACAGCGGAGACTCTCTTAATAAATGCACCAATATCGCAATTGTATTTATAATTATCATAGCAATATTTAAGAATAGCAAAATATCTATAGCCAGCATCATCATCATCTTCATACTTTAAAAACAGATATTCAATTTCATAAGCACCCTTAAAAGCAATAAATTCTTCTATTCATTCCACATCATAGTAATCATATATACCTCTAGCGTAAGAAGCCAAGGTTTCATTATCATTAAATTCACATGAAAAGGGAAGATGTGGAGCGTTCATCCTAGAGCAACAAGTATAATCATATCTCAAGCATAGCTCCCGAGCATACCAATGCAACATATGAATTTGATCCCATAACAATTTCCCTTTATGAGTCAAGCGATAATCCCTAAAGTATTCACATTGATCCAATGTTACTCCCATTATATAGTTGAATGGGGTTTTCTCAGGATTATCAAAGTAGTGCATAATATCTTTCACATAACGAGCATCGAGGGTTTTAGGAGGTCCCCCATCTCCATGAGTAGCAAGTACAACTAATTTTTTTGGTGTTTCGTGTTCCATATCTATAACTAAAGATAGAGAACAACTTAGAACAGAAAATAAAAACTACTTAGTGATAAAGCAAACAAGCACACACGAGAATATTCACCCCACGCTATTGCTCCCCAGCAACGGCGCCAGAAAAAGGTCTTGATAACCCACAAGTATAGGGGATTGTTTGTAGCCTCTTTCGATAAATAAGAGTGTCGAACACAACGAGGAGCCAAAGGCAGAACAAATATTCCCTCAAGTTCTATCGACCACCGATACAACTCTACGCACACTTGACGTTTGCTTTACCTAAAACAAGTATGAAACTATTTTGCAAGAATAAAACTACGAGTACTTTGCGAGAATAAAAATACGAATAAATTGCAAGGTAATAAAAGTAGATAGCTTTTGTCAACAAGAAAGTCATTTGTCCCTAGGCAATCGATAACAAGTACCGGTAATCATTCTTGTAATTTTATATGAGGGAGAGGCATGAGCTAACATACTTTCTCTACTTGGATCATATGCACTTATGATTGGACCCCTAGCAAGCATCCGCAACTACTAAAGATCATTAAGGTCGTGAAACCCAACCATAGCATTAAGTATCAAGTCCTCTTTACTCCCATACGCCATAACCCACTTATCCGTGTTTAGGCTGTTGTCACCCCCGCAACACCGACAATAAGCAAACCATGAACATATTACAACACCCTACAGTGGGGCCCCCTCATGTTTGCGCGATACGGAGGGCACCGTAGGACAACAACATAAATAAAATATACAATCATACCAACCAAGATCATGATTAACCCACAGGACAAAACGGATCTACTCAAACATCATAAGATAACCATAGATCATTGGGAAATAATATATGGAGTTGAGCACCATGTTTAAGTAGAGATTACAGAGGGGAGAAGAGGTGTTACACCGCTGCATAGAGGGGGAGAGAGTTGGTGTTGACGATAGCAAGATTGTTGATGTAGATCGCCGTCACGATCCTAGCCCTGGTGGCACTCCGGCGCCACCGGAAGAGAGGGGGAGAGAGCCCCCCTCCTTCTTCTTCTTCCTTGGCCTCCCCCCTAGATGGGAGGAGAGTTCCCCCTCTGGTCCATGGCCTACATGGCGGCGGAGGGGCGGGAGCCCCTCCGAGATTGGATCTCCCTCTCTGTTCTCTTCTGTTTTGCCTTCCCCAGATCTGGCCCTTCACCGTTTCTTAAATTCCTAGAGATCCGTAACTCCGATTGCGCTGAAATTTTTACACGATTTTTTTCCATAAATTATATTTCTTGGGCCCGAAGAAGAGCTCCAACCGATGTACGAGGAGGGCACAAGACACCTAGGCGCGCCCTGATGTATCTTGGGGGCTGTGTGCCCCCGTTTGCGTTGATTCCACCTCCCAAAAATCACATAAATTCCAAAATAATTCTCCGTAAATTTTTATCGCGTTTGGACATTGTTTGATATAGATTTTCTGCGAAATAAAAAACATGCAACAAACAGGAACTGGCACTGGGCACTGGATCAATATGTTAGTCCAAATAAATCATATAAAATATTGCCAAAAGTGTATAAAAGTTGTATAATATTGGCATGAAACAATCAAAAATTATATATACGACGGAGACGTATCAGCCGTCGCCCAGTTGTGCGTGCGCCATCATGTCCTCATCTACCACTACTGCATGGCCACAGAGCCTTGCGACCGTTTTGCCAGGTTTGTCAACAGCACAGACTACAAGTTCGCTACGGTGGAAACCACCGACGATGTAAAAGCGCTCAGGGTTACGGGCTTGGCCTGCAAGAACCTTGTCGAAGTCCGTGAGCACTACAGGGTCTGGGGCAGCACGAAGGACTCCCTGGTTGAACTCGCCTCGGCCATCATCGACCCATACTACGAAAAGATGAAGCAGAATGCCAACAGAACACGTCCCGTATCCTGGCACGGGGCCTGGATGCGGCAACTGGATGAACCTCACCTCAGGTTCGCGGCCAAGAATGTGTACACATGCTATGAGATGCACAGGCGGATCGTTGACATGAGGAAGTGCCTCGTTACCGAAATCGACGAGGCCGGATCGAGCCACAAGCACAGCAGTAGCGGCAAGCGTCACAAGAAGTAGATGATGATCAGATGATCGTTTATCCTAGTTAATTATGCATGCAATATATAGTTGACTTTGGTGTGTGGAAATGTCATGTGTGTAGTAGCCACCTATGTAATTATGCATGTAATAGTTTACTTTGGTGTGTGCAAATGTCATGTGTGTAGTAGCCACCTATGTAATTGGATGTTTAATTTGGTTATGCAAACATGTCAATATAAGTGTGTGTGTGTGTGTATATATATATATATGTTGTTGTTCTGTATGCAATCCCAACGCACAACACACACGTCTTATTAGCAGCAATCATCTGTGTTATTATCGGTCTTCGCACACATTTCTGATTACAGACCTGTTTGTCGCGTATCACACACATCTTGTTAAATTGAACCATTTCTGTTATCTTGGCTCAACGCAAACAGTTCATCCAAGTGAACTGTTTGCCCTCTATCGCACACACCTTGATCTGGCTGACCGTTTCTTTTGTTTCGCCTAATCACAAACAGTTCATCTGAGTGAACCCGTATGCCGTATATCGCACACACCTTCATCTGGCTGCCCGTTTCTGTTCTTCTGCCTCATCGCAAACAGTTCATTGAACTGAACCGTATGCCCCGCACCTCATCGCAAACAGTTCATTGAACTGAACCGTATGCCCCGCATCGCACACGCAACTAAATTCTGAACCGTGTTTGATGTATTCATCATCGCAAATGTTTTGCATCTTTTTTGACGGTTTTTTTACATCACCGTTTGCGATTATTGCATCGCACACAGTTTCGTCGAAGGGTCTCTGATTGTAGTGTCGCGTTAGCAGCATCCTGCAGTAGTGTTGTAATCGTGGAACTGCTCTATAATATACATCTCGCTCCCAACGTCGGCGGCCCCGGGCGGCAGAGGAGGAGTGCGTGAGGGCCTCTTCTCTTCTCAAGCTCCAGTAGCATGTGGAAGAGAAACCCTTATAAGGAGGTCCAACTCCTCTCCAACTTTCGGGGTGGGACTAAACTTGCCACTACACCTAGTGCCAACTAAACCCACATGGGCCCTTAGAGATTTTCAGAAATTGTTAGATCGGCCTTAGGCCCATCCTCATATTTCAACGTCAAGAACACACCACCTCTGTTGTCGATAACAAGCACGAAGAACCTACCACTACAGCACTAGCGAGTTTCTGGCTAGTATGTGTATAATACAAATCTATATCCACCTCAATTAAATTAGATTTTGAAATTTGTTTGAAAATTTTGAAAGGTATTTGCTGAACAACAAGTAAACTAAATACTCTATCCGATCCATATTACTTATCGCTCAAACGGATGTGTCTAGCACTGAAATACATCTAGATACATCTGTTTGAGCGACAAGTAATATAAATCAGAGGGAATACTAAAAGCTGAAAATGACTAACTAAGTTCGCTAATAAAAAAACTCCTCAGTCTGTCTCTAATAAATCAGAATAATGCATTGGAACAAGCAAACTTCGAATAGGATGACTTAAGTCCGAAAAAGACTGTAGAATCGTGACCAAGTCTAAAAAAGAGCATCGGATGGTCAGGACTCAAATATGGATAGCCACATCATGAAATAAACTCAGAATAGCTTACCACTGAAACAAGCAAACAATGTCCTACATCTGGAAAATAACTTGATTTTACTAAGTTGTACAATGCCCGGTCAAGTAACTTGCACTACAACAGATCCCTTTCAGTCCAACCAGGCTATTATCATACTTCCTCCGTTCCATAGTAGTGTTAAAAATGCTCTTATATTATGGGATGAAGGGAGTTCTTCCGTACAAATTTGTAAAGAAATATAAGACGTTTTAGTTCACTATACTTTAGTGACCTAAAACGTCTTATATATTAGTAGTTTACAGAGAAAGTAGTGTGTAAAACTTCCTAATTCTTCTTAATTTTGTATGTAATATCCTTGTGCTTATTGCTCAGCTCTGCACAACATATTCAGACGATTTACAGTAAACACACTGTGATAATGCATGATAGTATATTCTTGTCGGTCATCCTAAGCCCACATGCCTAATCTATCAACGTACCCAGCAATGAGGATAAGATAGTGATTCATGATCGGTTCACTTGTAGAAATCAAGTTCATCCCCATTTCTAAACTTCTAACCTACAAAATTATTAAGTTTTTCGCTACACTTTACAATCATCGGTTCAACAATTCCATCCATGTAGCACAACATATTGCATCATACCTTTCACTCCCTTATCTATATTTGTTGATAATTATAGCACTATATCAGTTCGTTACTGATGCCAAAAAGTGGATTTGTGATTTGTTATAATGCTCAAAACCACAAGACCCCGCGAACCAACCTGTAATTGGATGGTAGACAGTGGTATCCCCAGCTCATCAAGGTTCAAATCCTGATGCTCGCTTTTATTCATGATTTTATTTCAGGATTTTCGACGATGCAATGTTCAATGAGAGGAGGCCTACTCATACGGGTAGGGTGTGCGCGTGTGTTCATACATGACGTGCAATTTGCACAACAAGGAAGATTCCAGCCCATGTACGTACACGCAGTGGCGGAGCTTCGTGGAGACGACGCATAACCATTAGGCCCATTTAACTAACTTCCGAGGAGCGACCAACCACGCCACCACAGCCCATAAATCTTGTCGCGGCCGCGCTCAGGAATCAGCTGACGCCGGCGCTTAACAGGGTTAGCCGGTGATTCCACTCTTCCCCTCTCATGGACCGAAGCAGAGCCCAAATTTGAACATCAAATCCATGAACAAACAATGACAAGAAACTCTAACAAATGAAACTAAGAGCCGGTCTCCCTGGTCTGTAGTGATTAATAACACAATAATTCATGGTAAAGATGTATTTTGGTATTTGTCACTAAAGTACTAGTATTTTCGTATATTTTTTTTGTTATGAGTAGCTTCTATATGTACTTAACATAAAATATGTATTTCATAAACTAGTGTGTACAAGATCAATATAATCATCTCTAAGTTTCTCAATATTCTACAAAATCTAACTATATAGTCATACGCTTTATATTCAAAGTTTTTTCTTTGGCAGTTTCGCCCCTCCTGATATTTCTTTCCAAGCTCCGCCACCGCGTACACGTCGCCAGCTAGGCACCAACCACCCTACAGGCACACATGGCTAGATCCCATGCAGCAGCTGAACTGCTGAAGAATATAGTACTAGTACCGTACCACCTTGCTGACTCGCACTCACACTAGTTCACTCTCGCAGCAGCTTAACCTCGCTCTCGCACGCAGGATGCGGAGCGGTGTCGGCGCGCGCCTTCTGCCACAGGCGGTGGCCATCGCCATCGCCGTGGCCGTCGCCTGCTGCATGGCCGCCGCGCCGTCGGCGGCGGCGCAGGGGACGACGACGCCGGCGGACGCCGGCGGCGCGGTGCCGTCGTGCGCCTCGAAGCTCGTGACGTGCGCGGGCTACCTGAACACCACCGACACGCCGCCGGAGTCGTGCTGCGACCCGCTCAAGGAGGCGGCGACCACGCAGGCGGCGTGCATGTGCGCCATCCTCATGAACAGGGCCGCGCTGCAGGCGTTCGGCGTGGCGCCGGAGCAGGGGGTGCTCCTCGCCAAGCGCTGCGGCGTCACCACCGACGCGTCCACCTGCGCCAAGTACACCGCCGGCGCCGGTGCCGGTAAGCCCGCCCGCTTTCCGAGCTCTCGTCAATCATCATCATCATCATCATTGCCGACAGGATCGATAGATTGATGCTTCGTTTAGCGCCTAGCGCGGCACGCACGTACGTCCAAGCTGATCTGAAACTTAATTATTTGTTTGTCAGAAACAGTAGTACTTGGATCAGATCAAGGTGGATTGTCCCTTACTCGAAAATTTGTCCTTTCATGCACCTGATCTGAGCTAGCCATCTCTCTCTCTCTCTCTCTCTCTTAAACATCTTTACCATCAATCTGTACTTTGTAATGGTAATTTAGTTAACAACATGCAAAAAGTAATCTGCCGGTTGCAGACGAGCTGAGGGTACAGAAATTGGTGCCAAAACTTGGATCTCCATCAAACCAAAACCATAATTATCGTATCATCTGCTGAAAGTCTGCACACGCAAGATCTCTTCAATGATGATCTGATCTGATCACAACCGATAAGATCAATCATGCCATAATTAGACTGATTTGTACAACAGCGTGCTGAGCACTGCTGATTTTAACTCTTTTTGCAGATGCTGCAACTGCAGGTAGCACAGCCGCTTCTTCAGCATCCACGGGAACTGCTGCTTCTACAGGTAATTTGAGTTCAGACAACAATCTTAGTGCTGTCTAGGATGATCAGAAGTAGAGAAACTTACAAATTTCTAGTCTCGCTAGAATAACTTAAAAATTACTGCCTTAAAACACTGGGAAATAATGTACACATGAAACCAACATAATGACTGGCAGAGATGTTCTTTCAATTGGTAGCCTGAACCTCTCTTCTGAAACCATCTTAAACTTAACTGACCTTCGTTCTATATTTTTTTGATAGGAAACTTAACTGAATTTCTATTGCCAGTAACCCACCCTTCTGTTCTTCTGCAGTTGCCAAGCCAACGGCAAGCGGAGGAACCACGCATTCCCTGAGCTTGATCACCGCATCTTCATTTGTAGGCTTCAGTTTCATCTGGTGGACGATCATGGCGTAGTAAGAGATACCAATGAGTATGAACTGTTATGTAAAAAAAAAACTGTATTGTCTCAATAAACATAACTATCTGGTTGTCACTTCGTTCGGTAAATTTTACTGCATGTGCCTTTGTACATGGCCTACGCATCCCATTCTGTATGCCTATCTAGGTTACAATTGTCATTAAATGAGAACGAAGGGTAGATTGTTTAGAAGGGAGAGATGGAACAATGAAGAACATAACAGAGCATGTCTACTTCGAAAACACATCATAATTGCAAACACATAACTAAGGCAAATCACCAAGTAAAAGTCTAGGGCCAAAAACCAATGAGAGAAAAGACCTTCTATTCACTTCAAAAGAGACATGTTTTATTTGATACAATAATTTCAACAGGTCACAAATTAGCGGCAAAGGGTGAACCTTTTCTCCACATTCTGATTAATCATCAGCCATCACTCCCTACTTCGGCTTTTATGTTCACGGTGGTGATGTTTGGACATCCTGTTCTCCTCCTTTCTCTCTCGGTTGCTGCTATTGTTCTTTTCTTCTTTTATGTGCTTGTGCTTCGAGGTGGATGGCTCCTCGTCTGAGTATTTAGATCTCAAAAATAGTGGCTTCTCTGGACCATAAACTCGGCGCTTCCGTTCTTCTTTCACTCGTGCATCCGGACTTACTGAATTGTCTTTCCCGCCGGATGGAGGCTTGAGGTATGGGCCAGGCTCATCCATTCTAGAACCAATGGCTCCTCGCCCGCGCTTCACCCTATCAAAGAAACTGCGTGTTTAGTGAAAATTGGAACAGATAGATGGCCTATGCATGTGCAAATACAAATGTATAGGCTAACTACATTTCTTATTAAAACAAGAACATTGTAAGATTATGATTTTGTGATTAGTCACATGTAAAGTACACACATAACATCATAGAAAGACCACATCTTCAATTAATATCAGATTTTTTTTCTCACTATTTCATTTCTCCCAGTGTGTTGTTGATGGAAACCGTAACTGACCTTGATCGAAGAAACTCTTCGATTTCACCATCGCCTAGCCCATCCCCCCGGTCCGAATAAGAACTGCCTTGTGAATCACTCAACGAAAATGATGCGCCATATGGTCTGTCTCGCTGGGTCTTAGAGACAGGGCTCTGGTCTCTTGAGTCGTTCTTCCGTTTCTGGGATCTCGAGTCAATTCGACCATTGGTTCTGGTTTTCATCTTCAATTCCAACTCCAGCTCCTTCTCCCTGGCACGCCACATCTCATTAACTTCCACAACTCGATTTGCTGCAGACAAAAAGAGAAAAAATATTTCAAAAAGAAAGTTCCAAACTGTATTTCTACCGGCAAATTCTCAACAAAGTAGTATATTCTTTCAAATGAAAGTTTTTGGGTGTGAGGGCTAGCAAAAACAAAACAAAAAAATTTACTAAGACATGTCATTTTGCACTATACTCGTAACTACGTAGCAATTTTAATTAGTCAATCATATTAGCTGGGCTTTGAGCATAACCAACAGCTACCAGTGAATCAATCATATTAGCGTCGAACAAAAAAGTAAGGAGCAGCCAACCGACCTCGCTGAACGCCAAGAACGGTGGCGGCAAGGAACCGCGAGTTGGGACGGTGCCTCACATTAGGTTTCTGCAGATAGGCGTGCACCCCTTCCTTCTCCGCCTGCATCCGCAGCCTCCGGGCCTCCTCGAGGAGCAACGCCGCAAGGCGATTCTCCGTCCCCAAATCCATCGTCCAGCCGCGAAGGCAAACGCTGTCTGCAGAGGAGGAGAGCCTCGGTGCCCGTGCGGGCCTCGGCGACAGCGGCCGTGCACGCGTCGCCCGGCGGCGACGGACGGCGAGAAGCCCAGCCGCCGGGAGGATTTGGACGCGTCTAGAAATTCCGGTGGCGATTGGGGAGAAGAGACCCCGATTGCTTCCTTCTGTTTTGTGATCGATTCCACGGTTCCACCGGTTCCTGCTGGGCTTCCGCTTCCGTGTCCAGCTCGTGCTGGGCCGTCGTAATTGCTGTTTTCTTGTATGGGCCTCCACTAGCCCATGTAACCGAGCCCACGCCTAGCATTTCCTAAGCCCGAGCGCCATGCTTCCGTTCCGGCAACGCAACCCACCGGAGGAATTCTCATCTGAAGGAGAAAGTCGTGCGCCCCCAAATCGACGACGGGCACCAGATGCGGCCGCCGTCACCGCCGCGGCCGCTGGCCTTCCCGACGCTGGACTCGCTCGCGGCGTACCTCCGGCCGCGCCTCCCGGGCCCGGCGCTCGCCTCCTGGGGATCCGCGCCGGGGACCAAGAACCTGCTCAACCTCTTCCTGGAGCTCTCCTGCGGCGACTGCACGCTGCTGCCCGCGGCCTCCTCCCCGCCGGCCCTCCTCGTGCGCGCCGTCCACGTCGCCACCGTCCGCATCCGCAACCGCCGGGGTGCGCTCCTCGTGGAGACCCGCCAGCTGCTCTCCGACGGCACGTTCCGCCGCCGGGCTGCGCGGCCGCTCTCCGAGAAGATGCGCCCCGGGGAGACGCCCGAGGCCGCCGCGGCCCGCGCCGTCGGCGAGGAGCTCGGCGAGCGCGCCCGCGTCCGGATCCTGGGGGCGGCCCCGGAGCCGCGCGTGGAGGAGCGGGAGTCCGTCTCCTACCCGGGGCTCCCCGCCAGGTACGTGCTGCACGCGGTGGACGCGGAGCTCGTGGAGGGGGTCCCGGAGGAGGGCGAGTTCGACACGGAGGAGGCCGGCGAGGGCAAGGGCCACGACGGCGGCGGCGCGGCCATCACCGTGAAGCGGCACTACTGGTCATGGGTCGACGACGAGGAGGCCCGCGGCGAGGCCGCCCCGGCCGCCGTCGCCGGTGCACAGTAGAAATAAATATATGCTGTTATCATCTTGTGTTTGTGTTTGGTTAATTTATTTTTATCAATTCATCCGCTTGCCATATCATGTACTGCGTATATGTATGTATGTTTCTTGCGCTCTGCTCTGGAGTGTTCATAGTACGACGGCTCTCTTTGCAACCCGCACAGTTCGTCACTCTCTCTTTGCAACCCGCACAGTTCGTCACTCTCTCTCTGCACCGCAGGGACGTCGAAGGGTTTCTTCCGCGCTCGGGTCTGTTTGTTTGAGCTTCATAGGGCTAGATTCAGCTTCGCCGGTGAAGCCGAATCTGAAAGCTGAAACAATCTATTAACATTCAGGCTATTTTGAATGTAATTGTCTGAGACATCTTGTCGGATTCAGGCCTTCGCAGACTCAAGAAAGATTCGAACTCTGGGACGCGTGCGAAGAACTCAATCTTCTCAGCCTACCAACTCATCGCTCTCACTAGCTCAATGAACGGGAAAGGAAAGGGACACGGCAGTTTACCCAGGTTCGGGTCACCTTGCGGTGTAAGACCATACTTCTGCTTTGGGGTGGATTGGCCTCGCGAGGGGCTGAGGATGAACTAGTACAGGGGAAGAACAACCTCAGGAGGTCTTGTTCTTGTGTGAGTGTGAGCTAAGGATTCGATCCAGTCTCCTCTCTCTTCTACGGTGGTGGCCAACCTACATATATAGAGGCCTCGGTCCTCTTCCCCCAAAATGTAGGCGGGAAGGGATTCCACAACGGCCAGTTTGAAAGGGGACAAGAAGTACATCCTATCCTGACGAAAGGTGGTCTTCGCCTGCAAAGCTTCTGCTCGTGACGCCATGGTGGGCTCGGCGATGACCTCCGTCCTGCAACCCTGGCGGCCTTGGTCTTGTAGCACAGGAATGGAAACCTTTGGCTGATTCCTTGGGACTCCGCGTCGGCGCTTGCCTCCTTAGCACTGAAGAGGAAACCTGCTGTACTGCGCCCGCTGGCGCCCGCCTGGCCTTGGTCGTCATGGCTCACGTCACCTTAACCTCATGAGGTGCGCGCCTGCATAGGAATCTCCGCTCCTCAGGAGCCAGCCTAGGGGGGCCGCTCCCTCCGGAGGTCTTAACGTCGTCCGCCTCGCGAGGGTCTTGCCTTGTCGATGCTGAAGACGGGCCGTACCAGGCCGTCGATGGAGCTATGCCGCGGGCCGCAGGCAGGCAAGTCTGGGTACCCTGGTTCCCAGAACGCCGACAGTAGCCCCCGGGCCCAAGGCGCGCTCGGACTTGGCTTCGAGGCGAAGCCAAAGGGCAAGGGCGAAGCGCCGTGGGCCCCAATCGCCTGCGGACCGGGTCGAGCGTGGCACTGGATGGGACGTGGGCGTCTCCACTTCCCCATGCCGCCTTGGTAACTGTTAGACTTGACGACTGCCTGTTGCAAAAGCGTCCCAACCATCATTGCTCGCCGCGCTCGTCCTCTGCTTCTCCCCTTTCATGCGAGCTTGTACCTCCTTCTCCAGATTCCGCGCCAGCACCAATCCACTTCCGCCGCCATGGCTCCAAGGTCGAAGAAGAAAGGGGAGGCTCGCACGCCCGCGGAGGCCCTGCCGGGGTTGGAACCCGCGCTCGGCCAGTCGACGGTGATCAACCAGGAGGGACTGGACAAGGTCCGGCCGGCCCTCGCCACCGATTCCAACGAGTGGAAGGCAACGACGGTTTGGCCTGCCTCCCGGGCCTTGGTCGACATGGAGGCCACCGGGATCCCCATTCACCTTCACGCTCTCCTGGCCGGCTTGGTCCCCCCTTTCTCTGATTTCTTCAACGCCGCGATCTCGCATTATCAGATCCAAGCGCTGCATCTGGACCCCGGGTCCATCGTCCTCCTCGCTGCCTTCGCTTTCCCGTGCGAGGCTATCGTGGGCGTTGCTCCGTTCGTGGCCCTGTTCCGCCATTTCTTCTCGCTCCACCTGGTCGACGGCAGACAGCGCTCGGGATGAGTGGCGTTCCAGGCTGTGGCGGCGACAGCTAACTCCGGCATCGACTTCACGCTCCGCCCGGATGTGAAGGGATTCCGGAAGCAGTGGGTGTACGTGGACGCCACCACGCGCAGCCCCCTGCTCCTGCTCCCGCTAGCACCAGTGGAACCAAGCTCCGGCTGGGGGCATGTGAAGCTCGTCGATCGGCGGCTCGCCCGTGTCTGGTCCAGGCTGGCCAAGCTGAAGGAGGCAGGGATGACAGTGTCGATGGTGGTGAGAGAGTTCATCCGGCGACGCATCGCCCCGCTCCAGCGCCACTCTCGCCCAATGTGGGCCTTCACTGGCCCCAATGACCCCATGAGGCTCCAGGTGCCCTCGCTTCCTTCGAAAACGCTGCATGCGGTGCTCCAGCTCCTGACGGGCGACCAAGCGCCTGCCGCGCTCCCGGCAGAGGGGTGTCTCTTGTACAACTGCTCAAACGCGGAGGCCTTCGTGAAGCAGATGCCCTGCTTCGACGAGTGGGGGCTATGCCCAGAGGGCCTCGAGGGGCCTTGTGAGAACCCCGTCTTGGTGGATCCCGTGCTTGTCGACCCTGTGGCGCGCGTCCCTGAGGTGGTTGCAGGAGGGCGAGCGCCGTCGAGCTCTCCTGAGGTGACCGCAGGGGAGCAGGCGCCGTCAGGTGCTCCTGAGGTGGTTGCAGGGGGGCGAGCGCCGTCGAGCCCTCCTGAGGTGACGGGCCGCACCCGAGCCGCGAAGGACAACGTTCCAGCCCTTGGCGTACCCCATCCGAATCTCGGGGCACTCCGCAAGAGGAAAGGGCTCTGGAGCTGCAGTGGTGGCGCCCCCCGGGCCCTGAAACAGAGGAAGTAGATAGATGTGGACGAGTAAGTACCTTATTCTCACGGATCTTCGCGTGTCGCGTCCTTTCCCGACTCTGGTTCCTCAGGATCCCTTCGGTTGCAGTGGCGAAGCGGCATGGGGTGCGACCCCCGGAGGCCTTTGGTCCGCTCGCGACTCTAGACCCCTCGCGTCGAGCACCCGCGCGGGACACTGCGCCAGTCCGCGAGGCGGAGGCGCTGCCTGAAGGCCGCGAGCCTGTTCTCCCAGCGTCCTTCCTCCAAGGCCGCTTCTTGGGTGCAGGGGGCATGCTGAGAGCTCCTCCGTTGGTTCTTGCTGGTGGCTGGGTGACCTCGGCGCCGGCTTCATCACCAAGCGGTGGGCCAGGCCGCGCAGCGCCTCCGTCGAGGCCTGGGAAGCGGCCGAAGGAGCTCCAGCCACCAGCCCCCTACCGGAGATGGGCGAGTCGCTCCGCACCTCTTCGACAGCTCCTAGCGCGGAAGAAGGGCTCGGCCGCGCGCTGGAACTCGCACGCGGGCGCAGCGTCGTCCGCCATGACCTTTTCCAGGAAGCGATGAGCGCGTTGGGTCGGCTTGGGGGAGAACTTGCTGATGTCGACGCACGCCTCGAGGCGGAGGGCCTCCGCCAGGCGCGCGAGTGGCATCAACTGAAGGTCGCCATCAACCTCGGGCATCTGCAGCATGAGCGCGCCCGCACGGAGGCCGCGGAATCCCTCGCAGCTTCTCGTGAGGCCTGCGCCCGTGCTCTGGAGGAGGCCAGGGTCGCCGACCGTCGCCGTGAGGCGGCCGAGGAGCGGGAGAGGGAGCTTCGAGCTTCGAACACCGCCCTTGAGCGGCAGGTCCAGGCGCGCAGGGCCGCCCTGGCGGCGTCGCCAAGCGGGGCTCCTACGGACGAGAAGGAGGTCCAGGCGCGTGAGGACGCGCTGGCGCTTGCGGTCTTGGAGCACAGTCTGGAGCTTGACTAGCTGACTCCATTTCAAACAGGATGTCACGAAGCCAATCATCAGCATCCATAGGATTGGTGGAGTTGCGGAAAACAGACGGGTTGAGGCACACGAATTCTGGCAGAGTTATTGGAGCAGACTGTTGCTGAGCATTCTGAGTTGGAAATTGAGCCATTAGTCCGGTCATAAACTGCTGCATCATTGCGGCAATATAGGGTGGAGGTGGAGGATCGTCAGCCATCCTGCCAAATCAACAGGGGCAGTTTAGCAAGCAAAATTGAAGGTGTAAGAGGTCATTCATGATGTAACATGAGTAATGAACAAGGAGGCATCAGGTGCATATTAGTAGTCATTAAAAACATACAGAATGATGCACGGAGTTGGACACAAATGGCGGTAGGAGTTCGGAAACGCACGCAGCTAGACAAGCTAGGCGGCGCGCAGGCATGCGGTAAGGAAGTACACAACGAGACATAGAAAAGGCTATATCAACGTCGGAGAAAACTGTTGGAGCGAGGAATCTGCAAGTGACAACACAGGGTGCCCTCGATAAAAGGATCCTGCAAGCAGAACCTAGCCCAGAATCTTGAAGAAAGGAGGAAATTTCAGACCTCCGGGTGGATGTGATCACGAGAACCTGATGTTGGAGTTAGTAAAATTTTAACCCGGATAGAAGAGAGATCAGAGTCCCAGAGTAAAGATCGAGGAGTAAAAGATCCTAATACCACCCAATAGGCGACGTGGGCCCGTAAGCCACACAACGATGTTAGTAAAACAGTTTTCGGTTACTAGACTCAACTTCGGCCAAGGAGTTGGAAAGGGGGTTCCTACAGGCAGTCGGCTCTGATACCAACCTGTGACGCCCCTGGCTTAATCGTGCACTAATCATACACACAAATGCAGACGATCAAGCCTAAGGACTCACTTGAAGATATCACAACACAACTCTAGACACAAATTAAAATAATACAAGCTTTATGTTACAAGCCAGGGGCCTCGAGGGCTCGAATACATAAGCTCACTTACAAGCGTTAGCAGAAGCATCAGATATCTGAGTACAGACATAAGTTAACAGAAAGGCCTTTAGAAAGGCGGGACAAAATAAAAACACTAGATCGAAAGGCGCAGGCCTCCTGCCTGGGACCCTCTGAACCTACTCCTGGTCTTTAGCCAACTCGAAGAAGGATCCACCCTCGAGGGAGTAGTGGAAGTCATCGACGGGGCAGCTATCTCAGGGGCTCCGCCTTCTGGTTGCAACAAACGGATATGGGGGAAAAAGAAAGCAAAGCAACCGTGAGTACTCATCCGAAGTATTCAGCAAGCAAGGATCTACATTACATATGCAGCATTATCAATGGAAGGCTGTATATGTGGACTGGGCTGCAGAAATGCCAGAATAGAGAGAAGGCCTAGTCCTATCGACGACTAGCATCTTCAGCGGTCTTGTAGCATTAGAAGAGAGTAGAACATCATAGAATAAAGTAGTAGTAGTGTTATCAACCTCGCCCAGAGATCCTTCCTCGACTCCCTGCGAGAAAGCAATCCTAGAGCCATACTATCCATTTATCATCTCAGGTATCCAGTTCTAGTTGTATCGATCGGGATACAACTCCGAGTGTCCGTTACCATGGGACAGGCTATCGATAGATGTTTTCTTCCCTGCAGGGGTGCACCAACTTACCCACCACGCTCACTTAACTCCGGCCGGACACACTTTTCTGGGTCATGCCTGGCCTCGGCCAAACGACACACCGCAACCCTACCTAGAGCTCAGCAGAGAGGTCCCCGTCAGTCTATATCCTAAGTGCTCAAGGGTCTTGGGCCATCGCCCTGTGCACTCCGGGTCGTTGCGAGCAGGGCGGGTCCAGGCTCCACCACTACAGGATGGTGCCAGCCCAACCCGGCCGCCAGGCTGAACTGGACGTCTGACAGAGCTTTCGGCTGATGCTACGATGCAGAGTGCCCATAACTCTTCCCACGTGATGGTTAGTGCTATCCGGCCAAAGGCCGGCTCAGATCAAATATCCAAATCGTTAGTGGATTAGGGGCTAGCGGTAACGAGCAGAGACTCACGATCGATGTGACCCCATCGCCCTGTCTCGAGAACTTGCTGCAAGGGCTAAGAATGCCCGGCTGCGCCTCGTAAATATCTCAAGGTTAACTTCCCATCATTCACGGGTACCCCTCAGGGTCGACCCGCCTTTCCAAGTATCCGTTGTAAGGTCCAAGTATCCGTGTGTCCAAATCATCAGGGGAATCCGAGGTATCACCCTCGTTGGATGCCTACTCGATGTATCTGTCAAGGTGAACTCGGAGGAATCACCCTCGATGGGTTCACACTTGAGATGTTGCACGACAGCGTCGTTAACGGGAGTGGTGAAGGCAGAATCACCCTCGAGGACCACAACCGATGAACTAACCTACAAGGTTAACATCAGAAGTGCTGACGAGGTATCACCCTCGGCACTCGATAGTAACCCAGTAGTTCGTACAACTAAGGGGGTGATGTGCGGTGCCGGGGCCTGGTCTTCGATCCCGTTGATCGGGTCTTCTGATAATCCAGCGGGGCAGTTGGGACAAGTGGGAGTCACTGGTGGGTCTCTAACCAACCTATACTATGCAGTTTGAAATAGGAAGGTAAGGTAACAATAAGCAGGTTACAAAAGCAGGCTATGCATCAGAATAGGAGCAATCAATTACAGTAGCAAATTCTAATGCAAGCATGAGAGAATAGAATAGGTGATATCGGGATGATCAAAAGGGGGGCTTGCCTGATTGCTCGGCGGCAAAGGCGGAGTCGTCAGTAATGTAGCCAATCATCGGAGCTGCGTCGGTCTCGGGGTCTACGTCGATACCGAGATCTATCGAGGGAGAAGAGGGGGAGGAAACAGATAAATACAAGGCAGACAAAGCTACACAGAGCATGCTATGCTAACGTGCAGTGCAGGGCTACCTAAAAGCATGTCTAAGTCATATTAGTTATTTTAGGATTTAAGTTGGATTTATTAACCGGTATATATGCACTATTTATCAACCGGATACGGCCTCGAAGTTGCGGGTTCACCTCCGTAGAGGGTCCCGACACAGAAACAGATGGCACGGTCAGCTTTGTCTCGTCGTTCTGATCAACTTTCATGTACAAAGTGTATCTATCCGAGCTACGGTTTATTTTCTACGAATTTCTAAAGATTTTTAGTATTTTCTGGAATTTTTATAACAGCAGAAAACAATTATGACATCAGCATGATGTAATGGTGACATCAGCAGTCAACTGGCCAGCTGACCAGGTCAAACCTGACCTGTGGGTCTAGTGGGACCCACTGGTCAATGACTCAGCTAACTAAACAGGGTTAATACTAGCTAAATAACCTAATTAGCTAGTGGGCCCGCACTGTCAGTGGCTAGTTTAGGTTAATTAGTTTATTTTAATTAGTAAATAGATAATTAGGTTAATTAACCGCAACGGGCCCACATGTCAGCGGCGGTGGGGTGAACAGTACGCGCCTTGACCATGGTCAACGGGGTCAACGAAGGCGCTGGGACCCACAGTCAGCGACTCTGGGCGGGCCCCACGCGCGCCAGGTTAACGGCGGCGCCGGAGCTGGCTCCGGCGAGCTCGCTAGCTAGCGGCGGCCGAACGCCGGAGACGGTCGGAATCATGCTGTGGTGCCCCGTTTTGCACGCTCTCGGTCGCGTTCGAACAGGCAGAACGCGCCGCGTCGATCTGTGGCATCGGTTGGTGCGGGGGCAGCCGGAATCATCGCCGGCGACGAGGTCCGCGGTGGGGAGGTTTCGGGCGACGACGGAAACGGCGATGCAGTGCGCAGTAGCTCAATCTAAAGCTTCGGGCATGCTCTTCGCGTGCGCGCGAGGACAACGGACACAGGCCCATGACCAAATGGTCACCGGAGACGCGCCGGCGACCAAACGAGGCGGCGGTGGGTTCAGGCTTCGTCGGGGCAGGAGCTACGGACGGCTAGAGGGGTTAGGGACGGGCGCCAACGGCGCAGTGGCTCACCGCGGAGGCGTAGGGTCTAGGTAGCGGGCTCAGGGAAGTCCGGTGGCGCCGGAATCGTCGACGAACGCCGGCGATCCGAAGTTGAAGATGAGCTCGCCCCGGTCGGAGAAGAGGCGCTCGGCTCGACCCTGAGGACGCAGGCGATGCGGAAGACGATGAGGTAGCCGGTGAGCACCAGGAGGAGGCGAGGGAGGCACGGTGGCCGTAGAGCTAACGGAGCAGTGGCGGCGGCCGTGCTCGAGAGAGAGGGGAGAGGCGAGCGCGAGCGCTGGAGAGCGAGGGAGAGAAGGGGAAATGGAGGTAGTGACCAGGGGGAAGGAACGAGGGGTTGCCCTTATCCCCTCCTGCGTCGGTGGCCGTCGGTGTGTCGGGTGCTCACCGGTGCGCGTGTGCCCAGCCACGGGGACGACGACACGACGACGAGGAAGGTAGGTGAGCTGGGCTGGGCCGGCGCCAGTTAAGTGGCTTTGACCTGTTTCTTTTTTTGTTTTTCTGTTTAACTATTAAACAGAGAGAGAAAAGAGATTAATTGGGCATCCCAATCACTTAGGAAAAATATGGAAAGTGTCCCATTAATTCCCTGGTGTTTTTAGACAGTGCCACAAAAAGTTTGGGAATTTTTGGTACTCATTTGAATTTTCCAAAAATAGAATAGCATTTAAAAATGCTGAAATGGTGTTGTTATAATAACTAATGCTCATCTTTGTTCAAGAGTGATGTTGTGTTCTTTAACATATAATTGTTTTGGAATATTTGCAAGATGATGAACATTTTTCCAGCAACTCTTGTGCAACTTTAAATTCCACTTGTGATTTGAATTTGAATTCTGTGGAGGAATTTGAAATGAGATATCATCCATTGTGATCAAGCGATGCAAAGGAGGTTGACTTGGCATAATTAACATTACTAGACGTCAACCCGTGCACTTGCACGGGCCTGCAATTTAAAGACCACAAAATTAGTATTTGAACAATAGTTCTTGTTGTTTTAGGTAATGTTTGTAAAAATGCAATAATATAATTTTGGAATATTGGTACTAAATAATTAGTATTGGTCCACGGAAGGACAATAAAGAATAATGCATTTAAAAAATTGTCTCATGGTTATACATTCTCGTGTATTTTTTCATTTGTTAGACCCATATTAACACTGACTTGAATATTGTTATTCCAATGGTTCCTACGTAACTTGACATCTCCTCACTACTATGTATAGTGTTGTATTTCTCTTTTTTATGATGTATTTATTTTGACTTTTTAATGGACATGTACAGATGCATGCATACTTAGAGCATGTCTTAGTCATGTCTACCTTTGACATAGCTAAGTTTAGGACACATGATCCGTGTCTCAAATTGTTGCGAAGGCTAGCACAACTACAAAAGCCAGGACATAATTGTAGATAAAAGCAAAATATAGAATATGAGGTAGATGTAATTATATGAACATTAAAGTGCAGAAAATCGCAACAGCATATGTGTAAATCAAATACATACCTCAGGGTTGGTGCCCTTCATTAAATTAAATCTATGTAATTTATTTTATTTCTACCATTTATATGTATATGAAATCTAAGAAATCGGTAATTCCGTATATATGCATGTGATTTGACCATTAGATAATCTAGATAGATGTGTGTCTTGTATATGTTTTCCAATGCAATACTTTTTTTTTTGTGAACTTGAGTTTGAATGTATTTCATACAGTAACAATGATATATTGAAAAGGGATCCTATCATTAGTAATATATCATTGCTAGAAAACCATAGGCCACACATCAGACCAAAAACTGTTACATGCAATTTATACGATATATAAGTACATACATGCATATATGTCAGGCATCAATGGGTCGCACATGGTGCAAAAAGAAAATACTCCACACAATTGTGTTATGTGATTGAGATGACACACGTAACATGTCATGCAAATAAACTGAACATGTAAACGACCATTAGTCCAGCACCAATTTGCGTTTCTGTTTGTTCCTGCTGCGAAACATCTTCCAGTAGAAACCCGCTAGTTCAGAGATTATTGTTTTAGAAATCCACACACCATGCCGACAATGATCATTGATGTATCTTGATGAGAGACATGGAACACCATGTAATGTCCAACATGTAAAAAAGCTGGGACCATGGGACGTCGTCATCAGGTCGGTGCCTGAGACATTTTGACTTGTTCTTTATTTTGTGAGGTGAGTCTTCGGCCTAAACCAATTATTCGACAATTGAAGCATCTACAATGGAATATGTAATCGTAAGCTTTTAGGACTCAACCAAACTAAATCTACGGTACTTGCTTGATCCCAACCACAGAATTTAGATCTTCAGGTTATTATTATTTTTATAGGATAATATGGGTGTGTGTATGGTGCCTTCAATTAGTAAATAGAAAAAGGATTTTATTATCTGAAGATTTTGCATTTAAAATCTACTATGACCCTTAAAATGACCCCAAGCATCTTTCAATGGCAAAAAGAAATAGTAAATTATGTTAGTCATATGAGACGTGATAATACTAATATAATCTTTTATAATAGATAAACCCTAAATATGGCCATAAAACTAAATTTGAGTTGCAGAATTTCTTACCACATCATTAGGTCGGTAAATAATTAACTTTACCTGCCTTCACTTCCAATAATGTATAATCAAATTCTGACACTGAAGGAATAAAAGAACAATATATACATACTGTTTGTCTTCCAACTTATGTATTGACGTGTCGATGAGTTGACATATAAATCTGGAAGCTGCATCGTACGAAAATTTATTTATTTATTCTATAGTTTTCATTTCTTATTTATTGGAAGGACATACACAATTTGCCATGTATATGTTCAGATGGTCAAGTGCCCAACTACAAAATATATCACCTAAATGATACTCAATGTCAAAAAAGCTCTTATATTATTGAACAGACAGAGTAGTTCGGAACTCTTATTAAGTTTGTGCCTTTAAATGCTTTGGTCAAGCAATCAACCACACAATTATCTTGGAAAGAAACTAACAAAGAGAAAGATTTAATGGAAAATGTTACGATCTTTAAGAAAATACCAATCCAATGCAATCATCAGTACATAGATACATAGCCATCAGGCATGCATGTAATACACAACGTGTTTCACTAATAAAGAAAAGAGTACATCTATTGGGGACAAAAATACCTGATGTGAGTACCAATCACATCTGCAAAGATGCCGTCGCTGGACAAAACGATGCTGATATTGCTATTGTTTTGAGGAGTTGTCTCATGTTTCCGGTGGCTAGATGTGCTCGCTGTTGTCTTGTATGTCCCAGAAAATAGGACTTAGCTCCTCCATCTGCCGATCTGCGCAGTGGTGCCATTTCAAATATCCGCGGGGAAAAGCTGGAGAAGACCATTAGATGGAACGACATTAGTAAAGAGAGAATGAGAAGGTCGAGAGTTTTGGACAGAGAGAAAGAGATGAATATCAAACGCACGTGCACATAGCTAAGCTGACTTCCCAAGCAAGTTGATCAATTCTAGTTAGATGCGCTAGTAGCTAGGTACGTACGTACATGTATATACATGTAACCATGATTGATTTCTTCGTCCGCTAAACACAGCCACATGAGAGACATGATTGATCAAAAATTCGCACCAGATCGTCATCGTACTGGATAGCAGCATCTGCCTGTGAACAACCCGTGATGTTCGTCCGGCCAGATGCATACGTAGAAAGCTAGCTCAATCTTTGGCAAAAAAATAAAAAGAAGGCTGACTCAATAGCCTTAATTATACACAACGCAGGGTAAGCATGCACGATATATTTATGTGGATGTGCTACCCATGGCACCAACGCACGGCTCATGCGTGCCCAGATCAATTTTTTACAGAAGTCAGTGGCGGCGGCGTGACTGGTTATGTCGAGGAAGAGAGAGGGTTCAGTAGGAGATCTATATTATGAAAACGTTGCAAACCCTATTTAAAGATTATGATGAAAGGAATCTTCTATCGATTCATTTTTTTTCCTTGCAAACTCTACGGGAAGATTATGGTGCAAGGAGTCTTCTCGGTTCACTTTTCCCCCCTAAATATTGTTTTAGACGTGAAGATAAATTGAGAGATCTACACCGTAATAATTCGGTCCCACCAGATGAACGGCTCCTAATTTCTAATTAACATGGGATTTATTAGGGAGTCCATAATTAGTATAGGTACTAGTCGTCGACCCGTGCATTTGCACGGGCTAGGGTATATTCCAGGAGGATTTTATGTTTGGCTTGAATTCAAATGTGCATTTCTTTTATACATGGTCCCATTTCATATTTACATTTATGAGTTTCACATGTTCACAATAAAAATTTGACATTCTGTATTCATGTGTCGTATCCTGAAATATATATATTTGTAAATTTGGCAATATGCAGTAAAATTTGGTTAACTATACAAAATGGCTTTTATATATTTATAACATGAGTATATACCAGATTTACTCTAAGTATAAAAAATGGAAAATAAATATTGAAATTTTGATTCATAGTGCTATATATAGATTTGGAGTGGCGTTTTTGCAAACCATTAAAGCCTAGCTATGAAATGCCAAACATATATAGGTATATGAGTTACCATTTTAGTGAGCGGTAATATCATATAAAAAATCCTTGCTAAAATAATGGTTGGTTTATGTTGTGGTACTACTTTAGTTCAGTTTTCTTGATCTCAAATTCAAACTGCTCAGACTTTATAATGAGATATCCTGATCATTTTCTTTAATAACTAATTCCGATGGAGATGTTAGATCACCTTATTAAACAAAAATTGACATTGTACGAACCAAATTCCAGATAGATTAATAATGCTACTATATTAATAATACTACTATATGAATAATGCTACTATATGAATAAGACCAATTGAGTTCACTTATAATCGTTATATAACTTAACTTATTGTAATTTATAATTTATAGAGATATATTATATTGAGATCTTCGTATAGACACTGCAGGATTCAAACAGATTTAGATAGAAATGGAGGAACTATGTTATATTGATATCCATAAGTGCTCCCTCTGAATATATTTACCTCATGATTAGTAATTGCCGAATATCGGAGAGATTCCCCACCAGTACTAACAAATAATGAAAATTGGCTCTGCAAGTGACTTGAAAACAAATATAACAGATTTTTTAAAGAAGAATAGAGATTGAAATAGAGTGAGTATACATATCCTTGCATGCTTACTGGAACTGTCTGCAATACTGCACCAAATTAATCCTATATATGTAGTAATTGAAATATAAGTTGCTTAGTACTTTCAATATTTAAATTATAAATAGTAAGTTGACATGGCAGATAAGATATATGCAGTAAGCAGCAGGTTAGCACAGAATTAATTGATGCAATACTATTCCAATCCTTCGCCGTGGTTGAGATAGACAATATGCATCCATATGTATTTAAGCACTAACGTTAAGCAAAATTAAATCTTGACCAGACTTACCACACATTTCGGTACACTATATTGATGGATATCAATAGCAAGCACTGAATTGCACGAAACCCTCTGTTCTATACTCGTCGCTTTTTGAGAGAAATAAATTCACTTCTGCTTCAGACCCGATCTAACTTCCCTGCTGCCTGGGATAAAATACGACAACAGAATCAAACATGGACTGGTCCTCTCCTACTCTGTTTGAAATTATGCTGCATGGACGCTTATTTAAAAAACTGATTATTTCATGTCATAGAGAATCAAAGACTTTGGAAATAAAATATTGAGAGGATCATTAGTTCCTTTCAAAAAATAAATATATATCTGAAGCACAACAAAAGCCCGATTCAGCTTTTGCCGCCAAAGGAATTAAACCCGAAGCAACATGTGAGTTAAACGGATTAATTAAGATGCAGTCTACGAAGCACGTACATGTCGGCCAGCCCGCTGTTCGCTGTCCCTAGGGCATGCTTGCAATTTCGCTTGGCCTATACTTTCCCACTTCAATCTGCATGAACTTTGATGCCCCTTGCTGACCTAATCGACATAATATCTGCAGTCATGGAAATACAATGAGAAATCACAAAAAGTAGTACATGAAAAGGCTGGACAAAAGGATCACGCCGCGTTGTGTAGGGAGCAATGAACCATTGAGCCTGATACCCACATATGTACATCGATTACTTCAAGCAATTCCAGTGGTTACCTAACTACACTCCATGAAAGTGTTAACTAAATCGTTTTAAATAGCAAAATCTTCCCAAAAATTTTTTTCGCACGGCGCCAATTCCTGGCCTGTTAAAATGAATGTCCTGCCCCATATACTCCTTACACGATGAAAAGTAGACAAATTTCCTGAAATTTGCTGACATAGCAGCCACTCAAAACAATAGATTATCACTTCACATCAAAAGAGAAGTATTCAGGTAGCCATGAGATTAAATATAATCTGGAAGTCATTAGTGTATGAAGATTTTCTATGTTTCCTATATTTTTCATGGGAAGATATAATGCACAATTTACTATGTACACTCTCCGTACCATAATATATGTCGTTTTAGCAGTTCAATTTGAGATGCTAAAACGACATATATTATGGTACAGAGGGAGTATATGTGCAGCTGTAGCAAGTGGCAGCTATAAAACAGTGATCTAAATAGTACTTGGGTACTTAAAGGGCAAGATAAATGCCGCACCTTTAATCAAAGCAAGCCTTTAAATGATTTCGTTACAATCTGGCACATCAATTATCTTCCACGAACTAACTAAGAGAATGAGCTGATGGACAACGTTACTATGTTTAAGAAAATAGCAGCCCAACACACAGAATTAGTATATAAATACATCGCCATGAGGCAGGCGTGTATTAAGTGATCCCCAGTTTCAAATCCATAAATAGCTACCGAGATAAAACTGGACAATCTATTGAGAAGGAATGAGTACCTGTGGTGAGTATCAAACTGTCAACATAATCAACAAACATTGTGTGGTGTCTTTTTTTGGCGAATAAACATGTGTGGTGTCATCGATGAATTAAACCGGGATGATGCTACTCTATGCATCTCCTGCAATAGGGCATGAATCCGGTTGTTGTCGCGGACAAAATACTGCTTTTCTCCGGCTGCAGGATGTGTTGGCGCCGTCTTGTACGTCCTAGTTAATTGGAATCCTAAAGCATGCATCTGCTAAGATCAAGATGGGGATCCGTCCCGGAATCAAGCACCCGGTCGTAGGGCCAGAACTTGTCGCCCAACCGCATGCCTGTACACACCTTGCAGCATCACATCATCGTCTGCAGACTGCCGGACTTGTACATGCAGCAGCTCATGCTTCCTTCCTCCAGTACGCCGCGGCAACCGAGTAGGTTCTGGCACAGGTCGCCATGCTGCCGCACTCTGAGTCGCATTATCACCGGCCAGGCGGCACCATGACGCAAGTGGCTTGATTCTGTCTTGACGCGATCTTGCATTAAGCTCGCGCACGTATGCTTCATCTGGCAAGATATGCGCGTAGAAACCTGGCTGAGTTGACCTGAACATGTACGTGCAGATTCCCTAGCTAATCGAAGGTGCACCAGATCATCGTGACTGAAGATCCAACACACGCGAACGTGATGTCTTTCTCTCTAACCCAACAATACCGGTAGATTGTGGTAGAGAAAAGAGGCGGAGGAGGATCAGAGGATGCGTCAAGCCTAGCGAAAATTTGATAGAAATCTAGGGTAGGGCATCCACGTGACATGAAGAGAGAAAGAAGAGAGGTCGGGAGATAATGGTAATGTGACAGCGTTCTGACTTTAGGGGAATATTAGGGGGAAAGTAGTCATGTGCGTAAGGAGGACTCTAGGGGAATATTAAGGTGACAGGACTCATCAGCGTTAATCTCCACCGTAATAACTCGGCCCCACCAGATTAACGGCTCCTAATTACTAATTAACGTGGAAATTTCTAGGGAGTGCCTAATTAGTATAGGTATAGAGGTATAGATAGATAGGTATAGATGTCAAGTTTAACCCGAGTATTCCGCACGTGCAAAACTGTCTTGCACCCGTTGTATGTGAACGTAGAGCTTATCACACCCGATCATCACGTGGTGTCTCGGCACGACGAACTATCGCAACGGTGCATACTCAGGAAGAACACTTATACCTTGAAATTTTTGTGAGGGATCATCTCATAATGCTACTGCCGTACTAAGCAAAATAAGATGCATAAAAGGATTAACATCACATGCAATTCAATATGTGACATGATATGGTCATCATCATCTTGTGCTCTTGATCTCCATCATCGAAGCACCGTCATGATCTCCATCGTCACCGGCGCCCCAGCTTGATCTCCATCGTAGCGTCGTGGTCGTCACGCCAACTATTGCTACTACTACTATCGCTAACTCATAACGATAAAGTAAAGCAATTACATAGTGTTGGCACTTCATACAATAATGAGACAACCATAAGGCTCCTGCCGGTTGCCGATAACTTTTACAAAACATGATCATCTCATACAACAACGTATATCACATATCATGTCTTGACCATATCATATCACAAGCACACCCTGCAAAAACTAATTAGACGTCCTCTACTTTGTTGTTGCAAGTTTTACGTAGCTGCTACGGGTTTAGAAGAACCGATTCATACTTACGCAAAACCACAACATGGTGTAGTGATTGCTTTTTGATCTTCTAAAAGAACCCTCTTCATTGAAATCGGTTCAACTAAAGTGAGAGAGACAGACACCCGCCAGTCACCTTTAAGCAACGAGTGCTCGTAGCGGTGAAACCAGTCTCGCGTAAGCGTACGCGTAATGTCGGTCCGGGCCGCTTCATCTCACAATACCGCTGAACCAAGTAACAACTAGTAACGGCAAGCAATATGTATACACCCATGCCCACAACTCCTTTGTGTTCTACTCGTGCAAATCATCTACGCATAGACCTGGCTTGGATGCCACTGTTGGGGAACATGCAATTTCAAAAAAATTCCTACGTTCACGCAAGATCTATCTAGGAGATGCATAGCAACGAGAGGGAGAGTGTGTCTACATACCCTTGTAGACCGTTAGCGGAAGCGTCTCACGACGCGGTTGATGTAGTCGAACTTTCTTCGCGATCCAACCGATCCAAGTACCGAACGTACGGCACCTCCGCGTTCAGCACACGTTCAGCTCGATGACGTCCCTCGAGCTCTTGATCCAGTTGAGGACGAGGGAGAGTTCCGTCAGCACGACGGCGTGGTGACGGTGATGATGAAGTTACCGGCGCAGGGCTTCGCCTAAGCACTACGACGATATGACCGAGGTGTGTAACTGTGGAGGGGGGCACCGCACACGGCTAAGACAAATCTTGGTCTGTACTAGGGTGCCCCCCTGCCCTTGTATATAAAGGAGGGACGGGGAGGCCGGCCGGCCCTTGCTAGGCGCGTCGGGAGAGGGGAGTCCTACTAGGACTCCAAGTCCTAGTAGGATTCCACCTAAAGGAGAGGGGAAAAGAGGGGGGCTGCGCCCCCAACCCCTTGTCCAATTCGGACTGGGCTTGGGGGGGGGGGGTGCGCGCCACCTCCTGGTTGCTGCCTCCAATTTCTCGTATGGCCCAATAAGGCCCATTACTTCTCCCGGTGAATTACCGTAACTCCCCGGTACTCCGAAAAATACCCGAATCACTCAGAACCTTTCCGGTGTCCGAATATAGCCTTCCAATATATGAATCTTTACCTCTCGACCATTTCGAGACTCCTCGTCATGTCCATGATCTCATCCGGGACTCCGAACAAACTTCGGTCATCAAATCACAGAACTCATAATACAAATCGTCATCGAACGTTAAGCGTGCGGACCCTACGGGTTCGAGAACTATGTAGACATGACCGAGACACTTCTCCAGTCAATAACCAATAGCGGAACCTGGATGCTCTATTGGCTCCTACATATTCTACGAAGATCTTTATCGGTCAAACCGCATAACAACATACGTTATTCCCTTTGTCATCGGTATGTTACTTGCCCGAGATTCGATCGTCGGTATCATCATACCTAGTTCAATCTCGTTACTGGCAAGTCTCTTTACTCGTTCCGTAATGCATCATCCCGTAACTAACTCATTAGTCACATTGCTTGCAAGGCTTCATATGATGTGCATTACCGAGAGGGCCCAGAGATACCTCTCCGATACTCGGAGTGACAAATCCTAATCTCGATCTATGCCAACTCAACAAACACCTTCGGAGACACCTGTAGAGCATCTTTATAATCACCCAGTTACGTTGTGACGTTTGATAGCACACAAAGTGTTCCTCCGGTATTCGGGAGTTGCATAATCTCATAGTCAGAGGAATATGTATAAGTCATGAAGAAAGCAATAGCAATAAACTTAACGATCATTATGCTATGCTAACGGATGGGTCTTGTCCATCACATCATTCTTCTAATGATGTGATCCTGTTTATCAAATGGCATCACATGTCTATGGTCAGGAAACATAACCATCTTTGATAAACAAGCTAGTCAAGTAGAGGCATACTAGGGACACTCTGTTTGTCTATGTATTCACACATGTATCAAGTTTCCGGTTAATACAATTCTAGCATGAATAATAAACATTTATCATGATATAAGGAAATAAAAATAACAACTTTATTATTGCCTCTAGGGCATATTTCCTTCAGTCTCCCACTTGCACTAGAGTCAATAATCTAGTTTCACATCGCCATGTGATTTAACACGAATAGTTCACACCACCATGTGATTAACACCCATAGTTCACATCGCCATGTGACCAACACCCAAAGGGTTTACTAGAGTCAGTAATCTAGTTCACATCGCCATGTGATTAACACCCAAAGAGTACTAAGGTGTGATCATGTTTTGCTTGTGAGAGAAGTTTAGTCAACGGGTCTGCCATATACAGATCCGTATGTATTTTGCAAATTTCTATGTCTATAATGCTCTGCATGAAGCTACTCTAGCTAATTGCTCCCACTTTCAATATGTATCCAGATTGAGACTCTGAGTCATCTGGATCGGTGTAAAAGCTTGCATCGACGTAACCTTTTACGACGAACTCTTTTATCACCTCCATAACCGAGAAATATTTCCTTAGTCCTCTTAGGTAACTAAGGATAACTTTGACCGCTATCCAGTGATCCATTCCTGGATCACTATCGTACCTCCTTGCTAAACTCATAGCAAGGCACACAACTAGTCTGGTATATAGCATGGCATACTTTATAGAACCTATGACTGAGGCATAGGGAATGACTTTCATTCTCTTACTATCTTCTGCCGTGGTCAGGTTTTGAGTCTTACTCAATTTTACACCTTGTAACACAGGCAAGAACTCTTTCTTTGAGTGATCCATTTTGAACTCCTTCAAAATCTTGTCTAGGTATGTGCTTTGTGAAAGTCCTATTAAGCGTCTTGATCTATCCCTATAGATCTTGATGCTCAATACTTAAGCAGCTTCACCGAGGTCTTTTTTATTGAAAAATTCTTTTTCATGTATCCTTTTATGCTATCCAGAAATTCTATATCATTTCCAATCAACAATATGTCATCCACATATAATATCAGAAATGCTACAGAGCTCCCACTCACTTTCTTGTAAATACAGGCTTCACCGTAAGTCTGTATAAAACCATATGCTATGATCACTTCATCAAAGCGTATATTCCAACTCCGAGATGCTTGCATCAGTCCATAGGTGGATCGCTGGAGCTTGCACATTTTGTTAGCAATTTTAGGATTGACAAAACCTTCTGGTTGCATCATATACAACTTCTTCTTTAAAAATTCCATTAAGGAATGTAGTTTTTGACATCCATTTGCCAGATTTCATAAAATGTGGCAATTGCTAACATGATTCGGACAGACTTAAGCATCGCTACGAGTGAGAAAATCTCATCGTAGTCAACACCTTGAACTTTGTCGAAAACCTTTTTGCGACAAGTCGAGCTTTGTAGATAGTAACACTACTATCAGCGTATGTCTTCCTCTTGAAGATCCATTTATTCTCAATGGCTTGCCGATCATCGGGCAAGTCAACCAAAGTCCACACTTTGTTCTCATACATGGATCCCATCTCAGATTTCATGGCCTCAAGCCATTTCGTGGAATCTGGGCTCATCATCGCTTCCTCATAGTTCGTAGGTTCGTCATGGTCTAGTAACATGATTTCCAGATCAGGATTACTGTACCACTCTGGTGCGGAACGTACTCTGGTTGACCTACGAGGTTCGGTAGCAACTTGATCCGAAGTTTTCATGATCATCATCATTAACTTCCTCACTAATTGGTGTAGGCATCACTGGAACTGATTTCTGTGGTGAACTACTTTCCAATTCGGGAGAAGGTACAATTACCTCATCAAGTTCTACTTTCCTCCCACTCACTTCTTTCGAGAGAAACTCCTTCTCTAGAAAGGATCCATTCTTAGCAACGAATATCTTGCCTTCGGATCTGTGATAGAAGGTGTACCCAACAGTCTCCTTTGGGTATCCTATGAAGACGTATTTCTTCGATTTGGGTTCGAGCTTATCAGGTTGAAGCTTTTTCACATAAGCATCGCAGCCCCAAACTTTAAGAAACGACAGTTTAGGTTTCTTGCCAAACCATAGTTCATATGGTGTCGTCTCAACGGATTTAGATGGTGCCCTATTTAACGTGAATGCAGCTGTCTCTAATGCATAACCCCAAAACGATAGTGGTAAATCGGTAAGAGACATCATAGATCGCACCATATCTAATAAAGTACGGTTACGACGTTCAGACACACCATTACACTGTGGTGTTCTAGGTTGCGTGAGCTGTGAAACTATTCCACATTGTTTCAAATGAAGACCAAACTCATAACTCAAATATTCACCTCCACGATCATATCGTAGAAATTTTATTTTCTTGTTACGATGATTTTCCACTTCACTCTGAATTTCTTTTGAACTTTTCAAATGTTTCAGACTTATGTTTCATCAAGTAGATATACCCATATATGTTCAAATCATCTGTGAAGGTCAGAAAATAACGATAGCCGTCGTGAGCCTCAACACTCATCGGACCGCATACATCGATATGTAATATTTCCAATAATTAAGTCATTAGCTTGCTCCATTGTTCCGGAGAACGGAGTCTTAGTCATCTTGCCCATGAGGCATGGTTCGCAAGCATCAAATGATTCATAATCAAGTGATTCCAAAAGTCCATCCGAATGGAGTTTCTTCATGCGCTTTACACCAATATGACCTAAACGGCAGTGCCACAAAATATGTTGCATTATCATTATCAACTTTGCATCTTTTGGCATCAATATTATGAATATGTGTATCACTACGATGGAGATTCAATAAACCATTTATATTGAGTGTATGACCATAGAAGGTTTTATTCATTTAAACAGAACAGCAATTATTCTCTGACTTAAATGAATAACCGTATCGCAATAAACATGATCCAATCATATTCATGCTCAACGCAAATACCAAATAACATTTATTTAGGTCCAACACTAACCCCGAAGGTAGAGGGAGTGTGCGATGGTGATCTTATCAACCTTGGAATCACTTCCAACACACATCGTCACCTCGTCATTAACTAGTCTCTGTTCATTTTGCAACTCCTGTTTCGAGTTACTAATGTTAGCAACTGAACCAGTATCAAATACCCAGGGGCTACTATGAACACTAGTAAAATACACATCAATAACATGTATATCAAATATACCTTTGTTCACTTTGCCATCCTTCTTATCCGCCAAATACTTGGGGCAGTTCCGCTTCCAGTGACCAGTCCCTTTGCAGTAGAAGCACCCAGTTTCAGGCTTAGGTCCAGACTTGGGCTTCTTCCCGGGAGTAGCAACTTGCTTGCTATTCTTCTTGAAGTTCCCCTTCTTCCCTTTGCCCTTTTTGTTGAAACTAGTGGTCTTGTTAACCATCAACACTTGATGCTCCTTTTTGATCTTTACCTTCGCAGCCTTTAGCATCGCGAAGCGCTCGGGAATTGTCTTATTCATCCCTTGCATATTATAGTTCATCACGAAGTTCTAGTAACTTGGTGATAGTGACTAGAGAACTCTGTCAATCACTATTTTATCTGGAAGATTAACTCCCACTTGATTCAAGCGATTGTAGTACCCAGACATTCTGAGCATATGCTCACTGGTTAAGCTATTCTCCTCCATCTTGTAGGCAAAGTATTTGTCAGAGGTCTCATACCTCTCGACACGGGCATGAGTCTGAAATACCGATTTCAGCTCTTGGAACATCTCATATGCTCCGTGGCGTTCAAAACGTTTTTGAAGTCCCGGTTCTAAGCCGTAAATCATGGCGCACTAAACTATCAAGTAGTCATCATATCGAGCTTGCTAAACGTTCATAACATTTGCATCTGCTCCTGCAATAGGTCTGTCACCTAGCAGTGCATCAAGGACATAATTCTTCTGTGCAGCAATGAGGATAATCCTCAGATCACAGAACCAGTCCACATCATTGCTACTATCATCTTTCAACTTAGTTTTCTCCAGGAACATATCAAAAAATAAAACAGGGGAGCTATACGCGAGCTATTGATATACAACATAATTTGCAAATACTATCAGGACTAAGTTCATGATAAATTAAAGTTTAATTAATCATATTACTTAAGAACTCCCACTTAGATAGACATCCCTCTAGTCATCTAAATGATCACGTGATCCATATCAACTAAACCATGTCCGATCATCACGTGAGATGGAGTAGTTTTCAATGGTGAACATCTCTATGTTGATCATATCTACTATATGATTCACGCTCGACCTTTCGGTCTCCAGTGTTCCGAGGCCATATCTGCATATGCTAGGCTCGTCAAGTTTAACCCGAGTATTCCGCACGTGCAAAACTGTCTTGCACCCGTTGTATGTGAACGTAGAGCTTATCACACCCGATCATCACGTGGTGTCTCGGCACGACGAACTATCGCAACGGTGCATACTCAGGGAGAACACTTATACCTTGAAATTTTTGTGAGGGATCATCTTATAATGCTACTGCCGTACTAAGCAAAATAAGATGCATAAAAGGATTAACATCACATGGAATTCAATATGTGACATGATATGGCCATCATCATCTTGTGCTCTTGATCTCCATCATTGAAGCACCGTCATGATCTCCATCGTCACCGGCGCCCCAGCTTGATCTCCATCATAGCGTCGTGGTCGTCACGCCAACTATTGCTACTACTACTATCGCTAACTCATAATGATAAAGTAAAGCAATTACATAGTGTTGGCACTTCATACAATAATGAGACAACCATAAGGCTCCTGCCGATTGCCGATAACTTTTACAAAACATGATCATCTCATACAACAACGTATATCACATATCATGTCTTGACCATATCATATCACAAGCACACCCTGCAAAAACAAATTAGACGTCCTCTACTTTGTTGTTGCAAGTTTTACGTAGCTGCTACGGGTTTAGAAGAACCGATTCATACTTACGCAAAACCACAATGTGGTGTAGTGATTGCTTTTTGATCTTCTAAAAGAACCCTCTTCATTGAAACCGGTTCAACTAAAGTGAGAGAGACAGACACCCGCCAGTCACCTTTAAGCAACGAGTGCTCGTAGTGGTGAAACCAGTCTCGCGTAAGCGTACGCGTAATGTCGGTCCGGGCTGCTTCATCTCACAATACCGCTGAACCAAGTAACAACTAGTAACGGCAAGCAATATGTATACACCCACGCCCACAACTCCTTTGTGTTCTACTCGTGCAAATCATCTACGCATAGACCTGGCTTGGATGCCACTGTTGGGGAACGTGCAATTTCAAAAAAATTCCTACGTTCACGCAAGATCTATCTAGGAGATGCATAGCAATGAGAGGGAGAGTGTGTCTACATACCCTTGTAGACCGTTAGCGAAAGCGTCTCACGACGCGGTTGATGTAGTCGAACTTTCTTTGCGATCCAACCGATCCAAGTACCGAACGTACGGCACCTCCGTGTTCAGCACACGTTCAGCTCGATGACGTCCCTCGAGCTCTTGATCTAGTAGAGGACGAGGGAGAGTTCCGTCAGCACGACGGCGTGGTGACGGTGATGATGAAGTTACCGGCGCAGGGCTTCGCCTAAGCACTACGACGATATGACCGAGGTGTGTAACTGTGGAGGGGGGCACCGCACACGGCTAAGACAAATCTTGGTCTGTACTAGGGTGCCCCCCTGCCCCTGTATATAAAGGAGGGACGGGGAGGCCGGCCGGCCCTTGCTAGGCGCGCCGGGAGAGGGGAGTCCTACTAGGACTCCAAGTCCTAGTAGGATTCCACCTAAAGGAGAGGGGAAAAGAGGGGGGCTGCGCCCCCAACCCCTTGTCCAATTCGGACTGGGCTTGGGGGGGGGGGGGGTGCGCGCGCCACCTCCTGGCTGCTGCCTCCAATTTCTCGTATGGCCCAATAAGGCCCATTTCTTCTCCCGGTGAATTCCCGTAACTCCCCGGTACTCCGAAAAATACCCGAATAACTCGGAACCTTTCCGATGTCCGAATATAGCCTTCCAATATATGAATCTTTACCTCTCGACCATTTCGAGACTCCTCGTCATGTCCATGATCTCATCCGGGACTCTGAACAAACTTCGGTCATCAAATCACAGAACTCATAATACAAATCGTCATCGAACGTTAAGCGTGCGGACCCTACGGGTTCGAGAACTATGTAGACATGACCGAGAAACTTCTCCAGTCAATAACCAATAGCAGAACCTAGATGCTCTATTGGCTCCTACATATTCTACGAAGATCTTTATCGGTCAAACCGCATAACAACATACGTTATTCCCTTTGTCATCGGTATGTTACTTGCCCGAGATTCGATCGTCGGTATCATCATACCTAGTTCAATCTCGTTACTGGCAAGTCTCTTTACTCGTTCCGTAATGCATCATCCCGTAACTAACTCATTAGTCACATTGCTTGCAAGGCTTCATATGATGTGCATTACCGAGAGGGCCCAGAGATACCTCTCCGATACTCGGAGTGACAAATCCTAATCTCGATCTATGCCAACTCAACAAACACCTTCGGAGACACCTGTAGAGCATCTTTATAATCACCCAGTTACGTTGTGACGTTTGATAGCACACAAAGTGTTCCTCCGGTATTCGGGAGTTGCATAATCTCATAGTCAGAGGAATATGTATAAGTCATGAAGAAAGCAATAGCAATAAACTTAACGATCATTATGCTATGCTAACGGATGGGTCTTGTCCATCACATCATTCTTCTAATGATGTGATCCTGTTTATCAAATGGCATCACATGTCTATGGTCAGGAAACATAACCATCTTTGATAAACAAGCTAGTCAAGTAGAGGCATACTAGGGACACTCTGTTTGTCTATGTATTCACACATGTATCAAGTTTCCGGTTAATACAATTCTAGCATGAATAATAAACATTTATCATGATATAAGGAAATAAAAATAACAACTTTATTATTGCCTCTAGGGCATATTTCCTTCAGTCTCCCACTTGCACTAGAGTCAATAATCTAGTTTCACATCGCCATGTGATTTAACACGAATAGTTCACACCACCATGTGATTAACACCCATAGTTCACATCGCCATGTGACCAACACCCAAAGGGTTTACTAGAGTCAGTAATCTAGTTCACATCGCCATGTGATTAACACCCAAAGAGTACTAAGGTGTGATCATGTTTTGCTTGTGAGAGAAGTTTAGTCAACGGGTCTGCCATATACAGATCCGTATGTATTTTGCAAATTTCTATGTCTATAATGCTCTGCATGAAGCTACTCTAGCTAATTGCTCCCACTTTCAATATGTATCCAGATTGAGACTCTGAGTCATCTGGATCGGTGTAAAAGCTTGCATCGACGTAACCTTTTACGACGAACTCTTTTATCACCTCCATAACCGAGAAATATTTCCTTAGTCCTCTTAGGTAACTAAGGATAACTTTGACCGCTATCCAGTGATCCATTCCTGGATCACTATCGTACCTCCTTGCTAAACTCATAGCAAGGCACACAACTAGTCTGGTATATAGCATGGCATACTTTATAGAACCTATGACTGAGGCATAGGGAATGACTTTCATTCTCTTACTATCTTCTGCCGTGGTCAGGTTTTGAGTCTTACTCAATTTTACACCTTGTAACACAGGCAAGAACTCTTTCTTTGAGTGATCCATTTTGAACTCCTTCAAAATCTTGTCTAGGTATGTGCTTTGTGAAAGTCCTATTAAGCGTCTTGATCTATCCCTATAGATCTTGATGCTCAATACTTAAGCAGCTTCACCGAGGTCTTTTTTATTGAAAAATTCTTTTTCATGTATCCTTTTATGCTATCCAGAAATTCTATATCATTTCCAATCAACAATATGTCATCCACATATAATATCAGAAATGCTACAGAGCTCCCACTCACTTTCTTGTAAATACAGGCTTCACCGTAAGTCTGTATAAAACCATATGCTATGATCACTTCATCAAAGCGTATATTCCAACTCCGAGATGCTTGCATCAGTCCATAGGTGGATCGCTGGAGCTTGCACATTTTGTTAGCAATTTTAGGATTGACAAAACCTTCTGGTTGCATCATATACAACTTCTTCTTTAAAAATTCCATTAAGGAATGTAGTTTTTGACATCCATTTGCCAGATTTCATAAAATGTGGCAATTGCTAACATGATTCGGACAGACTTAAGCATCGCTACGAGTGAGAAAATCTCATCGTAGTCAACACCTTGAACTTTGTCGAAAACCTTTTTGCGACAAGTCGAGCTTTGTAGATAGTAACACTACTATCAGCGTATGTCTTCCTCTTGAAGATCCATTTATTCTCAATGGCTTGCCGATCATCGGGCAAGTCAACCAAAGTCCACACTTTGTTCTCATACATGGATCCCATCTCAGATTTCATGGCCTCAAGCCATTTCGTGGAATCTGGGCTCATCATCGCTTCCTCATAGTTCGTAGGTTCGTCATGGTCTAGTAACATGATTTCCAGATCAGGATTACTGTACCACTCTGGTGCGGAACGTACTCTGGTTGACCTACGAGGTTCGGTAGCAACTTGATCCGAAGTTTTCATGATCATCATCATTAACTTCCTCACTAATTGGTGTAGGCATCACTGGAACTGATTTCTGTGGTGAACTACTTTCCAATTCGGGAGAAGGTACAATTACCTCATCAAGTTCTACTTTCCTCCCACTCACTTCTTTCGAGAGAAACTCCTTCTCTAGAAAGGATCCATTCTTAGCAACGAATATCTTGCCTTCGGATCTGTGATAGAAGGTGTACCCAACAGTCTCCTTTGGGTATCCTATGAAGACGTATTTCTTCGATTTGGGTTCGAGCTTATCAGGTTGAAGCTTTTTCACATAAGCATCGCAGCCCCAAACTTTAAGAAACGACAGTTTAGGTTTCTTGCCAAACCATAGTTCATATGGTGTCGTCTCAACGGATTTAGATGGTGCCCTATTTAACGTGAATGCAGCTGTCTCTAATGCATAACCCCAAAACGATAGTGGTAAATCGGTAAGAGACATCATAGATCGCACCATATCTAATAAAGTACGGTTACGACGTTCAGACACACCATTACACTGTGGTGTTCTAGGTTGCGTGAGCTGTGAAACTATTCCACATTGTTTCAAATGAAGACCAAACTCATAACTCAAATATTCACCTCCACGATCATATCGTAGAAATTTTATTTTCTTGTTACGATGATTTTCCACTTCACTCTGAATTTCTTTTGAACTTTTCAAATGTTTCAGACTTATGTTTCATCAAGTAGATATACCCATATATGTTCAAATCATCTGTGAAGGTCAGAAAATAACGATAGCCGTCGTGAGCCTCAACACTCATCGGACCGCATACATCGATATGTAATATTTCCAATAATTAAGTCATTAGCTTGCTCCATTGTTCCGGAGAACGGAGTCTTAGTCATCTTGCCCATGAGGCATGGTTCGCAAGCATCAAATGATTCATAATCAAGTGATTCCAAAAGTCCATCCGAATGGAGTTTCTTCATGCGCTTTACACCAATATGACCTAAACGGCAGTGCCACAAAATATGTTGCATTATCATTATCAACTTTGCATCTTTTGGCATCAATATTATGAATATGTGTATCACTACGATGGAGATTCAATAAACCATTTATATTGAGTGTATGACCATAGAAGGTTTTATTCATTTAAACAGAACAGCAATTATTCTCTGACTTAAATGAATAACCGTATCGCAATAAACATGATCCAATCATATTCATGCTCAACGCAAATACCAAATAACATTTATTTAGGTCCAACACTAACCCCGAAGGTAGAGGGAGTGTGCGATGGTGATCTTATCAACCTTGGAATCACTTCCAACACACATCGTCACCTCGTCATTAACTAGTCTCTGTTCATTTTGCAACTCCTGTTTCGAGTTACTAATGTTAGCAACTGAACCAGTATCAAATACCCAGGGGCTACTATGAACACTAGTAAAATACACATCAATAACATGTATATCAAATATACCTTTGTTCACTTTGCCATCCTTCTTATCCGCCAAATACTTGGGGCAGTTCCGCTTCCAGTGACCAGTCCCTTTGCAGTAGAAGCACCCAGTTTCAGGCTTAGGTCCAGACTTGGGCTTCTTCCCGGGAGTAGCAACTTGCTTGCTATTCTTCTTGAAGTTCCCCTTCTTCCCTTTGCCCTTTTTGTTGAAACTAGTGGTCTTGTTAACCATCAACACTTGATGCTCCTTTTTGATCTTTACCTTCGCAGCCTTTAGCATCGCGAAGCGCTCGGGAATTGTCTTATTCATCCCTTGCATATTATAGTTCATCACGAAGTTCTAGTAACTTGGTGATAGTGACTAGAGAACTCTGTCAATCACTATTTTATCTGGAAGATTAACTCCCACTTGATTCAAGCGATTGTAGTACCCAGACATTCTGAGCATATGCTCACTGGTTAAGCTATTCTCCTCCATCTTGTAGGCAAAGTATTTGTCAGAGGTCTCATACCTCTCGACACGGGCATGAGTCTGAAATACCGATTTCAGCTCTTGGAACATCTCATATGCTCCGTGGCGTTCAAAACGTTTTTGAAGTCCCGGTTCTAAGCCGTAAATCATGGCGCACTAAACTATCAAGTAGTCATCATATCGAGCTTGCTAAACGTTCATAACATTTGCATCTGCTCCTGCAATAGGTCTGTCACCTAGCAGTGCATCAAGGACATAATTCTTCTGTGCAGCAATGAGGATAATCCTCAGATCACAGAACCAGTCCACATCATTGCTACTATCATCTTTCAACTTAGTTTTCTCCAGGAACATATCAAAAAATAAAACAGGGGAGCTATACGCGAGCTATTGATATACAACATAATTTGCAAATACTATCAGGACTAAGTTCATGATAAATTAAAGTTTAATTAATCATATTACTTAAGAACTCCCACTTAGATAGACATCCCTCTAGTCATCTAAATGATCACGTGATCCATATCAACTAAACCATGTCCGATCATCACGTGAGATGGAGTAGTTTTCAATGGTGAACATCTCTATGTTGATCATATCTACTATATGATTCACGCTCGACCTTTCGGTCTCCAGTGTTCCGAGGCCATATCTGCATATGCTAGGCTCGTCAAGTTTAACCCGAGTATTCCGCACGTGCAAAACTGTCTTGCACCCGTTGTATGTGAACGTAGAGCTTATCACACCCGATCATCACGTGGTGTCTCGGCACGACGAACTATCGCAACGGTGCATACTCAGGGAGAACACTTATACCTTGAAATTTTTGTGAGGGATCATCTTATAATGCTACTGCCGTACTAAGCAAAATAAGATGCATAAAAGGATTAACATCACATGGAATTCAATATGTGACATGATATGGCCATCATCATCTTGTGCTCTTGATCTCCATCATTGAAGCACCGTCATGATCTCCATCGTCACCGGCGCCCCAGCTTGATCTCCATCGTAGCGTCGTGGTCGTCACGCCAACTAATTAACACGAATAGTTCACATCACCATGTGATTAACACCCATAGTTCACATCGCCATGTGACCAACACCCAAAGGGTTTACTAGAGTCAGTAATCTAGTTCACATCGCCATGTGATTAACACCCAAAGAGTACTAAGGTGTGATCATGTTTTGCTTGTGAGAGAAGTTTAGTCAACGGGTCTGCCATATACAGATCCGTATGTATTTTGCAAATTTCTATGTCTATAATGCTCTGCATGGAGCTACTCTAGCTAATTGCTCCCACTTTCAATATGAATCCAGATTGAGACTCAGAGTCATCTGGATCGGTGTGAAAGCTTGCATCGACGTAACCTTTAACGACGAACTCTTTTATCACCTCCATAACCGAGAAATATTTCCTTAGTCCTCTTAGGTAACTAAGGATAACTTTGACCGCTATCCAGTGATCCATTCCTGGATCACTATCGTACCTCCTTGCTAAACTCATAGCAAGGATCACTATCGTACCTCCGTGACGTAGGCAGGGTGCAGAAGGGTGCTGCGCCCTCGCAGGCGGCATCGAGCAGCTCGACGACCCGTCCTAGCAAGACGTCACGGCCGCCTTCTGCCAGCCTGCATCGTAGTAGCTCCCGTGCCACGATGAGCGCGGCTCGCGTGTTCGCCTGCTCCCGGCGAGCACGTAGCGTCGACGCCACGGCATAGCCTGAAGACCACGCCGTGGCACGGTTACGGCACCGTGCGGGAGAGGGTGGGGGTGGCCCGTGCCGCCGATGGTCATCGTCGCCGGCGGCCGTGCGGGCCGCGAGGAGCGCGGAGTGGAGAGCTTCATGGCCGGGGGGTGCCGCCCAGGAAGGCCGAGCGGCCCAACACTCAACGTGAGCTCGCGGGTCTCCCGCCATGGTGATGATGGAGCGAGCGGTGGAGGAGATGCTTCGACACGCCCCTACCTGGCGCGCCAAATGTCGGATTCAGGGCTCCGCAGACCAAAGAAAGGTTCGAACTCTGGGGCGTGTGCGAAGAACTCAATCTCCCTAGCCTACCAACTCGTCGCTCTCACAGCCTAGCTCAAGGAACGGGAAAGGAAAGGGACACGGCAGTTTACCCAGGTTCGGGCCACCTTGTGGTGTAAGACCCTACTCCTGCTTTGGGGTGGATTGGCCTCGCGAGGGGCTGAGGATGAACTAGTACAGGGGAAGAACAACCTCAAAAGGTCTTGTTTTGTGTGAGTGTGAGCTAAGGATTCGATCCGGTCTCCTCTCTCTTCTACGGTGGTGGCCAACCTACATATATAGAGGCCTCGGTCCTCTTCCCCCAAAATGTAGGCGGGAAGGGATTCCACAATGGCCAGTTTGAAAGGGGACAAGAAGTACATCCTATCCTGACGAAAGGTGGTCTTCGCCTGCAAAGCTTCTGCTCGTGACGCCATGGTGGGCTCGGGGATGACCTCCGTCCTGCAGCCCTGGCGGCCTTGGTCTTGTAGCACGGGAATGGAAACCTTTGGCTGATTCCTCGGGACTCTGCGTCTGCGCTTGCCTCCTTAGCACTGAAGAGGAAACCTGCTGTACTGCGCCCGCTGGCGCCCACCTGGCCTTGGTCGTCATGGCTCACGTCACCTTAACCTCATGAGGTGCGCGCCTGCATAGGAATCTCCGCTCCTCAGGAGCCAGCCTAGGGGGGCCACTCCCTCTTGAGGTCTTGACGTCGTCCGCCTCACGAGGCTTGGCCCCTCGCGAGGGTCTTGCCTTGTCGATGCTGAAGACGGGCCGTACCAGGCCGTCGATGGGATTTTTTTTCAAAACTATCACTTTATTTATAGCAATTTCGGAAACTATAGCACCCAATGCCAAAAAATAAAAACTATGACCCCGTCGGCCTCGTGGGGGCCGAAGAGGGGGTTTTCGGCCGTGCCTGGGCCGAAGAGGTGCTTACCTGGGCCGAAGAGGTGGCGTCGGTGATGGGCAGGCCTAAAATAGTAGCTTCGGCCTATGCGCGACCGAAAAGGGCCGTTTTCGGCTTGCCAACGGCCGAAGAGCTTTTCGGCCAGCGCTTGACCGAAAAGGTCCGAATAAGGCCGACGCTCGTCTCCTTCCTCTCCTCTCCTGCTCGCCTCTGTTTCTTGCTCTCTCTCTCTCGTTCTTCTCTGTAGACATCGCCAACCCGCGCCGATCTCCTCTGTTTTCCACCCATTTTCACATCCAAGGCACATAATAGATAGATCATAGCATTCTCCGACGGCCTACGGTGGTTTTTTTTGCTATGGGATAGCTTTTTGCTCCGGGGAGGAGGAGCCATGGTGGGGTGGAGGAGGTGCGGTGGAGAAGGAGGTGGTGGTGAGGAGGAGCAGTAGCTGTGGAGGAGGAGGTGGTGAGGAGGTGCAGCTTGGGTTGTATCCGGAGTTAAACCTCCGGTCGTCGAGGAGGCGGTGGTGGTGCAAGTACTCCGCTAAGGTATAATCATGTCCTCATAAATTTTCTCTGAGTTGTATAGTTTAGTTAGTGCAGATAAGTCATATTGCGAATTGTAGTGTTAATTTGTATGTGGTGGCATTTTAGCGGATAGTTAGTGTAGCGGATAATAATTGTGTTAGTTGTGATTAATGAGAAGACGGCAATGTCTGACAGGTGAAAATGTCTGAATCAGTAAATTTGACTGTTTACTACAGCACTGGTAATGTTCGATATAATGAGTTGGGGGTTGATCTTAGCGAGTTTAAAAATGGCGTCATGACACTAACAGACCCGGACAGACTGGACATTAGATAGTTGAAGTACTGGTTGACAACTAGTTTCGGGCTGGATCCTGAAGTATGTTCCGTCAGTATTCATGCATTGTGGACCAAATCCTGTAAAAATGTCAAGTGGGAGTTGATGCTGATAGATAGGAGCCAGCATTGGTTGACTCTGTTAAGACGTTGCCGAGACCGAAGAATCCACCCATGTGCAACCTGTGGCGAAGGAGGAGAATACCGTACAACTCCACAGGGGGTATGAACCCGGCCATGGCAGTGGAGTGGCTAGCGAGATTAATTTATCCGAGTCACAGCCACCGGATGTGGATGCTAGCCAACCCGAGAAAGAGTTGGACTACGTGCCACACAATGTTTGTGGTCATTATACTGGGCAGAGTAATCAGTCCATAATATTAGCTGGTTCTGGTTTTGCCGATGGGGATGAGGAAGGGGATGAAATGCAGAGGGTGATACGGGAAGAGGATGAGGATGGATTGGCAGAGGAACTGGATTCTGAAAATTCCGAGGATGAAGCGGAGGTACCGATTCCTTCTGCATGGGATCAGGACATATCCACCAGCCTTACGGTCAACGATGGCCATGAGACTCCATGGCAGTATAATCAGAACCAAGTCCAGATAGGGGCTATGTTTGATACAAAGAAAAAATTGAAGTATGCGGTGGTAAAGTGCGCTATGTCTACGCAGAGGGTTTTCTGGACACACATATCAAGTCCAACGAACTATACCGTGAAATGTGTTGAAACAGGTTGTCCTGGGAAGGTGCACGGGCACGTGCCGAAGTATGACATCCACTGGGTTGTCACCAATGTCGTCCCACATAATTGTGTGAGGAAAAACCTTCTGGTGAATCATCCAAACGTGACTTCAACTCTCATTGCGCAACTCATGTATACTGAGATAGTAGAGAAGAAAGATATGGAAGCAAAACACATCCAGACAGCAGTGAGGGTCAGATGGAATTATGTCATTCATTATGGGAAGGCTTGGAGGGCTAAGCAGAAGGCTATGGAGGAAAGGTTTGGGACGTTCTTCGACTCATATGATAATGTTGTCCGTCTCCTTGACATACTGAAGGAGAGGAATCCCGGCACTTATGTGAACGTACAACACACGAGGTTGCTTAGTATACCAAATTTCAAGGTGTTGAAACTAGTATTCTTCTCCTTTGCTATGTGCATCGAAGCATTCCGGCATTGTCCTGCTGTTATGTTTGTGGATGGTACATTCCTGACCGGTCAGTACAAAGGGCAAATCCTGACTGCTATTGGTGTGGATGGGAATAATCAAATCATCCCACTTGCCATGGCATTTGTGGAGGGTGAGAACTTTCCGAGCTGGGTATGGTTCTTCCGGCAAGTGAAAATTGCCATCGTGCAGGACCGACCAAACGTGTATGTCATTCATGACAGACATGCTGGTATATTGAAGGCCGTGAAGACATTAAGGAATCCAACAGCTGACGAATTAACACCTTGGAAGGACTTGCAGAGCCGGTGGTGCATGCGCCATCTTGGGGCTAATTTTTTCTCACAGTTCAAGAACAAGCGGTTGATGAACTTGTTCAAAAAATTATGCAAGCAGAACCAGCAGCGCAAATACGGATTTATTTGGTCAAAACTAGATGAGTTTACTAAGAAGCAGGTCCGTGCGAGGAAGAAAATGGAAGAAGATCAGGTTAAATTAGCAGCACTCATCGCGGAGCTACAGGAGCCAGTAGGTCTTTGTGACTTGCCAGCAATTGACCCTCCTAATACTAAGAGAAAGAATGGCAGGGTAATAAAGAATTTTTCTGAGTGGATAGAGAAAGAGCCTCCAGTGAATTGGTCTTTGCTGCATGACACCCATGGACCTAGGTATGGCCACATGACAACCAATCTTGCAGAGGTGTATAACTTTGTACTCAGAGGGAATAGAGCATTGCCACTCACAGCTATTGTGGAGGTTGTATTCCATGGCACTTTGAGATATTTCAGAGAAAGGAACGAGTTAGCAAAGAAGCATATTGCAGATAATCAGAACACACCTTATTGTAGTCGTGTCATGGAGTACATGGCAAAGAAGATAGAGAAAGCAAAGAAGCACACTGTCAGACTCATAGGGAATCAGGAAAGGAGGTATGAGGTTCAGCTTCCTACTGATGGTTTTGGTTCTGGAAATGAGGTGAAGACGCACGAGGTAAAAATTGGAACGGAATTTTATCCAACGTGTGAGTGTACATGCAACAAACCGAAGTTGTTGCACCTACCTTGCTCATATGTGTTGGCTGCCTGTGGCCAGATTGAGTTGGACGCTATCTCCTTCGTGTCCCCATACTATTTAAAATAAGCAGTGCTCAACACATGGACAGGTGAGATGACAGGGTTTAGAGTCGTTGGCAATTTCAACAAGGTAAACGACGATGAGAGAGTATACATCCTGCATCCAGACCTTCGGCGAACAAGTAGGGGCAGACGAAAGGCCCATCGCATCCGAAACGATATGGACCAATCTGAAGCTGGTGGAGCAACCAGACAATGTTTGTTATGCGTGGCTTATGGGCATAGGATGAAATATTATCCCGACCTGAACAAAGATGGTGCTTCCACATCGACGAGTGCTTCCACTTTGACGACTGCGACAACAGGAGCAAGAGGCGGACGTGGTCGTGGCAGTCGAGGCCGAAGGGGCGGACGAGGAAGAAATAGCTCACAAGCTATATAATTGGTAGTCGTACTATGTTGGACTATGTTTTAATTTGTAATATGTCTGGACTATGTTTTAATTTGTAATATGTTGGACTATGTTTTAATTTGTAATATGTCTGGACTATGTTTTAATTTGTAATATGTCTGGACTATGTTTAACTTTGTAATATGTCTGGACTATGTTTTAATTTGTAATACGGTCTGGACTATATTTTAATTTGTAATATGGTCTAAACTATGTTTTATTTTATAATATGTTTGTACTATGTTTTATTTGCACCTGAGATTTGTTATTTGAATTGCAGATATGTCTTCGTATCCGTTGCTTAATGGTAATATCGATAGAAAGCACCGGGGCGCCCTTATGGAAGCGGGCAAGAACTTAGACGTGTTGGTCACTCGCACCCCAAAGTCTAACTGGATGATACACCATTCATGGGTTGATAGGTATGTGTGCATATAATGGAATCCATATAATGACTTACTATGTTTGACATACTTTTCATAGCCGCTAACAGTGTGCTACAATCTCTTTATTTTGCAGGTTAAGTTGGGCTGGACTTCTACCCTTGGCACGGCTGGTTGAGGGTACATTGGATGAGTGGGTTGATGGTCCGGACTTAGATGAGACAGGTGAACCATTGCAGTTACGCAAGAGGCAAGTGAAATGTTTCTCTTACGACAAGTCACTCCTTACCTGCTTAGTAGATAGATGGAGACCAGAGACACATACGTTTCACTTTCCCTGGGGAGAGATGGTGTCTACTTTACAGGATGTGTCTTACTTGTTGGGATTACCTCTGGCCGGTGCTGCCATAGGTCCTTTAGAGGCAGAATCTGGTTGGCCAGAATCGATGCAGACCCCTTTTTTTGTCTGCGGTGCCAACTGCTACATCCATAGGCAACGATCATCACGGGCCTCTTTTTAGATGGTTGAGCCAGTTTCAGGTAACCTTCACGGCCACTTAAACAAATGTTGTTTTTTTAGTTGCCCGATGTTCATACAATCATTACGTTTCTATGTAGATTGTCTCGTTAGGATATCCCGATGTTCAGTTGTCAGAGGCACAGATTGACTGGTCCCTAGAGGCATATATTCTTTGGCTGTTCGGCAAGACGATGTTTACGGAGAACCACGTGACCACTGTCGATGCACGACTCATCGGTATTGCACGAGAGATAGCTGACGCACATTGCCCCGGGGACATTCTGCAGAGGAGTTTTGGTTCTGTTGTGTTAGCGGCTACGTACAGAGGCCTGTGCAAAGCTTGCTTGTTGAAGGCTAGAAAATCAAGTCTTGTTGGATGTCCATTATTGTTGCAGCTCTGGTCATACAAGAGATTCCCTATTGGACGACCCTATGTCTACGTTGATAAACCTTTTGGTTTGGAGGACTTAGCTGGGGCTTATGTGCCTGCTATCGGCGACTTGCCTACTATGGGATCTGTTTGGACACGGCGAGAGGTACTTTCATATTAAGTAACAATTAATTCGATTATTTCTTGCCATTCAATAGTATTACTAATGCTTATTTGTTGTCATGCACAGAGACAGTTTGCGCATAGCCAGGTGAGGGTCTGCTACCCGTCCTTCATGGCGCAGTTTGATAGTTTGCATGAGGATCAAGTTATCTGGGAGCCATACTCGCATCAGGCTATATTATCCAGGTGCCCAGTTGGGATTTCTGGATTGTGCACTAGAGATCAGCACTATTGGATGACCAAGGCCAAGTTGGTGTTTGACATGACGGTTGAGGAGATGGCTCTTCATAGGGTGATGAGACAGTTTGGTCTATGTCAAGAGCCTGACATTCCAGATATTCCACACTTACCAGAACACGTGCACAAGTAAGTAGTAATACTATTTTAGTTCTCAGCTCTGCATTCAGAATATACCTAATCATGTAACGTGCATGTCAATCTCAGGTACAGTCGCCTTGGAGGAAACAAGTCCATGGCTTATTGGCTTCAGAGCATTACCCCTTACGTTGACGAATGGACTACCGCGCTGACAAATATCTGGGATGAGGTTCGGCCCTTTAACTGGGACAAGTTCGGGTTGTATCTGCAGCGTTACCGGCATACAACGAGGATCTACTTGGTTCCATCAGCTGCTCCAGATCAGATCGAAGCCCCTCTCACCAGCGATATGTACCCAACTGCCTCTGTTGTGGGAACCAGACACCACGCGGTACGTGCCATGGTTCTCATATGTTAAGTCTTTTCTTAACCTGGACATATTCAATTGGTTATCTATTCGTGTTGTCTGTCATACAACGAGGATCTAATTGGTTAACTCTTCGTGTACAGGTTGACTTGACAAGCGAGGCGCGAGAGGAGGTTTCCGCTTTAATGCATCGCTTTCAGAGGGGAGATACTATCCCACCGCGAGAGCACGTCTCATCGTTGAGGCGTCTTGATGACAAGCTACGCGGGATTTACGCAACTGTTACGTGTAGACGATCTTCAGATGTTGCAGTTCCTCCTCCAGCACATCGTCCGCCACGTCCCTCTCTACAACATTCTGAACCACGACCCTCTGTGCACCATTCAGAACCACGACCCTCTGTGCACCGTTCAGAACCTCATCCTTCACAGCCAGGGAGTTCTTCCTGGCATCAGCCACCTCCTTCACAACCAGGGAGCGCTTACTGGCATCAGCAGATGGAACTAGGTAACACTACTTACTACGTTCTTTTCAACATTGTAGTAACCGTTCATGCATTCTGTGCAGTTACCGATGCTTAGTGGTGGTGCTTCGTTCATGCATTGTTCATGCATTTGTATCAATTTTACATGTTTTACTTTACCGCAGGCGGCAACCAATCGCAACCGTTCATGCATTCAGTGCAGTCACCGATCCTTAGTGGTGGTGCTTCGTTCTTAGAGGGCGACGGGGATAATGATGACCAAGATGCAAACACTTATGACTTCTCGCAGACAGTGTTTCACACTCCACCACCACCACCATCGCAGGAGACAGAGACAGTGAAAGACGATGTTATCTATGGTCGTGGTTATCATGAGCATCGTGCACCGCCTCAGCGCTTATCGCCTTCCGGTCCTCACCCGAGGAAGACCCAGTATCGTCGTCGCCCCCCACAATGATATGGTTATCTATGTATGAGTCATTATCTATGTTAGTTTCAGACTATTCGCATCTGTGAGTCAGTATCTATGTATGAGACATGCTTCATGTATGTGCTAATATCGCACTTGCTTCTATCTGATTAGAAGACATATATCGTTTTATGTATGCGAGAGACATATTACTATTAATTAGCATTGTTATTCCAGTTACATTTCCAAACAGACTGCAACCGATAATTAAGATACAAGTACATATGAATTAAACGGTAGAGCTGAACTTAAAAATTACAGCTTACATACTACATGAAGGCATCATCGTCATCCTCCGCCGATGCAGCACTCTTGCCCTTCGACGATGCGGTACTCTTGCCCTTCGTCGATGCAGCACTCTTGCCCTGCGATGACGCGGTACTCTTGCCCTTCGACGGTGCAGTACTCTTGGCCTTGGTGCTCGGCATGAAGATATCGTCTTCATCTTCGTTGTCGTCAGTCCATAAAAATGTACGCTCTGCTGCAATCCTTAAGAAAGTTTCACTCTTCGTCTGCACTACCTTCTTCCACCTTCCATGCAACCTAAGAAGTTCTTTACGTACCTCATCATAGGTCCTTTCAGGCCACCCAGACCTACGTAATGCGTGAGCCAACTCATTCAGTATGGTGTCACTACCGAGGAGTTCGTCCCATGGAACTATCCTATTGTCCATCCTGAAATCGGTGGCTAATCTAAGAAGACATTTGCTCATCTCAGGGTGAAAACTACGATCAAAAGGATAATCGGACATCTCGATTACACTAAACTGACTACTTATCCACCTCCGTGTGAAGGGGGTTTTATAGGTAGAGAGGAGAAAATGGCGGGAAATAACGACTGCGGTATGAAGGGAAAGGGTTGGCGGGAACTTATGGCGGGAAGGGGTTGGCGGGAAACGGGTGACGAAAACATATGGCGGGAAGGGGTTGGCGGGAACATATGAAGGGAAAGAGTTGGCGGGAAAATATTGAGGGAAAGGGTTGCGCGAAAATATATTTTTTCAATGTCTAAGATGAGCAATGGTTGCACAACATTCATAAGTAAAAAAAAAACCTTTTCGGCCTAACATAAGCCGAAGAGCGGAGCCATGCAGCTTCGGCCACCCGTTCACGTGAAAAGATGGGCCCCAGGGACTTTTCGGCCTACCACTGACCAAAAAGAACTTTTCGGCCCAGGTTCGCACCTCTTCGGCCGAGGCACGGCCGAAAAGCACTTTCCGGCCAAATCCTGGCCGAAAACCCTCTCTTCGGCCAACACGAGGCCGACGGGGTCATAGTTTTGATTTTTTGGCATTGGGTGCTATAGTTTCCGAAATTGCTATAAATAAAGTGATAGTTTGGAAAAAAAATCCATCGATGGAGTCACGCCGCGGGCCGCAGGCAGGCAAGTCTGGGTACCCTGGTTCCCAGAACGCCGACACATCTCAAAGGGCGTGTTTGGTTGTCCGCGTACACAAGTTACGCGGAAAGAAATTATTTTGAATGTAATTGTCTGAGACATCTCAAAGAGCGTGTTTGGTTGTCCGCGTACACAAGTTACGTAGAAAGAATTTAACCCATTGGATTGCCTGCATTCACCGTCGGGTCTGCATTGCACGAAAGTTTAAAATATCTCTGGGTCTGGTTCCAGAGAACGCTCGATTTGGCAGTTTTTCACGAGCTAGGCCTGGGCGATGCTATCGAGCGCACGTGGGTGACTCTCCTAGTGCAGTTACGTGTGAGCTCCATTCCGGGTACACCTCGTATGTGAGTTTGCACGTTTTCTACTGTAATATCTTCTTAATCTCTTTCATCTTCTAATCCACAAAACAATGCTTCGATTTAAGATAAGGTCTACACAAAGAAAATGCGCATCGATGTTGTGGTTCCATAGATGATCAGTTTGTAGTTTCGTCGGCCATAAATGTTCATATTTGAAGCTATTTTGAACGAATTTTGTCAAATTTGCTGCGCTCCGTCGACTGTTTGAATTTTTGTACCAGTATCTTCATCTTGCAATTTCACACGACTTTTGTGTTGTATATTTTCTCTTTCGCCGATCGTAGACGAGTAGATCTACATCTTCCGCATGGATTGTACATATGCATAGTGTGGTATGTTTTAATGACACTTCTTAATCTCTCTCGTCCCTTCTAATCGTTCCTCTCGAACTTCTCTCACGCGTCCTACTACACTAGCATCACCGCTGGCGTTGTTTCTCTCAGCCTCCTCTCTCGCACCTTGCTGCACTGTCACCACCACCGACGTCGTTCTTCTCTGCTTCTTCGCCCCTCGTCGCCGGCATAGTTCCTCTCGGCCTCCTCGCCCGCGTCGTACTACACTGGCATCATTGTCGACGTCGTTCCTCTCGACCTCCTTGCCGGCATCCTACTACACTAGAGTCGTCTCCAGCGTCATTCCTTTTGACCTCCTCTCCCTCGTCCTACTACACTGACGCTGCCATGGCACACGCACTTCATTTCTTCTCTTTGTTCTTTGCCTTAGCGCCCTCCTATTCGTTCTTCCGTGGGACTTTCTCTGCGTCAATGACGCTAGCAACTAGTTCGCCGCGCCGCCGACGGGATCGCTAGCCCACAACTCCGTGCTCGTCGTGTTAGACACGGCACCGCGGCCACCGTCCATCGCAGTTGCTATGGCACTGTGTAACTTAGTGTGTTATGTGTAGCTGTTAACTTTTAATCACGTTGCATGTATGCAACCAAATATCATGTAGTTGCATTAGCCCAGTTAATGCACGACACCAAACGTTATGCCAAAGTTGCTCCCCTAATGCAAAAAGCCTAGATGCGGGCAACCAACCAACATGCAGATGTTGGTTTTTTGCTTTTTTTTCAGCCATGCTCAACTAAGACACAGATGCAATGCAGGCAAAATCATGCGAGCAACCAAACACGTCCAAGTGTACCTCAAGCGGGTCCACTAATAATTCAAATCCAATCAAAGATGAAACAAATAAGACTCGATCTGCCTACTCCTACATACCGGAAGAATCTGCAACTGCTTATGTTGCAGCTACTGAATTTCAGTGAACATTCTGTCGGCGAGGGACTGCCAAATCGATTAAAAAAATAGGGCCTTGTGTCCTCGTGGCCCTCGTGCCTTCGTTCACCAACATTCTGACGTTGGGAAACGGGAGCCACAAGGCGGCCATTTCCATCTCTCCAGTCAAGCACGTTAAGCCTTCTTGTTTCTATGCGTTGTTGGCGTTCAAAACACTCTGCCCTCTCCATTTGGGCATCCGGGATAGGAGGTGAATCGTTCTAGTCAACCAATCACAGCTATCTGAATTGGCACGACGAACGACGCATTAGATAAACCGCCGCTAGTTGCTCCAGATAGCGTGTTTCTTCTGAAAAGGAAAAGTTGATATAGCGTGAGGAGCTTGTGGCTGTGAATATACGGCGATATGTATTGTATATCATTATTGGTGCGTGGATGGGACGGACAAGCAGCTAGTTTGTTGTCATGTGTTGCGTTTCCATTTCCTTTACCACGCGCGTACATTTTTAATATAGTAGTGTGATTTGTAGTTTGGAGTGAACGTAGTGTTATCACCTGCAATAATAATTCATATGTTTGTCCATCTCTTTCTAACGGATGGCGCCAACAGGAAACTTCTTTTTAAGAGGCCAAAGGCTATATATTCAATGGTACAAATCCTTACAAGAGCACTCTTATACATATGTTAAAAAAATACTCCCTCTAACTTCTTCTTAAGAGGCCAAAGGCTATATATTCAATCGTACGTCCTTACGAAAACACTCTTATACATATGTTAAAAAAATACTCCCTCTAGCGATCTAAACGCTTTTATATTTTTTTACAGAGCGAGTACACTGAAATTTTGAGATGTTTAAGTTTCTTCCTCATACATCCACCGATAACATGTGATCATGCAAGCCCTGCACGGTGCAAACACCAACCTGCTAGACGTGTCATGTCCTCAAGTCGTGTCTAACAAAAAAGGATGAAATTGATATTATGAAAAAAGAAGCCTTTAGTATCATTAATTAATAAAAAAATAGTTGTCTGATTAATTAAATAAAATATAGAAAAAAATGTTCATCATGCCCACAAGACACAACACCCCATCCAATTTGGCTACCCACAAAGACCGACGCGCACACCACCAAAGAGAGGAACTCTGTTGAGGATGTTGTCAAATTGGCATCGTCGTCACTTTTCCCCAAGCAAGTGACTCCGACCTCACCGTGGACGACCAAGCAAGAGTCATCTCGGCGATCAACACTCAAGATGTTAGTCGGCTTATGCCAAACAAACAACCAAAGGTGTCGAGAACTAGGGAGCTCTAACTTTGGTATCAAGTCTCCAGCAGAAACAATCACATCTGGCAATGACAGCTCCAAATAATGGACCTACCTTTCATAGGACATCACTGCCGCCAAGACACCTCTTGCGCAAATCCGACTTCGCCACTACACAGCAAGAAGACACGAGGACAACATGCAGCGGTCTTCTCCTTCGACATCAAGGCCCCGCCTATCTGGAAAGAGAGAAGCTTCAACGGTTCATCGGAGCCTCTGAGTCCGGTGCGTCGTTCTCTGAATTTTGAAGGAACATCACCATTGGCAGATTTGTACAAAGAAGCAGTTCAGGACGTGGATGAGTGTGGTGACTACATCCCAAACATCTTGTGGTTTCTCTCGTGGGAGAGGCCTCCATCACCGCGGCTACCCGGGACACGACGGGCATGAACTCTGATCCCGTTGAACAGTATGCCACAGGGACGATCGTCCCTTCGGCTGCACTTCCCTCAACATTGGGAGAGGCTGCACACAACTCATCTAGCCATGAGGTTTGTCTGATTAATTAAATAGAATATAGGAAATATGGTACATCATGCCCACATGACACAACACACCGCCCAACTTGGCTATCCACAAAGACCGACACGCACACCATCAAAGAGAGGAACTCTGTTGAGGATGTTGTCAAATTGTCATAGTCATCACTTCTCCCCAACCAAGTGACTCTAGCTTCACCGTGGAAGGCCAAGCAAGAGTCATCGTAGCGACACTCGAGATGCCAGTCGGCTTATGCCAAACAAACAACCAAAGGTGTTGATAACTAGGGAGCTCTGGATTTGGTGTCGAGTCTCAAGGAGAAAGAAGCACATCTGGCAATGGCAGCTCCAAATGTAGCCACAAAAGATCTCTAAGCGTTGGACCTACCTTTTGTAGGGCATCATTGTCAGCGAGACACCTCTTGCTCTTGCGCAAATCCAACTTCACCGCTATACAACAAGAAGACAAGCCCAAGGACAAGTCAGATGGTTGACGCCGGAGAACACACAACCCAATCAATCTTGCCACCAACATCATTACCACATGAGTCGCAATGCCAACTGCGATGCCATACACACCGAGCCTCGAAAAAGCGTGTATGGGGGAGTCTTCAAGATGACTCCCCATGGAGGGAAGTAACGTGGGGACTATGATGTCGCCCGGCCATAGAATCAAGGTCTTAGGATTTTGCCTGAAGACATACCTCGAGAGTGGAGAAGGCCGAAAAACTCCACGATGACCCCCCCTCACACACACACATCTCTTTGTGTGTCCGCTGCGAGCGGGCTTAGGGCTCGGGCCCTTTTTCAACCTTTTTATTTTAGGCCCTCTTTGATTCCCATGATTTATAAGACAGGTTGTAGTAAAACACATGAATAAAGTGTCATTCCATCTTCATCACTAAGATTGTGGGCAAGTTTGATCGTTGGCAGCCCTTCAAAGCGCAAACTCCCTGCATAAGTTATGGCCGCGGAACCTCGGTGCTGAAGTTGCGCCGAACTAAGAGCAACTCCAACGCGCCGACCCAAATGGACGGCGCTTTTATCTGCTTTTTGTCCGTTTGGATCGGCCGCTGATGTCGCTTGAGATTGCGTCGGTATTTCCCCAAAGAGGAAGGGATGATGCATCACAACGACGGTAGGTATTTCCCTCAGTTATGAAACCAAGGTATCAATCCAGTAGGAGAACCAAGCAACACTATGTAAATGGTACCTGCACACAAAGAACAAATACTTGCAACCCGACGCTTATGAGGGGTTGTCAATCCCTCTACGGGTAACGGCGCCAAAAATTGTCAAGTTGACGGGATAAAAATTGTGTAGATTGGATAAATAGATCTCGATAAAAATGCGAAATAAAATAAGTAATAAAAACATGTAGCAAGGTATTTTTGGGTTTTTGAAATAATAGATCTGAAAATAAAAGCGAATAAAAATAGATCTCAAAGCTAATATGATAAAGAATAGACTCGGGGGCCGTAGATTTCACTAGTGGCTTCTCTTAAGAAAATAGCACACGGTGGGTAAACAAATTACTGTTGGGCAATTGATAGAAGATCGAATAATTATGACGATATACAAGGCAATGATCAATATATAGGCATCACGTTCAAGATTAGTAGACTGACTCCTGCCTGCATCTACTACTATTACTCTATACATCGACCGCTATCTAGCATGCATCTAGTGTATTAAGTTCATGGAGAAACGAAGTAATGCAATAAGAACGATGACATGATGTAGACGAGATCTATTCATGTAGGAATAGCCCCCATCTTGTTATCCTTAATAGCAACGATACATGCGTGTCTTGCTGCCCCTTCTGTCACTGGGAAAGAACACCGCACGATCAAACCCATCACAAAGCACCTCTTCGCATGGCAAGAAAAATTGATCTAGTTGGCCTAACTAAACCAAAGATTTGAAGAACAAATACGAGGCTGTAAATAATCATGCATATAAGAGATCAAAAGAAGACTCAAATAATATTCATGGATATAGATCTGATCATAAAATCAAAGTTCATCGGATCCCAACAAACACACGGCAAAAAAGAGTTACATCATATAGATCTCCAAGAGACCATTATATTGAGAATCAAAAAGAGAGAAGAAGCCATCTAACTACTGCCTACAGACCCGTAGGTCTATGATGAACTACTCACGCGTCATCGCAGAGGCATCAATGAGGATGATGAACCCCTCCGTGATGGTGTCTAGATTGGATCTCGTGGTTCTGAAACTTGCGGCGGCTGGAATTGTGTTTCGTTGACTCCCCTAGGGTTTCTGGAATATTTGAGGATTTATAGTGCGAAGAGGCAGTGCAGGAGGTCACCGAGGAGGGCACAACCCCCCTGGGCGTGCCCTGGTGGGTTGTCTTCTGGTCCAAAAAAAATCTCCAAAAAGTTTCGCTGCGTTTGGACTCCGTTCGGTACTGATATTCTGCGAAGTAAAAAACAAGCAAAAAACAGCAATTGACACTCGGCACTATGTCAATAGGCTAGTCCCAAAAAATGATGTAAAGGTGCTATAAAATGATTGTAAAACATCCAAGAATGATAATATAACAACATGAAACAAGCAAAAATTATAGATACGTTGGAGACGTATCAGCATCCCCAAACTTAATTCATACTCGTCCTCGAGTAGGTAAATGATAAAAACAGAATTTTTGATGTGGAATGCTGCCTAACATGTTCATCACATATTCTTTTCTTTTGTAGCATGGACATTTGGACTTTTATATGGTTCAAAGCAATATTCTAGTTTTGACATGAATATTTCAATACTCAAGCATATCAACAAGCAACCATATCTTTCAAAATATCAACACTAAAGAAAGCTATCCCTAGCCCATCATGCATCATCATATCTCAAAACTATTACAGAGAATCAAGTTTATTTTGTCCAATGATCTTCATGAAAGTTTTTATTATATCCCTCTTGAATATCTATCACTTTGGTACTAGTTTCATATATTGCAATTGCTTTTGACAAGCTCAAATAAATCTAAGTGAAGAACATGAGCATAAAAAAATTTGTCTCTCAAAATAATATAAGTGAAGCATGAGAGAATTTCTTCAAAAAATTACTAACTCTCAAATTAATCTAAGTGAAGCATGAGAGCATTTCTTCAAAAATATTAAATAACACCGTGCTAAAAAAGATATAAGTGAAGCACTAGAGCAATTCCATAGCTCAAAAAATTTAAGTGAAGCATATAGAGCAATTCTAAAAAATCATAGCATAATTTTGGCTCTATCAAATAGGTGTGTCCAGCAAGGATACTTGTGACAAAATAGAAAACAAAACAAGCAAAGACTCATATAATACAAGACGCTCTAAGCAAAACTCATGATATGTGACGAATAAAAATATAGCTCCAACACATAGGCGGACCATCATATGGCAATGCCCTCGACCTTCGCTTGTCCTGAATGGGTTGTAGACTGCATGGTCATCACTACTTGGCCACGTTCGTCCTGAATGTATTGTATATCACATGGTCCATCGTTGATATGCAGCTTTCCAGACCTCCCAAGTTGCTTACCAAAAACGAAGCAATTGTTGTTGAAAGAATCTAGTCGAGGGCAACACACTAGACACGCCATTGAACTCCAAATATGGTAATCCCGCTCTACGAAGATGTTGTATGAGGAAACCATACCGCTAGTCGACACCCATGAACCCAACACATGATCCACCACCTTCCAGATGTTGCCGACACATACTAGTACTTTATGTATCCGCTCCTGAACTACCTCCTAAGCTCCACACTGTAGCAAACGCCGTTGCAATTTTGCTCGAGGATACAAGTCCACAACAGGGATGATGTTGCCGCCATGTCATCCCCGCTTGAATAGACTAGTTCTCAAATATATCATCGACCATAGAGCAAGAAGCCTTGTTGGACAAAGATCTGGAGCTTTTTATTCTACGGCACAGTCACCGTCGTCGAAGCCAAGACATCGAATGACGAAAACCAAAACTAATAGGGCTCTAACCCTATAGCTACACAGGTCCGCACGCATGAGATCTAGTGACCCACCTCACCACTAGCGACCAAGAGGTCGTTAGCGAAGGGGGCCACTGGAAAACGACGCCCGAAAGCTCGTCGCCCTTGCAACGGCTAGATTACCTTAGAAAGGCTAATTGGTTAGTGGTCCAATCCTTTAACTTCACGTGTTAAATCACATACGAATAAGCATGCAGTTGTACCAAAATTACATACCGAAAGGCTTGATGACTGAACTTCAAATTTTCTTGTTGATATAATATATAACACGAATTTATGACACACCAAGATCACAATATGACCTTCTTACAATGGACAGACGGCTTGCTCGACGTACTATTGTGCTTCTAGATGTATTGGGGCTCGATTAATTCAACATACTAATCTAATATCACATAATATTCAAATAGCTAGCATCTGAACTTTAATTGCATCTATTAAACTACAAAAAGAACTTGTTAATCACACATACAAACTACTTGCTAGATTTGTTCCTAGGCTGTTTTTGTGGGACCTTTCAAGTATGCATACACCTCTCTCCGGCTAAGGATCAACAAGCAGAAAGTAAGCCACATGCCGAGTAGGACCTCGTGGCGTTTCATGCAAGTTCACTGGCACAGTGGCACTCCAAGGTTGGATCTACATTTTTTTCCAAAAAGGAGGTTAAGACCCCCGGCCTCTTCATCAATGTGATGCACACAACCATTTTTATTAATTATTAAGCAGAGCACAAGACAAAAACAACCACCGTCGAACCATTACAAGATATGAAATTAACACCTATGACTAAGTCAACTTTTTCCACAGCAACGCTGTCAACAAAGAATAAATAACACAGCGTCATCGTCATCACGAACACAGGTTCATCGTTGTTGAGCCCGACCAATTGCCTAAGAACGAAATATATGTGCCAACAAATATTTAAACTGATTATTACCATATAATATTTGTAGTCACTTTGAAGCGTGAGGGAGAAGCCATTATTGTTGTCAAGGTGAGGATCGTCGCACATTCCCCTAGTGTCACAACAGTAGGGGCACTCTTTCATTTTGTGTTGCGTTCATATAATTAAAATCAGCATAAAAATCGCCATGAGCTTTGCTAAAAACTGGACATATATATTGAGTGCCAGAAATTTGACGAAACAGAACTAAATCTACGTTTCGCCAGAACATTGGCAACTCTATAGACATTCCCTAAAAAATGAAATATAGAGCGAGACACTTTTCGAGAGCAACACAATGCAATGTTGCATTGACTAAAACAAGCACACACCAAAAAAGTCGATCAATTCACAATTATCACATATATATAAATATACATTAAACACATTTGCACACATGTAATACATTTCATCAATTCACAGGTACACATAATGTGTGCATTTCATCACAATAATATGAACACTAGAACAAATGTACATGAAAATAAATTGGTAGAGGGAGGTTTTATACCGTCCGGACCGAGAGGGACATTGGTGGAGGAGGCCGGACACGATGAGTTGTGGAGCGGAACGGCGGGGCGGTGGGGGGCGGTGGGACAGCGTTGGCACGGTGGGGGGCAAGGCGGGGTGGGGAGAACGGTGGCCAGTGGCAAGGTGGGGGCGACGGCGGAGGGCAGGGCGGGGTGGGGGGAACGGCGGCCGGTGGCAAGGCGGGGGTGACGGCGGAGGGCAGGGCGGGGGCGAGGGCGGCGGCGCGAGATGGGGGAGAAAGTGAAAACGAGTTCATTTTCACTCTCAGGGGGTAATTAAGCCTAGATGTTCATTGTTGCTGGCGCAGGTGATGTGGCCAACACCAGCAGTAGGTTTTTAAAATAGGGCCGGCCACATATTCGGATGGCGTTTTCAGTGACGACATGCATAATACAGATATTTACAACGACACAAATTCTTCTCGTGGTTCAGAGCACATAAATATGGTACGGTTAATTTAGGGTACGTACACGGTACACAAATGAATCATGCAGTACGACGTCGTTTGACAACCCTCTCAATGACGGTTCGGGTCTTCTTAATCTTGCTTGAGTACTTCCGGCCAGCGATATGACTCTTTCTCAGGAAGGGACGTCCTGTCGCAGGCAAGGTAGTTCTGCTCCTTCTAGTGGTGTAGTCTTGCTCTTCATACATCTCCTCTTCTATTGGGTCCACGCCAAATTGATCATAGTCATCCTCGTTGGCGACTCCGTCCATCCCGACGATACTCCTTTTGCCTCTCCAAACGACAACACGACTCGGCTTTGAAGGGTCGGTTAAATAGAAGCATTGTGCCATGTCCTTAGCGAATACCCAAGGCTCATATTTGGTAGTGATTCCTTTCACTCTTTTTGCACAAACAGGTTGTGCTTCGGGCAGAGACATGGTAATGAAACCACATTCTTCATGCTTGACGTTCTTCGCCCATCTGACCCTGAACAATGGCACCGCACACATTGAACAAGAACAACATTTCTAGAAAATGCATGGTATGATTTTGATCACTTTCATATACACATTCTTCTTTCAACTCATAGTATATATGTGTTACTATATATTGCTTACTATGTTACTATCATGTTCAAGAACAGAAGCTCCCTAAATGTGTTGTGCCTCACGTGATGGATGACTACCACGACGAGATGCACGGCTCGGAATTAATGAATGGAGCCAACTACTAAGAGACTACGATTTCAAGATTGAAGATCGGTGGATCTCTGTCCTACACCATGGACATGCAAAGGTTTTCCTATTCTTCAAAAAAATTCCTAAAGGAGAGGAGTACCGTGCTAGTAGTAATGATGGTTGAATGAACAAGATGTAATATGCATGCATGGTTTAGTTTAGCGAATGTTTAATTAGTCATGATCGATAGAACTAGCTATAGTGTGTGGTTAATATATGTACGCATGTGAATAAACGATGTGTGTGTGTATATATATATATATATTAATGCAAATATCTTATCGAAATCAATGTGGGACAAAAACGTGTTTATATAAATTGATAATAAATGACGCTGCCGTGGCAGCGATTTTCTGCTGCCCTGGCAGCATTTTTTTACAGCTTTCCAAAAACTAGTAATGGCGGCGGACAATGCGCGACGCCAGACAAGATTTATCTTATTATTGTCGTTACACTATGTCACACGCCATAGCTATGGTTGATATTGCCGTCGTGTGGTTAAATCCAACGCCATAGGTATACAGAATAGTGCTGTCATAGGCTCCAATGCCACCACTATTTTTTAACACTGGCGCCATATTGGTGACGTGGGGCTCCTACGCCAGCAAGGCTGTGTTTGGCACGCCAAAGCTAGGCTTTTCTGCACTAGTGGACGTGTAGCCACGTGCCAGCTGTAAGCCGAGTTCTCACTAAGTACACTCGAATTATATGTAAACTAGGCAGTGCCATTTGGTACACGACTTATAGGTAAGCCGAGTGCTTTGCTAAACACGCTCAGCTTATAAGAAATCTGGGAAGTGCCATTTGATCCTGGAAGCTCCCAGTGCCTGCCACGTGGCTGTAAGGCAAGTATATTCCTACGTGCACTCAGCTTATAGGGTGTAAGCCGAGTGTTGCACTCGTCTTAGAGCCATATGGCATTTTTGGGTTGTTTGTTGGAACAACCCTCCAATTCAAACAACACTATATATAGAACTATATCCAACATGTCCAACAAGTTCAAACAACAATATATAGGACCGTACAACCATATGGGACCAAGATGCAAGTTCATAACTATATATAATTCCAACTTCACAACCAAGCATGAGTTCCAAGTTCATAAGTAAACAACCATACAAGTCCATATACTAGCATAGCTTCACAACCAAGCTTGAGTTAGAAGTTCACGAATAAGAATAAGAAGTCCATGAACAACAAGCAAAACACACTCAGAGTAGAAGATGATCTCCATGGACATGAGCTTTGGATATGCTTTATCGTAGCATTTACATTTTTTTGGAGCATCTGCAAAAGAATCACAACAAATAATTTCATCTGTTAGTGGTGTTTGTTTTTTCTTATAGAAAAGAAGTAACATTCGGCCCGATGTACTAACCGTGGACATGATAACATCCACAAGGACGACGAACTGGACGAAGATTATCAAATAATTTAGCCCACCAAACTTGATATGACCTACACCCTTGCCTACTCCAGCATTGCTCTTTTCTCTAAGCACTAACTTGGAGTAAGCATCCTCTGCCTCCTGCTTATTCATAAACCCTTGATAGGAGCTATTGTTGTAACCAGACACTTGTTCATTGCATGCCTCCCATGAATCGTACACTCATGGACACCTCCCTCTGTACACCACATACCACCTCATCTATCAAGACAGAAGAACAAGACTTGAACAAGCAGGAGAAGGTTAGAAGAACACATGAAACATAAGCAACATTAGAATTAATGATTCATATACCCAAAAGCATCACAAGTTCTACTCAAGTTCAACTCTGAGTCGACATCAACATCTACTTTCAGTACATCAACATCAAACTATCTAACTCATGCTACTCTGAGAAAGGAGCTCTACTCAGACTGGTTGTCGGTGAAGCTGGTGATCGTGGAGTCAGAGCAGGTGGGCATCTCCCCCAGTGGAAGAGCCAGCGTCCTCAACATTGGTGGTCGACGAACTTGGCGGGATTGGGTCATCGCACTAGTGGCAGGTACGGTGCATCATTTGGACCAGCTCCGTAAGTACTCTTAAGCATCTCAATATGGAGGAAAAACTTGTCTTGGATAAAAGGTCTTGCATGGCAAGGGATAAACTAGTCAAAATCTAAAAAAAACAGAAATTACACTTTGAAGCACAGAAACCATATATAATACGTAGATGAGGCGAAGAAGATCGTGTGTCCGCTTGATTTGCCGCATGTAAGATATCACACATGCATAAATGATTGCATCTTATATAGGAATGAGCATGAGAACAAAACTGAGTGTCCAACTTGCAACGAACCCTGATACAAGCCTGGAAATAAGGAACCTCGAAAGGTTGTATGGTACCTTCCGTTGATTCCTCGCTTGCAGCGTTATTTCGCTGACCCAAAGGAAGCAAAGAACATGACTTGGGACAAGACAAGAAAGTCTAAAAGTGATGGGATTCTGAGACATATCGCAGATGGTTGTCAGTGGAAAGCACTGGACAATTTAGAACTAGAATTCACAGCAGAAGCAAGAAACCCTAGGTTGGGTGTCAGTAGTGATGGACTAAATCCATTTGGCAACCAGAGTAGCACACATAGTACATGGCCCGTATTTGTATGGATGTACATCCTCCCGCCCGAGCTCTGCATGAAACAAAAGTACATACACATGGTTATGCTAATTCAAGGGCCAACCCAACCTGGCAATGATATCAACACAAGGAAGGAGGAGTTACAAATATTATGGAAGACCGAAGGGGTCAAAATCTGGGATGGTAGCACATGAAATTATTTTCACATGAGAGCAGCATTGCTCACGACCGTTCATGACTATCTGGGTTACGGATATATTTCTGGACAGGCGTGCCATGGACACTACGGTTGTGTTAAATGTATGGATGACACATCTTTTCGGCAGATATCGAAAAAGGGCAGTAGCAAAACATTGTTCAAGGGCCATAGAAGGTGGCTTCACAAAGATGACGAGTGGATAACTCGTGGAGATCTGTTCGACAACACTGATGAGACCTGAGGGCCACCACGTAAGAGGCTTGGAGCAGAAATCATGCAAATGTTAATGAATTGGGAAGATTGCCCTAAGGCAGGAAAGAAAAGAAAGAAGACCTCTTAGAAAATGCTGCTAAAAGTATGGAAAAGGAAGTCTGTTTTCTGGGGCTTGCAGTATTGGGACCTACTCAGTACGCCTCATTCTCTTGATATGATGCATATCACAAAAAATGTGTGCGAGAGTTTGCTTGGCACACTGTTTGACATGCCAGAAAAGAGTAAAGATGGTCCGAGGGCTAGACAAGACTCAGGTGTGACGATGCTGCAGTTGATCGAGAATGAGAGTAATAGATACTACGGCAAGATCGAAGAGATATGGGAACTTGAGTACGGCGAAGATTACACTCTCTTTTCTTCTTCTTGAGAAAAAGACCAAATTTTTTCTCTTGATTTCTTAAGTAGGTAGCTAGATCTAAGCAAGTTCACACACTCTCACTCGCTAATTAAGCTAGCTACTTCTCTTCTCTACCCAATCAAACACACACACACACTTGCATTAAAATTTTCACCACACTTCATTAATGGCGCCTCCAACGGTCGGCCGCCCCGCCCCCCCCCCCCTCTCCCGCACCTTTGATGAGGTAAAAAAGACCAAACTTCTCGTTAATTTATGTGCATATATCCGAGGAATTCGCATATAGATGGATATGTGATGGATGTGTACGTGTGTGTCATTAGTTGCTAGCTATAGAAATTGCACAATGCTCATGAATTATTGTTGTGTCGTGCAATATCGATGTTTCATTTTGCACGAATGTCTACAGCTAGAGTTGCCAATGTTTTGGTGAAACGTTGATTCATTTCCGTTTCGTCAAATTTCTCGCACTCATATGTCCCTTTTTTAGCAAAGGTCATGCCGAAATTTTGTATGCCGTCATTGCTAATATATCTAATTATTTTAGTACTTTTACCTTTGCAGCGCTAGTTGATCGCCGCCTATCGAAAGATTCAATATTGATCGAAGTGTGAAGGGCCAAAACGAAGATGCAAAACCGGCCGGCGGCCGCGCGGCTGCTGTTCAGCCACTGTATAGCCGCACATATTGCAAAAAACATCTAAAAACAACATAAAAAATTATACATGTCCACAATATCAAATTATTACATAGTTGTTCAAATCCACGAGATCAAATGCAACACAAATACAACATAGTTTTGCACAATACAACATAGTTTTTCACAAACAAATAATGAATCTATGCGGCTCTTTCGCCATGGCATTTCCAATGCTCTTCCATCAAATCTTTCTGGAGTTGATCATGCACATCGGTGTCTCTAATCTCGTTGTACACCTTCATGAAACGTCTGATGCGCTGTTCTTTTCGCATGGGGTTAACAGGAATGCCCATCAAGTGATAGAAGTTGTAATCTAAATGTTTTCCACGCTCGTTCTCAATGATCATATTATGCATAATCACGCAAGCAGTCATGATGTACCAAAGGATCTTTTGATCCCAGAATCTAGATGGTCCTCGCACAATAGCAAATTGAGATTGCAAAATCCCGAAAGCCCTCTCAACATCTTTTCTAGCGGCTGCTTGTGCATTGTGAAAGACGAGTTCTTTCTTACCTTCGGGTTTTGCAACCGTCTTGACAAATGTACTCCAACTTGGGTAGATCCCATCTGCAAGATAGTACTCATAGTTGTATGTGTGGCCATTTGCTTCGAAGGTCACTCGTGGTGCTTCTCCATTTGCTAACTTGGCAAATAGAGGTGACCGGTCGAGCACGTTGATGTCGTTGCAAGATCCAGGCATCCCAAAATATGCATGCCAAATCCATGTTTCATGATCGGCAACTGCCTCAAGAATGATAGTGGCATCCTTCCCACGGCCCTTAAATTGTCCATGCCATGCTTTTGGGCAGTTCTTCCATTTCCAATGCATGCAATCTACAGACCCGAGCATACCTGGAAACCCTCGAGCTTTGTTCATCTCCAAAAGCCTCTGAGTGTCCTAAGCATTGGGTGCTCTCAAGTACTGTGGACCAAACACTTCTACCATAGTCTGTAGCGATCCGACCTCAGATGGTCAAATCTCTGCGTTCAAGTGTCATCCCTGGATCGGTAATGCTGACACACACAGTACTCGAAGGATTTATAACAGAGTGCAATCACACACTTATTACATCGAATGTCTCAAAAGAGAACTTATTACAAAAAATATGGCTTAAGGCCATCTAAGAAAATAACAGCGGAAGGCTTGAAAGATAAAGTGAGTCCATCAACTCCAACGTCATAGCTGAGTGCATGACAACGACCTAGCGCACCTTACTCTTCGTCTGAAAAGTCTGCAACATGATATGTTGCAGCCCGAAACGGGTCAGCACTTGGAATATGCTGGCAATATAACACAATAGAGCAAGGAACAAATAATTGCTATCACTACATGCATATATGGCTGGTGGAAAGCTCTAGGGTTATATTGTTTTGTGAAAAGCCAATTTTTTCCCTACATCAAAGGAATATGTTTTATTTAACTATCATGGTAGTTGTTAAACATTGAGAAGGTAAATCCCCATCTCAATCCCAATTAAAAGTAATCATTAAACCCAACAAATTAATTTAGAGTGATGAGATCAAATCAATAATTCAAGTACCAGATACTCAAGATGTCCATAACTGGGGACACGGCTAATCATGATTAGTTTGTACACTCTGCAGAGGTTTGTGCACTTTTTCCCACAAGACTCGATCTCCTCCGTTGGATTTCTCGCACTACATGGTGTTTGAGAAACGGATGACTGAGACACAGTCTTTCAGAAGCATTTACTCTTTACTCTGGGTAGACAGTTACACCTACTTTCTCCTACATCTGCTAGCCTACCACTGAAAGAGGTCCTGCAACATACTCAACTATGCTAGAGCCCATAATAGCTTGTGGCTGCACACGGAAGTTTCTAGCATGAATAATCTTATGATCCCTTTGAGCCTGGGTGGCGAACCAAAAAGACAACACTGGTATATCCCCAGGTGCCTGCAACCAATCCACCCAGATGTGTATTTAAGTAGCCACCTTATGTTAACCATTAATTAACAATCTCACATCTGTCATGGATACACTCAAACCCAATCCACGTCTACGAGCATAGCATGGCAATATAAGCATAACGTGGAAGTAACTCCCAGGGGTTTGATAATAAAAGCGCAATAGGTTCTACCTCATCATCTACTTCCCAATACCCACAAGTTAATCACATCCTAATCATGCAGTGTTTGAGGATTGAAACTAATGCATAAAAACTGGGTATGAAAAGAGTATGATCAATGTGTTACTTGCCTTGCAGACGATCTGCAAACCCTAGAGACTCGTAGTAGCACGCTTCGCACTCCGGGAATTCTATCGTAAACAAGCAATATCGTACATAAGTAATCAAGCATAGATGCAAGAGTAAAACTCAAATAAGAAGATCAAATCTGAAAGTTCAACTGAAGGGATTCGATCTGCAAAAAGAATCAATCGAATCGGAGCTACGAAACTGAAACTACGGTCAAAAGAACTTCGAAAACAAATCTGCTTGAAACCAAATTTTAAATTGCCAAAATCATGTTCAAATTGATTAAACAGAAATAGGGGTTCGAGACGAAGATTTTGGCATTGGTTTCACTAGATTTGGACGAACGGTTTAAAAACGGCGAGGGTTTGAAGATCAGGGGCTAATCTGCGATAAAAATAATCGCGGATAGGTCCCTGGCCGAAAAAGAAAAACCTATCGAACGAACGTCCGCTAACAGAGACGAACGGGCGAAAACGTTCATTAAAACGAACAAACGAACGATCGTTCGCAAACGAACTAAACCGAGAAAACCGAACCGATCTAAAATAAATAAAAAACGATGGTCCTCGGAACTCCATGCAGACATACGATCCTGGTCATATATATCTTGGCCAACTTTGCACTCGTATAGGTGGTTTTCACTAGGATAAAGTGGGCCACTTTGGTCAAACGATCCACTACTACCCAGATAGAATCATATCCCGATCGGGTCCTGGGTAATCCGGTGATGAAATCCATGCCAAGCTTATCCCACTTCCATTCGGGTATCGGCATAGGCTGCAGTAATCCTGCTGGCTTCTGATGTTCTGCTTTCACTCTCTGACATACATCACATGCGGCTACATACTCGGCAATGTCCTTCTTCATACCAGTCCACCAGAAACGCTCCTTCAGATCCAAATACATTTTGGTGTTTCCGGGGTGTATCGAGTATGGCGAGTCATGAGCTTCCTATAGTATCAACTTCCTGATCTCCGCATTATTGGGTACATAAACACGGTCCTCAAACCACAAAGTGTCGTGCTCATCCTCACGAAAACCTTTGGCTTTTCCTTTGCTCATCCTCTCCTTTATCTCAGCAATTTCCTTATCATTGTTCTGAGCTGCTCGAATCTTTCCCAATAATGTTGATGTTACCTCCATTGCTGCGACAAAACTTCTAGGGACTATCTCCAAACGAAGCTCCCTGAGATCTTCGGCTAACTCCTTTGGTAATCCTCCGCTTATGAGGGTATTAACATAACTCTTCCGGCTCAAAGCGTCTGCTACGACATTGGCCTTTCCTGGGTGATAATGCAACTTCATATCATAATCTTTTATAAGCTCCAACCATCTCCTCTGCCTGAGATTCAGCTCCTTCTGTGTGAAAATGTACTTCAAACTCTTATGATCCGTGTACACATCACAACGGTTCCCAATAAGAAAATGTCTCCAGGTCTTGAGTGCATGAACTACAGCTGCTAACTCCAAATCATGCGTGGCATAATTCAACTCATGCGTTCGAAGCTGACGTGAGGCATATGAGACAACTCTTCCGTCCTGCATAAGTACACCTCCAAGTCCTAAGCGAGAAGCATCGCAATACACTTGGAAATCCTTGCGTATATCTGGCAGAATCAGTACTGGGGCTGTAACCAAACGTTTCTTCAGCTCCTGAAAACTTGCCTCACATTCATCTGTCCATTTGAACTTGGTGTCCTTCTTCAGTAACTCCGTCATAGGCTTTGCAATCTTTGAAAAATTCTCAATAAATCTCCGATAATATCCTGCAAGTCCAAGAAAGCTGCGGATCTCTCCAACTGAGGTGGGTGCCAACCACTCAGTGACTGACTGAACCTTGGTGGGGTCTACTGCTATACCTTCTCCTGATATAACATGTCCAAGAAATCCAACTTCCTTCAACCAAAACTCACATTTGCTGAACTTGGCATACAACTGATGTTCCCTGAGCTTCTCGAGAACTAAACGCAGATGCTCCTTGTGTTCCTATTCATTCTTCGAGTACACCAAGATATCATCAATGAACACCACGACAAACTTATCCAAGAACTCCATGAACACTTTATTTATCATACTCATAAAATAGGCAGGGGCATTAGTTAATCCAAATGACATAACCGTATACTCATATAGCCCATACCTGTGGTGAAGGCTGTCTTAGGTATATCCTGTTCTCGGATTTTCAACTGGTGGTATCCTGATCTCAGATCGATCTTGGAGAACACTTTAGCTCCTTGCAACTGATCAAACAAATCATTGATCATCGGTAGTGGGTACTTGTTCTTGATCGTCACTTCATTCAATGCACGATAATCAACAACCATTCTCAATGATCCATCCTTCTTCTCAACCAAGAGCACTGGGGCTCCCCACGGTGATGAACTTCGTCGAATGTAACCTTTCTCCAATAACTCCTTGATCTGCTTCTTAATCTCCTCCAGATCATTTGCGGGCATCCGGTATGGTCTCTTCGATATCGGTCCGGTGCCTGGCAACAGCTCTATCAAAAACTCAATGTCTCGATCCGGCGGCATGCCTGGTAACTCCTCTAGAAATACATCTGGGTAATCTTTCACTACTGGCACTTCCTCCTAAACAACTCCTGAGAGGGAATTTATTTGGGTTCTCCTTGACGCATGCCTGGATACATACTTGATCCTTTTTCCCTCCGGGGTGGTGAGCAGAATTGACTTACTGGCGCAATCGATGTTTCCTCCATACATCGATAGCCAATCCATGCCTAGTATCACATCCAATCCTTGTGACTCCAAAATTATTAAGTCTGAGGGGAACACGTGCCTACCTATGGTCAATGGCATCTGAAAACATCCTTGACTTGCCACATACTCCGCTCCTGGTGAGCTTACTAACATAGGTGTCCTAAGAACTTTAGTGGGCAACTTATACTTATCCACAAATCCCCTTGAAATGTATGAATGCGATGCACCAGTATCAAAAAGAACGATTGCAGTAAATGACTTAACCAAAAACTTACCTATAACTGCGTCTGGCTGCTCTTCAACCTCCTCCACGTTAATGTGGCTCACTTGTCCCCTGTTGAAAGGGTTGGGCTTCTTCCCAGAGCTTCCATTGCCATTACCATTCTTCGGTTCAGGACACTCATTGGCGTAGTGTCCAGTCTTCCCGCACTTGAAACAAGTAATGTGACTTTGATCCTTCTTGGCGGGTGTGGCTGGGTTAGAGCGGTTCTGATTGCTGCCTGCTCCATTCCCGTTTCCATTCTTGGGGCCATTGTGGTTATGCGAACTTCCTCCATTTTGAGTATGACCTCCATGGTTATGTGTATATCCTCCCGAGTTCGGGGTAAAACGAGGCTTCTGCTGAGCTCCTGAATTGTACTTCCCTTGTCCATACTTCCTTTTGAGGCTCCCAATCTGTTGCTGCTTCCCTTCAATCATAAGAGCCCGGTCTACCAACTCCTGGTAGTTAGCGAATGTTGCTACCATCAGCTGCATGCTCATCTCATCATTCAACCCTTCCATAAACTTCTCCTGCTTTGCGGCATCAGTGGCCACATCATCCGGGGCATAGCGAGCTAACTTACTGAACTCATCCACGTACTGCCCCACAGTACGGTTTCCCTGGCGCAAGTTGCGAAACTCACGCCTCTTCATGCTCATAGCTCCAGTTGAGACATGTGCAGTGCGGAACGCTTGCTGAAACTGATCCCAGGTGACATTGGCTATAGGGAATGTGGCTGTGTAATTCTCCCACCATGAGGCTGCGGGTCCATCCAATTGATGTGCGGCAAAACGCACCTTCTCAGCATCTGTGCATCCTGCGGTGGTCAACTCCCTTCCAATCCTGCGTAGCCAGTCATCAGCAACTATTGGCTCAGTGCTACTGGAAAACACCGGCGGCTGCAACCTCAGAAAACGGGCTAGGTTGTCAACTGGAGGTGGGGGCGGTGGGTTGTTGTTGTTGTTGTTGCCTTGGTTCTGGACTAGTATCTGCATCAAGGCATTCTGCTGCTGGATCAACTGTGTGATCTCCGGTGGGAAGACAAATCCGGTGTCGCGTCTCGGAGGCATCTGATGGGTTTAGAGGGGAGAGATTAGAATAGAGTGAGGTCTAATGAGAAAGCACTACCCATATGCACATGAGGCAAACACATTCATATCACACCAAATCAATTCAAGCAGGGGCATACAATCGATCTAACTATCGTTACAAAAGTGCTCGGACTACCACTATATACATGGGGAAATACTACAAATCATATGGTGGTCATCTAGAAATTTTGATCGGTGGAAGACTCCATGATATCCGCTCCAGCTTCGTCTTCATAGCCATCTTCACTACTGTCGGGGTCGGAGTCGGTGTCGTCGATGATGATGTAGTCCTCGGGATGGTTGTCATCTCCTCCTGGCGCGGGGTCTCCCATGAATTCTCCTAGCTTCCTTGTCAAGTCGTCATTCCTTTACACTAGTACTGCGATTTCCTCCTCGTATTCGTCGCGTGTAGACTTGAGTTCCTCTTCTAGCTCCATGTTCCTGGTCATCACCTTCTTCAAATCTATCATGCTTGCGCACATCTGGTTCTCCTGTCGACGAATGTGCTGGTTTAACTCCTGGATGAAAGCTGCAATGGACCTATTTCTCCTGGTGCTGATCATCTCCCATTGCTCATCTCGGCGCCCACATATCTGGTAGATGGTGTCCTTAAGATCTTTGTGATAAACTTCACCGATGCGTCCCATGGCGATGTGGGCTGCCATGCTCTTACCTAGACTCCAGGTTGGTGCATCAAAGGAAAACTCTATGGACTCGGTAACTGGCATGAACGTCCTTCCTGGAACTTGAACTCGAATCATCCAACGCTCCTCTTCTAGCAAAGTGGCGGTGTAGGTCCGGTGAAGCTTGGTATTCCGATGTTCAGGTACTTAGTGACTTCCTTCAAGTGTCTCCCAAAGGGTGTGTCTTCATCCGGTTGTGCAAACTTGTTCCTTGAGTCCGCCATCCTAGAGAGTAGAAGATGGAGAGAGTCAGAAATGAGTAGAGAAGAGTGACCTATGGCTTTTCTTAGTGGTCGTGTCCTACAGTCAGTGTGTGCTCTGATACCATCTTGTAGCGATCCGACCTCAGATGGTCAAATCTCTGCGTTCAAGTGTCATCCCTGGATCGGTAATGCTGACACACACAGTACTCGAAGGATTTATAACAGAGTGCAATCACACACTTATTACATCGAATGTCTCAAAAGAGAACTTATTACAATAAATATGGCTTAAGGCCATCTAAGAAAATAACAGCGGAAGGCTTGGAAGATAAAGTGAGTCCATCAACTCCAACGGCATAGCTGAGTGCATGACAACGACCTAGCGCACCTTACTCTTCGTCTGAAAAGTCTGCAACACGATATGTTGCAGCCCGAAACGGGTCAGCACTTGGAATATGCTGGCAATATAACACAATAGAGCAAGGAACAAATAATTGCTATCACTACATGCATATATGGCTGGTGGAAAGCTCTAGGGTTATATTGTTTTGCGAAAAGCCAATTTTTTCCCTACATCAAAGGAATATGTTTTATTTAACTATCATGGTAGTTGTTAAACATTGAGAAGGTAAATCCCCATCTCAATTCCAATTAAAAGTAATCATTAAACCCAACAAATTAATTTAGAGTGATGAGATCAAATCAATAATTCAAGTACCAGATACTCAAGATGTCCATAACCGGGGACACGGCTAATCATGATTAGTTTGTACACTCTGCAGAGGTTTGTGCACTTTTTCCCACAAGATTCGATCTCCTCCGTTGGATTTCTCGCACTACATGGTGTTTGAGAAACGGATGACCGAGACACAGTCTTTCAGAAGCATTTACTCTTTACTCTGGGTAGACAGTTACACCTACTTTCCCCTACATCTGCTAGCCTACCACTGAAAGAGGTCCTGCAACATACTCAACTATGCTAGAGCCCATAATAGCTTGTGGCTGCACACGGAAGTTTCTAGCATGAATAATCTTATGATCCCTTTGAGCCTGGGTGGCGAACCAAAAAGACAACACTGGTATATCCCCAGGTGCCTGCAACCAATCCACCCAGATGTGTATTTAAGTAGCCACCTTAAGTTAACCATTAATTAACAATGTCACATCTGTCATGGATACACTCAAACCCAATCCACGTCTACGAGCATAGCATGGCAATATAAGCATAACGTGGAAGTAACTCCCAGGGGTTTGATAATAAAAGCGCAATAGGTTCTACCTCATCATCTACTTCCCAATACCCACAAGTTAATCACATCCTAATCATGCAGTGTTTGAGGATTGAAACTAATGCATAAAAACTGGGTATGAAAAGAGTATGATCAATGTGTTACTTGCCTTGCTGACGATCTGCAAACCCTAGAGACTCGTAGTAGCACGCTTCGCACTCCGGGAATTCTATCGTAAACAAGCAATAGCGTACATAAGCAATCAAGCATAGATGCAAGGGTAAAACTCAAATAAGAAGATCAAATATGAAAGTTCAACTGAAGGGATTCGATCTGCAAAAAGAATCAATCGAATCGGAGCTACGAAACTGAAACTACGGTCAAAAGAACTTCAAAAACAAATCTGCTTGAAACCAAATTTTAAATTGGCAAAATCATGTTCAAGTTGATTAAACAGAAATAGGGGTTCGAGACGAAGATTTTGGCGTTGGTTTCACTGGATTTGGACGAACGGTTTAAAAACGGCGAGGGTTTGAAGATCAGGGGCTAATCTGCGATAAAAATAATCACGGATAGGTCCCTGGCCAAAAAAGAAAAACCTATCGGACGAACGTCCGCTAACAGAGACGAACGGGCGAAAACGTTCGTTAAAACGAACAAACGAACGATCGTTCGCAAACGAACTAAACCGAGAAAACCGAACCGATCTAAAATATAAAAAAACGAACCTAGGGTTTTAAAAAAAACCGAGACGGTTTTTACCTAAACCGGAAAAAAAACCGGCGGCGAGATCCGGCGGCTCCGGCGCGGCACCGGCGAAGGCGGCGGGCGCGGCTGTGGCAGGCGGCGGCGGCGCGGGGCTGCTGCTGCTGCTGCTTGCTGCGGCGGCGGTGGTGTGGGGACGAGGGGGGGCGACGGCTATTTAAGGAGGGGAGGGGGCCGGGGCTGCTTGGGGAAGGGGCGAGGGAGGAGGAGTCCTCCTCGGACTCGGCGGCGGCGGGAGGAAGGCGGCAGCGGCCTGGCTCGGCTGGGCCTTCGGCCCAGTCGGGCGAAAGTTTTTTTTTAAATATGACTCTGCCGAGAAAAATCCTAAATAAAATTAAAAAAAATCTAAAAATGCCAAAAACAATTTTCACCGTCTAAATAAAATATTTAGAACAAAGTGAACATTTTCTTGGCCTAAAATGCAATTTTTAAAAAATGCATATTTTTCTAATTCAAATAAAATAGCAATAAAATCCAAATAAAATTATTTATTTGATTTTAACATTTTTCCTCCAATATTTCTTTTATTTTGGAGAAGTCATATTATCTCCTCTCATCTGTTTTTAATATGAAATATTTTGGAGAGCAAAATAAATAAAACCAAAATTATCCTCTTTTCAATATTTGAGAAAATTCAAATATGAAAATAATAAAATCCCCAACTCTCTCCGTGGGTCCTTGAGTTGCTTAGGATTTTTTTAGGGTCACAAATGAAATGCAAATAAAATATGATATGCAAATGATGACCTATGTATAACATTCCAAATTAAAAAATTGGGATGTTACATAGTCATTGCAAATTGCTTGACATAGAAGATAGCAGTGCTCTCTGCCATGGCCACTAGCATAGCAATGTCCTCTTCTTCATGCAAATTAAATTCCTCGACCGACGATGGATCGTCCATGAATGAGGAGTCAACCGAGCTCATCTACAATGCAGACAACCACCGTCAAACATACTATCCAATCCCAATTAAAATCATCAAGTTTCATCGTTTTTTTACCTTGGGGAATTCCGTCGAACACCTTGTGCGCGGGGTGGAAGAAGATGGCTGGCGGTTCGATTGGTCGCTGCTGTGGACGGCGGCACAGAGGAGAACTGCTGCGGACGGCGGCGCAGAGGGGAAGGGAGCACGGCGGACCGCCGGAGTCGGCGAATCCAGCCGGGGCTGCTTCCCGAAACGGCGGCGCCAGGGCGGCTGCGAGATGCCCTCCGGCGGGGGAGGCGACGAGGGCTAGGGCGGCGGAGGACGGCAGCGGTGCAGAGGAGAAGGGAGCACGACGGACCGCCGGAGTCGTCGAATCCAGCCGCGGTTGCTTCCCGAAACGGCGGCGCTGGGGCGGCTGCGAGACGCCCTTCGGCGTGGGAGGCGACGAGGGCTAGGGAGGCGGAGGGCGGCGGCGGTGATGTGGGGCGGTGGCGGCGACGGCGACTTGGCCGGTGCCGGCGGCGACTTTCGGCGGCTGGTGCTCGGTCGCAGGCGGGCGGTCGCGAGGCGGAAGGGGAATGAAGTGGCGGTTGGGCGTTTGGCGGGCGGCCGCGGTTTTACATCAGTTGTATCTCGTGATGTAAATTTGCATCACAAAGTTTTCAATTTTACATCTCCGGAAGACGGTGGTCCGAATTTTTTTACATATGGACCGTCTGTTGGAGGAGCGTTTTCTGCTCTCGACGGTCCAAAAGTTAGGTATTTTTACATATGGACCATCTATTGGAGATGCTCTTAGGCCAACTCCAGCGCACGACCCCATTCGGATGTCCGTTTTGCTTGGATTCTGTCCGTTTGGGTAGGGCTATGGGGTCGTGTCCGGGCCTTTCCTGGGATGCGGTGGCCGTGCGCCCAACGCGCGGACGCATCCTTTGGCCCCATCCTATCCGCCATGGCCAATATGTCATATATTCATATTTCAAACAAGTTTGCACGTCCAAATAGTAATTGTCTGAAATAGAAATAGTTTTACAACCAAATCGAAATTGTCTCGAATAAAATAGTTTTACAACCAAATCGAAATTGTCTTGCATAACATTGATGAACCAATACATCTATTGGTTGCCAATGTGATTTCACATGTGCTCAACCAAGTCATTTTGAAGATCTAAATGAGTGTGCCGATCACGCAGTTCACGATGGAATTGGGTAAACTGTTCAAACGTGGCCGGTTCTTGGTGTATGGGCTCAACATTTTCACCTTGAAAATCAAATCCTTGGTCGAAGTGCTGTTATCACGCTCGTCCTTGACGATCTTGTTGTGCATGATCACACAAGCAGTCATCACCTCTCAAAGCTTCCCTTCATCCCATGTCAGTGCAGGGTGTCGAACGATACCCCATCGGGATTGAAGCACACCAAAAGCACGCTCCACATCCTTTCTAGCACTCTCTTGTATTTGAGCAAATCTCTGTCTCTTCTCACCTTGGGGTTTCGAGATTGTCTTCACAAAAGTTGACCACTGAGGATATATACCATCAGCTAGGTAGTATCCCTTGTTGTAGTGGTGGCCATTGACCTCAAAGTTGACTAATGGGGAGTGGCCTTCTGCAAGCCTTGCGAACACTGGAGAACGCTGCAGCACGTTGATATCATTGTGAGAACCTGCCATGCCGAAGAAAGAATGTCATATCCAAAGATCTTGTGAAGCCACCGCTTCTAATATGACAATGCACGCTTTAACATGCCCCTTGTACTGGCCCTGCCAAGCAAATGGACAGTTCTTCCACTCCCAGTGCATGCAATCTATGCTGCCAAGCATGCCTGGAAAGCCTCTATCGGCGTTGATCGCCAACAGCCTTTCTGTATCAGCGGCATTTGGCTGCTCCAAGTACTCAGGGGCAAACACTGTCAGCACGGCCTTGCAGAAGCTGTACAGTGACAGCAGACATGTGGATTCACTCATGCGGCGGGGTGGGACGAGGGGGGAGCGGGTGGAGGGGTTGGAGGCGAATGGAGTGCTAGTGTCCCCGACAGGCGGGCCACGGAGAGGACAAGGGCGTGCGTCCAGCCTGTCCGCGCGATGTTCGTTTCACCCAAACGCAGCGCAAGTTTGGGCCAGGAATGGGTCGAAAATGGACGAAGACCGGACATTTGTCCGTTTGAGACCGCGCGTTGGGCCGCGCTATTCGTCCGTTCCACCTCAAACGGACTAAGACGGACGGGATGGGGTCACGCGCTGGAGTTGGCCTTATGTTGCAGCCGGGCGCGGATTCTCTACCTTGCCATGGGCAAGGTAGAGAGTTACAGTGGCCTGCCTTTGCCCCACAGCCGTTGGATCAGGGGGTGGCGGTCCAGATCGGACGAAACGCTGTAGCACGCGCACTGTTTTATGGACACTGTTCGACGGATACTGTTCGTATACTGTTTACGCTACTGTAGCATGGTTACTGTTCCATCAAATTTCATCGGTCCGTTTGCAGCCAGGCTCTTCCTCCGGCCAACCGTAAATTCCAGTGACCCAACATCCTGTTGACGAAAAAGACCTCTGGTCAGTCATACAAATGCTTCGCTGTCCTTCGAGACTCTCTCCATTTGCCATTTGGCAATCCGGGCACTTCTCGTCACAAATTGTCGCAGCATCCGAGCTCCGTGACCAGTTTGACGTTGATCTGCTCACGCCATGGGGTTCGGCCAACAGTGCGTGCGTGCTGTCCGCGGCAGAAAGGGACTTAGCTGACGACACTACGTTTTTCAAATAAGTTTACTTGAATGAATTTCCTATTTCACGGGGCACCAGAATTTTGATTTTTACGGTGAGTGCTCTGCCTGGACTGTCGTGTACTATGTGGCGCCCTCTCAAAGGTCGAAACGTGTATGTGGTCTTTTTTTTAACACCATGCAGACAAATACGCTCATACATCCATACTTATAAACGCACGCACACACACCCTATCTTGTGAGCATCTTTTAGAGACTGAATCAGCCCATCATCTTCAGATTGACGAAGTCGTCACAGACGTCTTTGTGATCGATGGGAACATCTTCTTTCACTAAACGCACATCATCGTAAAGTCTAAAATAAATTCAAAAAAAGGGAGCACATATGTTAAGCTTAAGACTTAAACTCCGAGGAACTGAAGATAGCACCGTCCTCTTAACTATCCAATCATAAATTAGTTCGCAAAACATGTACGTGGTCATGACTCGTGTCATGTGGGCAAAGCGCTGGCACCAACCTGTGTCCCTGTGTGTGGCCATGATTACAGAACATCCGTGCTGATCACACGACCAAACGAACCGTCTGCAGTCGTTTCTGTCGCAGGAGCCACGTGCTCGCCGTGTCGATGCCTCGTCGGCGGCAATACATTTTCCATTTCAAAGCAGCCTTCGAAATCTTGGGATCGCTGAAATGATTTCGCGAGGATCTGCATCTCGTCTCGCGGGACGCGGCGTGGATCCGATCGGATCCAGGCCGACGCGACGCGGGCGGGATATCCCGTGCCGGCGGCGGCGGCCATCGGGCCATGTGCGCACATGCGTGCAGCCTGCCGATGTGAATCGGACGGAGTTCAGGGCCGGGACGACGCAAACGATACGCGCTTTCGGCCCCGCGAGTACGTAGTGTGAAAAGGGCAATCCATATGTTAATTGCAGCCGCATCGGGATCATGCGGCGATGTGATCTGATGTCAAAAAGGGAAAAGAAAAATACGGTGATGGTTTTTTTTTAACAACAATGCGGTCATGTGATCTGCTACTAGAGAAATGAAAACTGGAGCATGTCTTCCTCTATGACCACACATTCTCATGCAATGTGTTGTAGCACGGGAAACCTGGCACCGATGTTTCATGCGTTTACAAATCACGGTAGGTATCCTGATGTACGCTCAACATTCGAGGAGTGATGGATTTGGGTGAGATCGAGATACGTGGATAAGGAAGCGAAGGGCTTTGGCACATTGGTGCTTTTCACATCTTGGAACTTTTTTTTTTGCGGGGACACATCTTGGAACCTTGAACACTAGAGTTTTCAACAACACGGCTCAACAACGATCGATTACTGCCTTTGCTGATCATATCCATGAGGAGCTTCATGCTCTTAGGCAGGCTGGTGTATCCTGGCTCCGCTGTTTGTAGTGCGATGCTAGAACTCTTATAACAAATATTTTGCTTCCTTCTACTCCTGAAACTATGATACGTCATTCGCGTATTCTTGAAAGAAAAAAAATGAAGCATGGTGTTCGAATTTGAGCTCATCCTTGGAGCATCTCCAGACTTTCCCTAAATTTAGGATCCTGCTAGGGCACAAATTTAGGATCCTACTAGGGCGCCATGTGGCATCCCTCAACATTTAACTTATCAAAACATCCCTCAAAATTTAATTAAATTTCATCGCATCGAGCCCTTCTCCTGGACTTATCTCCCTGTACATGTAGGATTTAAGTGTTGGTCAAGGTGCAACGTCATCATCCGCGACACCACCATTCTCAAGGGAGTGCACCCAGTGTCATTGTGCAGGACACCATGTGCAGTGGGTTCGTCGACTTCATCCAAAAAGGAGCGGCCTACGGGGGTCAGTTGGGTGTGCGGGGTCACCACGGACGGCAAAGATGGTCGGGGTTCCACCAACCAAAACCGAGGCATCGGGGAAGTGGAGCGAGGGTTTGAGGAGGCCCCTCAAACAACTCAAAATGGAGGAGGGAGTGGCGAGTTCAGTAGTAGCTCCTCAAAAAATTGAAGAGTTACAGATTTGAGGGAATGTGAATGAATAATACAATTTTTTTTCACCCAAAAAACAGATTTGAGGGAAAGGCTAAATGAGGTTTTATCTCCTCTAACAAAAACATTTTTAGGGGTTTAAAGAGATTTGAGGGAAAGGCTAACGATACTCTTAGATGTTCTACCTAGTTAGAGCATCTCCAATAGCTCATGCACAAAAACTCCCCATAAAAGTGGTTCCACGGGGTATCTGTAAAAGTTTGGGCAGATATGGGGAGGCCCGGACGCGTCCGTCACGTTAGAATGGCGCGTGAGACCCATGGGGACACCCGTCGTTACCCAGTAGTCAATTGAGGACGCCGTTCCGATGTTTGGACCGAGGGACAAATCCAGCTATTTAAGCGGGACGACGACCCCCGAGGAGATATGGGTGTGGCGCGCCGCTCGGATTGCAGCCGACCTACCTTCGGACTCTTCAGAGCATGAGGAGAAGGAGGAGGATGAGGAGCAGGCACCGAACGAGGACATGGAGGAGAAGGAAGATGAGGAAGGCGATGCGGATCCGGCGGCTGTCGGAATCCGCATGAGCGGCCCGCACGGAGTACGAGGTCGCCCAAGCGGAGGAGGCGGTGGAGCAGCAGGCCATCGTCGATTCCATCCAGTCGGAGGCGAAGCTGGAGGCCAACCGCCGCTACCTCCGCGAGGCACGGGCGAAGGTCGACAAACTCTTTGCGGACATGGAGTCCGACGAGGAGCCGGAGCTGCCGGAGGCGGCTAACGACCAGGCGGAAGATCCGTCCGGCACTGTCGACACGCAGGTCGTCTACATCTTCAACGACGAGTAGTAGTAGGCTAGTTTTAACTATGCGGTAGTACGTAGCTTTTGAGGTTGCATGGCGTAGTATGGATTTGAGGTATGCGGTTGCACTGGACATAAAAATGAGAGAAGATCAGGCCCTCTGTGCGGACGCATCTGTGGACATACGAGTTGTGATACCTGTCATATGTGGACCTATAGCTATCACGATCATACGATAGCATTAGGCTGGTTGTAATGGGGAGTAACATACTATTTCCGTAATGTATAGTATCATAAGTTAGTATCTTAGGTTGTCTTATTAATTGCAATGCATGATACAAAGTAGTATAACATTTAATATGATATGGTATCATGATATATATTTTTTCTCATTTAATTATGTGATATATCATTTAAAAAGTCTAGTTAGCATGCATGATACCGCTTATGATATCTTCATTATGAGACAAAAGAAAGAAGTTTTTACGGGTTATACATAAAGTGGCAGTTGATGGCGTCAAGAAGAGAAACGCTTTGGTTCGCACAATTTCCTTGTTTTATCACCCAGAGCAAAGGAAGATTTTGAACTCCGTCGGCAACCGCGAATACGGACGGTCCACTTCGTACGACCAAGACATCAGACAGGCAGGCTAAAAGAAAGCGGGAGAGATTATTTGACGCGGACTCGTCCTTCCGCGGGTCGACGCGGCAGCTCGTGGGGCACGTTTTGGGGTGCTTGTCGTCGTTTCGTAGCAGCTCTCCAGCCTAGACTCAGGACCCGGAGAAATAGTTATCACTAGTATTTTTTAGAGAGAAATAAAAAGAAAAAACGGCCACGTGATGCCACGAACATTTTTTTAAAACAAAAATACGGCAGTACGCTGGTTCCGTGCGTGGTCAGCTGTACCTGTCCGAACTGGAGTGCGCCGTTTGGACCACATGTCTGCGAGCGGGCGTCGGGTCCCGCGGGGGTCGACTCGAGAGAGGGAGGCCCACCAATGCGGGCTGTGGGATCCTGATTACTAGTAGCATCGATCTTTTGCTTTTGCCACCCAGAGTGATCGTAAATCACGACAGGCTCCATCTCTGCGTACGCGTGAACAAACAAGCCACAAGAATGAAGCACCACCAAGAAATACTACTCTTTTTCTTTTTTGCGGGTGCACCAAGAAATACTCTACGGGCGTGTGTTTGGTTGCCCTAGGAGCCGGGCCTGGCTAGCTCATCTTGCCTCAACAATGTTTGATTGAAGAAAAACAGGCAAAAAGTCAACATCTGCATATTGTTTGGTTGCCCACATCTAGGTCTCTCGCATTAGAGGAGCAATTTTGGCATAGCGTTTGGTTGCCTGCATTGGCTCGGCTCACGTAACTACACGGTATTTGATTCCATGCAACAACTGTTGTCTGGTAATCTTTTCGGCGAGGTGGTGAGGTTACCAAGACATAGCGGCGTGAAGGAAAAATCATACAAACACAACAGAAGTTATAAACCATAACTAGCCGCGGTTTAAATAAAGTGCCACACTTAAACATATCAGTTCAAACGCAAAGCAGTACGATAAGAAACTAAACCAGCTGGAGCATAGGAAGGGCAGTCCTGAACGTTTATGGCAAAGGCGTCATCATGCTTGCCGCACTTGGTCACCACTTCAATGCCTTCGTCGTTGAAGACGATGACCTTGAGCGTGTCGGGAGTGAGCAGCTTCAACGTCACCATGTAGCCGATCCTGATCTGATGGACGGCGGCGAAGGGGGCCCAACCTTGATCGAGGGCCACCCTGCCCTCCATTAGCCGGACAGTCACCCTCCATGAGCAGCCGGTGTTGGTCCTGAGCTTGAACTCTTGCGGCACCGCCGAGAAGTGCTTGGTGAGGTCTAGGGGCATCGGGATGCACTCAAGCTGAGGGGCAAGGATCACCTTGCAAAAGTGGGTTGGACCTCCCTCCTCATGGTAGTGGTTGTAGTTACGGTGCTTGCCGCTAGGGGGCTCCTCCGGCACCACGTCCTCATCCATGGCCACCTCCTCAGGCATGGTCAACCCAACCTCCATGGACGGCACCACCTCCTTGCCCTTCTCCATGGGCGGCACCACCTCCTTGCCCTTGTTGTCCGTGTCGATCTACATTACGAAGAGCGCGCATTATGAAGACCACAAAGTTCCGAGGTTGATCGCCATTAAAACCTATCGTCTATAAACCCTTTATTTACCCATCCTCACGGTCACTACTTACCCACCATCTCACTCAGTCATCTATTTGTCTCTCACTCTTCCTCCTATCTACCGCCATGAACTCCAGCAGCAACTTCAACCCCATCCCCACCCCCTTCCCTTGGGGCATTGGATGGAGGGCTTTCTTCCTCGAGTGCTCGCTCGGTGACCTTACCAAGTTTGAGAACACCATGGAAGTCTGCTCCAACTTCACCAGCATGACGTACATGCAGAAAGAGTCAGACGCGGTGCTGAAGAAGGCGATGCCGGAGGAGTTGAAGACGCTGATTCCTGACCTAGCGAAGGGTGCTATGTCAGTCGACATCCTTCGCTGGGCCATGAATCAGGCCGACTCCGGCGATGCTCGACAAAGGTCAAGGTGGGCCAAGTACAGAGAGTACAAACATCCTCATGACCATCGTGCCGCAGCGTACTTCACGACAGGGACTATGGTGGCGGTGGAGGAGGAACAAGAAGCGGTGGCGATGGAGGTGGAAGAAGTAGTTGCGGTGGCGATGGTTGTAAGGGCGCCAGAGCCAGGACACCGAAGCATGTCAATCGATCTAGACTCTGGCGAGGAAGAAGAGACGGTGGTGCAGCTCAAGGAGAAGAACAAGGGCAAGGGTACCTGCCGCTCCAAACGCCTCCAGGGTAGCCGAGGCTAAGATCTAAAACTATTGTGTAAGATTTACCCCCAATCCACATTACCCTTGTACTCAATCCCGATCGTAACCTCAAATCCATCGGTACTACGAACTCATGACGATGCTATGATCACTCCTATGGCTGTTTACCCCGATTCCCCGTTCCCCTAACGCGGATCGAACCTAAACACAGATCAAATGCGAATGGGTACGTGAAGAGATGAAAAAAGTGCTTACCGCCATTGTCGTGCCGGAGGTGATGATGTGGATGCTGTCGGATTCAGGGTTCCACAGACCCAAGAAAGGTTCGAACTCTGGGGTGCATGCGAAGAACTCAATCTTCCCGGCCTGCCGACTCATCGATCTCACGGGCTAGCTCGATGAACTAAAAGGAAAGGGACACAGCAGCTTACCCAGGTTCGGGCCACCTTGCGGTGTAAAACCCTACTCCTGCTTTGTGGTGGATTGGCCTCGAGGTGGGCTCAGGATGAACTAACAGAGGAAGAACAACCTCAGGAGGTGTGTTCTTGTGTTGGCATGAGCTGGTGAGGGTGGTCTGATTGATCCGTCCTCGTCTATGGTGGTGGCCTAGCTACATTTATAGTGGCCTTGGTCCTCTTCCCCCAAAACGAAGGCGGGAAGGGATCCCACAACGGCCAAGTTTGAAGGGGGACAAGTAGTACATCTTATCCTGACGAAAGGTGGTCTTCGCCTGCAAAGCTTCTAGTTGTGACGTCGTGGTGGGCTCGGCGATGACCTCCGTCCTGCCGTCCTGGTCTTGTAGCACGGAAATGGAAACCTTTGGTTGATTCCTCGGGACTCCGCGCCTGCGCTTGCCTCTTTAGCACCAAAGAGGAAACCTGCTGCACTGCGCCCGCTGGCGCCCGCCTGGCCCTGGTCGTCATAGCTTGCGTCATCTGAACCTCATGAGGTGGGGGCATGCATAGAACTCTCCGCTCCTCAGGAGCTGGCCTAGGAAGGCCGCTCCCTCTGGAGGTCTTGGCGTCATCCGCCTCGCGAGGCTTGGCCCCTCGCGAGGGTCTTGTGTTGTCGATGCTGAAGATGGGCCGTACCAGGCCGTTGAGTGAGCCACGCCGCGGGCCGCAAGCAGGCAAGTCTGGGTACCCCGGTTCCCAGAACGCCGACAGTAGTCCCCGGGCCCAAGGCGCGCTCGGACTTGGCTTCGAGGCGAAGCGCCGAGGGCCCTAACCGCCTACGGACCCGGTCGACGCATGGCGCTGGATGGGACGTGGGCGTCTCCGCTTCCCCACGCTGCCTCGGCAACCGTCCGACTTGACAATAGCATGCTGCATGCAAAAGATCATCATTACCGGAGATCATGGAGGCCGGCAGTTGGCCTCCCTCTGGCTATAAATGAGAGGAGGTGCGGAGCCCCCTGCTCATCTCCGTATTCCCGCTGCTTGCTTCTTCTTCTTCCTTTTCGCCTCGCCGTCATGTCGAAGCATCATGGCGCCGGGGAGGAGGTTTTCCGCGGCGGAGAAGGGGAAGGCCCCCAAGGAGGGGCCCGGCTCGCCGCCGCCCAAGAGAGGCCGTGAGAGACCCCGGAAGCACGCAGCGACTCTGGCGGCGGCCCCCCGAGGGCGCGGGCGCGCTCTTTCGACGGTCGGCGCCGCCTCCGGTAGCCGCGGTGGAGCTTCTTCCTGCGGCAAGGGCTGCCGCGGACGGGGCGACCTCGATGATGAGGGGAGGCGCGCGGCGATCGTCCGGCCACCGCGGCCGCGCTCCCACTCAGCCGACGCGCCCCCAGAGTTCGTCGCGTGGTCGGAGAGGCCAGCGGGCACCTGGTTCCAGCTGCCGAGCTCCTTCGCGGGCGCGCTGCCGGCCGGAGGGCCTAGAGGCCTCTGGCTACAGGTGGACGGCTGCTGCAGCAAAGCCTCCTGGGTGGATGTTGAAGTCACCGCCGCTGGTAATGTGTTCCTGAACCGCGGGTGGCAGTCGTTCACCCGTGCGCGCGGCCTGCATGGGAGGCGCACCCTCCACTTCAGGTACGACGGCGCCGTGACCCTCTATGTCAGGGTCTTTGGGGAAGGCGGCCGGCGCCTGGGGTGCTGCCCGGAGAGCGATAGCGACGATGATGACGACGACGACGACGCCGTTGCTGGCGGTGAGCTTGCCCTTGGCGCCGGCCGCGCCGGCTCCAGCAGCGGGGGCTCCTCTTCTGGGCAGAGTACGAGCGACGGCGATTGCGACGAGCCGCCACGCCGCCGGGCTCGGACCGGGAAGGGCGACGAGCCGCATCGCCGGCGCGCCCCGGTGAAACAGGAGGAAGACTCCGACTGAGCTCAGGTGCTGCCGGGGCCGAGCCTCAGGAGTCGCTGTAGTCGCGCAGTTTGCTTTTGTTTCCTTCTTTTCCCTGCATCGAAAAAGGTAGAGGGCCCTGTTGGGGCGTGTAATGAACCATGGCGTTTGCGCCGTTATGCTATGCTCGTTGTTTTCATATCATGTTGTGACGTCCATGTTTCTACTAGGTGCATTTAGGGTAACTTAGCTTGATATGCTCGTGGTAGACTTCCATGTCGCGAGGGGATGCCTTGCCAGGGGCGTCTTCCAAGGGCTTCCTTCTTGAAAACTCGGGAGTCGTTGAGCCTCGGGAGGCGTCATGTAGCTGCAGGGTTAGAAAACCTCATGAGGCGTCTTGTCCTACCTCGCGCAAGCCCCCGAGCATGGGTTGGTTGTAGCTAGTACACCGCGTCGCGATGCCCGGAGGCATGGACTTAAGAAGGTGTGCGTGCCCGTGAGCTCGTTTGAGGGCGTCACGCGAGGATTGAGGCGCCGAAACTGGGGCAGCAAGGTTTTGGCGAGGTGTGGTCGCGGGCGATCCCGGGCGCACACACACCGTACCTAGCCCCCGCGCGCGGGACACGCGAGGAGGAGCGACGGGCAACTGCCACTCTTCCTAGGACAGGGTTGGAAAGGCGAACACTATGAAGAGAGAAAAGAGAGAAATCTTCCAACCCTTGCAAACGAAAGACACGAAAGCTCCAAATTTCATTCAAGAAGTTGCAAACCAACTACAGAAAGCAAGCAAAAGAACAGCCGCGTCCGGCACCTAGACTAGTCTTCTTGTATTCCCACCAGCGCGGAGCATGGGGCCTCCACTAGGACGTGGGTGGGAGCCCCCGTGAGGCCCAGGGGCGGCACTCAGGAGACTCCGGGGCGTGTACAGCCCCAACTCATTATTACCTGAGAGTGTCACGAGCGGAGACCTTCACAGGCGCGGGGCCTTGCTTCATGGGTAGAACTTCCAGAGGTGCTGGATGTTCTAGGCGTTCTAGATGGGGATCCCGTCCTGCGTCTCCAGGCGCGCGGCACCAGGCCTGGAGACACAGGCGATCCTGAACGGGCTCTCCCACATGGGCGAGAGCTTATTCAGCCCTTCCCTGGAGAGCACCCGCCTCAGGACGAGATCACCCACCTCGAGCGTCCTGGAGTGGACGCTGCGATAGTGGTACCGTCGCAGCGCCTGCTGGTACCTCGCTGCTCGGAGCGAGGCTTGGCGGCAGCGTTCCTCCCCCAGCACGAGGTCCATCCCCCATGAGGCATCCTGGCGTGCCTCGTCAAATGCCAAGACCCGTGCGGAGCGATGCCTAACCTCGTGAGGGAGAACCGCTTCAGCTCCGTAGACGAGGAAGAATGGAGTCTCGCCCGTCGGCTTGGTCGCGGTGGTGCGGATGGACCACAGCACGGACTGGAGCTCATCGAGCCAGCCCCTGCCGCAGGCCTCGAGCTTCTTCTTGAAGGTCCTTGCCTTGAGGCCCCTCAGGACCTCTGCATTGATGCGCTCAGCCTGGCCATTGCTCCGTCGGTGTGCCACCGAAGCATAGCATATCTGCGTTCCAAGATTAGCACAATATGTTTTGAAAAGGTTGCTGGTGAACTGCGAGCCGTTGTCTGTGATGATGCGGTTAGGGACCCCGAAACGGCTCATGAGGCCCTTGATGAACTTGACTACCGAGCCGGCCGGGATGGTGCGGACGGCCTCCACCTCCGCCCACTTGGTGAACTTGTCGATGGCGACGTAGAGGTAGCGGTAGCCCCCAGGCGCTCGAGGGAATGGACCCAGGATGTCCAACCCCCAGACCGTGAATGGCCACGAGAGCGGAATGGTCTGGAGGCCCTGGGCAGGCTGGTGAATCTGCTTGGCATGGAACTGACAAGCCTCACAAGATCTTACCAGCTCGGTGGCATCGTTGAGCGCCGTGGGCCAGTAGAATCCGCTGCGGAATGCCTTGCCCACGAGGGTGCGCGATGAGGAGTGATGCCCGCAGTCCCCGCCATGTATGTCAGCCAACAGCTCACATCCTTGTTCCCTAGAGATGCATCGTAGAGAAACGTCGTTCGGTCGCCTCCGGTAGAGCTCACCGTCCTGGATGCAGTACGCAGTGGCCTGGCGGGCGACTCATTCTGCGTGTTCCTCCTTCTTTGGCAAGGTGCCTTGGAGCAGGTACGCCTTGAACTCCTCGGTCCAGCACCCCTCCTGAGGCTCGAGTGCTTGGAGCAGGCGGGCTCCCGAGGTCGGGCCGCAAGCTGGGGCGCCTGAGAGGGGTGCCGGGGGAAGCTCCTCCTGAAGCGATGCTGGTGCTGCAGCGGGAGGAGCTACTGACGGCTTGAAGAGCCGCTCCTCAAAGACGCCGAGCTCCTGAGGTAGACGCCGGTACGCCCTCTTGGCGATGTCGTCTGCCTTCTTGTTCGTGCCATGCGGTACGTGCTGCAATTCCAAGCCCAAGAATCATTTCTCAATTTTGCGTACCTCCTCGAGGTATGCCTCCATGTGCTCGTCCTTAGTCTTGTACGCCTTGTTGGAGAAGTTGACGAGGAGCTGGGAGTCGCCCCTGATGGTGAGGCACCTCACCCCTAGGGAGACCGCAGCCTTGAGGTCGGCGATCAGGCCCTCATACTCCGCGATGTTGTCGGAGACCTTCTCACCATGCTGGAAGCAGAGCTGCATGGCGTAGTAGAGCTTGTCTTGTGTGGGCGAGATGAGCATGGCTCCAGCCCCCGCGCCCTGACGCGCGAATGCTCCGTCGAAGTACATGACCCAACCATCTGGTGCTTCGCTTCTGGGTGCGAGAGAACGGTCCTCACCCACTTCTCGGCCAGGGGCATCAATCCATTCTGCCACAAAGTCAGCGAGTGCTGCACCTTTGATGATCCTGGTGGTGCTGAACTCTAACTGGAACGCCTGCAGTTCTATGTTCCATTCGGCGACCCTTCCCACGGCGTTAGGGCTCTGGAGTACCCTCTCCAAGGGGTAAGCTGAGACAATCTTGATGGGGTGGCCTTGGAAGTAGTGGCGTAGTTTTCAAGAGGCGACGAGGAGCGCGAGCGAAAGCTTCTGCGGCATGGGGTAGCGCGCCCGCGCATCACGCAACACCATGCTGACGAAGTACACTGGGTGCACAATGAGGGTGGAGGCGTTGGCGGGGTCTTGTATCTCCTGAGGCTGAGGGACCTCAGGAGCTTGGCCGTTTGTCGAGGCAGCCGTGGCCTCCGGGGCCCGGCTGACCGGCGGGGTGGCCGAGGCCTCAGGAGCGCCATCCTGGGGCTGCAGCGCCTCGGCCGGGCGCGAGGTGCTGCTCCGCGAGCCCTTGATGGGGCGCTCTTCCCGGACCACCACCAGCTGAAGGAAATATGCCCTAGAGGCAATAGTAAAGTTATTATTTATTTCCTTATTTCATGATAAATGTCTATTATTCATGCTAGAATTGTATTAACCGGAAACTTAGTACATGTGTGAATACATAGACAAACAGAGTGTCCCTAGTATGCCTCTACTTGACTAGCTCGTTAATCAAAGATGGTTAAGTTTCCTAGCCATGGACATGTGTTGTCATTTGATGAACGGGATCACATCATTAGGAGAATGATGTGATGGACAAGACCCATCCGTTAGCTTAGTATAATGATCGTTAAGTTTATTGCTATAGCTTTCTTCATGACTTATACATATTCCTCTGACTATGAGATTATGCAACTCCCGAATACCGGAGGAACACTTTGTGTGCTATCAAACGTCACAACATAACTGGGTGATTATAAAGATGCTCTACAGGTGTCTCCGAAGGTGTTTGTTGAGTTGGCATAGATCGAGATTAGGATTTGTCACTCCGAGTATCGGAGAGGTATCTCTGGGCCCTCTCGGTAATGCACATCATATGAAGCCTTGTAAGCAATGTGACTAATGAGTTAGTTACGGGATGATGCACTACGGAACGAGTAAAGAGACTTGCCGGTAACGAGATTGAACTAGGTATGATGATACCGACGATCGAATCTCGGGCAAGTAACATACCGATGACAAAGGGAACAACGTATGTTGTTATGCGGTTTGACCGATAAAGATCTTCGTAGAATATGTGGGAGCCAATATGAGCATCCAGGTTCCGCTATTGGTTATTGACCGGAGATGAGTCTCGGTCATGTCTACATAGTTCTCGAACCCGTAGGGTCCGCACGCTTAACGTTCGATGACGATTTGTATTATGAGTTATGTGATTTGATGACCGAAGTTTGTTCGGAGTCCCGGATGAGATCGGGGACATGACGAGGAGTCTCAAAATGGTCGAGAGGTAAAGATTCATATATTGGAAGGCTATATTCGGACATCGGAAAGGTTCTGAGAGAAAGGCCTCAAGGGTGGCCGCGCGCCCCTCCCCCCCCCCCATGGACTGGTCCGAATTGGACTAGGAAGGGGGGGCGCCCCCTTCCTTCCTTCTCCTTCTCCCTTCCCCTTTTCCTACTCCATGTGGGAGGTGGAATCCTACTAGGACTAGGGAGTCCTAGTAGGACTCCACACTTTGGGCGCACCCTATGAGGGCCGGCCTCCTCCTCCCTCCCTCCTTTATATACAGGGGTAGGGGGCACCCTAGAAGACACAAGTTGATTGTTTTTAGCCGTGTGCGGTGCTCCCTCCATAGATTTCCACCTCGGTCATATTTTCGGAGAGCTTAGGCGAAGCCCTGCCGGAATCACTTCGTCATCACCGTCACCACGCCGTCGTGCTGACGGAACTCTCCCTCGGCCTCAGCTGGATCAAGAGTTCGAGGGATGTCACCGAGCTGAACGTGTGCAGATCGTGGAGGTGCCGTGCGTTCGGTACTTGATCGGTTGGATCGCGAAGACGTTCGACTACATCAACCGCATTACTAAACGCTTCCGCTTTCGGTCTACGAGGGTACGTAGACACACTCTCCCCGCTCGTTGCTATGCTTCTCCTAGATAGATCTTGCGTGATCGTAGGAAATTTTTTGAAATACTACGTTCCCCAACACCAGCGCTGCGCTGGCAGAGTGTGGTGTGGCGGCCAGGTAGAGCACCAAGGGTTCAAGGGGGCGTGGCGCCGCCATCACCGGTGGGCTGGTGAGGTACCTCTTGAGGTCTTGAAAGGCTGCGTCAGCCTCCGGAGTCCACTCGAACGGGCCCTTCTTTTTCATCAGCTTGAAGAAGGGGAGGGCACGTTCTCCTAACTTGGAGATGAAACGCCCGAGCGAGGTCACGCAACCCGCCAGCTTCTGCATCTCCTTGAGGGTTTGCGGTGGACTCATCCTTTCTATAGCTTTGACCTTCTCTGGGTTGGCCTCGATCCCTCGGTGCGACACCAGGAAACCCAGCAGCTTGCCAGACGGGACACCAAACACGCATTTTTCCGGGCTGAGCCACAGGTTTACTTTGCGCAGGCTGGCAAACGTCTCTTCTAGGTCTTCGATAAGGGTTCTTGCCTCCCGAGATTTCACCACTATGTCGTCGACGTATGCCTCAACGTTCCTCCTGAGCTGCTATCCCAGGGCGATGTGTATCAACCGTTGGAAGGTTGCCCCTGCATTACGCAGCCCGAACGGCATGCAGGTGTAGCAGTATACCCCGCACGGGATCAGAAAGGCCATCTTCTCAACGTCCTGCACCGCCATCTTGATTTGGTGGTAGCCCGAGAAGGCATCCAGGAAGCACAGTAAATCACACTCAGCGGTGGAGTCGACAATCTGGTCGATGCGCGGGAGAGGGAAAGGGTCTTGAGGGCAAGCCTTGTTGAGGTTGGTGAAATCGACGCACATGCACTCCTTCCCGCCCTTCTTGGGGACGATAACTTGGTTCGCAAGCCAATCTGGATGCCGCACTTCCTGAATGACGCCGGCTTCCTGTAGCTTGTGGGTTTCCTGGATGATGAACGACTGCTTCTCCGGGGCTTGCCGTCGTGCCTTCTGCTTCACCGAGCGTGCATTGGGGCACACCATCAGGTGGTGCTCGATTACCCCACGTGGAACCCCGACCAGGTCCGCAGCTTTCCACGCAAAGACGCCCTTGTTCGCGTGGAGGAAGCTGACCAGCGCCTCCTCCTGGTCTGGAGGGAGGTCGGCGCCTATGGTGAAGGTAGGGCCCGATCCTCCGTCTTCGTCGACCGGCACCTGCTTTGTCTTGGCCTTGTCTTGAGAGAACAATTGCTTCTTCTTTGTCGGCGCAGCCCCCAGGACCTCCGGAGCCCGATCCTCGCTTGGCCGCGCGACCTCTGCGGCCTTGTAGGTGAGCTTGAGGACGCCGCTGCTTCCCGACATCTTCATGAGGTTATAGCCAGGATGGGTCGCCGCCATGAACTTGGCCAGGGCCGAGTACCCGAGAATGGCGTTGTATGGGAGACCGATGCGGGCGATGTCGAAGTCGATGAGCTCGGTGCGGTAGTTGTCGCGTGTGCCAAAGGTGACAGGGAGGCGGATCTACCCTAGGGGGCAAGTGGAGCCATCAACAACCCCAGAGAAAGACTTGGTGGGGCGGAGCCGGCCGTAGGGCACGTGAAGCAGGCCGAACGCCTCCACGGAGAGGACGTTGAGGCCGACACCACCGTCAATGAGGGTCCTGGTGACCGCTACGTTGCAGATGGTGGGGGTGCAGAGCATAGGGAGCGCGCTGGCGCCGACCGTGGTCCTGGGGTGGTCCCTTGAGTCGAAGGTGAGGTCGGCCTTAGGCGCCGCCCAGCCCGGAGGCGCTCCCCGCTGTGAGCGGGCGGCACCCACTTGGTGGAAGAACTGCTTGACATGGCGATCCGAAGCCGGCGCCTGTGACCCGCCGAGGATGGCCGCAACGGCGTGGGGCGCCGGCACTACAGAGCGCGCGACGGAGAGGTCGCCAGTGCTCGCCGGTGCTGTCTGCGCGACACGAGCGGCGAGGGCGGCCCGACGCTCAGCACGAACTTGGCGAGCGTCAGCCATGAGAATGGCGGAGCAGTGGCTGATCGTCCGGCGGGAGAGTGGCTCCGACGCACCCCTACCTGGGGTGCCAAATGTCGGATTTAGGGTTCCGCGGACCCAAGAAAGGTTTGAACTCTAGGGTGCGTGCGAAGAACTCAATCTCCCCGGCCTGCCGACTCGTCGATCTCACGGGCTAGCTCAATGAACTGAAAGGAAAGGGACACAGCAGCTTACCCAGGTTTGGGCCATCTTGCAGTGTAAAACCCTACTCCTGCTTTGGGGTGGATTGGCCTCGAGGTGGGCTGAGGATGAACTAGTACAGAGGAAGAACAACCTCAGGAGGTGTGTTCTTGTGTTGGCATGAGCTGGTGAGGGTGGTCTGATTGATCCGTCCTCGTCTATGGTGGTGGCCTAGCTACATTTATAGTGGCCTCGGTCCTCTTCCCCCAAAACGAAGGCGGGAAGGGATCCCACAATGTCCAAGTTTGAAGGGGGACAAGTAGTACATGTTATCCTGACGAAAGGTGGTCTTCGCCTGCAAAGCTTCTGGTTGTGACATCGTGGTGGGCTCGACGATGACCTCCGTCCTGCCGTCCTGGTCTTGTAGCACGGGAATGGAAACCTTTGGTTGATTCCTCGGGACTCCGCGCCTGCGCTTGCCCCTTTAGCACCAAAGAGGAAACCTGCTGCACTGCGCCCACTGGCGCCCGCCTGGCCTTGGTCGTCATAGCTTGTGTCATCTGAACCTCACGAGGTGGGGGCTTGCGTAGAACTCTCCCCTCCTCAGGAGCTGGCCTAGGAAGGCCGCTCCCTCTGGAGGTCTTGGCATCGTCCGCCTTGTGAGGCTTGGCCCCTCGCGAGGGTCTTGTGTTGTCGATGCTGAAGATGGGCCGTACCAGGCCGTTGAGTGAGCCACGCTGCGGGCCGCAAGCAGGCAAGTCTGGGTACCCCGGTTCCCAGAACGCCGACATATGCCGGTGAAGGGGCTGGAGGTTGCCTTGCTCTTTTTCGATCTGCCGAACATCGTCGCCGGTGCCGCCGTTGGTGAGAGTGGGGAGAGGGGAGAGGGGAGAGGAAGTGGTGAGGGGGCAGTGAGGGTAATAACTGCCGGCGCTTTGGGAAGCACTGATACGTCCATTTTGCATCATGTTTTCCTACTGTTATTTATAATGTTTTTTCATAATAATGCTTTATGGAGTAATTCTAATGCCTTTTCTCTCATAATATGCAAGGTTTACACAAATAGGGAGAATACCGACAGCTAGAATTATGGACCTGAAAAAGCTACGTCAGAGATAACTATTCTGCACATCTCCAAATGAGCTGAAATTTTACGGAGAATTATTTTGGAATATTTAATAAATATTGGAGAAAAGAACTACCAGAGGGGGCTGCCAGGTGCCCACGAGACACCAGGGCGCGCCAGGCCCCCAGGCGCGCCCTGGTGGGTGGTGGGCAGCCCAGCCCACCTCCGGTGCCCATCTCTGGTATATGAGGTCTTTTAACCTAGAAAAAATAAGGAGAGGACTTTTGGGACGGAGTGCCGCCGTCTCAAGGCGGAACTTGGGCAGGAGCACCTTTGCCCTTCGGCGGAGCGATTTCACCGGGGGAACTTCCCTCTCGGAGGGGGAAATCGAAGCCATCGTCATCACCAACAACCCTCTCATCTTTGGGAGGCCAATCTCCAACAACATCTTCAATAGCACGATCTCATCTCAAACCCTAGTTCATCTCTTGTGTTCAATCTTTGTGCCGGAACCTCAGATTGGTACCTGTAGGTGACTAGTATTGTTGATTACATCTTGTAGTTGATTACTATATGGTTTATTTGGTGGATTAATACCCCTTTGATCTTGATCATGAATATTATTTGTGAGTAGTTACCTTTGTTCTTGAGGCCACGGGAGAAGTCATGTTGAAAGTAATCATGTGAATTTGCTATGTGTTCGATATTTTGATGATATGTATGTTGTGATTACCTTAGTGGTGTTATGTGAACGTTGAGTACATGACACTTCACCATCTTTGGGACTAAGGGAATGCATTGTGGAGTAGTTATTAGATGATTGGTTGCTAGAGTGACAGAAGCTTAAACCCTAGTTTATGCGCTACTTCGTAAGGGACTGATTTGGATCCATATGTTTAATGCTATGGTTAGATTTTATCTTAATACTTCTTTCATAGTTGCGGATGCTTGCGAGGTGGTTAATCATAAGTGGGAGGCTTGTTCAAGTAAGAACATCACCCAAGCACCGGTCCACCCACATATCAAATTATGAAAGTAGCGAACGCGAATCAAACCAACATGATGAAAGTGACTAGATGAAATTCTCGTGTGCCCTCAAGAACGCTTTGCTTATTATAAGAGACCGTTCTAGCATGTCATTTCCTCCAAAAAGGATTGGGCTACCTTGCTATACTTTATTTACCGTTATCGTTACTTGTTCGTTACAAATTATTTTACTATCATACTAACTATTACCTACAATTTCAGTGCTTGCAGAAATTACCTTGCTGAAAACCACTTGTCATTTCCTTCTGCTCCTCGTTGGGTTCGACACTCTTATTTATCGAAAGGACTACAATTGATCCCCTATACTTGTGGGTTATCAAGACTCTTTTCTGGCGCCGTTGCCAGGGAGTGAAGCGCTCTTGGTAAGTGGAAATCGGTAAGGAAAAATTTATACTACGTGCTGAAACACAAAGAGTTGCCCCTCAACCTACTACACCTACTGAAAATATTGGTTATGAACTTCCTTCGGGTATGATAGAACAACTGCTAGCTAATCCTTATGCAGGAGATGGAACGAAGCATCCCGATATGTGATAACCAACAAGTATAGGGGACCGCAACAGTTTTTGAGGGTAGAGTATTCAACCCAAATTTATAGATTCGACACAAGGGGAGCCAAAGAATATTTGTCAGTATTAGCAGTTGAGTTGTCAATTCAACCACACCTGGAGATTAAATATCTACAGCAAAGTGATCAGTAGCACAGTAATATGATAGTTTGATAGAAGTGGTAGCAGTAATAGTAACGGTAATAGTGATAGCAATGATTTTGTTGCAGTTATAACAGTAGCAATAGCAATAGTTACTTAGCAAGAACAATGTGTGGAAAACTAGCAGGCATTGGATCGGTGAATTCTTTGGATAATAGTCATCATATAACTGTCATAACCTAGGGCGACACAGAACTAGCTCCAGTTCTTAAATATAATGTAGGCATGTATTCCGTAAATAGTCATACATGCATATGGAAAAGAACTTGCATGACATCTTTTGTCCTACCCTCCCGTGGCAGCGGGGTCCATAAGGAAACTAAGGGATATTAAGGCCTCCTTTTAATAGAGAACCGGAAAAAAGCATTAACACATAGTGAATACATGAACTCCTCAAACTACGGTCATCACCGGAAAGTATCCCAATTACTGTCACCCTGGGGTTTACGAATCATAACACGTAATAGGTGCATATGGCTTGCAAGATCGGATCTAGAACATAGATATAATGGTGAAAACATAAACGGTCCAGATCTAAAATCATGGCACTCGGGCCCTAGTGACAAGCATTAAGCATAGCAAAGTCATAGCAACATCAATCTCAGAACATAGTGGATACTAGGGATCAAGCCCTAACAAAACTAACTCGATTACATGATGAATCTCATCCAACTCCTCACCGACCAGCGAGCCTACGAAGGAATTACTCACTCCCGATGGGGAGCATCATGAAATTGGTGATGGAGGATGGTTGGTGATGACGAAGACCGATGATTCCCCTCTCCGGAGCCCCGAATGGGCTCCAGATCTAGCCTCCCGATGAAGAATAGGAGGTGACGGCGACTTCGTATCGTAAAACATGATGAAACTTCCTCTCCTATTTATTTCCTCAAAAAATAGGATTTTATAGCGTCGGAATTAGGGTCAGGGGGGTCTCGAGGGCCCCACCACCCACTAGGGCGCGCCAAAGGGGGGTGGCGCACCCTGGTGTCTTGTGGGCAGCCAGGGCCCCCCTCCAGTGGGTCTTGGTTCCAATATTCCTCATTTATTCCAAAATAATTCTCCAAAAAGTTTCGTACAAATCCGAGAACTTTTATTTTTGCACAAAAACAACACCATGGTAGTTCTGCTGAAAACAACGTCAGTCCGGGTTAGTTTCATTCAAATCATAAAAATTAGAGTCCAAAAGAAGAGGAAAAGCATTAGGAAAAGTAGATGCGATGGAGACATATCAACTCCCATAAGCTTAACCCATTGCTTGTCCTCAAGCAATTCAGTTGACAAACTGAAAGTGATAAAGAAAAACTTTTACGAACTCTTTTGTTTTTGTTTACATATATATGCTTAAATAGCACCCAGGTTTTCAGCAAAGATCATGACTAACCATGCCAACAATAACTCTTAGAAATTATATTAACTCATCAATGACATAATCAACTAGTGAGCAATAATAAGATATATCAAATGCCAACACTTTGTCAAAACAATCATGATATAATATGAGTCATGACAACAGTGGTATCTCGCTAGCCCGTTCCAAGACCGCAAAACATAAATGTAGAGCACCTCCAAAGTTCAAGCAGCGACTAAACATTGTAATTCATGGTAGAAGAGATCCAGTCATGATGCATTCAACATTAACTAAACACAATGCATGAGGATGACAATAGTGCTCTCAGGTCTGGCGCTTGTTTAAGAAGGTGATGACTCAACATAAAAGTAAATAGATAGATCCTTCACAGAGGGAAGCAGGGATTTGCAGAGGTACCAGAGCTCAAAGCTTAAAGCTGAGATAAATATAATTTTGGGAGGTGCACCCTTCCTGTCAATGTTACGACCAAAAGTTTTCAATATCATCCATGCTAAACAAATTAGCGGTGGTTCCCAAGCGATAAAAGTAAAGTTTACTCCCCCTCCACCAACAAACACAAGCCATGGCTAACCGAATCCACGGGTGCCTTCCATACCAACAACAGTCCTGGGGGAGTTTTGTTTAATTATTTGCAGTTTTTTATTTCGGGACTGGGCATCCCTATTACCTACCCCTTTCGTGCAAGGATGAGTGAATAAACACTCATCATGAGAATAACCCGCTTAGCATGGAAGATACTGACCACCCCTTGTCGCTCCATGAACGGTCCAAGCACACAAAACGGATGTTCATTTGAAATTTTAGAGGTGGCACATGCAAATTTACTTGGGATGGCAGGGTAATACCGCATATAGGTAGATATAGTGGACTCATCTGGAATAACTTTGGTTTAAGAATTTTTATGCACAAGCAGTATTTCCGCTTAGTACAGGCGAAGGCTAGCAAATAGATTGAGAAGTGGCCAGCTAGAGAGCGAAAACGGTCATGAACATGCATTATGAATAATCGACATTGCATACTAGCATGAGTAGGATATAAACACCATGAACATAAATATCATGGAGGCTATGTTGGTTTTGATTCAACTGCATGCGTGAACATGTGCCAAGTCAAGCCACTTGAAACATTCAGAGGAGGATACCATTTCATCATACTGCATCACAATCATTTTAATGCATGTTGACACCCAAGATAAACCATTATCCACTCCTAGCTACTTAAGCATGGCATGAGCAACTATAATCTCTAATTGTCATTGCAAACATGTTTGATCATAATATGCTAAATCATGGATACTGAGTTAAACATATTTACAAAAACAAGAACAAGTTGAGTTCAGACCCGCTTTTCCCTACCACAGTTACTTCATCAAATATCGTCATTATTGCCTTTCACTTGCACGACCGAATGATATGAAAATAATAATAGTGCAAGAGTGTCGTGGACTAAGATGGAATCTGCAACATTTTTATTCAAAGGGAAAGACAAAATAATATGGGCTCTTTGTTAGATCAACAATAATGCATATGAGAGCCACTCAATATTTTCATCGTGGTCTTTCCCTTGGTACGACTCAACAAAACAAAAGGAAAAGAATTTCAGAGAAACACACTAAAATATTTTTGGAGTTTTTAGTTTTTCTTGAAGAAAGCAAATTCAAGAAAGAAAAACAAGAACGAGAAAAACTATTTACACGGGAAAGCTCCCAACAAACAAAAGAAGAAATGAGAAATATTTTTAGGTTTTCTTTTAATACCACAACTAAATTAAACTAGAAAGAGAAACCGAAAAGAAGCAAGAAATATTTTTGGATTTTCTCAAAGTTTTTCAAACACACAAGAAGAAAGCGAGAAAATAAATCTAGCATCGATAATACAATGAAAAAGTGTGGACACCGACAACTAGAATGAAATGTGTGAACATGAATATAATGTCGGTGGGAATACGTACTCGCCCAAGCTTAGGTTTTTGGCCTATCTTGGTAATTACCACCCGTGGCCTCGATAATAGTCAGAGTGATAGCTCAGCCTCCTCAGCCCGTCGGGCAGCCTCGACCGTCGCGTTGTACTTGCAGGCCTCGCTCTCGAGAACGTAATATCTTCTTTTACTGCGATAATCAAAGAGAGCAGGTGCAGGCAAAATAACATGCATAATAGGGTCTTTATTGAACATCAAATTGTAAGTGTAGTTATTGGTTGTGGCCTTAATGAACTTATGGCGCTTCATTGCCTCAAAGTCTAAGTATTGAGTAGGTATAATGGGATCATTAGGAAAAGGTGACACACCCAGCTCCTTAGCTAAACGGGAGGCATAAATCCCACCATAGAAATGACCACTCTCGGCGTTACGTTGCAACCTTCATGCAACGATCGCTCCAAGATTATAACGTTTAATTCCTGTCAGAGCAGTGTGTTTGAGGCTGAAGTCAGGGGCACACAGTGTGCTGCTATCATGTTTGCCCATGATGCATTTGCCATTAAAGAGTGCAAAGTAATGAATTGATGGGAAATGTATACTTTTTATTCTACCTTGTGTCACTCCTCTATTCTCACCATAATAGAGACTAGTCAAAAATGACTAATACTCAGATTTTGGTGGTTCGTCAAGCGAACCCCAATATGGAATTTTACACACAACACAGAACGCTTCTAGAGGCATAGAGAAAGCATTATTATAAAGGCTAAATGAAACTCTAGACTCACGAGGATAAAATTTAAATTTCTTAGTGAACGTCTCTGTGAGGCTGAGATGTTGGATGCACTTATCTTCGATAAAAGGAGCAAGATCAGTGTTGTGAACATACTCCTCAAATTCTTCCTTGATACCTACACCAACCATGAACTCGTTACACGGCTATAGGCACGATTTGGTGTCGGCATCCCGCGCCGAGCTTGCTCTTGGCTCAACATAGGACTGTCGTATCGAGCTCCTACTCGAGGATGCCTCCAAGGACCTCCTAAAGAGGTGCATTTTATTCGCGAACAATTTTCTAAAATTTTCGGGTCACAAATTTTTTGTCAACAAAACTTCACAAGATTGATAGCAACTACTCATGTGGGTGCCTAGAGGCTATATTAAGCATTCAAACTACTTAGAACTCTAAGAATTCGACATGCAAGCTCATCTACAGCAGCACCAAGAGTAGCTAAATACTCAAAATATAAACCACTAGAACAAAAACTAATTGGAGCAATGGAGGAGTCACATACCAAGTAGCAATCCCCCAAAACAGTTTCGGAAACAGAGCTTCGAGCAAAGAGATCGAAATCCGCGGGTTTGAGAGTAAGAACACGAGAGAGAGAGAGCAAGAGTGATTTTTTTTCTGGAGGTAGGAGATGACATGGGCTAAAGAGATAAGTGAGGGGACCCACATGGGGCCCACCACCCACCAGGGCACGCCTGGGGTGGCTGGCGCGCCCTGGTGTCTTATGGGCACCAGGGGCTGCTACTTCTTGAGCTTGTGTTGATTTTTCCCTTAAAGAGGAAAGGGTGATGCAGCAAAGTATGAAGGAAATATGCCCTAGAGGCAATAATAAAGTTGTTATTTTATATTTCCTTATTCATGATAAAGGTTTATTATTCATGCTAGAATTGTATTGATCAAAAACTTAAATACATGTATGAATACATAAACAAATACCGTGTCCCTAGTAAGCCTCTACTAGACTAGCTCGTTGATCAAAGATGGTTAAGGTTTCCTAACCATAGACATGTGTTGTCATTTGATAACGGGATCACATCATTAGGATAATGATGTGATGGACAAGACCCATCCGTAGCTTAGCATAATGATCGTTCAGTTTATTGCTATTGCTTTCTTCATGTCAAATACATATTCCTTCGACTATGAGATTATGCAACTCCCGGATACCGTAGGAATACCTAGTGTACTGTCAAACGTCACAACGTAACTGGGTGATCATAAAGATGCTCTACAGGTATCTCTGAAGGTGTTTGTTGAGTTGGCAGAGATCGAGATTAGGATTTGTTACTCCGAGTATCGGAGAGGTATCTCTGGGCCCTCTCGGTAATACACATCATAAGAAGCCTTGCAAGCAAAGTGACTAATGAGTTAGTTACAGGATGATGTATTACGGAACAAGTAAAGAGACTTGCCGGTAACGAGATTGAACTAGGTATGAAGATACCGATGATCGAATCTCGGGCAAGTAACATACCGATGGACAAAGGGAATTACGTATGTTGTCATAACGGTTCGACCGGTAAAGATCTTCGTAGAATATGTAGGAGCCAATATGGGCATCTAGGTTCCGCTATTGGTTATTGACCGGAGAGGTGTTTCGGTCATGTCTACATAGTTCTCGAACCCGTAGGGTCCGCACGCTTAACGTTCGTTGACGATATAGTGTTATATGAGTTATATGTTTTGGTGATCGAATGTTGTTTGGAGTCCCGGATGAGATCACGGACATGACGAGGAGTCTCGAAATGGTCGAAAGGTAAAGATTGATATATAGGACGATGATATTTGGACACCGGAAATGTTTCGGGACATACCGGGAAGAAATCGGGTCACCGGAAGGGGTTCCGGGCACCCCCCGGGAAGTTATGGGCCTTATGGGCCAAAGGAGGGGACAGACCAGCCTACAAGGGGGCTGGCGTGCCCCTCCCTTGTCTGGCCGGCCCTATGGGGAAGGAAAGGGGAGGGGTGGCTCCTCCCGCCTTTCCCTCCTCAAGAGAGAAAGGAAAGGGGGGGGGGGGGCGCCACCTCCTCCTTCCTTCCTCCCGCACTCCAAATAAGGAAGGGGGCGCCACTTGGGGGAGGACCCCAAGTAGGATTCGGCCTACTTGGGGCGCCCTCCTGGCTGCTCCCTCCTCCCCCCACATATATATATGTGGGAGGGGGGGGGGCTCCTAGCACACCAGAACATTGTCTTAGCCGTGTGCGGCGCCCCCCTCCACCGTTTACACCCCAGTCATATTTTTGTAGTGCTTAGGCGAAGCCCTGCGGAGATAGCTTCACCATCACCGTCACCACACCATCGTGTTGCCAGAACTCATCCACTACCTCGCCGTCTTGCTGGATCAAGAAGGTGGAGGACGTCATCGAGCTGAATGTATGCTGAACGCGGAGGTGCCGTACGTTCGGTGCTCGATCGGTTGGAACGCGAAGAAGTTCGACTACATCAACCGTGTTGTCAAATGCTTCGGCTTACGGTCTATGAGGGTACGTAGACACACTCTCCTCTCTTGTTGCTATGCATCTCCATGGATAGATCTTGCGTGTGCGTAGAAACTTTTTTGTTTTCCATGCAACGTTTACCAACAGTGGCATCCGAGCCAGGTCTATGCGTAGATGATATGCACGAGTAGAACACAAAGAGTTGTGGGCGGTGATAGTCATACTACTTACCACCAACGTCTTATTTTGATTCGGCGGTATTGTGGGATGAAGTGGCCCGGACCAACCTTACATGTCCACGCACATGAGACCGGTTCCACCGACAGACATGCAACTAGTTTTGCATAAAGGTGGCTGGCGGGTGTCTGTTTCTCCTTCTTTAGTTGAATCGAATTTGACTACGGCCGGTCCTTGAAGAAGGTTAAAATAGCAAACTTGATGAATCACCGTTGTGGTTTTTGCGTAGGTAAGAACGGTTCTTGCTAGAAGCCCGTAGCAGCCACGTAAAACTTGCAACAACAAAGTAGAGGACGTCTAACTTGTTTTTGCAGGGCATGTTGTGATGTGATTGATGTCTACTACGCAACTTGTTCTTGTAGACTTGTGTTGGGCCTCCAAGCGCACAGTTTTGTAGGACAGTAGCAATTTTTCCTCAAGTGGATGACCTAAGGTTTATCAATCCGTGGGAGGTGTAGGATGAAGATGGTCTCTCTCAAACAACCCTGCAACCAAATAATAAAAAGTCTCTTGTGTCCCCAACACACCAAATACAATGGCAAATTGTATAGGTGCACTAGTTCGGCGAAGAGATGGTGATAAAAGTGTAGTAACGATAGTAGATATTGATTTTTGTAATAAGAACAATAAAAAACAGCAAGGTAGCAATAGATAAAATGGAGCACAAACGGTATTGCAATGCTTGAAAATGAGGCCTAGGGTCCGTACTTTCGCTAGTGCAATCTCTCAACAATGCTAATCTAATTGGATCATATAACCATCCCTCAACGTGCGATGAAGAATCACTCCAAAGTTCCTATCTAGGGAAGAACATAAGAAGAAATTGTTTGTAGGGTACGAAACCACCTCAAAGCTATTCTTTCCGATCAATCTATCCTAGGGTTCGTACTAAAATAACACCAAGCTATTCTTTTCGATCGATCTAACCAAGAATTCGTACTAAAATAACACCATATGATACACATCAACCAACTCTAATGTCACCTAGATACTCCAATGTCACCGCGAGTATCCGTGAGTTGATTATGCGACATCAAACAATTTCAGATTCATAATACTCAATCCAACACAAAGAACCTCAAAGAGTGCCCCAAGATTTCTACCGGAGAAACAAGGACGAAAATATGCATCAACCCCTATGCATAGATTACCCCAATGTCACCTCGGGAATCCGTGAGTTGAGTGCCAAGACAAAGATCAAGTGCTCACAAATCCATAAAAGTATTCAATCCGATAAAACAAAATCTCAAAGGGAAAACTCAATTCATCACAACAAGATAGAGAGGGGAAAACACCATATGATCCAACTATATTAACAAAGCCCGCGATACTTCAAGATCGTGACATCTCAAGAACACGAGAGAGAGAGAGAGATTAAACACATAGCTACTAGTACAAACACTCAGCCTTGAGGGTGGACTACTCCCTCCTCATCATGGTGGCCGCCGGGATGATGAAGATGGCCACCGGTGATGATTTCCCCCTCCGACAGGGTGCCGGAACGGGGTCTAGATTGGTTTTTCGTGGCTACAAAGGCTTGCGGCGGCGGAACTTTTGATCTAGGGTTACATTCGGGGGTTTTGGAATATTTGGGAATTTATAGGGCGAATAGGCGGTGCGGGAGGCCACCGAGGTGGGCACAACCCACTGGTACTTCTTTGGCCCATTGGATGTCTTCTGGTCCAAAAAAAATTCCAAAAAGTTTCGCTGCATTTGGACTCCGTTTGGTATTGATTTTCTGCGATGTAAAAAACAGCAACTGGCACTGGGCACTATGTCAATAGGTTAGTCCCAAAAAATGATATAAAGTTGCTATAAAATGATTGTAAAACATCCAAGAATGATAATATAACAGCATGGAACAATAAAAAATTATAGATACGTTGGAGACGTATCAGTGATATGGTCAAGATATGATGTGATATATGTTGATGTGTGAGATGATCATGTTTTGTAATATCAACAACCGGCAGGAGCCTTAGGGTTGTCTCTTTATTGTATGAAGTGCAAGTGCCATGTAATTGCTTTACTTTATCGCTATGCGTTAGCAATAGTTGTAGAAACAATAGTTGGCGAGACGACCCCGACGCAATGATGGAGATCAAGGTGTCGAGCCGGTGACGATGGAGATCATGACGATGCTTTGGAGATGGAGATCAAAAGCACTAGATGATGATGGCCATATCATGTCACACATTTTGATTGCATGTGATGTTTATCCTTTATGCATCTTATTTTGCTTAGAACGGCGGTAGCATTATAAGATGATCCCTTCACTAAATTTCAAGATAAAAGTGTTCTCCCCGAGTATGCACCGTTGCCAAAGTTCGTTGTTTCGAAGCACCACGTGATGATCGGGTGTGATAGATTCTACATTCACATACAACGGGTGTAAGACAGTTTTGCACATGCAAAATACTTGGGTTAAACTTGACGTGCCTAGCATGTACAGACATGGTCTCGGAACACTGGAGACCGAAAGATCAAACGTGAGTCATATAGTAGATATGATCAACATAGAGATGTTCACCATTGATGACTACCCCATCTCACGTGATGATCGGACATGGGTTAGATGATTTGGATCACGTATCACTTAGATAACTTGAGGGATGTTTATTTAAGTGGGAGTTCATTAGTAATTTGAGTAATTGAACTTAATTTATCATGAACTTAGTCTTATAGTTTTGCATATCTATGTTGTAGATCAATGGCCCGAGCTACCGTTCCCCTGAATTTTAATGCGTTCCTAGAGAAAGCTAAGTTGAAAGATGATGATAGCAACTACACAGACTGGGTCCGTAACTTGAGGATTATCCTCATTGCTGCACAGAAGAATTATGTCCTTGATGCACCGCTAGGTGAAAGGCCTGCTGTAGGAGCTGAAGCTGATGTTATGAGCGTCTGGCAAGCTCGATCTGATGACTACTCGATAGTTCAATGTGCCATGCTTTACGGCTTAGAACTGGGACTTCAAAGATGTTTTGAATGTCATGGAGCATATGAGATGCTCCAAGAGTTGAAGTTAATATTTTAAGCAAATGCCCGGGTTGAGAGGTATGAAGTCTCCAACAAGTTCTATAGCTGCAAGATGGAGGAGAACAGTTCTGTCAGTGAACACATACTCAAAATGTCTGGGTATCATAACCACTTGACTCAGCTGGGAGTTGATCTTCCAGTTGATAGTGTTATTGACAGAGTTCTTCATTCACTGCCACCAAGCTACAAAGGCTTCATGATGAACTATAATATGCAAGGGATGAATAAAACGATTCCTGAGCTCTTCGTAATGCTTAAGGCCGCGGAGGTAGAAATCAAGAAGGTGCATCAAGTGTTGATGGTTAACAAGACCACTAGTTTCAATAAAAAGGGCAAGGGAAAGAAAGGGAACTTCAAGGAGAATGGCAAGCAAGTTGCCACTCCCGGGAAGAAACCCAAAGCTGGACCCAAGCCTGAAACTGAGTGCTTCTACTGCAAAGGGAATGGTCACTGGAAGCGGAACTGCCCCAAATAGTTGGCGGATAAGAAGGATGGCAAAGTGAACAAAGGTATATTTGATATACATGTTATTGATGTGTACCTTACTAATGCTCGTTATTTGATACTGGTTCGGTTGCTCATATTTGTAACTCGAAACAGGAGCTGCGGAATAAACGAAGATTGGCTAAGGACGAGGTGACGATGCGCATCGGAAATGGTTCCAAGGTTGATGTGATCGCCGTCGGCACGCTACCTGTACATCTGCCTCCGGGATTAGTTTTAGACCTGAATAATTGTTATTTGGTGCCCGCGTTGAGCATGAACATTATATTTGGATGTTGTTTATTGCGAGACGGTTATTCATTTAAATCGGAGAATAATGGTTGTTCTATTTATATGAGTAATATCTTTTATGGTCATGCACCCTTGATGAGTGGTCTATTCTTGTTGAATCTCAATCGTGGTGATACACATATTCATAATATTGATGCCAAAAGATGCAAAGTTGATAATGATAGTGCAACATACTTGTGGCACTGCCGTTTAGGTCATATTCGTGTAAAGCGCATGAAGAAACTCCATGCAGATGGACTTTTGGAATCACTTGATTATGAATCATTTGATACTTGCGAACCATGCCTCATGGGCAAGATGACTAAAACTCCATTCTCCGGAACAATGGAGAGAGCTAATGACTTATTGGAAATAATACATACCGATGTATGCGGTCCTATGAGTGTTGAGGCACGCGGTGGGTATCGTTATTTTCTAACCTTCACAGATGATTTGAGTAGATATGGGTATATCTACTTAATGAAACACAAGTCTGAAACATTTGAAAAGTTCAAAGAATTTTGAGTGAAGTGGAGAATCATCGTAACAAGAAGATAAAGTTACTACGATCTGATCGCGGAGGCGAATATTTGAGTTACGAGTTTGGCCTTCATTTAAAACAATGTGGAATTGTTTCACAACTCACGCCACCTGGAACACCACAGCGTAATGGTGTGTCCGGACGTCGTAACCATACTTTATTAGATATGGTGCGATCTATGATGTCTCTTACCGATTTACCACTATCGTTTTGGGGTTATGCATTAGACACAGCCGCATTCACGTTAAATAGGGCACCGTCTAAATCCGTTGAGACGACACCGTATGAACTGTGGTTTGGCAAGAAACCTAAGCCGTCGTTTCTTAAAGTTTGGGGTTGCGACACTTATGTCAAAAGGCTTCAGCCTGATAAGCTCGAACCCAAATCGAAGAAGTGCGTCTTCAGAGGATACCCTAAGGGAACAATTGGGTACACCTTCTACCATAGATCTGAAGGCAAGATCTTTGTTGCCAAGAATGGAACCTTTCTAGAGAAGGAGTTTCTCTCGAAAGAAGTGAGTGGGAGGAAAGTAGAACTTGATGAGGTAATTATACCTTCTCTCGAATTGGAAAGTAGCACATCACAGAAAACCGTTCCCATGATGCCTGCACCAACTAGAGAGGAAGCAAATGATAATGATCATGAAACTTCAGATCAAGTTACTACTGAACCTCGTAGGTCGACCAGAGCACGATCCGCACTAGAGTGGTACGGTAATCCTATTCTGGAAGTCATGTTATTAGACCAAGGTGAACCTACGAACTATGAAGAAGCTATGATGAGCCCAGATTCTGATAAATGGCTTGAGGAGATAGGATCCATGTATGAGAACAAAGTATGGACTTTGGTGGACTTGCTCGATGATCGGCAAGCCATAGAAAATAAATGGATCTTCAAGAAGAAGACTGACGCTGATGGTAATGTTATTGTCTACAAAGCTTGACTTGTCGCGAAAGGTTTTCGACAAGTTCAAGGAGTTGACTACGATGAGACTTTCTCACCCGTAGCGATGCTTAAATCTGTCCGAATCATGTTAGCAATTGCCACAATCTAAGATTATGAAATCTGGCAAATGGACGTCAAAACTACATTCCTTAGTGGTGTAACACCCCCAGAGGTTAGCTACAGTAATCCCCCTTTGATAATGCCATGTCATCCTGATTAACAGTGCTTAATCATCATTAGCACCATATCTCATTTCAAATTCAAATTAAAATGGAAATTCAAACTAAAAGTGGAAAATAAAAGTTGTTCAACATAGAAACGAAAATGTTCAATAAATAACAAATATTACAGAGACAGTTCTAAATTGTAACCAACATTTAATAAATTAATTAGGTAACCCAAACCTCCTCTAACAGTGGCTGAGAATAATATTTAATAACCTTTTAATTAATCTAAGTCAAATATGAAATGATGATTTACCCAAACTAGTTTTTGGTGGTAGGGTACATTGTACTGCTAATTATGGACTAGGTCACACTTTTTACAAAATTCATTTAGAGCCCAAACATTTACAAAACAGAAAATAAAAATAAAATAAAAAGAGAAGCAGAATTGAAAAAGGGGAGAGAGAGTGGGCGGTGCCCCTTATGTTGCGCCGGCCCGGCCCATTAGCTCTCCCTCGCTCATCCCCTCCCCTGTAGCGACCCCGACGGTCGCTACAGGGCGGCGCCCCGCCGTCTCCGTCGAACCCCGTCGCCGGGGGTATAAAGCCGGCCACTGCGGCCTCCCTCTCGACCTCCCCCAAACCCTAGGCGCTCCTTCCTCCGCCCTAGGTCCGCCGCCACACCCCTCTGCTTCGCTTGCTGACGCGACCGTGGCCTCGCCGCCGGCGTAGGTGTGGCCACCGCCCCCGTTTCGCCCCCTCGTGTTGTCCGGCGAGATCCGCGACGTCGACTGCGTCGACCTGCGCCATCGATTCGCACCGGGAAGCCCTCCTCCGCCGCACCTGATTCGTCCCCTACCTCGGATCGCCGCCTTCGTTCCCCTTCGGTTCCGGCCACGTCGAGCCTTCCCCGAGCCCATTACGCACACCTGCAGGAGCGCTGTAAGCTGCCGCTCCTTCTCCCTCTCCTCGCGCCGTCGTTTGCGGCCCCTAGCGAGCTCCTCCACCATAGCCGAACGCGCCGCCGCTTAGCTCGTCGCCGGCGCCGTTCCGGCGACCAGCTGGCCTCGGGCTCGTGCCCGTTGAACTCACACGCGCGCGTAGGTGCCTCCTAGCTCCTTCGTTCGACTCGCGCACGACCACACTGCCGTTTGCCATCGCCACCCGAGACCGGCCGCCGCCGACGTACTCACCGCCGCCGCTACGCGCCGTCTCCGGCCACGCCACCACCACCAATGCACGCGGCGTGGACCGCCTGTTCGAACGGACCAAACCTCAGCCCCGGAGATGCCCCGTACGCAAATCCTGCGCGTCGCCGCCGTCTTCTGTGGTCGCCGGCGATGCTCCGGCCGCCGCGCCGGCCGGCTCTGACGTGGCCCGCGGGTCCCACCACCAGTGCCACTGACTACGGGCCCCACTGGGCCCCGTTGACCAGTCAGCGCTGCTGACTGGGCCACCCGTGTCTATGACACGCGGGCCCCACCATTAAAACATTTTTAAAAATAAATTAAAACCCTAATTAAAATGCTAATTAACCTAATTATTTAATTGATTAAGTTAACAGACACTGACAATAGGCCCCACCCCCCCTAATTATTCAGTAATTAGTTCAATTAATCCTAATAAACTAACAGAGGCTGACGTGTGGGCCCCACACGTCAGGTTTGACCTGGTCAGCTGCACTGTTGACTGCTGACGTCACCTCTACATCATGATGATGTCATCTTTTACTGTTTTGGATAATTCGATTTTTAATAATTAAATAAATTCCAGAAATTAATAAAAACTTTAGAAAATCATATCTTTTAATCCGTAACTCCGATGAAAATAATTTGTACATGAAAATTGCTCAGAACGACGAGATGAATCCGAATACGCAGTCCGTTTGCCCGCCACACATCCCTAACTATTCGAACATGCAACCGTTCCCCTCTTTTCGTCTGTCCGAAATGCCGGACACTGGGAATACTTTCCCAGGCGTTTTTCCCCTTCGCCGGGATTACCTAGCACTACGATAGAACACCGCTAGCTCTGCTTATTGACATGTCATGCTCATGTTTGCTGTGTATTTATACTGTTTCCTCCCCCTCTTCTCTCTCGTTAGACCCCGACGCAGTTCCCGGTACCGACGCAGCTCCGGAGCCCGACGCCACCGTTGACGACCTTGCCCTTGCCGCCGAGCAACCAGGCAAGCCCCCCCTTTGATCATCCCGATATCGCCCATTCTAATTTCTCATGCTTGCATTAGAATTGCTGCTGCTACTGCTTTACCTATTCTGATGCATGGCCTGTTTATTGTAACCTGCTGTTGATAATTACCTGCATAACCTAGACTGCTTAGTATATACTGGGTAGAGACCTATCAGTGATCCCACTAGTCCCGACTGCCCCGCTGGATTATCAGAAGACCCGATCAACGGGATCGAAGACCAGGCCCCGACACCGCACATCACCCCCTTAGTTGTAACGACACTGCAGCATTACTATCGAGTGTCGAGGGTGATACCTCGTGTAGCACTTCTGATGTTAACTCTGTAGAGTAGCTATTCAGTCGCGGTCATCGAGGGTGATTCCTCCTTCACCACTTCCGATAACGACGTCGTCGTACAACACCTCAAGTGTGAACCCATTGAGGGTGATTCCATCGAGTTCACCTTGATGGATACATTGAGTAGGAATCCAACAAGGGAGATACCTCGGATTCCCCTGATGTTATGGACACACGGATACTTGGACTGTACTATTGTTACTTGGAAAGGCAGGTCGACCCTGAGGGGTACCCGCGTGTGATGTGAAGACGGGTTGCCTGGATGGTGCCCGAGTGATGAATACGAGGCGTGGCCGGGCATTCTTGGCCCTTGCCGCAAGTCCTCGAGACGGGGCGACGGGGTCACATCTTTCGTGAGTCTCTGCTCGTTACCGCAACCCCAAGGTACTAACGATTTGGATATTTGATTCGAGTGGGCCTCTGGCCCGATAGCACTAACCATCACGTGGGAAAAGTTATGGGCACTCTGCATCGTATGCATCAGCCAAAAGCTTTGTCAGACGTCCAGTTCAGCATTGCGGCCGGGACGGACCGGTGCCCCCCTGGTGCCTGGCTTCCCCCTGCACGCAACGACTCGGAGTGCACAGGGCGATGGCCCAAGACCTCTGAGCGCTTAGGATGTAGACCGACGGGGACCTCTCTGCTGAGCTCTAGGTAGGGTTGCGGTGTGTCGTTTGGCCGAGGCCGGGCATGACCAGGAAAAGTGTGTCCGGCCGGAGTTAAGCGAGCGTGGTGGGTAAGTTGGTGCACCCCTGCAGGGAAGAACACATCTATCGATAGCCTGTCCTACGGTAACGGACACTCGGAGTTGTATCCCGATTGATACAATTAGAATTGGATACTATGGCTCTGGGATTGCTTCTCGCAGGAAGTCGAGAAGGGATCTTAGGACGAGGTTGATGACTGTATGGCTCTGGGATTGCTTTCTCGTAGGGAGTCGAGAAAGGATCTCTGGGTGAGGTTGATATCATTACTGCTACCTTATATTGTACTGTTCTACTCTCTTCTATTGCTGCAAGACCTTTGAAGATGCTAGTCTTTGATAGGACTAGGCCTTCTCTCTACTCTGGCATTTCTGCAGCCCAGTCCACATATACAGCCTTCCTTTGAAAATGTTGCATATGTAGTGTAGATCCTTGCTTGCTGAGTACTTCTGAGTACTCACGGTTGCTTTGCTTTCTTTTTCTCCCCATATCAGTTTGTCGTGACCAGATGACGGAGCCCCCTGAGACAGCTGCCCCCGCCGACGATCGCTACTACTACCCCGAGGGTGGATACTACTACGAGTTGGCTGACGACCTGGAGTAGGATCGGAGGGTCCCAGGCAGGAGGCCTACGCCTTTCAATCGTAGTGTTTTATTTTGCCCCGCCTTTCTAAAGGCCTTACTGTGCTTTCTTTTATATCTGTACTCAGATATCTGATGCTTTCGCTGACGCTTGTATGCCATCGAGCTATGTATTCGAGCCCTCCAGGCCCTGGCTTGTAATATAAAGCTTGTATGACTTTATTTATGTTTTAGAGTTGTGTTGTGATATCTTCCCGTGAGTCCTTAGGCTTGATCGTGTGCATTTGCATGTATGATTAGTGCACGATTGAGCCGGGGGCGTCACAAGTTGGTGTCAGAGCCGGCTGCCTGTAGGATTCCCCCCTTCCAACTCCTTGGCTGAAGTTGAGTCTAGTAACTAAAAACTGTTTTAGTAACTTGGCTGTGTGGCTTACGGGCCCACGTCGCCAAATTGGGTGGTATTAGGATCTTTTACTCCTCGACCTATACTCTGGGACTCTGACCTCTCTTCTATTCGGGTTGAATAAATTTTACTAACGCCGACACTTAGGATCTCGTAAATAATCTACCCGGATGAAAACCCAGTTCCGCAACCTCACTCAGGGTAATAAGACAGTCGAAGCTTATCAGCGGGAATTCCTTGACCTGTCCCGCTATGCTGAAGAAGACATCGCCACGAATGCCCGTAGACAAGAGAAGTTCCGCAATGGACTCCACCCAGACATCGAGCTTGCGCTTGCTGCTCAAGACTTTAATGACTTTTCTACTCTTGTGAACAAGGCTATTCTGCTTGAGACTGCTCAAATGAAGCATAAGGAGTCGCAGAAGCACTATCGTGATGTTGGCTCATCTTCGGGCTCAACACAGAAGCGAAAAACATATGGTCGTGGTCACGCTTACAACGTTGATATTATACAAGTCCAGGATCAACCTGCCACCAAAATGGGTACCCTTCCCGTTAACTCAGTACCTGCTTCTATTTTATTTAATTCAGCAGCATCACATTCATTCATCTCTGGAAAATTTGCATTCATGCATGACCCTCTTTATGAGTAAATGAATACTCCGTTAGTCAGCTGGGCTAGTGAATTACCTTGCCCAGATAACTCCAAAATAAACACCTTGAATGCGTTGAACGCTTCTCCGCTTGAGGGGATCGAAAACGTTCCAGTCGTTCAAGATTTTCCGAACGTTTCTTCGGAAAAACTTCCAAGAATACCCCGCTTCCTTTTAGTCTTCCTCTTAATTCTCGGGACGAGAATTCTTATTAGTGGAGGAGATTTGTAACACCGCCAGAGGTTAGCTACAGTAATCCCCCTTTGATAATGCCATGTCATCCTGATTAACACTGCTTAATCATCATTAGCACCAAATCTCATTTCAAATTCAAATTAAAATGGAAATTCAAACTAAAAGTGGAAAATAAAAGTTGTTCAACATACAAACTAAAATGTTCAATAAATAACAAATATTACAGAGACAGTTCTAAAATTGTAACCAATATTTAATAAATTAATTAGGTAACCCAAACCTCCTGTAACAGTGGCTGAGAATAATATTTAATAACCTTTTAATTAATCTAAGTCAAATATGAAATGATGATTTACCCAAACTAGTTTTTGGTGGTAGGGTACATTGTACTGCTAATTATGGACTAGGTCACACTTTTTACAAAATTCATTTAGAGCCCAAACATTTACAAAACAGAAAATAAAACTAAAATAAAAAGAGAAGCAGAATTGAAAAAGGGGAGAGAGAGTGGGCGGTGCCCCTTATGTTGCGCCGGCCCGGCCCATTAGCTCTCCCTCGCTCATCCCCTCCCCTGTAGCGACCCCGACGGTCGCTACAGGGCGGCGCCCCGCCGTCTCCGTCGAACCCCGTCGCCGGGGGTATAAAGCCGGCCACTGCGGCCTCCCTCTCGACCTCCCCCAAACCCTAGGCGCTCCTCCCTCCGCCCCAGATCCGCCGCCACACCCCTCTGCTTCGCTTGCCGACGCGACCGTGGCCTCGCCGCCGGCGTAGGCGTGGCCACCGCCCCCGTTTCGCCCCCTCGTGTTGTCCGGCGAGATCCGCGACGTCGACTGCGTCGACCTGCCCCATCGATTCGCGCCGGGAAGCCCTCCTCCGCCGCACCTGCTTCGTCCGCTACATCGGATCGCCGCCGCCGTTCCCCTTCGGTTCCGGCCACGTCGAGCCTTCCCCGAGCCCATTACGCACACCTGCAGGAGCGCTGTAAGCTGCCGCTCCTTCTCTCTCTCCTCGCGCTGTCGTTTGCGGCCCCTAGCGAGCTCCTCCACCGTAGCTGAATGCGCCGCCGCTTAGCTCGTCGCCGGCGCCGTTCCGGCGACCAGCTGGCCTTGGGCTCGTGCCCGTTGAACTCACACGCGCGCTTAGGTGCCTCCTAGCTCCTTCGTTCGACTCGCGCGCGACCGCACTGCCGTTTGCCATCGCCACCCGAGACCGGCCGCCGCCGACGTGCTCACCGCCACCGCTACGCGCCGTCTCCGGCCACGCCACCACCACCAATGCACGCGGCGTGGACCGCCCGTTCGAACGGACCAAACCTCAGCCCCGGAGATGCCCTGTACGCAAATCCCGCGCGTCGCCGCCGTCTTCTGTGGTCACCGGCGATGCTCTGGCCGCCGCGCCGGCCGGCTCCAACGTGGCACGCGGGTCCCACCACCAGTGCCACTGACTACGGGCCCCACTGGGCCCCGTTGACCAGTCAGCGCTGCTGACTGGGCCACCCGTGTCTATGACACGCGGGCCCCACCATTAAAATGTTTTTAAAAATAAATTGAAACCCTAATTAAAATGCTAATTAACCTAATTATTTAATTGATTAAGTTAACAGACACTGACAGTAGGCCCCACCCCCCCTAATTATTCAGTAATTAGTTCAATTAATCCTAATAAACTAACAGAGGCTGACGTGTGGGCCCCACACGTCAGGTTTGACCTGGTCAACTGCACTGTTGACTGCTGATGTCACCTCTACGTCATGATGACGTCATCTTTTACTGTTTTGGATAATTCAAATTTAAATAATTAAATAAATTCCAGAAATTAATAAAAACTTTAGAAAATCATATCTTTTAATCCGTAACTCCGATGAAAATAATTTGTACATGAAAATTACTCAGAACGACGAGACGAATCCGAATGCGCAGTTCGTTCGTCCGCCACATGTCCCTAACTATCCGAACATGCAACCATTCCCCTCTTTTCGTCTGTCCGAAATGCCGGACACTGGGAATACTTTCCCGCATGTTTTTCCCCTTCGCCGGGATTACCTAGCACTACGATAGAACACCGCTAGCTCTGCTTATTGACATGTCATGCTCATGTTTGCTGTGTATTTATACTGTTTCCTCCCCCTCTTCTCTCTCGTTAGACCCCGACGCAGTTCCCGGTATCGACGCAGCTCCGGAGCCCGACGCCATCGTTGACGACCTTGCCCTTGCCGCCGAGCAACCAGGCAAGCTCCCCCTTTGATCATCCCGATATCGCCCATTCTAATTTCTTATGCTTGCATTAGAATTGCTGCTGCTACTGCTTTACCTATTCTGATGCATAGTCTGTTTATTGTAACCTACTGTTGATAATTACCTGCATAACCTAGACTGCTAAGTATATGCTGGGTAGAGACCTATCAGTGACCCCACTAGTCCCGACTGCCCCGCCGGATTATCAGAAGACCCGATCAACGGGATCGAAGACCAGGCCCCGACACCGCACATCACCCCCTTAGTTGTAACGACACTGCAGCGTTACTATCGAGTGCCGAGGGTGATACCTCGTGTAGCACTTCTGATGTTAACTCTGTAGAGTAGCTATTCGGTCGTGGTCATCGAGGGTGATTCCTCCTTCACCACTTCCGATAACGACGTCGTCGTACAACACCTCAAGTGTGAACCCATTGAGGGTGATTCCTCCGAGTTCACCTTGATGGATACATCGAGTAGGAATCCAACGAGGGTGATACCTCGGATTCCCCTGATGTTATGGACACACGGATACTTGGACTGTACTGTTCTTACTTGGAAAGGCGGGTCGACCCTGAGGGGTACCCGTGTGTGATGTGAAGACGGGTTGCCTGGATGGTGCCCGAGTGATGAATACGAGGCGTGGCCGGGCATTCTTGGCCCTTGCCGCAAGTCCTCGAGATGGGGCGATGGGGTCACATCTTTCGTGAGTCTCTGCTCGTTACCGCAACCCCAAGGTACTAACGATTTGTATATTTGATTCGAGTGGGCCTCTGGCCCGATAGCACTAACCATCACGTGGGAAAAGTTATGGGCACTCTGCATCGTATGCATCAGCCGAAAGCTTTGTCAGACGTCCAGTTCAGCATTGCGGCCGGGACGGACCGACGCCCCCCTTGTGTCTGGCTTCCCCCTGCACGCAACGACTCGGAGTGCACAGGGCGATGGCCCAAGACCTCTGAGCGCTTAGGATGTAGACCGACGGGGACCTCTCTGCTGAGCTCTAGGTAGGGTTGCGGTGTGTCGTTTGGCCGAGGCCGGGCATGACCAGGAAAAGTGTGTCCGGCCGGAGTTAAGCGAGCGTGGTGGGTAAGTTGGTGCACCCCTGCAGGGAAGAACACATCTATCGATAGCCTGTCCTACGGTAACAGACACTCGGAGTTGTATGCCGGTTGATACAATTAGAATTGGATACTATGGCTCTGGGATTGCTTCTCGCAGGAAGTCGCGAAGGGATCTCAGGACGAGGTTGATGACTGTATGGCTCTGGGATTGCTTTCTCGCAGGGAGTCGAGAAAGGATCTCTGGGTGAGGTTGATATCATTACTGCTACCTTATATTGTACTGTTCTACTCTCTTCTATTGCTGCAAGACCTCTGAAGATGCTAGTCTTCGATAGGACTAGGCCTTCTCTCTATTCTGGCATTTCTGCAGCCCAGTCCACATATACAGCCTTCCTTTGAAAATGTTGCATATGTAGTGTAGATCCTTGCTTGCTGAGTACTTCTGAGTACTCACGGTTGCTTTGCTTTCTTTTTCTCCCCATATCAGTTTGTCGTGACCAGATGACGGAGCCCCCTGAGACAGCTGCCCCCGCCGACGATCGCTACTACTACCCCGAGGGTGGATACTACTACGAGTTGGCTGACGACCTGGAGTAGGATCGGAGGGTCCCAGGCAGGAGGCCTACGCCTTTTGATCGTAGTGTTTTATTTTGCCGCGCCTTTCTAAAGGCCTTTCTGTGCTTTCTTTTATATCTGTACTCAGATATCTGATGCTTCCGCTGACGCTTGTATGCCATCGAGCTATGTATTCGAGCCCTTGAGGCCCTGGCTTGTAATATAAAGCTTGTATGACTTTATTTATGTTTTAGAGTTGTGTTGTGATATCTTCCCGTGAGTCCTTAGGCTTGATCGTGTGCATTTGCGTGTATGATTAGTGCACGATTGAGCCGGGGGCGTCACATTACTCGTGAAAATATTCTGTTGCAAGAGCATATCATTACCCTCCAGAGCATCATTCGTAGATTGGAGTATCTCCTGCGCTTGAAGTGTGGCACTACTTCATCAACAACTCCGTCATCACCACCATCTCCGAAGAAGAGACTTAAATACATGGGTATGGGCATTCCCCTTGGAAACTGCCAAGCTTGGGGGAGGTGCCCTGGTATTGTATCACCATCACACCTTTATCTTTATCGTTTTTCTTAGTTCGATCCTTTTGGTTATATCTTGATCTAGTAGAATAAAGTTTTTAGCATGGTCTGGCTTTGAGTTTTGTTTTGAGATCTATCTATGTAATCGAGTTCGTGAGTTATATATATAATAAAGAGTAGTTTTGAGTTGAGAGCTTTGCTTTCTTGCTGTGATCTTGAGGGAATTAAATTAAAGAAAGGAATAAAAAGAAATAAAAAGATCATATATTGATCTTATGGAGAGTAATGACTTCACATATAAAGAGTATGATGAATAAAAGTTGTTGAGAGTTGACAAACATAGTTTTGGTCATTGTTGCAATTAATAGGAAGTAATAAAGAAAGAGAGGCTTCACATATAAATATACTATCTTGGACATCTTTTGTAATTGTGAGCACTCATTAAAATATGACATGCTAAAAAGTTTATGTTGGACAAGGAAGACAATATAATAGGTTATGTTTTCTTATATCCAAATAGAAGTTATATTGTCATGGTTCCTCCAACATGTTGAGCTTGCCTTTCCCTCTCATGCTAGCCAAATTCTTTGCACCAAGTAGAGATACTACTTGTGCTTCCAAACATCCCTAAACCTAGTTTTGCCATGAGAGTCCACCATACCTACCTATGGATTGAGTAAGATCCTTCAAGTAAGTTGTCATCGGTGCAAGCAATAAAAATTGCTCTCTAAATATGTATGATCTATTAGTGTGAAGAAAATAAGCTTTATACGAACTTGTGATATGGAAGAAATAAAAGCGACAGACTGCATAATAAAGGTCTTTATCACAAGCGGCAATATAAAGTGATGTTCTTTTGCATTAAGATTTTGTGCATCCAACCATAAAAGCGCATGACAACCTCTGCTTCCCTCTGCTAGTGATAAAGACCTTTATATTGCCGCTTGTGATAAAGACCTTTATTATGCAGTCTGTCGCTTTTATTTCTTCCATATCACAAGTTCGTATAAAGCTTATTTTCTTCACACTAATAGATCATACATATTTAGAGAGCAATTTTTATTGCTTGCACCGATGACAACTTACTTGAAGGATCTTACTCAATCCATAGGTAGGTATGGTGGACTCTCATGGCAAAACTAGGTTTAGGGATGTTTGGAAGCACAAGTAGTATCTCTACTTGGTGCAAAGAATTTGGCTAGCATGAGAGGGAAAGGCAAGCTCAACATGTTGGAGGAACCATGACAATATAACTTCTATTTGGATATAAGAAAACATAACCTATTATATTGTCTTCCTTGTCCAACATAAACTTTTTAGCATGTCATATTTTAATGAGTGCTCACAATTACAAAAGATGTCCAAGATAGTATATTTATATGTGAAGCCTCTCTTTCTTTATTACTTCCTATTAATTGCAACAATGACCAAAACTATGTTTGTCAACTCTCAACAACTTTTATTCATCATACTCTTTATATGTGAAGTCATTACTCTCCATAAGATCAATATATGATCTTTTTATTTCTTTTTATTCCTTTCTTTAATTTAATTCCCTCAAGATCACAGCAAGAAAGCAAAGCTCTCAACTCAAAACTACTCTTTATTATATATATATAACTCACGAACTCGATTACATAGATAGATCTCAAAACAAAACTCAAAGCTAGACCATGCTAAAAACTTTATTCTACTAGATCAAGATATAACCAAAAGGATCGAACTAAGAAAAACGATAAAGATAAAGGTGTGATGGTGATACAATACCAGGGCACCTCCCCCAAGCTTGGCAGTTTCCAAGGGGAATGCCCATACCCATGTATTTAAGTCTCTTCTTCGGAGATGGTGGTGATGACGGAGTTGTTGATGAAGTAGTGCCACACTTCAAGCGCAGGAGATACTCCAATCTACGAATGATGCTCTGGAGGGTAATGATATGCTCTTGCAACAGAATATTTTCACGAGTAATGTGACGCCCCCGGCCCGATCGTGCACTAATCATACACGCAAATGCACACGATCAAGCCTAAGGACTCACGGGAAGATATCACAACACAACTCTAAAACATAAATAAAGTCATACAAGCTTATATTACAAGCCAGGGGCCTCGAGGGCTCGAATACATAAGCTTGCGTACAAGCGTCAGCGGAAGCATCAGATATCTGAGTACAGATATGAAACAGAAACAGAAAGGCCTTTAGAAAGGCGGGGCAAAATAAAACACTATGATCGAAAGGCGTAGGCCTCCTGCCTGGGACCCTCCGAACCTACTCCTGGTCGACGGCAAGCTCGTAGTAGTATCCATCCTCTGGGTAGTAGTAGTAGCGATCGTCGGCAGGGCAGCTGTCTCAGGGGCTCCGTCATCTTGTTACGACAAACTGATATGGGGAGAAAAGGAAAACAAAGCAACCGTGAGTACTCAGAAGTACTCAGCAAGCAAGGATCTACACTACATATGCAACATTTTCAATGAGAGGCTGTATATGTGGACTGGGCTGCAGAAATGCAAGAATAGAGAGGAGGCCTAGTCCTATCGAAGACTAGCATCTTCAGCGGTCTTGCAGAAATAGAAGAGGGTAGAATAGTACAATATAATGTAGCAGTATCATTAAGTCCCAACCTCACCCAGAGATCCTTTCTCGACTCCCTGCGAGAAAGCAATCCTAGAGCCATACAGTCATCAACCTTGTCCGGAGATCCCTTCTCGACTCCCTGCGAGAAGCAATCCCAGAGCCATAGTATCCAAGTATCCAGTTCTAAATTGTATCAATCAGGATACAACTCCGAGTGTCCTTTACCGTAGGACCGGCTATCGATAGAAGTTTTCTTCCCTGCAGGGGTGCACCAACTTACCCAACACGCTCGATTAACTCCGGCCGGACACACTTTCCTGGGTCATGCCCGGCCTCGGCCAAACAACACATCGCAACCCTACCTGCAGCTCAGCAGAGAGGTCCCCGCCGGTCTACATCCTAAGCGCAAGGGGGTCTTGGCCATCGCCCCTCTCCCTCCGGGTCGTTGTGAGCAGGGTGGATACCAGCGCCAACGGCACGATCCGACCCGGCCACAATGCTGAACTGGACGTCTGACAAAGCTTTCGGCTGATGCTACGATGCAGAACGCCCATACTATGCCCACGTGATGGTTAGTGCTATCAGGCCAGAGACCTGCTCGGATCAAATATCCAAATCGTTAATGGACTAGGGCTTGCGGTAACGAGCAGAGACTCACGAAAGATGTGACCCCGTCGCCCCGTCTCGAGGACTTGCTGCAAGGGTTAAGAATGCCGGGCCGCGCCTCGTAATCTCGCTCGGGCACCACACAGGCACCCGTCTTCACAACACTCGCCTCTCAGGCGCACGCGGGAACCCCTCAGGGCCGACCCGCCTATCCAAGTAACAGTGTAAAGTCTAATTATCCGTGTGTCCATAACATCAGGGGAATCCGAGGTATCACCCTCGTTGGATTCCTACTCGATGTATCCGTCAAGGTGAACTCGGAGGAATCACCCTCGCTGGGTTCACACTTGAGGTGTTGTACGACGGCGTCGTTATCGGAAGCGGTGAAGGAGGAATCACCCTCGATGACCATGACCGAATAGCTACTCTACAGAGTTAACATCAGAAGTGCTACACGAGGTATCACCCTCGGCACTCGATAGTAACGCTGCAGTGTCGTTACAACTAAGGGGGGGTGATGTGCGGTGCCGGGGCCTGGTCTTCAATTCCCGTTGATCGGGTCTTCGGATAATCCAGCAGGGCAATCGGGATAAGTGGGGTCACTGATAGGTCTCTACCCAGCCTATACTAAGCAGTTAGGATATGCAGGTAATTATCAACAGCAGGTTACAATAAACAGGCTATGCATCAGAATAGGTAAAGCAGTAGCAGCAGCAATTCTAATGCAAGCATGAGAAAATAGAATGGGCGATATCGGGATGATCAAAGGGGGGGCTTGCCTGGTTGCTCGGCGGCAAGGGCAAGGTTGTCAATAGTGTCTTCGGGATCCGGAGCTGCGTCGGTCTCGGGGACGACGTCGGGGTCTAACGAGAGAGAAGAGGGGGAGGAAACAGTAAATACTAAGCAAACAAGTGCAGCACAAAGTATAACATGGCAATACGCGGTGACAGAGGTGATCTAACGCAGTGCCGGGTGATACTGGCGAAGGTGGGATTCATCTGGGAATGTTTTTCCGGTTCCGAACATTTGTCAGACAGATGACCGGAGGGGAACGGTTGCATGTTCGGATAGTTACGGATGTGTGACGGACGAACGGACTACGTATTCGGATTCGTCTCGTCGTTCTGAGCAACTTTCATGTACAAAGTTTTTTGGTCTGAGCTACGGATTATTTTATATGATTTTCTAAAGCTTTTATTAATTTTCTGGAATTTAATTATTTATTTAAATCAAACATTATCCAAAACAGTGTTTGCTGACGTCAGCATGACGTCAGGACCAGTGGGACCCACCTGTCATACTCTGTTATGTTTAATTAGGGTTTAGTTAACTTAATTACTGTTTAATTAAACTAACTAATTAATTAGACTAATTAATCAGAGTTAATTAACTTAATTAATTAATTAACTAATTAATTAATTATTTGTTAATTATATATTTTATTTTTATTTACTTATTTATTATTATTATTATTTAAAACGTTCTCTGGGCGGGGCCCATACGTCATAGGCCCAGGGGAGGCCTAGCGGGCGCGGCCCGAACGGGCGCTGACCCGCGGGGCGCACCCAACTGGGCGCTGCGGGGCGCCGGCGCCCATGGCAGGGCGGCCGCAAGGATCAGGGGGGCCAGGGCGGCGCGTCGGCGTGGAGCAGCGGCAGGAGTGGCGAGCGAGTGGAGCGGCTGCGGGGCGGGAAGGACGGCGGCAGCGCGGGCGAGGGCTGCGCGGCCGCGAGCGGGTGCGGCTGCCGGAGGCAACGGGAAGCGAGGGGAGCATGCGGGCACGCTCGCGGTGAGCGTCCGGAGCAGGCGCGCGGAGAGGCGCGGGCAGCGGGGACGCGGTCCGACGTGGCGGTGGCGGGACAGGGGCGGAGCGGCGCGGTGGCTGCGGTCGCGCGCGGCGCTCGGCCAGGCAGGGCAGAGCGCGGGCGCTGGGCGTGGCAAGGGCGGCGCGGGGCTGAAGTGGCCGGGTGCGAGCAGCAGGCGTGCTGCGGCTGGCGGGCGCGGCCAGCCACCGCGAGCGGAGGCGGGGCGCGTGCGGGGTAGCGGCAGAGGGAGGAAGGGGGCACGGGTTCCTCATGTCCGTTGCCGAGACGAGGGGCGGCGAGGCTTGACGAGGCCGGCGAGGAGGAGACGGGGAAGCGAGGTGGTGACGGTGACGGCATCCGGCGAGTGGTGGCTCCAGGCGACGAGGCGGGGCGGCGTCGGGCGTCGAGGGCGCGGTCGGGATCGAGGCCGAGCCTGATCCAGATCGGGAGGGGAAAGGGAGAGCGAGGGAGAGAGGGGATTAGGGTTTGGGTCGACGGGAGGCGAGCGAGGCCATATAGGCCAGGCGCGCGGGGTGGGCCGCGTGGGCCGGCCTGGCCAGCTGGGCCGAGGTCCAGCGGGGCAGGGGGGTTTTTCTTTCTTTCTTTTTCTTTTCTGTTTTCTGTTTTTCTATTTTGTTTTCTGTTTTGTCTTTTGGTTTTAATTCAAACCTCTTTTGTAAAATATGAGACTAGCCCCAAATAAATATGGTGCATTTTAAGCCACTGCCAGAAAATGGTTTGAAGCCAAATGAATTTTATTTGGACTTTAAAATAAATAAAATTAGATTAAACATTTCTGTTTTGTTGCCGTTAGAGGCACATAATTAATTTAGCATATGTCGATTATAATTTTAGAATGGTCCCTGGATTATTTGTTATTGATTGAACATTTTAGTTTCTATGTTGGATAACTTTTATTTTCCACTTCCATTTAAATTTGGATTTTGACTTAGGAGTTGAAATGCAATATAATGCTAATGATGATCATGCACTGTTAATCATGATGACTTGGCATATTCAAAAGGGTGATTACTGTAGCTAACCACTGGGGGTGTTACAAGTAAGATATTTGTTTTGCACATGAACTAATTCAATGATCTTAAAAGCTTCAATTTCAATAGGGGTAAGATGATGGTAGTAAGGTTGAAGGATGTCTTCTTCTTCTGCTGCTGGAACTTGATCTTTCGCGGCCTTCTTGATCTTATCACCCTCGTTGGTTTCCCCAAGTTCTTCTCTCTTCATCTCTATCTTCATTAGCCAAGCATCGTCGCCCGCGTTGTTGGAGGAGGGGGACGACATGATGCCTGGCCTTGAAAACTCTGGCAGAAAACAGCTCAAAACAAAAACAGGGGATTTTGCCGTGGTACGGTGGTCAAAACCTTCAGGAGATTATATAATGAATTTTTACCGACCAAAAGAAGTATTGTGCAAGAAAACGGAGTCCGGAGGGCACACGAGGTGGCCACAAGGCAGGGGGGCGCGCCCAGGGGGGTAGGGCGCGCCCTCCACCCTTGTGGTCTCCTCGTGCAACTTTCAGACTAATTTTAATTTTCCTAATTTTTTAAATATTCCAAAACGGAGAAAAATTGCCATTAGAACATTTTTGGAGTCGGTTTACTTACCGTACCACATACCTATTCCATTTCGGAGTCTGAAACGTTCTGGAAAGTATCCCTTATGTACTCCCCCGGCGTTACGGTGTCAATTATATTGGTCTCAACATTTATGGGATTACCTGAGATATAATGTTTAATTCTTTAACCGTTTACCACCCTCGGATTTGTACCTTCGGTGTTGTTGATTTTTATGGCACTGGAACGATAGACCTCCTCGATAATGTAAGGACCTTCCCATTTAGAGAGAAGCTTTCCTGCAAAAAATCTTAAACAAGAGTTGTATAGCAAAACATGATCACCTACATTAAACTCACGCTTTTGTATCGTTTTGTCATGCCATCTTTTAACTTTTTCTTTAAACAACTTGGCATTCTCATAGGCTTGGGTTCTCCATTCATCAAGTGAGCTAATGTCAAATAACCTCTTCTCACCGGCAAGTTTGAAATCATAGTTGAGCTCTTTAATAGCCCAATAAGCTTTATGTTCTAGTTCAAGAGGTAAGTGACATGCTTTCCCATAAACCATTTTATACGGAGACATACCCATAGGGTTCTTATAAGCAGTTCTATAAGCCCATAATGCATCATCAAGTTTCTTAGACCAATTCTTTTTAGATCTATTAACAGTCTTTTGCAAAATCAATTTAATCTTTCTATTGCTCAATTCTACTTGACCACTAGACTGAGGGTGATATGGAGATGCGATTCTATGGTTAACATCATACTTAGCAAGCATTTTACAGAAAGCACCATGAATAAAATGTGAACCACCATCAGTCATTAAATATCTAGGGACTCCAAACCTCGGAAAAATAACTTCTTTAAGCATCTTAATAGAAGTGTTATGATCAACACTACTAGTTGGAATAGCTTCTACCCACTTAGTAACGTAATCAACAGCAACTAAAATATGTGTATACCCATTAGAGGAAGGAAAAGGTCCCATATAATCAAAGCCCCAAACATCAAATGGTTCAATAACAAGTGAATATTCATAGGCATTTCCTGACGTCTACTAATATTGCTAATTCTTTGGCATTCATCACAAGACAAGACAAACTTACGAGCATCCTTGAAGAGAGTAGGCCAATAAAAACCGGATTGCAATACCTTGTGTGCAGTTCTATCTCCAGCGTGGTGTCCTCCGTAGGCCTCAGAGTGGCACTTGCGTAGGATCTGTTCCTGTTCATGCTCAGGTACACAACGTCTAATAGCACCATCTACTCCTTCTTTATAAAGGTGTGGGTCATCCCAAAAGTAATGTCTTAAATCATAGAAAAACTTTTTCTTTTGTTGGTATCTGAAACTAGGTGGTATAAATTTAGCAACAATGTAATTAGCATAATCAGCATACCATGGAGTATTACGAGAAGCATTTATGACAGCTAATTGCTCATCAGGAAAGCTATCATCAATAGGCAGTGGGTTATCAAGAACATTTTCTAACCTAGACAAGTTGTCTGCAACGGGGTTCTCAGCTCCCTTTCTATCAATAATATGCAAATCAAATTCTTGTAGCAAGAGAACCCATCTAATAAGTCTAGGTTTAGCATCTTTCTTTTCCATAAGATATTTAATAGCAGCATGATCAGTGTGAACAGTTACTTTGGAATCAACAATATAAGATGTTAACTTATCACAAGCAAAAACAACCGCTAAAATATCTTTTTCAGTAGTAGCATAATTTCTCTGGGCACTGTCTAGAGTTTTACTAGCATAATGAATAACATTCAATTTCTTATCAACTCTTTGTCCTGGAACAGCACTAACAGCATAATCACTAGCATCACACATAATTTCAAAGGGTAAATTCCAATTAGGTTGCTGAACAATAGGTGCAGAAATCAAGGCTTTCTTAAGTATTTCAAATGCTTCTACACAATCATCATCAAAAACAAAAGGAACATCTTTTTGCAAGAGATTAGCGAGAGGCCTAGAAATTTTAGAGAACTCTTTAATAAACCTCCTATAGAAACCAGCATGACCAAGGAAACTTCTTATGCCTTTGATATCTTTAGGACACGGCATCTTTTCAATAGCATCTACTTTAGCTTTATCAACTTCAATACCTCTTCCAGAAATTTTGTGCCCCAATACAATACCTTCATTAACCATAAAGTGGGATTTCTCCCAATTCAAGACAAGATTAGTTTCTTCACATCTCTGCAAAACTTGATCAAGGTTGCTTAAGCAATCATCAAAAGAAGTTCCATAAACGGAGAAATCATCCATGAAAACCTCAATAATCTTTTCACAAAAATCAGAGAGCGCAGTCATACATCTTTGAAAGGTAGCAGGTGCATTGCATAAACCAAAAGGCATAGGTCTATAAGCAAAGGTACCGAAAGGGCAGATAAAAGTGGTCTTCTCCTGATCATCTTTTGACACAGGTATTTGAGAAAAACCAGAATAACCATCTAGAAAGCAAAAATGTGTATGTTTGGATAGTCTTTCTAGCATTTGATCAATAAAAGGTAGAGGGTAATGATCTTTTCTAGTAGCTTTGTTTAATTTACAAAAATCAATTACCATTCTATAACCTGTAACAATTCTTTGTGGAATCAATTCATTGTTATCATTAGGAACAACAGTAATACCTCCCTTCTTAGGGACACAATGAACAGGACTTACCCATCTACTACAGCAATAGGATAAATTATACCTACCTCCAGAAGCTTTAGTATATCATTTCTTACCACTTCTTTCATCTTAGGATTTAACTGTCGTTGGTGATCAACAACTGGTTTAGCATCATGCTCCAAATTAATTTTGTGCTGACATAGAGTGGGACTAATGCCCTTAAGATCATCAAGAGTATATCCAATAGCGGCACGGTGCTTCTTCAGAGTTTTCAATAATTTCTTTTCTTCATGCTCTGAAAGGTTAGCACTAATAATAACATGATATATCTTCTTTTCATCGAGATAAGCATATTTCAAAGTATTAGGTAATTGTTTAAGCTCAAACACGGGATCACCCTTGGGCGGAGGAGGATCCCCAAGGATTTCAACAGGCAAGTTGTGTTTCCAAACAGGCCCTTGCTTAAAGAATATTTCATCTATTTCCCTTCTTTCATTCATAAACATATCATTTTCATGGTCTAGCAAATATTGTTCTAAAGGATCAGAAGGAGGCACGGCAATAGAAGCAAGACCAATAATTTCATCCTTACTAGGCAATTCTTTATCATGGGGTTGTCTACGAAATTTAGAGAAATTAAAATCATGAGACATATCCCCTAAACCAACAGTAACAATATCTTTCTCGTAGTCTATCTTAGCATTAACAGTATTCAAGAAAGGTCTACCAATTATAATGGGACAAAAATTATCTTGTGGGGAAGCGAGAACAAGAAAATCAGTAGGGTATTTTATTTTCCCACACAAGACTTCAACATCTCTAACAATCCCAATTGGTGATATAGTATCTCTATTGGCAAGCAAAATAGTGACATCAATATCTTCTATTTCACCAGGTGCAATATCATTCATAATTTCTTGATATAAAGTAAAGGGAATTGCACTCACACTAGCACCCAAATCACATAAGCCATGATAACAATGATCTCCTATTTTAACAGAAACAATAGGCATGCCAACAACAGGTCTATGTTTATCTTTATCATCAGGTCTAGCAGTTCTAGCTGCTTCATCACAGAAATAAATAACATGGCCATCAATATTATCGACCAAGAGATCTTTAACCATAGCAATACTAGGTTCAACTTTAATTTGTTCAGGGGGTGTACATTTTCTAGTATAACTCTTACGAACCACAGTTGAAGCTTTAGCATGATCCTTTGTTCTAACAGGAAAAGGCGGTTTCTCAATATAAGCCGTAGGAACAATAGGATCAACATTATAAGTAATAGTTTCTTCTTCAACTTTAATAGGTTAAACTACTTTTACTTCAATGGGAGGATGATATTTAAACCACTTCTCCTTAGGGAGATCAACATGAGTAGCAAAATATTCATGGAAAGAAGCTACTATCTCAGAGTCAAGTCCATATTTAGCGCTAAAATCACGAAAAGCATCGGTATCCATAAAAGATTTAACACAATCAAACTTAAGGTTTATACCTGACTCCTTACCTTCGTTGAGTTCCCAATCTTTAGAGTTGTGTTTAATTCTTTCCAATAAATCCCATTTGAATTCAATGTCCTTCTTCATAAAAGAACCAGTACAAGAAGTATCGAGCATGGATCGATCATTATGAGAAAGCCGAGCATAATTTTTTTGAATAATAATTTCTCTTGAGAGCTCATGATTGGGGCATGAATATAACATTGACTTAAGCCTCCCCCAAGCTTGAGCGATACTTTTTCCTTCACGAGGCCAAATATATATATATATAATTCTGATCACGATGAACCAGATGCATAGGATAAAACTTCTGATGAAATTCCAATTTCAGTCGGTTGTAGTTCCAAGATCCAATATCATCACACAGCCTAAACCATGTCAATGCCTTTTCCTTCAAAGATAAAGGGAAGACCTTCTTCTTGACAACACCCTCGGGCAAACCTGCAAGCTTAAATAATCCACAAACTTCATCCACATAGATTAGGTGCATATCAGGATGTAATGTTCCATCTCCTGCATAAGGATTAGCTAGCAGTTTCTCTATCATACACGAAGGAATTTCATAATAAATATTTTCAGTAGGTGCAGTAGGTTGAGGAGCAACTCTTTGCTCTTCCGGTTGAGGTGAAAATACCCCGAACAAGCCCCTCAAAGGATTATCTTCCATAGTAACAAGTGACAGTAAATTTCAGCACACTATATAAATGTTTCCTTACCAAAGGCGCTTCACTCCCCGGCAATGGCGCCAGAAAAGAGTCTAGATGACCCACAAGTATAGGGGATCTATCGTAGTCCTTTCGATAAGTAAGAGTGTCGAACCCAACAAGGAGCCGAAGGAAATGACAAGGGGTTTTCAGCAAGGTATTCTCTGCAAGCACTGAAATTATTGGTAACAGATAGTTGTATGATGAGATAATTCGTAACGGGTAACGAGTAACAAAAGTAAACAAGGTGCAGCAAGGTGGCCCAATCCTTTTTGTAGCAAAGGATAAGCCTGGACGAACTCTTATATAAAGCAAAGTGCTCCCGAGGACACATGGGAATTGTTGTCAAGCTAGTTTTCATCATGCTCATATGATTCACGTTCGTTACTTTGATAATTTGATATGTGGGTGGACCGGTGCTTGGTTGCTGCCATTCCTTGGACAAGCCTCCCACTTATGATTAACCCCTCTTGCAAGCATTCGCAACTACGAAAGAAGAATTAAGATAAATCTAACCATAGCATGAAACAAATGGATCCAAATCAGCCCCTTACAAAGCAACGCATAAACTAGGGTTTAAGCTTCTGTCACTCTAGCAACCCATCATCTACTTATTACTTCCCAATGCCTTCCCCTAGGCCCAAATCATGGTGAAGTGTCATGTAATCAACGTTCACATAACACCACTAGAGGAAAGACAACATACGTCTCATCAAAATTTCGAACGAATACCAAATTCACATGATTACTTATAACAAGACTTCTCCCACGTCCTCAGGAACAAACGTAACTACTCACAAAGCATATTCATGTTCATAATCAGAGGAGTATTAATTATTATTAAGGATCTGAACATATGATCTTCCACCGAATAAACCAACTAGCATCAACTACAAGGAGTAAACACCACTACTAGCAACCCACAGGTACCAATCTGAGGTTTTGAGACAAAGATCGGATACAAGAGATGAACTAGGGTATGAGAGGAGATGGTGCTAGTGAAGATGTTGATGGAGATTGACCCCCTCTCGATGAGAGGATCGTTGGTGATGACGATGGCTTCGATTTCCCCGTCCCGGAGGGAAGTTTCCCCGGCAGAACAGCTCCGCCGGAGCCCTAGATTGGTTCTGCCCAGGTTCCGCCTCGAGACGGTGTTGCTTCGTCCCGAACGCTTCCTTCTGATTTTTTCCAGGTCAAAACACACCATATAGCAGAAGATGGGCATCGAGGGCCTGCCAGGTGGCCCACAAGGCAGGGGGCGCGCCCAGGTGGGTAGGGCGCGCCCTCCACCCTTGTGGATGGCAGGTGGCTCCCCTCTGGTGCTTTCTTCGCCCAATATTTTTTATATAATCCAAAAAAATTCTTCATGAAGTTTCAGGACTTTTGGAGTTGTGCAGAATAGGTCTCTAATATTTGCTCCTTTTCCATCCCAAAATTCCAGCTGCCGGCATTCTCCCTCTTCATGTAAACCTTGTAAAATAAGAGAGAAAGGGCATAAGTATTGTGCTATAATGTGTAATAACAACCCATAATGTAATAAATATTGATATAAAAGCTTGATGCAAAATGGACGTATCAAAGACCACCGCCCTCTTCCCTAGTTGCCACGGCATCAGCTTGGGTCGATCCTTCTGTGGAGGCCCTTACCGGGGACCTCTCGGCTCGGGTTTCAGGAAGGGTGGGCCCCTCACGGAGAACCTCATCCAAGGGAATCTCTCCTTCCTCCTTAGCTGGAGACAAGGGGGCGTTCCTCCATGCCACTCATCGAGGGGGAGATCTGCCCCACGCCTCCATGCCGGGGGCTGAGCTGGGGGCTTGGCGCCGGATTGCCCGTGCTACTCCCCGCTAAGCCCGTGCCCTCCGAAGGCCCTGATGGCTCCGTCTACTTGAGCCGCTTGGACCGATGGATGAGGGTTTCCTCCTCCTCTTCCCTGTCGAAGGCAGCAAGCAAAATGGAATCAGCAAACCGTCAAATATGCAAGACTCGGATGAGAACGGAGAGTATTTTTCTTACTCCGAGTCCAGGTGCGTGGAGCCCAGCTCAAACTCCATGGGTGGCGGAGGCGCTCTGCCTCTCTTCAGGACCGGGGGAACAGTACTCCCCGGTAACTTCAAGTCTTGCTTGGGCGGAGGGATCTCTGGCGAAGATGAGCTGCTCGAAGAGCTCGAATTTGATTGGGAGCTGGAGTCGACTCCCGTGACTGCCCATCGCTTGGTGGGAGGTGTCTTGGCCTCGGAAAGGCGAGAAGAATTCCGGCACTCCATGTCTGGCTTATCGCTTTTGGAGGCGATCTTCTTCACCTTCCTAGCGGCAGGCGCAGGGGCAGGAGCCGCTGGTCCCCGGCTATCTGCTCGCCTACGAGGGCGCTGATCTAGGTTTGGCTCGGGGGCATATGGGCCCGCTGAGAGCCACTCCTCTTCGGGCTGCTCCATCGCCTCGGCTTTGTCTCCTTCCTGGTTTTCCACTGCCGCGGCATACAAGGCTTCAATCGCGGAAGGCTCAGCCCCGGCAGGGTCTCCCCCAGCAACCTCCTCCATGGCGTGCACCTCGCTCCTACCGTGGGAGGATCCCTCGCCCTCGGCCTTCCCTTCTTCTTCATCCTCCACCCTTCTGGGCTTTGCCTTCCCGGTAGCCCGGGCCGCTTTGTCCTCCTCGATCCGCCTCCTGATGAACTCCGCCTCTACCTTGGAGGTACGCTTGAATATATTGCCCTCCACCCTGATGGCTCTTTCCTCTAGGCCGGAGAAGCACTCAACCTCCGCGTCGGTGTCGGGCAGTTGCCAATCGCCCGCGACCCCGTAGGTGTTGTAGTCGGGCATCCACTTCAAGATCTGATCCTGGGCAGAGTTGACGTTCAGTGGAACGACCCTTGCCGGCAATTTGAACGGCCCCAGGCTGTCGAATAGTTGTTCACACAGCCAACCATGGCCGTAAACAGACAAATTGTTGGTAAGGCCTGGGTACAGCCGCATCCTGTCTCCGGCATCTCTGTACCGCCAGGCAAACCAACCCCTCTTCTGCAGCGGCGCAATGCGACGCCGGAGGAAATCGGCTCCCACCTGTTCGATGGTTAACCCGGCAGCTTTGAGGCGAGCGATCATGTTCAGCGTCAGGCGAAGCCTGTCGTCAGTGAGGCCCAATTCCCTCCAGTCATTTCCGCGCACGAGGCACTCTGTCCTTGCCTGGCAATACTCTGGAGCTTCCTCATCCTGGATCCAACTCCAATCCGCCCTCCAGTCCTCCCATCTACCACGCTACTGACCAGGAAGATAATCCCAAATCTCCTTCCTTTCCCGGGGGATCCAACTTATGTTTCCCGAGCGATGAGCCTTGTTCTCCACCCGCGGGACGAAAAAGTGCCTGAACAAGTCTACGTTGGGGGCGACCCCAACAAAATTCTTGCACAGATGGGCGAAGATCGCCATGCACGCCATTGCATTCGGCGTGAAGTCTAGTAGATGGAATCCATACACCACCATCATTGCTTCAAAGAAATCTGAGAAAGGGGGACATAGGCCACAGAAGAAATACGCGCAGAAAAATCGATAAGAATCCGGTGGATCCTCTTTCCCCTCCGTCAGAACCTTGGGCACGCCGTGCCCCTATGGGACTTCCCTTCCCCACATGTATCCATACCTTGCAACCAGAGCATCACTATCTAAGCTCGACGGGAGGAAAACCACATCTCCCCGTCGCTTCTTGTCTAGCTCCGCTGCCCTCTTCTTGTTCCCCTCTGCGGCCGTCTCCTTCACGGTGGCCGCCTGCTTCCCCCATGCGGTGGCAGCTTTCTTTCCCATATTCAGGAGCCCTGGAAGGGATGGAAGAATGGGTGAGGTGTCGGAGGTGAATGAGGGCGCGGGAGCGGTGGTGTGGCTTGAGGAGGAAGATGGCGAACAACGGGTGCGAATGAGCCGCGCCCCTTCAAGTTTTCCCTTTTTATGAGGGATGAACGTGGGGGAAGGGGCGACTCTTCGCTGCTTTTCCTCAGAAAGTTACCGTTTTACATTAAATGCTATAGTCCCACGACCACACGACCTGCGGTGATTACGCGGAGTGGACTTTGGTTTGACTAGTCATGACAACCGCTGCATGCGCAGCACTCATTTGACGCGTGTCCATGCACTATTTAGGGCATAACCCAACGTGCTCGGCAACACATATGGATCAGGCCTGGGGGCTTCTATCGGGGTACATAGACAGGGGTGTATGTTTCACCATGACTTGTGCGCGGACAGGAACGTCTCCGGCACGGCAACCGCAAGGTAAGCTCCACCAAGCTTCAACAAGACCAAGCCAGAGAGAAATAAGCTCTTTGAGGAATCAAAGGGCAGATCCAGAAGACCAATACAAGCCAAGACAGCAAGATATCACCAAGGGGAAAAACCTCCCTTGCCGAGTAGGCGAGCCAGGTCAGGTCGAGATCCCCCCAAGGGCAAGTCCCAAGACCTCCTGGCAAGGGTTGCCGGGGTGCTGGCGGCCTGTTATCCCGCAAGGGTTCCACCGCTCCATCTCACAGTGACACAAGTCGCCTATCGGTGTGGTGTCAAGCCCTCAAGTGAATAAGTGGCAGTCATTCAGCACGTGGTAGCCATTTCTGATGAAGATCACCCCAAGATGACACCCGTCCAGAGGCGTGTCATGCAGGCAGGAAAGAGGGTGGTTGAATGGCACGACAAGGCTTGCCGGGCTGCATCCTCGACATGACACTAAGCGACGCATTTAATGCACCTTGTCCTATCTGCAGAGTTAGGTATGATAGCACTATCGCTATCTAATAACTGGATAATGACTGTTTTGCCACTGTGGTAACCCCTTGACCTATAAAAGGAGGGCCGAGGCAACCTTAGAAAGGATTCAGACACTTGTACACTCATACACGCGTAGCTTCTCTCCCCGAGGCGACCTTGCCGGGCTTGACCACTGCGCATTCGCCACGGTCTTCCGCTCAATCCACCAAAGCATGAGTAGGGTTTTACGCCTCGCGGCGGCCCGAACCTAGGTAAAAACCACCCGCGCACCATCGCCGTGCTGCTATATGACCTCCGCTCTTTGTGCAACATGACCTTCCCCCTTGACGAACCACAAAGGGGCCGATGGCCCCATAGGTGATCATGTCGAACCATGACATCTTTTCTGTCAGGGTACACAGACAAGGGTGTATGTTTCCCCCTAACTTGTGCACGGACATGCATGTCTCCAGAACGGCAACCGCAAGGCAAGCTCCACCAAGCTTCAACAAGACCAAGCCAGAGAGAAATGAGCTCTTTGAGGAATCAAAGGGCGGATCCAGAAGACCAAGACAAGCCAAGACAGCAAGATATCACCAAGGGGAAAAACCTCCCTTGCCGGGCAGGCGAGCCAGGTCAGGTCGAGATCCCCCCAAGGGCAAGTCCCAAGACCTCCCCGACAAGGGTTGCCGGCGTGCTGGCGGCCTGTTATCCCGCCAGGGTTCCACCGCTCCACCTCACAGTGATGCAAGTCGCCTATCGGTGCGGTGTCGAGCCCTCAAGTGAATAAGTAGGCAGTCATTCAGCACGTGGCAGCCATTTCTGATGAAGATCACCCCTAGATGACACCCGTCCAGAGGCGTGTCACGCAGGCAGGCGAGAGGGTGGTTGAATGGCACGGCAAGGCTTGCCGGGCTGCATCCTCGACGTGACACTAAGCGGCGCATTTAATGCACCTTGTCCTGTCTGCAGAGTTAGGTATGATAGCACTGTGGCTATCTAATCACTGGATAATGACTGTTTTGCCACTGTGGTAACTCCTTGGCCTATAAAAGGAGGGCCGAGGCAACCTTAGAACGGATTCGGACCCTTGTACACTCATACGTGCATAGGTGCTCTCGCCGAGGCGACCTTGCCGGGCTTGAGCACTGCGTATTCGGCACGGTCTTCCGCTGAATCCACCAAAGCAAGACTAGGGTTTTACGCCTCACGGCGGCCCGAACCTGGGTAAAAACCACCCGTGTCACCATCGCCGTGCTGCTCTACGACCTCCACTCTTTGTGCAACGTGCCCTTCCCCCTTGCCGAACCACAAAGGGGCCGATGGCCCCATAGGTGATCGTGTCAAACCACGACATCTGTGGCGCGCCAGGTAGGGGGAAGCGCTTGTGCGAACCTGAGGTCGAGATCGGCGTGTTAATCTTCATCATCATCGCCTCCATCAACGATATCATCATCCACGACACAGCAGCACAGGGAGGGAGTGACGTCGCTCCTTTGTCCGTCTTGCCCAATCTCAATCACCCGTCTCTGCTGCAGCTGCAAGCGGCGGCGGAAGCGAGGGACGGCGGCGACGCGGTGACCCCGAGCAGCTCGGGCAGCCTGGCCATCGTGCAGGCCCGTTTGAGAAAAAGGACGAAGGGGTAAGGTGCATGGTTTCCCCCTCCACCACTTTCACTTGTCGACGATCGAGCCACACTGGTTTTTAGCATCATCAACGTTGATGAGCCCGTGCGAAACTCGGTCCAACATTTACCCTGCTAAGGGAAAATCCTGAGTAGAACGCCGGAGCAAATCCGTTGATTGACGCCCCGGCAACCATGCTCCGGCAAGGCCGTCCGCTCTAGCATGACCTCTGCGCCTACTGCCGTATGATCATTGAAAGTGTAAAGGGGAGGAGAGTGAAACCGGCCCTGCCTTGTGCCGAGCATTACCGACCGCAAAAGGTTTGTGGTCCCCTCCGACCCTTGCCGGGGGTCCATAAATATCTCGTGGAGTGTCATCCCCTCCCGGGACATACATATGCGGTGAACAACCGCAACCAGAAAGGGAGGGGGCGCGAACGAAAAGCTAAGTTGACATACTCATTAGCTCTTTCTCCAGAGTTTACATTCGCTTATCCCTCGGGCAACCAATGTTTTTTGTATGGCCAAATCTTTCGTATGATGGCACCTTGTCGGATCCGTCTGCGCCCTCGATCTGTTTCGAGCCTGCTCACAGAACGGGTGGCTGCATCAAAGACTCCTAGGGGAAAAACCTACCGGGGCATGTCTTCACCAGCTGAATGCTAAGGACCCGTTCCTTGCAGCAATCGCGGCAGTATGCTACCGGCGGGCAGCCAAAGTACATAAGAAGAAACTAGCCACATGAACATTCATGGATAAAACGCGAGAGGGATAGCATGCATTCGAAATTAGTTAAAAACACCAATTCAGCGCAAACGAAAGTGGTACTGGATCTAAACATGAAGCATGAATAATGTTTTGTTACAAGACAATGCGGCGATGTAAATGGTTCAGGGCCATGCTTGGCGGCCTTATGGAGCCCTGGGAACGGAGAGCACCTTGTTGGAGAAAGGGGCATCCTTCTCCTCGGCGGCAGAGATGTCAGTGCCTGCCGGCAACTTCCTGAAGCCATCTGCGAGGTTGAGATCCGGGTGGCGGTAGGCAATGTTGCTCAAGACCATGAAGAGGGTGTTACGGGCAAGTCTCCGGGACTCGCTTGCAAAGTGAACAGCTCTCCCCTCCTCATGGACCTTCAGCCCTCCGATCAACCCATCAAAGAAGAGTGCCAGCTTGACGCTTGGGGCCTCATGTCGGCCAACTGAGAAGACCGGACCCTCCATACCCATCGTTGTGATCTGGGCAGTGAGGCGCTCGGCAATGTCGACCAGGTTCTTGATCCAAAGATTGCGCTGCTGTACCTGCTTCGCCAATTTGTCCTCTGCGTCCTTTTGGAGGATCTTCATATTTTCCAAGTCCCTTGTCAGTTGCTTCTCACGAACCCCGGCAGACTCAAGCTTGCTCTCCGAAGTGCCTATCCTCGCCTTCATGTCGGTGATGGTGCCATTGGTGGCTTCAAGGGCCTAGCCTTTAGAGGAGAGTTGCGATTGCACCTCCCTCAGGAGAATCCCCGCCTTCTGTGCCTCCTCTTTAAGGGCCACAACTTCCTTGGCACTCCCGGCAAGCTCCTCTTTCAGTTTGGCCACTTGTTGATCAAAATCAGCTTTAGCAGTGGATGCAGCAGCAAGTTCATCGGCGACCGTTTTCAGTTGGGCAGTGGAATCAAGGGTGAGCACATCCAGGGATGCCTTGTGCTTGTCCTCCAGCTCCTTGGTACATTGCTGGACAAGGGCCTCCAGTTCTCCGTCCTTGCCACGGAGAGTGGCCTCGAGGTTCTCTTCCCGGTAAGAAACATCCCTCTCCCTGGCATTCAGGAGCGCTATACGTTCCGCCAAGCGGGCTTCCTGGGCGGCGATGTCCTCCTTCGCCATGGTGATCGTCTCCTGTTGCCGCATAAGGACTTGGAATTGCTTGCAATGCCACTCACGCAGCTCGCTACCCTTGTCCCTCAGCTTCTGATCCACGCTGTTGGCGGAGTTGCGCTGCTCCTTGAGTGCCTCCCACTTCTGGCCGTACCGGTTCTGCATCTCCTTGATGCCCACCGCCACGGACTCCAGGAAGGACAGGTCCATGACTGCGCTGACAGAGTCATCAGCTTCTTCAACTCGCTGGGACAGCGGCACTATGATACGCTGGATCTCCTCATCAAAATCTGCGCCCGCTGCCGTGGACGAGCCGGGGGCTCCCAGCCCTGGTTGGGCGAGAACCAACGCCAGACTGCTCGAAGATGGCTGCGGGGTTGCGACCAAAGTGCCAAATTGACGAGGGGGCTCATGGTCTGGAGGGGAACTTTCTCTTCGACCACCACCCCCAGTCCTGGCATGCTGTCGGGGGCCCTCCTGGGACGTATCGAATTTCCCCGGCAAAGTGTCCCTGGCCTTCCGCCGCAGCGATCTTGACCGCCTCTTCAGCAGCATCATTGCCGATGCTGGCCACTTCTTCCAGCAGCTCTGGTTCCTCAGCTGCCAGGACTACAGACGAGATTAGAAAGCCATGGCGAGGAGAGAATATGCGTCAGAAAGACAGGGACTGGAAGCAAGATAATGAAAACAGTAGAAAACGGAAGGACACGCGAATTATCCAGAGTTGTTTGCCGCAGAAGGGCATTGGTATCCCCGGCAATATTAGTTGCCGGGGTAAGACCACCGCCCTCTTCCCCAGTTGCCATGACATCGGCTTGGGTCGATCCTTCTGTGGAGGCCCTTGCCGGGGACCTCTTGGCTCGGGTTTCAGGAAGGGTGGGCCCCTCACGGAGAACCTCATCCAAGGGAATCTCTCTTTCCTCCTTAGCTGGAGACGGGAGGCTTTCCTCCATGCCACTCTTCAAGGGGGAGACCTGCCCCACGCCTCCATGCCGGGGGCTGAGCTGGGGGCTTGGTGCCGGATTTCTCGTGCTACTCCCCGCCAAGCCCGTGCCCTCCGAAGGCCCTGATGGCTCCGCCTGCTTGGGCCACTTGGACCGATGGATGAGGGTTTCCTCCTCCTCTTCCCTGTTGAAGGCAGCAAGCAAAATGGAATCAGCAAACCGTCAAATATGCAAGACTCAGATGAGAATGGAGAGTATTTTTCTTACTCCAAGTCCATGAGCATGGAGCCCAGCTCGAACTCCATGGGTGGCGTAGGCGCTCTGCCTCTCTTCAGGACCGGGGGAACAGTACTCCCCGGTAACTTCAAGACTTGCTTGGGCGGAGGGATATCCGGCGAAGACAAGCTGCTCGAAGAGCTCGAATCTGATTGGGAGCTGGAGTCGACTTCTGCGACTGCCCGTCGCTTGGTGGGAGGTGTCTTGGCCTCGGAAAGGCGAGCAGAATGCCGACGCTCCATGTCCGGCTTATCGCTTTTGGAGGCGATCTTCTTCACCTTCCTGGCGGCAGGCGCAGGGGCAGGAGCGGCTGGTACCCGGCTATCCGCTCGCCTACGAGGGCGCTGATCCAGGTCTGGCTCGGGGGCTTATGCGCCCACTGAGAGCCACTCCTCTTCGGGCTGCTGCACCGCCTCGGCTTCGTCTTCTTCCTGGTTTTCCGCTGCCGCGACATACAAGGCTTCAATCGCGGAAGGCTCAGCCCCGGCAGGGTCTCCCCCGGCAACCTCCTCCATGTCGTGCGCCTTGCTCCTGCCATGGGAGGATCCCTCGCCCTCGGCCTCCCCTTCTTCTTCATCCTCCACCCTTCTGGGCATTGCCTTCCCGGCAGCCCGGGCCGCTTTGTCCTCCTCGATCTGCCTCCTGATGAACTCCGCCTCTACCTTGGAGGTGCACTTGAACATATTGCCCTCCACCCTGACGGCTCTTTCCTCTAGGCCGGAGAAGCACTCGACCTCCACGTTGGTGTCGGGCAGTTGCCAATCGCCCGCGACCCCGTAGGCATTGCAGTCGGGCATCCACTTCAAGATCTGATCCTGGGCGGACCTGATGTTCAGCGGAACGACCCTTGCCGGCAATTTGAATGGCCCCAGGCTGCTGAACAGTTGTTCACACAGCCAGCCGTGGCCGTAAACTGACAAATTGTTGCTAAGGCTTGGCTACAACCACATCCTGTCTCCGGCGTCTCCGTACTGCCAGGCAAACCTATCCCTCTTCTACAGCTGCGCAATGCGGCGCAGGAGGAAATCGGCTCCCACCTGTTCGATGGTTAACCTGGCAGCTTTGAGGTGAGCGATCCTGTTCAGCGCCAGGCGAAGCCTGTCGTCGGTGAGGCCCAATTCCCTCCAGTCATTACCGCACATGATGCACTCCGTCCTTGCCTTTCAATACTCTGGAGCTTCCTCATCCTAGATCCAACACCAATCCACCCTCCATTCCTCCCATCTGCCGCGCTGCTGACCAGGAAGATAATCCCAAATCTCCTTCCTTTCCCGGGGGATCCAACTTATGTTTCCCGAGCGATGAGCCTTGTTCTCCACCCGCGGGACGAAAAAGTGCCTGAACAAGTCTACGTTGGGGGCGACCCCGACAAAATTCTCGCACAGATGGGCGAAGATCGCCATGCACGCCATTGAATTCGGCGTGAAGTCTAGTAGATGGAATCCATACACCACCATCATTGCTTCAAAGAAATCTGAGAAAGGGGGACAGAGGCCACAGAAGAAATACGCGCAGAAAAATTGATAAGAATCCGGTGGATCCTCTTTCCCCTCTGTCAGAACCTTGGGCGCGCCGTGCCCCTACGGGACTTCCCTTGCAACCAGAGCATCGCTATCTAAGCTCGACGGGAAGAAAACCACATCTCCCCGTTTCTTCTTCTCTAGCTCCGCCACCCTCTTCTTGTTCCCCTCTGCGGCCGTCTCCTTCACGGCGGCGGCCTGCTTCCCCCTTGCGGCGGCAGCTTTCTTTCCCATCCTCAGGAGCCTTGGAAGAGATGGAAGGTTGGGTGAGGCGTCGGAGGTGAATGTGGGCGCGGGAGCGGTGGCGTGGCTTGAGGAGGAAGATGGCGAAGAACGGGTGCGAATGAGCCGCGCCCCTTAACGTTTTCCCTTTTTATGAGGGACGAACGTGGGGGAAGGGGCGACTCTTCGCAGCTTTCCCTCGGAAATTTACTGTTTTACATTAACTGCTACAGTCCCACGACCCCACGACCTGCGATGATTATGCGGAGTGGATGTTAGTTTGACTAGTCATTACAACCACTGCACGCGCAGCACTCATTTGACGCGTGTCCATGCACTATTTAGGGCCTAACCCAACGTGCTCGGCAACACGTATGGATCAGGCCCGAGGGCTTCTGTCGGGGTACACAGACAGGGGTGTATGTTTCCCCCTGACTTGTGCACGGACAGGTACGTCTTCGGCACGGCAACAACAAGGCAAGCTCCACCAATCTTCAACAAGACCAAGCCAGAGAGAAATGAGCTCTTTGAGCAATCAAAGGGCGGATCCAGAAGACCAAGACAAGCCAAGACACCAAGATACCACCAAGGGGAAAAACCTCCCTTGCCGGGCAGGCGAGCCTGGTCAGGTCGAGATCCCCCCAAGGGCAAGTCCCAAGACCTCCCCGGCAAGGGTTGTCGGGGTGCTGGCGGCCTATTATCCCGCTAGGGTTCCACCGCTCCACCTCAAAGTGACGCAAGTCGCCTATCGGTGCGGTGTCGAGCCCTCAAGTGAATAAGAGGCAGTCATTCAGCACGTGGCAACCATTTCTGATGAAGATCACCCCTAGATGACACCCGTCCAGAGGCGTGTCACACAGGCAGGCGAGAGGGTGTTGAATGGCACGGCAAGGCTTGCCGGGCTGCATCCTCGACGTGACACTAAGCGGCACATTTAATGCACCTTGTCGTGTCTACAGAGTTAGGTATGATAGCACTGTGGCTATCTAATCACTGGATAATGATTGTTTTACCACTGTGGTAACCCCTTGACCTATAAAAGGAGCGCTGAGGCAACCTTAGAAAGGATTTGGACTCTTGTACACTCATACACGCGTAGCTGCTCTCCCCGAGGCGACCTTGCCGGGCTTGAGCACTGCGCGTTCACCACGGTTTTCCGCTCAATCCACCAAAGCAGGAGTAGGGTTTTACGCCTCGCGGCATCCCGAACCTGGGTAAAAACCACCCACGTCACCATCGCCATGCTGCTCTATGACCTTCGCCCTTTGTGCAATGTGCCCTTCCCCCTTGCCGAACCACAAAGGGGCCGATGGCCCCATAGGTGATCGTGTCGAACCACGACACAACACTGGAGCAATTGCCTTGGCGAAGGAATCCAGGTTTCACAGGAGAACCAAACACATCAAGAGACGCTTCAAATCCATTCGTGAAAAGGTCAAGGATGGAGACATAGAGATTTGCAAAATACATACGGATCTGAATGTGGCAGACCCGTTGACTAAGCCTCTTCCACGAACAAAACATGATCAGCACCAAGACTCCATGGGTGTTAGATTCATTACTATGTAATCTAGATTATTGACTCTAGTGCAAGTGGGAGACTGAAGGAAATATGCCCTAGAGGCAATAATAAAGTTGTTATTTTATATTTCCTTATTCATGATAAAGGTTTATTATTCATGCTAGAATTGTATTGATCGGAAACTTAAATACATGTGTGAATACATAAACAAATACCGTGTCCCTAGTAAGCCTCTACTAGACTAGCTCTTTGATCAAAGATGGTTAAGGTTTCCTAACCATAGACATGTGTTGTCATTTGATAACGGGATCACATCATTAGGAGAATGATGTGATGGACAAGACCCATCCGTTAGCTTAGCATAATGATCGTTCAGTTTATTGCTATTGCTTTCTTCATGTCAAATACATACTCCTTCGACTATGAGATTATGTAGCTCCCGGATACCGGAGGAATACCTTGTGTGCTATAAAATGTCACAACATAACTGGGTGATCATAAAGATGCTCTACAGGTATCTCCGAAGGTGTTTGTTGAGATGGCATAGATCGAGATTAGGATTTGTCACTCCGAGTATCGGAGAGGTATCTCTGGGCCCTCTCGGTCAAACACATCATAAGAAGCCTTGCAAGCAAAGTGACTAATGAGTTAGTTACAGGATGATGTATTATGGAATGAGTAAAGAGACTTGTCGGTAACGAGATTGAACTAGGTATGAAGATACCGACGATCGAATCTCGGGCAAGTAACATACCGATGGACAAAGGGAATTACGTATGTTGTCATAACGGTTCGACTGATAAAGATCTTCGTACAATATGTAGGGGCCAATATGGGCATCCAGGTTCCGCTATTGGTTATTGACCGGAGAGGTGTCTCGGTCATGTCTACATAGCTCTCGAACCCGTAGGGTCCGCATGCTTAACGTTCGTTGACGATACAGTGTTATATGAGTTATATGTTTTGTTGACCGAATGTTGTTCGGAGTCCCGAATGAGATCACAGACATGACGAGGAGTCTCAAAATGGTCGAGAGGTAAAGATTGATATATAGGATGATGATATTTGGACACCGGAAGTGTTTCGGGACATACCGGGAAGAAATCGGGTCAGCGGAAGGGGTTCCGGGCACCCCCCCCCCCCCGGGAAGTTATGGGCCTTATGGGCCAAAGGAGGGGACAGACCAGCCCACAAGGGGGCCGGCGTGCCCCTCCCTTGGCTGGCCGGCCGTATGGGGAAGGAAAGGGGAGGGGTGGCCCCTCCTGCCTTTCCCTCCTCAAGAGAGAAAGGAAAGGGGGGGGGGGTGCCACCTCCTCCTTCCTTCCTCCCGCACACCAAATAGGGAAGGGGGGCACCACTTGGGGGAGGACCCCAAGTAGGATTCGGCCTACTTGGGGCACCCTCCTGGCTGCTCCCTCCTCCCCCCACATATATATATGTGGGAGGGGGGCGCCTAGCACACCAGAACATTGTCTTAGCCATGTGCAGCGCCCCCCTCCACCGTTTACACCCCCGGTCATATTTTCGTAGTGCTTAGGCGAAGCCCTGCAGAGATAGCTTCACCATCACCATCACCATGCCATCGTGTTGCCGGAACTCATCCACTACCTCGCGGTCTTGCTGTATCAAGAAGGCGAAGGACGCCATCGAGTTGAACGTGTGCTGAATGCGGAGGTGCCGTACGTTCGGTGCTCGATCGGTTGGAACGCGAAGAAGTTCGACTACATCAACCGCGTTGTCAAACACTTCCGCTTACGGTCCACGAGGGTACGTAGACACACTCTCCTCTCTCATTGCTATGCATCTCCATGGATAGATCTTGCGTGTGCGTAATTTTTTTTTGTTTTCCATGCAACGTTTACCAACAAAGTAGAGATAAGTATTTCCCTCAGTTAAGAACCAATGTATCAATCCAGTAGGAGGCTCAAGCAAGTCCCCAATAGATGCAACTGCACAAACTAACAAACACTTGCACACAATGCGAAAAAGGGGTTGTCAATCCCTTCACGGTCACTAGCAAGAGTGAGATCTAATAGAGATAGATATAAAAGATAAATAAAAGGCAAAATAAAGTAAATATAAATAAATTGCAGCAAGGTATTTTTGGGTTTTTGGTTTTATAGATCTGAAAATATATAATGAGAAATAGACCCGGGGGCCATAGTTTTCACTAGAGGCTTCTCTCTTGAAAGAACACATACGGTGGGTGAACAAATTACTGTTGAGCAATTGATACAAAAGTGCAAAGTTATGACGATATCTAAGGCAATGATCATGAATATAGGCATCACGTCCGTGACAAGTAGACCGACTCCTACCTGCATCTACTACTATTACTCCACACATCGACCGCTATCCAGCATGCATCTAGTGAACTAAGTTAACAAGAACGGAGTAACACCTTAAGCAAGATGACATGATGTAGATGGATAGATCTAATCAATATGGTAAAAACCCCATCTTTTTATCCTTAATGGCAACAATACAAATACGTGCCTTACTACCCCTAATGTCACTGGGCGAGGACACCGCAAGATTGAACCCAAAACAAAGCACCTCTCCCATTGTAAGAAAAACCAATATAGTTGGCCAAACCAAATTGATAGATCGGAGAGAAATACAAAGCTATCTTAAGCATGCATAAAAGAGTTCAGAGAAGACTCAAATAATATTCATAGATAATCTGATCATAAATCCACAATTCATCGGATCTCAACAAACGCACCGCAAAAGAAGATTACATCGAATAGAACTCCAAGAACATCAAGGAGAACATTGTATTGAAGATCAAAGAGAGAGAAGAAGCCATCTAGCTACAAGCTATGGACCCGTAGGTCTTTGGTAAACTACTCACACATCATCGGAAGGGCAGCAAGGTTGGTGTAGAGGCCCTTCGTGATCGAATCCCCCTCCGGCAGAGTGCCGGAAAAGGCCCCAAAATGGGACCTCACGAGAACAGAAGCTTGCGGCGGCGGAAAAGTATTTTTGGTGTGTCCTCTGGTATACGGGGAATATTAGGGTATTTATGGAGCCAAGATTAGGGTTAGGAGGCCTGCGAGGGGCCCACAAGCCTAGGGGCGCGCCCCCCTGGGGCGTGCCCCTAGGGCTTGTGGCTCCCTCGTGGGTCTTCTGGCCTCTTCCCGAAGCTCTGTGGTTGTCTTCTGGTCCCAGAAAAATCTTCAAAAAGTTTCGCTCCATTTGGACTCCGTTTGGTATTGATTTTCTGTAAAAGACAAAAACAAGAAGAAAAAAACAGCAACTGGCACTGGGCACTAGGTTAATAGGTTAGTCCCAAAAAATGATATAAAATCGCATATTAATGCATATAAAACATCCAAGATGGATATATAATCGCATGGAACAATCAAAAATTATAGATACGTTGGAGACGTATCAAGCATCTCCAAGCTTAATTCCTGCTCGTCCTCGAGGAGGTAAATGATAAAAACAGAATTTTTGATGTGGAATCCTACCTAACATATTTATTAATGTATTTTTTTCTTATTGTGGCATGAATGTTCAGATCCATAAGATTCAAAACAAAAGTTTAATATTGACATAAAAACAATAATACTTCAAGCATACTAATAAAGCAATCATGTCTTCTCAAAATATCATGGCTAAAGAAAGTTATCCCTACAAAATCGTATAATCTTGTCATGCTCTATCTTCATCACACAAAGTATTTATCATGCACAACCCCGATGACAAGCCAAGCAATTGTTTCATACTTTTAATGTTCTAAATCCTTTTCAACTTTCATGCAATACATGAGCGTGAGCCATGGATATAGCACTATAGGTGGAATAGAGTATGGTGGAGGTTGTGAGGAGAAGACAAAAAGGAGAAAGTCTCACATCAACTAGGCAAATTAATGGGCTATGGAGATGCCCATCAATTGATACCGATGCAAGCGAGTAGGGATTGCCATGCAACAGATGCACTAGAGCTATAAGTGTATGAAAGCTCAAAAGAAAACTAAGTGGGTGTGCATCCAACTTGCTTGCTCACGAAGACCTAGGGCAATTTTGAGGAAGCCCATCATTGGAATATACAAGCCAAGTTTTATAATGAAAAATTCCCACTAGTATATGAAAGTGATAAAATAGGAGACTCTCTATCATGAAGAACATGGTGCTACTTTGAAGCACAAGTGTGGTAAAGGATAGTAACATTGTCCCTTCTCTCATTTTTTTTATTTTCTTCTTCTTTTTTTCCTTTTTTCCTTTTGTATTTTCTTTATTTTTCTTTTCTTTTTGGGCTCTTTGGCCTCTTCTTTTTTATTTAAGTCTGGAGTCTCATCCCGACTTGTGGGGGAATCATAGTCTCCATCATCCTTTTCTCACATGGGACAATGCTCTAATAATGATGATCATCACACTTTTATTTACTTACAACTCAAGAATTATACCTCGATACTAGAACAAAATATGACTCTATATGAATGCCTCCGGTGGTGTACTGGGGTCTGCAATGATCTAGTGTGACATGTATAAAAAATATGAACGGTGGCCAAGCCACAAATACTATGCCAACTACATGATCATGCAAAGCAATATGACAATGAAGCTATGTGTCATAATAAATGGAACGGTGAAAGTTGCATGGCAATATATCTCGGAATGGCTATGGAAATGCCATAATAGGTAGGTATGGTGGCTGTTTTGAGGAAGGGTATATGGTGGGTTTAATGCACCGGCAAAAGTTGCGCGGTACTAGAGAGGCTAGCAATGGTGGAAGGTGAGAGTGAGTATAATCCATGGACTCAACATTAGTCATAAAGAGCTCACATACTTATTGCAAAAATTTATTAGCCATCGAAGCAAAGTACTAATACGCATGCTCCTAGGGGGATAGATTGGTAGGAAAATACCATCGCTCGTCCACGACCGCCACTCATAAGGAAGACAATCAAAAATAAATCATGCTCCAACTTCATCACATAACGATAGACCATACGTGCATGCTTCGGGAATCACAAACCTTAACACATGTATTTCTACTAATCCACAATTACTCTCTAGCATGACTCTAATATCACCATCTTTATATCTCAAAACAAATGCAGGGAATCCTCTTGGATACCCATCATATTAGGACCAAATTCATAACCTAAGCAAATTGCCATATTATTTTTAAGACTCTCAAAATAATATAAGTGAAGCATGAGAGTTCATCAATTTCTACAAAATAAAACCACCGCCGTGCTCTAAAAAGATATAAGTGAAGCACTAGAGCAACTACCTAGCTCAAAAGATATAAGTGAAGCACATAGTGTATTCTAATAAATTCACAATTAATGTGTGTCCCTCTCAAAAGGTGTGTACAGTAAGGATGATTGTGGCAAACTAAAAAGCAAAGACTCAAATAATACAAGACGCTCCAAGCAAAACACACATCATGTGGTGAATAAAAATATAGCCTCAAGTAAATTTACCGATGGATTGAAGACAAAAGAGGGGATGCCATCCGGGGCATCCCCAAGCTTAGATGCTTGGTTGTCCTTGAATATTACCTTGGGGTGCCTTGGGAATCCCCAAGATTAAGCTCTTGCCACTCCTTATTCCATAGCCCATCAAATCTTTACCCAAAACTTGAATACTTCACAACACAAAACTCAACAAAAAACTCGTGAGATCCGTTAGTATGATAAAACAAATCTCCACTTTTAGGTACTGTTGTGAACTCATTCCAATTTTATATTGGTGTTATATCTACTATATTATAACTTCTCCATGGTTCATACCCCCCGATACTACCCATAGATTCATCAAAATAAGCAAACAATACATCGAAAAATGAATCTATCAAAAAAAGAACAGTCTGTAAAGACCAGAATATTAGTCATACTTATGTAACTCCAAACATTCTTAAAAATTAGGACAACGGAGGCAATTCATATATCAATCTTTTGTAAAACATTCAGAATTTTTCCGTGCTCTAGTGAATTTTAACAATTCTGTTATTGGACGCAAAAGTTTCTGCTTTTCAGCAAAATCAAATCAACGATATACCAAAGCATCCCAAAGGTCTTGCTTGGTTCAAACACTAATTAAAACACCAAAACACAATTAATACAGAATTAATATTATGTATACTCATAAAAACATAAAAGAAAAAATATTGGGTTGTCTCCCAACAAGCGCTTTTTCTTAAAGCCTTTTAGCTAGGCGTTGATAATTTTAATGATGCTCACATGAAAGATAGCAATTGAAACACGCAGAGAGCATCATGTAGCATGTGAAAAACAAGTTTAAGTCTAACATACTTGATGACCCATAAGTATAGGGGATCTAATGTAGTCCTTTCGATAAGTAAGAGTGTCGAACCCAATGAGGAGCAGAAGGAAATGACAAGCGGTTATCAGCAAGGTATTCTCTGCAAGCACTGAAATTATCGGTAACAGATAGTTTTGTGATAAGATAATTCATAACGGGCAACAAGTATCAAGTGTAACAAAGGTGCAGCAAGGTGGCCCAATCCTTTTTGTAGCAAAGTACAAGCCTGGATGAACTATTATATAAAGCAAAGCGCTCTCAAGGACACATGGGAATTGTTGTCAAGTTAGTTTTCATCATGCTCATATGATTTACTTTGATAATTTGATATATGGGTGGACCGGTGCTTGGCTGCTTTCCTTACTTGGACAAGCCTCCCACTTATGATTAACCCCTCTCGCAAGCATCCGCAACTACGCAAGAAGAATTAAGATAAATCTAACCATAGCATGAAACATGTGGATCCAAATCAGCCCCTTACGAAGCAACGCATAAACTAGGGTTTAAGCTTCTTTCACTCTAGCAACCCATCATCTACTTATTACTTCCCAATGCCTTCCCCTGGGCCCAAATCATGGTGAAGTGTCATGTAGTCGACGTTCACATAACACCACTAGAGGAAAGGCAACATACATCTCAACAAAATATCGAATGAATACCAAATTCACATGATTACTTATAACAAGACATCTCCCATGTCGTCGGGAACAAACGTAACTAATCACAACGCATATTCATGTTCATAATCAGAGGGGTAATGAATATCATTAAGGATCTGAACATATGATCTTCCACCGAATAAACCAACTAGCATCAACTACAAGGAGCAATCAACACTACTAGCAACCCACAGGTATCAATCAGAGGTTTTGAAACAAAGATCGAGTACAAAAGATGAACTAGGGTTTGAGAGGAGATGGTGCTAGTGAAGATGTTGATGGAGATTGACCCCCTCTTGGTGAGAGGATCGTTGGTGATGACGATGGCTTTGATTTCCCCCTCCCGGAGGGAAGTTTCCCCGGCAGAACAGCTCCGCCGGATCCCTAGATTGCTTCTGCCCAGGTTCCGCCTCGAGACGGCGGCGCTTTGTCCCGAAAGCTTCCTTCTGATTTTTTCCAAGTCAAAAGCCACCATATAGCAGAAGATGGGCACCGGAGACCTGCTAGGGGGACCACAAGCCCTAGGGGCGCGCCCAAGGGGTAGGGCGCGCCCCCCAGGCTTGTGGCCACCTGGTGGGTCCCCTCTGGTATTTTCTTCGCCCAATATTTTTTATATATTCCAAAATAATTCTCCGTAAATTTTTAGGACTTTTGGAGTTGTGCAGAATAGGTCTCTCAGATTTGCTCCTTCCCGGTCCAGAATTCCAGCTGCCGGCATTCTCACTCTTTGTGTAAACCTTGTAAAATAAGAGAGAAATGGCATAAGTATTGTACCATAATGTGTAATAACAACCCATAATGCAATAAATATCAATATAAAAGCATGATGCAAAATGGACGTATCAACTCCCCCAAGCTTAGACCTCCCTTGTCCTCAAGCGAAAACCAAAATCGATAATCGTGTCCACATGTTTAGAGATAGAGGTGTCGATAAAATAAAATACGGACATGAAGGCATCATGATCATCTTTAGAACAGCAACATAACTTGTCATATAATTTCTTATGCTAAAGTAAAAATTCGTTCACAAGGTAAAGTACGAAACAAGAAATTTATTGAAAACCAACAAACTATGATCTAGGTCATTGAAACAGTTGCAATTTATCATAACATCGGAAAGAGTCGATGTAAGAGCTTTTCAGGAAGCTCACATACTCAACTATCATTTAGTCTTTCATAATTGCTAACACTCATGCGATACTTATGAGATCAAAGTTTCAATCGGACACAGAGAAAGATAGGGGCTTATAACTTTGCCTCCCAACCTTTTACCTCAAGGGTAATGTCAGCAATAATAGTTTATGAATATCTACATCTGAGTGGATATATATATCTGGATCTTCCCCAGCATATAGTGCTTGCCAAAAATAAAAAGTGTAAAAAGAATAGGTGATGATCACCATGACTCTTGCATAAAGGTAGAAGGTAAATAAAAGATAGGCCCTTCGCAGAGGGAAGCAGAGGTTGTCATGCGCTTTTGTGGTTGGATGCACATAATCTTAATGCGAAAGAATGTCACTTTATATTGCCGCTTGTGATAAAGAACTTTATTATGCAGTCCGTCGCTTTTATTTCTTCCATATCACAAGTTCGTAAAGCTTATTTTCCTCACACTAAAAGATCATACATATTTATAGAGCAATTTTTTATTGCTTGCACCGATGACAACTTACTTGAAGGATCTTACTCAATCCATAGGTAGGTATGGTGGACTCTCATGGAAAAACTGGGCTGAGGGATTTTGGATGCACAAGTAGTATCTCTACTTGGTGCAAAAGATTTGGCTAGCATAGGATGAGAAGCAAGCTCAACATGTTGGAGGATCCATGACAATATAACTTCTATTCGGATATAATGAAACATAACCCATTATGTTGTCTTCCTTGTCCAACATCAACCTTTTAGCATATAATATTCTAATGAGTGCTTACAATCACAAAAGATGTCCAAGATAGTATATTTATATGTGAGACCTCTCTTTCTTTATTACTTCCTATTAATTGCAACAATTACGAAAACTATGTTTGTCAACTCCCAACAAATTTCATGCGACATACTTCTTATATGTGAAGTCATCACTGATCATTATACAATCTTTCTATTTCTTTTATTCTTTATTTCTTTTTCTCAAGATCATAGCAAGAAAGCAAAGCCCTCCACTCAAAACTAATCTTTATTATATAACTCTCGGACTTGATTACATAGAGGGAACACAAAGCAAAACTCAAAGCTAGATCATACTAAAGCTTTATTCTACTAAACTGAGATATAACCAAAAGGATCGAACTAAGAAAAACGATAAAGGTAAAGATGTGATGGTGATACGATACCGGGGCACCTCCCCCAAGCTTGGCAGCTGCCAAGGGGAGTGCCCATACCCATGTTTTTAGGTCTCTTTCTTCGGAGGTGGTGATGATGGAGTTGCTGATGATGAAAGAATCTTATCCTCCGTCTTCCAAGGTATAGGTTCCCCATCGTAAAAAGATGAACGAGTCTCCGAGATCCTCAAATCTGCAGCCAAACTCATCCTCTTAAATCTGTATTCATACTCACAGTTTTGGTTTTGCAGGTCATAGATCTGCGCTTGGAGATGCTCAATTTTCTCATGAAGCTTGAAGATGGCCTCCCCGATGTTCTTGGCGTCCAGCTTGTGGTCACGGGTAAATTCCATGATCATGGAGTGATTGGAGTTGAGTCCGTGTTCCACCATCCCTTGGCACTTGAAGACTTGCTGCTCCATTGCTTCGAGCTTTGTCTACACGCTTCCAGTTCTCTTTGGCCCTTGAACATCGCGGATGTGCAGCACCTTCGCATGCATCTCAATGGTTTGAGGGTGTTGCAGCACCTCCGCGAGGTAGGGGTTGATGACCTTCTCGAAGAACTTGTCCTCCGGAGCGCTTGGGGACGTCATAGTGATCTAGATCTGTCCGAAAAACAGCTCAAAACAAGAACAGAGGATTTTGCCATGGTACGGTGGTCAAAACCTTCGGGAGATTATATTGGTTTCAACATTAATGGGAGTACCTGAGATATAATGTTTGATTCTTTGCCCATTTACCACCTTCGGGTTAGTGCCTTCGACGTTGTTGATTTTGATGGCACCGGAACGATAAACTTCCTCGATAATGTAAGGACCTTCCCATTTAGAGAGAAGCTTTCCTACAAAAAATCTTAAACGAGAATTGTATAGCAAGACATGGTCACCTACATTAAATTCACACTTTTGTATCCTTTTATCATGCCATCTTTTAACTTTCTGTTTAAACAATTTGGCATTCTCATAAGCTTGGGTTCTCCATTCATCAAGTGAGCTAATGTCGAGTAACCTCTTTTCACCGGCAAGTTTGAAATCATAGTTGAGCTCTTTAATTGCCCAATAATCTTTATGTTCTAGTTCGAGAGATAAGTGACATGTTTTTCCATAAACCGTTTTATAAGGAGACATACCCATAGGGTTCTTATAAGCAGTTCTATAAGCCCAAAATGCATCATCAAGTTTCTTAGACCAATTCTTTCTGGATCTATTAACAGTCTTTTTCAAAATCAACTTTATTTCTCGATTGCTCAATTCTACTTGACCGCTAGACTGAGGGTGATAAGGAGATGCAATTCTATGGTTAACATCATACTTAGCAAGCAATTTACGGAAAGCACCATGAATAAAGTGTGAACCACCATCAGTCATTAAATATCTAGGGACTCCGAACCTCGGGAAAATAACTTCTTTAAGCATTTTAATGGAGGTGTTATGATCAGCACTACTAGTTGGAATAGCTTCTCCCCACTTGGTAACATAATCAACAGCAACCAAAATATGTGTATACCCATTAGAGGAAGGAAAAGGTCCCATATAATCAAATCCCCAAACGTCAAATGGTTCAATAACAAGTGAATAATTCATAGGCATTTCCTGACGTCTACTAATATTACCAATTCTTTGACATTCATCACAAGACAAGACAAATTTACGAGCATCTTTGAAGAGAGTAGGCCAATAAAAACCATATTGTAATACCTTGTGTGCAGTTCTATCTCCAGCATGGTGTCCTCCGTAGGTCCCGGAATGACACTTGCGTAGGATCTGTTCCTGTTCATACTCAGGTACACAACGTCCAATAACACCATCTACTCCTTCTTTATAAAGGTGTGGGCCATCCCAGAAGTAATGTCTTAAATCATAGAAAACTTTTTCTTTTGCTGGTACGTGAAACTAGGTGGTAAAATTTTAGCAACAATATAATTGGCATAATCAGCATACCATGGAGCACTACGAGAAGCATTTATGACAGCTAATTGTTCATCAGGAAAGCTATCATCAATAGGTAGTGGGTCATCAAGAACATTTTCTAACGTAGACAAGTTGTCTGCTACGGGGTTCTCAGCTCCCTTTCTATCAATAATATGTAAATCAAATTCTTGCAGCAAGAGAATCCATCTAATAAGTCTAGGTTTAGCATCCTTCTTTTCCATAAGATATTTAATAGCAGCATGGTCGGTGTGAACAGTTACTTTGGAATCAACAATATAAGATCTGAACTTATCACAAGCAAAAACAACTGCTAAAAATTCTTTTTCAGTAGTAGCATAATTTCTTTGAGGACTGTCTAGAGTTTTACTAGCATAATGGATAACATTTAATTTCTTATCAACTCTTTGTCCTAAAACAGAACCAACAACATAATCACTAGCATCACACATAATTTCAAAGGGTAGGTTCCAATCAGGTGGTTGAACAATAGGTGCATAAATCAAGGCTTTCTTAAGTATTTCAAATGCTTCTACACAATCATCATCAAAGACAAATGGAACATCCTTTTGCAAGAGATTAGTAAGAGGCCTAGAAATTTTGGAGAAGTCTTTAATAAACCTCCTATAGAAACCAACATGACCAAGGAAACTTCTTATACCTTTGATATCTTTAGGACACGACATCTTTTCAATAGCATCAACTTGAGCTTTATCAACTTCAATACCTCATTCAGAAATTTTATGTCCCAAAACAATACCTTCATTAACCATAAAGTGGCACTTCTCCCAATTCAAGACAATATTAGTTTCTTCACATCTCTGCAAAACTCGATCAAGGTTGCTTAAGCAATCATCAAAAGAAGTTTCATAAACAGAGAAATCATCCATGAAAACCTCAACAAACTTTTCACAAAAGTCAGAGAATATAGCAGTCATACATCTTTGAAAAGTAGCAGGTGCATTACATAAACAAAAGGCATACGTCTATAAGCAAAGGTACCAAAAGGGCATGTAAAAGTAATTTTTTCTTGATCCTCTTGCGACACAGGTATTTGGGAAAAACCAGAATAACCATCTACAAAGCAGAAGTGTGTATGCTTTGATAGTCTTTCTAGCATTTGATCAATAAAAGGTAGAGGATAACGATCTTTCCTAGTAAATTTATTCAACTTTCTAAAATCAATAACCATTCAATAACCTGTGACAATTCTTTGCGGAATCAATTCATTTTTATCATTAGGAATAACGGTAATACCTCCCTTCTTAGGTATACAATGGACAGGACTTACCCATCTACTATCAGCAATAGGATAAATTATACCTGCTTCCAGAAGCTTTAGTATTTCATTTCTTACCACTTCTTTCATTTTTGGATTCAACCGTCGCTAGTGATCAACAACAGGTTTAGCATCGGGTTCCATATTAATTTTGTGCTAACATAGAGTGGGACTAATGCCTTTAAGATCATCCAGAGTATATCCAATGGCTGCACGATTCTTCCTTGGAGTTTTCAATAATTTATTTTCTTCATGCTCTGAAAGGTTAGCACTAAACAGGATATATCTTTTTCTCATCGAGATAAGCATATTTCAGAGAATTAGGTAATTGTTTAAGATCGAACACAGGATCACTCTTGGGTGGTAGAGGATCTCCAAGAGTCTCAAAGGTAAATTGTGTTTCACAACAGGCATCTGTTTAAAGAAAATCTCATCTAATTCATTTCTTTCATTCATGAACATATCATTTTCATGGTCTAGCAAATATTGTTCTAAAGGATCAGTAGGAGGCACAACAATAGAAGCAAGACCAATAATTTCATCTTTACTAGGCAATTGTTTATCATGGGGTTGTCTACGAAATTTGGAGAAATTAAACTCATGAGACACATCCCCAAAACTCACACCAACAGTTTCTTTCTCACAATCTATCTTAGCATTAACAGTGTTCAAGAAGGGTCTACCAAATATAATGGGACAAAAATCATCTTGTGGGGAAGCAAGAACTAGAAAATCAGTAGGGTATTTTATTTTCCCACACAAGACTTCAACATCTCTAACAATCCCAATTGGTGATATAGTATCTCTATTGGCAAGCAAAATAGTGACATCAATATCTTCTATTTCACCAGGTGCAATATCATTCATAATTTCTTGATATAAAGTGAAGGGAATTGCACTCACACTAGCACCCAAATCACATAAGCCATGATAACAATGATCTCCTATTTTAACAGAAACAACAGGCATGCCAACAACAGGTCTATGTTTATCTTTATCATCAGGTCTAGCAATTCTAGCAGCTTCATCACAGAAATAAATAACATGCCCATCAATATTATCGACCAAGTGATCTTTAACCATAGCAATACTAGATTCAACTTTAATTTGCTCAGGGGGTGTAGGTGTTCTAGTATAACTCTTACAAACCACGGCTGAAGCTATAGCATACTCCTTTATCCTAGCAGGGAAAGGTGGCTTCTCAATATAAGCAGTAGGAATAACAGGATCAAGATTATAAGAAATAGTTTCCTCTTCAGCTTTAATGGGTTCTACTATCTTTACTTCAATGGGGGATGATATTTAAACCACTTCTCTTTAGGGAGATCAACATGAGTAGCAAATGATTCACGGAAAGAAGCTACTATCTCAGAGTCAAGTCCATATTTAGTGCTAAATTCACGAAAAGCATTGGTATCCATAAAAGATTTAACACAATCAAACTTAAGGTTTATACCTGACTCCTTACCTTCATCGAGTTCTCAATCTTCAGAGTTGCATTTAATTCTTTCCAAGAGATCCCATTTGAGTTCAATAGTCTTCTTCATAAAAGAACCAGTACAAGAAATATCGAGCATGGATTGATCATTACAAGAAAGCCGGGCCTAAAAATTCTGAAAAATAATTTCTCTTGAGAGCTCATGATTGGGGCATGAATAACATTGATTTAAGCCTCCCCCAAGCTTGAGCGATACTTTCTCCTTCACGAGGCCAAAAATTATATATATAATTCCGATCACGATGAACCAGATGCATAGGATAAAACTTCTGATGAAATTCCAATTTCAATCGCTTGTAGTTCCAAGATCCAATATCATCGCATAGCCTATACCATGTCAATGCCTTCTCCTTCAAAGATAAAGGGAAGACCTTCTTCTTGACTTCATCCTCGGGCAAACTTGCAAGCTTAAATAATCCACAAACTTCATCCACATAGATTAGATGCATATCAGGATGTAGTGTTCCATCTCCTGCATAAGGATTAGCCAGCAGTTTCTCTATCATACCCGAAGGAATTTCATAATAAATATTTTCAGTAGGTTCAGGGGCAACTCTTTGCTCTTCCGGTCGGGGTGAAGATACCCTGAACAAACCCCTCAAAAGATGGTGTTCCATAGTACCAAATGACAGTAAATTTCAGCATGTAATATAAATGTTTCCTTACCAAAAGCGCTTCACTCCCCGGCAACGGCGCCAGAAAAGAGTCTTGATGACCCACAAGTATAGGGGATCTGTAGTAGTCTTTTCAATAATTAAGAGTGTCAAACCCAACGAGGAGCAGAAGGAAATGACAAGCGGTTTTCAGCAAGGTATTCTCTGCAAGCACTGAAATTATCGGTAACAGATAGTTTTGTGATAAGATAATTCGTAACGGGCAACAAGTATCAAGTGTAACAAAGGTGCAGTAAGGTGGCCCAATATTTTTTGTAGCAAAGGACAAGCCTGGACAAACTCTTATATAAAGCAAAGCGCTCCCGAGGACACATGGGAATTGTTGTCAAGTTAGTTTTCATCATGCTCATATGATTCACGTTCGTTACTTTGGTAATTTGATATGTGGGTGGACCGGTGCTTGGGTGTTGTCCTTACTTGGACAAGCCTCCCACTTATGATTAACCCCTCTCGCAAGCATCCGCAACTAAGAAAGAAGAATTAAGATAAATCCAACCATAGCATGAAACATGTGGATCCAAATCAGCCCCTTACAAAGCAACGCATAAACTAGGGTTTAAGCTTCTGTCACTCTAGCAACCCATCATCTACTTGTTACTTCCCAATGCCTTCCCCTAGGCCCAAATCATGGTGAAATGTCATGTAGTCGACATTCACATCACCACTAGAGGAAAGGCAACGTACATCTCATCAAAATATCGAATGAATACCAAATTCACATGATTACTTATAACAAGACTTCTCCCATGTCGTCAGGAACAAGCGTAACTACTCACAACGCATATTCATGTTCATAATCAGAGGAGCAATAAATATCATTAAGGATCTAAACATATGATCTTCCACCAAATAAACCAACTAGCATCAACTACAAGGAGTAATCAACACTACTAGCAACCCACAGGTACCAATCTGAGGTTTTGAGACAAAGATCGAGTACAAGAGATGAACTAGGGTTTGAGAGGAGATGGTGCTGGTGAAGATGTTGATGGAGATTGACCCCCTCTCGATGAGAGGATCATTGGTGATGATGATGGATTCCCCCTCCCAGAGGGAAGTTTCCCCGGTAGAACAGCTCTGCCGGAGCCCTAGATTGCTTCTGCCCAAGTTCCGCCTCGCGACGGCGGCGCTTCGTCCCGAAAGCTTCCTTCTGATTTTTTCCAGGTCAAAAGCCACCAAATAGCAGAAGATGGGCACCGGAGACCTGCCAGGGGGCCCACAAGCCCTAGGGGTGCGCCCCCTAGGCTTGTGGCCACCTGGTGGGTCCCCTCTGGTATTTTCTTCGCCCAATATTTTTTATATATTCCAAAATAATTCTCCGTAATTTTCCAGGACTTTTGGAGTTGTGTAGAATAGGTCTCTCAGATTTGCTCCTTTCCGGTCCAGAATTCCAGCTGTCGGCATTCTCCCTCTTTGTGTAAACCTTGTAAAATAAGAGAGAAACGACATAAGTATTGTACCATAATGTGTAATAACAGCCCATAATGCAATAAATATCAATATAAAAGCATGATGCAAAATGGACATATCAATACTTCCTATGCATAGGCATTTTACAGGGAAAATATTTACCAAGAAAAGGAAAAATTAGCATATGCAAGGACGGAGAAAGAAACAATAGCAATTTCAACATAACAAGACGTAATTTAGTAACATGAAAATTTCTACAACCATATTTTCCTCTGTCATAATAATTACATGTAGGATCATATTCAAATTCAAGAATATAGCTATCACATGACATATTCTCCACATGATCCATATGCATGCAAAGTTGACACTCTTCTAAAATAGTGGGATTATCATCAAATAAAGTCATGACCTCTCCAAGCCCACTTTATCAAAAAATTCATAAGATTGAACACTCTCCAAATATGTGGGATTATTTTCACCTAGAGTTGACACTCTTCATAACCCACTTTCAATATTATCACAAACATATTCATCATGAGGCTTAAATAAATTTTCAAGATCATAAGAAGCATTATCACCCCAATCATGATCATTGCAATAAGTAGTGGACATAGCAAAATTAGCATCCCCAAGGCTGGGGTTTTGCATATTATTAGCACAATTGACATTAATAGAATTTATAATAACATCATTGCAATCATGCTTTTCTTTCAAGGAGATATCATGAATCACTTCATAAATTTCTTCTTTTAACACTTCATCACAATTTTCAGATTCACGAATTTCAAGCAAATTTCATAAAGATAATCTAGTGCACTCAACTCACTAGCAATTGGTTCATCATAATTAGATCTTTTAAAAATATTAGCAAGTGGATGAGGATCCATAAAATTTTTGCTTTCTAATTTTCAATAAACATACAATTATACCAAGCGAATAAGCAAACAAACCAAGTAAGACATAAAGTCAAACAAAAAGGCAAACGGAAAAAGGCAGATAAAAGGCAAATATATTTTTTAAATGTTTTAGAAGTGGGGGAGAGGAAAATGAGAGGCAAATGGCAAATAATGTAATGCAAGAGATGAGAGTTTATGATAGGTACTTGGTAGGCTTGATGTAGAACCTCCCCGGCAACTGCGCCAGAAATTCTTCCTGCTACTTCTTGAGCTTGCGTTGATTTTTCCCTTGAAGAGGAAAGGGTGATGCAGCAAAGTAGAGATAAGTATTTCCCTCAGTTAAGAACCAAGGTGTCAATCCAGTAGGAGGCACAAGCAAGTCCCCAATAGATGCACCTGCACAAACTAACAAACACTTGCACACAACACGAAAAAGGGGTTGTCAATCCCTTCACGGTCACTAGCAAGAGTGAGATCTAATAGAGATAGATATAAAAGATAAATAAAAGACAAAATAAAGTAAATATAAATAAATTACAGCAAGGTATTTTTGGGTTTTTGGTTTTATAGATCTGAAAATATATAATGAGAAATAGACCCGGGGGCCATAGTTTTCACTAGAGGCTTCTCTCTTGAAAGAACACATACGGTGGGTGAACAAATTACTGTTGAGCAATTGATAGAAAAGTGCAAAGTTATGATGATATCTAAGGCAATGATCATGAATATAGGCATCACGTCCGTGACAAGTAGACCGACTCCTGCATGCATCTACTATTACTCCACACATCGACCGCTATCCAGCATGCATTAGTGAATTAAGTTAACAAGAACGGAGTAACACCTTAAGCAAGATGACATGATGTAGATGGATAGATCCAATCAATATGGTAAAAAACCCATCTTTTTATCCTTAATGGCAACAATACAAATACGTGCCTCGCTACCCCTAATGTCACTGGGTGAGGACACTGCAAGATTGAACCCAAAACAAAGCACTTCTCCCATTGCAAGAAAAACCAATCTAGTTGGCCAAACCAAATCGATAGATCGGAGAGAAATACAAAGCTATCTTAATCATGCATAAAAGAGTTCAAAGAAGACTCAAATAATATTCATAGATAATCTGATCATAAATCCATAATTCATCGGATCTCAACAAACACACCGTAAAAGAAGATTACATCGAATAGAACTCCAAGAACATCGAGGAGAACATTGTATTGAAGATCAAAGAGAGGGAAGAAGCCATCTAGCTACTAGCTATGGACTCGTAGGTCTTTGGTAAACTACTCACACATCATCGGAAGGGCAGCAAGGTTGGTGTAGAGGCCCTTCGTGATCGAATCCCCCTCCGACAGAGTGCCGGAAAAGGCCCCAAAATGGGATCTCACGAGAACAGAAGCTTGCGGCGGCGGAAAAGTATTTTTGGTGTGCCCTCTGGTATACGAGGAATATTTGGGTATTTATGGAGCCAAGATTACGGTTAGGAGGTCTGGGAGGGGCCCACAAGCCTAGGGGCGCCCCTAGGGCTTGTGGCTCCCTCGTGGGTCTTCTGGCCTCTTCCCGAAGCTTCGTGGTTGTCTTCTGGTCCAAGAAAAATCCTCAAAAAGTTTCGTTCCATTTGGACTCCGTTTGGTATTGATTTTCTGTAAAAGATAAAAACAAGGAAAAAACAGCAACTGGCACTAGGCACTAGGTTAATAGGTTAGTCCCAAAAATGATATAAAATAGCATATTAATGCATATAAAACATCTAAGATGGATAATATAATAGCATGGAACAATCAAAAATTATAGATACGTTGGAGACGTATCAGAGGCACCCCCTCGTGTGGTTATTTGTTCCAAAAATTCTTAAATATTCAGAAAAAATCATGTTAAAATTTCAGGACATTTTGAGCACTTTAATTTTTGAGCACTTTTTTATTGCACGGAATATTCAGAAAACAGGATAAACATGGCATTTTATTTTATTTAACTAATAAAAATAGAAAACAAAAGTTAGGGACAGAAAGTTGTGCTTACTAAATTCATCGACCACATGCCTCTCGAAAATAATCCATTAATAAGGTTGATCAAGTCTTATTAACAATCACTTTCGATTAACATGAACCCGAAGAACTTTCATAAAACACTAAGTTACCTCAATGGGGATATGCATATCCTCAACAATAAGTATTTCATATTTCTTTTTGACAGTAGGTAGAGGGAGTTGAAAACTTCCAATAGTGATTGTCGGAGATTTTTCAATAACATTAATACCATTCACTGCAAATTGTTTCTTCGGAAAGTGCACCGTATGCTCATTACCGTTGATATGAAAAGTGACTTTGCTTTTATTGCAATCAATAACAGCCCCTGCAGTATTCAAAAAGGGTCTACCAAGGATAATCGACATGTTGTCATCCTCGGGCATCTCAAGTATAACAAAGTGTGTTAAGATAGTAACATTTGCAACAACAACGGGCACATCCTCACAAATACCGATGGGTATGGCAGTTGATTTGTCAGCCATTTGCAATGATATCTCAGTAGGTGTGAGTTTATTCAAATCAAGTCTTTTATATAAAGAGAAAGGCATAACACTAACACCAGCTCCTAAATTACATAAAGCAGTTTTGACATAATTTCTTTTAATAGAGCAAGGTATAGTTGGTATTCCTGGATCTCGAAGTTTTTAAGGTACTCCATTCTTAAAAGAGTAATTAGCAAGCAAGCATGGTGGAGATTTCAGCTTCAGGTATCTTTCTTTTCTTTGTGAGAATTTCTTTCATGTATTTTGCATAAGGGGCCATCTTTAAAATATCAGTCAAACGAGTGCGCAAAAAGACTGGCCTAAGCATTTCAGCAAAGCATTCAAATTCTTCATCATCTTTTTTCTTAGATGATTTAGGTGGAAAGGGCATGGGTTTCTGAACCCATGGTTCTCTTTCTTTTCCATGTTTTCTAGCAACAAAGTCTCTCTTATCATAGCGTTTATTTTTAGGTTGTGGGTTATCAAAATCAACAGCTGGTTCTATCTCAACATCATTATATGGTTCTTTATCATTGTCTGGTTGAGCATCTACATGAACATCATCATTATCATTTTCATTATCACTAGATGAATGTTCATTACCAGATTGAGTTTCAGCATCTGAGATAGAGACATCATTATTATCTTCAGAAGGTTTCTCTATTTCTGGTTCACTAGAGGTATGCAAAGTCCTATCATTTTTCTTTTTCTTTTTCTTTTTAGAAGGACTAGGTGCATCAGCATTAATTCTTTGAGAGTCTTGTTCAATTCTTTTAGGGTGTCCCTCAGGGTAAAGGGGTTCCTGAGTCATTTTGCCTCCTCTAGTTGCTACTCTAACAACATAATCATTCATATTATTGTTCATTTCACTAAGCAATTCTCTTTGAGATTTAGCAACTTGTTCTAGCTGAGTTTGAACCATAGAGGCATGTTTTCATACACCTCTAACATCATTAGTGATTCTAAATAACAAGTCACTCAAGCGAGCAATCATATCAGAATTTTGTTTCAGTTGTTTCATAACATTTGCATTGAAGTGATCTTGTTTTCTAATGTAGTTATGAAATTCATATAAGCATTGGCTAGGATGTTTATTGTAAGGGATGTCACCTTCATCAAACTTTAATAAAGAATTTACCTCCACCACATGTGGTGGTGGTGTGTCAAGTCCATGTATTTCTTCAATAGGTGGTAAATTCTTAACATCTTCAGCTTTAATACCTTTTTCCTTCATACATTTCTTTGCCTCTTGCATATCTTCAGGACTGACAAATAAGATACCCCTCTTTTTTGGAGTGGGTTTAGGCAGTGGTTCAGGAAGAGTCCAATCATCATAATTCTTCAATACATTATTCAATAATTCCTCAGCTTGTTCAACAGTTCGTTCCCTGATACGTCCATTTTGTATCATGTTTTTATATCAATATTTATTGCATTATGGGCTGTTATTTAACATTATGGTACAATACTTATGCCTTTTCTTTCTTATTTTACAAGATTTACATGAAGAGGGAGAATGCCGGCAGCTGGAATTCTGGACCGGAAAGGAGCAAATCTGAGATACCTATTCTGCACAACTCCAAATGTCCTAAAACTGTATGGAGAATTATTTTGGAATATATAAAAAATATTGGGTGAAGAAACAACAGAAGGGGACCCACCAGGTGGCCACAAGCCTAGGGGGCGCGCCCTACCCCCCAGGGCGCGCCCCCCAGGGCTTGTGGGCCCCCTGGCCATCGTCTGGTGACCATCTTCTGCTATATGGAGGGTTTTCACCCAGAAAAAATCAGAAGGAAGCTTTCGGGACGAAGCACCGCTGTCTCGAGGCGGAACCTGGGCACAAGCAATCTAGGGCTCCGGCGGAGCTATTCTGCCGGGAAAACTTCCCTTCGGGAGGGGGAAATCGAAGCCATCATCATCACCAATGATCCTCTCATCGAGGGAGGGTCAATCTTCATCAACATCTTCACCATCTCCTCTCAAACCCTAGTTCATCTCTTGTATTCAATCTTTGTCTCAAAACCTCAGATTGGTACCTGTGGGTTGCTAGTAGTGTTGATTACTCCTTGTAGTTGATGCTAGTTGCTTTATTTGGTGGAAGATCATATGTTCAGATCCTTAATGATATTTATTACCCCTCTGATCTTGAACATGAACATGCTTTGTGAGTAGTTACGTTTGTTCCTGAGGACATGGGAGAAGTCTTGTTATAAGTAATCATGTGAATTTGGTATTCGTTTGATATTTTGATGAGATGAATGTTGTCTTTCCTCTAGTGGTGTTATGTGAACGTCGACTACATGACACTTCACCATGATTTGGGCCTAAGGGAAGGCATTGGGAAGTAATAAGTAGATGATGGGTTTCTAGAGTGACAGAAGCTTAAACCCTAGTTTATGCGTTGCTTCGTAAGGGGCTGATTTGGATCCACATGTTTCATGCTATGGTTAGATTTATCTTAATTCTTCTTTCGTAGTTGCGGATGCTTGCGAGAGGGGTTAATCATAAGTGGGAGGCTTGTCCAAGTAAGGACAACACCCAAGCACCGGTCCACCCACATATCAAATTATCAAAGTAACGAACACGAACCATATGAGCATGATGAAAACTAACTTGATAGTAATTCCCATGTGTCCTCGGGAGCGCTTTGCTTTATATAAGAGTTCGTCCAGCCTTATCCTTTGCTACAAAAAGGATTGGGCCACCTTGCTGCACTTTTGCTACACTTGTTACTTGTTACCCATTACAAATTATCTTATCACAAAACTATCTGGTACCGATAATTTTAGTGCCTGCAGAAAATACCTTGCTGAAAACTGCTTGTCATTTCCTTCTGCTCCTCGTTGGGTTCGACACTCTTACTTATCGAAAGGACTACAATTGATCCCCTATACTTTTGGGTCATCATTCCCTGAAAACACAACCAGCACAACTATCTAGGAAGTCCCTAGAAGCATCGATTAGTCCATTATAGAAGATATCAAGTATTTCATTTTCCTTAAGAGGGTGATCAGGCAAAGCATTAAGCAATTGGAGAAGCCTCCCCCAAGCTTGTGGGAGGCTCTCTTCTTCAATTTGCACAAAGTTAAATATTTCCTGTAAGGCAGCTTGTTTCTTATGAGCAGGAAAATATTTTTCAGAGAAGTAATAAATCATATCATGGGGACTACGCACACAACTAGGAGCAAGAGTATTGTACCATATATTAGCATCACCCTTTAATGAGAACGGAAATAACTTAAGGCTATATCATTTATCATTTAACTTAGTAAGATGTGCCACAATAGTTTTGGTTTCGTAGCCATGGAAAGGATCAGATTCAACCAGAGTAATTAACTCTGGGTCGACAGAGAATTCATAATCCTTATCGGTAACAAAGATAGGTGAAGTAGCAAACTTAGGATCACATTTCATTCTAGCATTCAAGGATTTTTCCTTCAACTTGCATAATAATTTCTTAAGATCATCTCTATCCTTGCAAGCAAGAAAGTCTCTAGCTACCTCCTCATCCATAACATAACCCTCATGTATCTTAGGCAATTCAAATCTTGGAGAGTAGGTCCATAGCTGTCAACTATATGCCGTTTTATGCCATGGCCAAGAATGAAGAATCTCAAGACAACTTCTCGAGTCATCTTAAGACTCGGGGGCTACGATGACATGACTTAGCAAATTTTTCCAGATTCAAGAACCCCGGGTCATTGGAGGGAAAATAACCCGGTCCCGGAGGCTACTGCCACATTGGTGAAAATTTAAAAGGCTGTCAAAAAATTTCCGGCTTAAAAAGTGCCTGGCAATCAAAAAGTTCCGGCTCAATAGAAGAGTTCTGGATTATCAAGAAAAAATCCGGTTCAAAATCTGGCTCAAGGGAAATCTGTCTCCCATAAAGTTTTGAGCTTTCAATATCCGGCTCAACATCCAGTTCAACAGGAATCCATCTCTCGCAAGTTTGAGTTCTCAGAAAAAATATAGGTTACCAAAGAGAACTTGCTGCCATGATCCGCGGTTCAAACATGGGTATCTTGCCTTATGGGCTTATCATATTATGATCAACTTAATAAAGCTGGCATCCTTGAAATTTGGGGCCTCTGTCGTTTCATTTCTGTGTATCTGAGTCTTTATTAGTTGATCATAAGGTCACTTGGAAGGTTCCAACCCATCGGGTTTAGCTTTCATACCCTCTTAACCAGGCATGGACGCCAAATTATGGGTTAAACTTGCCTGTTTGCAACTTGCTACTCCGCCAGGTGACCCGCCGAACTCTTAACAATCAATCTTTTTTAAAACCCTGAACTTGTTAAGGTTAAAATGGCGACTTGTGTCACGTGAGAGCCGGCTTATAGTGAGCTAGGATTAACCACGGCTATGCGTCCTTGAAAGCAAACATGAGGCCTGTGAGCCAACTTTTTTCGGTCATGCCTTAAAAGCTGGCCTAACAAATGTTCGAGATTTGCATATTTTCTGTTTTGGTTTTCAGATGTTTTTATGCTCTCAAGTTTTGGCTTTTGTGCAAATTATGAATCCCCAGGTTATGCGGCTCTGGGTTATGCTATTCATGATTGAGTATTTCAGGTTGTCACCCGCCCTGGTTTTTGACTTTAAGTCGCCAGTATATTGTGGCTCATGTTTGAGTATTTCAGGTTTTCACCCGCCCTGGCGTGTGACTTTAAGTCGCGAGGATGTTTTGGCTCATCAGCCATGTTCATGATTTTTTCAATAGCCAGATAAGACTATGAGTCTTTGGGTTATCACCCGTCCTGGCTTTTGATTTTAAGTCGCCAGTATAATTTTGGCTATAAGCCGCTATTATAATCTTTACAATGATTGTTTATGACCATGAGTTTCTGGGTTATAACCCACCCTGGATTCGAGCCTTAAAAGCCGACTCATGAATTATATTGTTGTGCATATTTGCAATTTTTATAACATCTCTGTTTGTAGGGATTATCAGTTCTTGATTTTTACAAAGGCTATAAGCCGCTGGGTTACATCCCGGAGTACAATGGATGCGTATTAAGTCGCCATCGGCCAAGAGCCGCCGGGTATTTAACTCTGGATTTACTTGTCAACAGACAAAGTATTCAAATCTTTAATAGCCAAACTTGGCTGGATTGTCATTATGGTTGTCATAACCAGTATTGAATGATTGAGGTTTTCAAACCGGGTTACATATTCCAATCATTAATAGCCAACATGTTTGGATTTTCATTATGGTTGTTATAACCAATATTGAATGATTGAGGTTTTCAAATCGAGTTATATTACTCAAATCTTAAATAGCCAACATGGCTGGATTTTCAATATGGTTATCATAACCAGTATTGGATGATTGAGGTTTTCAAAGCCCCTTCAGAGTAATAGCTATTATTCCTTCAATCCAAAAATATCAGCTCATAGCCGCGGGCAGGGTTCAACATTGATATGCAAGGCTTTCAGCAACATCATCCGGACAATGGATATGGTTTTATTTTACAATGGAAGGAATAGTCCCAAGTCGCTGCAGGCATACGACCCGGCACTTGGGGGCTATATTATTCAAATCAAGATTACATCAAATATGCAAGTCCCATGTCGCTGCAAGCATGCACCACAGCACTTGGGGGCTAATGCAAGTTGCTTTTCAAATCATCACATTGTCAACAGACCCGGTTATCTCAGGCAGATGAGCCGGATTTCCATCATTGTCTAAGTTCCAGCCCAGTATTATCTTACTGAGCCGGCCTTTGGGGGCTACACATTGTTCTTCAAGTCTGTATAATCAGATCTGCAAAAGTCCCTGCTCATTATTGCATAATGACCCGGCCCTTGGGGGCTACACTGGTTGAAGTTTTTATGAGTATAAAGGCAATTACAAGTCTCAGGTTGCTGCAAGCAAGACAACCCAGTAGTTGGGGGCTACATATGTGGAACATTCAGTTTATGATTGGTGATTCAGATGAACAACTCGGATTTCTCCAAGGTTGCAACATTTATATTGAAGCAAGTCTTAAGCTGTTACTATGCTCCCTTCTTAAGACTTGGGAGCTACAGGTGATATGCATATAAGGGAGGTACACTTTCAAGCTTGGTGTCAGCAACAATCATGACCCGACGTCTGTAACAATTATGATCGGGTGCCATCAATATTTATAACCCGGCAACTTTGATGATCACATCTTGACAAGTTCTAACATCTTTAAACTGGCTCAGCATCAGATGAATATTTTAAGTCCAATATTTTATCAAGCCGGAGTATTCAAAACTGAAACTAAGAGACAGGGGATGGAATAACTCAAGAATTGCATTACCCAACAAATATTGACTCGGTCGAGTATCTTCACAGAAGGAAATGACAAGATGAACAGAAGCCGGCTTAGGAAAAAGTTTGACCCGGCGCACAACCTGTCAAATTTGTTTTTGTTTTTGTTTTTATTTTGTAGGATGAGTTTAATTTGGATAAATCCAAATTAAACTAGGGGCTAATGTCGGGGATATACCCCGCGGTGTAACCCAGCCGGAAGTATGACCCAACCGGACTTGGCGACTCACTAGTGACCAGCCCTGACTTGGCGACTCACTAAGTGACCCGCCCGGATTCTTCGACTCACTGATGACCCGGCCGAGCCTGGCGACTCATGGGTGTCCCGGTAGGCGGGTCACATGAATGACAAGGCCCAAGGCCCAGAAGGCGACTTATGAGAAGACCGGCTCTTAGTACGGTGTCCAGTGGGCTGGCTTGAGAAGGAAGGCATAAGGAATATTTCCCTTACAAGGGAAGCAAGACTAGGATTCCACTTGTAATAGAATAGTCCTAATCCTATTAGGACTCCATATGTAACCCGCCCCTCCAACTTATATAAGGAGGGGCAGGGCACCCCAAGAGGGACAGGTTAAGACAGACAAGTCAATAGCTCTTGAGGGAGAGGTAGCGAAATAGCACCCTTGTAATCATGAGAATCACCATGATCAATATCAATGAAGCAGGATGTAGGCTTTTACCTCCACCGCGAGGGGCCGAACCTGGGTAAAACCTCGAGTCTCTCGATTCCGACCAACCTCGTTCAAGCTACTACCTAGTTGCGATGGCCTCACGACAAGTCCTCACACTAGGACATCTGCCGTGACAAAACCACGACAATAGTTTTCAGTTTCAAAGATCTCATCAGTTTCAGTAATTTCATCAGTTTCAGCATTCTCAATATCTTTAGCTCTAGCAATTCGTTCATCAAGAAATTCACCTAGTGGCACATTATCATCAAGCAAGGTACTAGCATCATCATAAGCATCATTCATAACAAAAGTAGCATCATCAATAACTTGCGACATATCAGGATTAATAGCATGTGGTGGTGTTGCAAGTCTACTTAAAACAGAAGGTGAATCAAGTGCAGAGTGTGATGGCAAATCCTTACCTCCCCTCGTCTTAGAGGGAACGATCTTGGTTTTGGTATCTTTCAGATTCTTCATAGTGATAAATATATAATAATCCCAAGTGACTCAACAAATATAGCAATGCTCCCCAGCAACGGCGCCAGAAAAAGGTCTTGATAACCCACAAGTATAGGGGATCGCAACGGTTTTTGAGGGTAGAGTATTCAACCCAAATTTATAGATTCGACACAAGGGAGCCAAAGAATATTTGTAAGTATTAGCAGTTGAGTTGTCAATTCAACCACACCTGGAGATTAAATATCTGCAGCAAAGTGATCAGTAGCACAGTAATATGATAGTTTGATAGCAGTGGTAGTAGTAATAGTAACGATAACAGTGATAGCAATGATTTTGTAGCAGTTATAACAGTAGCAATAGCAATAGTAACTTAGCAAGAACAATATGTGGAAAACTCATAGCATTGGATCGGTGAATTCGTTGGATAATATTCATAATATAATAGTCATAACCTAAGGCAACATAGAACTAGCTCCAGTTCATATATATATAATGTAGGCATGTATTCCGTAAATAGTCATACGTGCTTATGGAAAAGAACTTGCATGAAATCTTTTGTCCTACCCTCCCATGGTAGCGGGGTCCATAAGGAAACTAAGCGATATTAAGGCCCCCTTTTAATAGAGAACTGGAACAAAGCATTAACACATAGTGAATACATGAACTCCTCAAACTGCGGTCATCACTGGAAAGTATCCCAATTACTGTCACCCTGGGGTTTACGGATCATAACGCGTAATAGGTGCATATGGCTTGCAAGATCGGATCTAGAACAATGATATAATGGTGAAAACATAAACGGTTAAGATCTGAAATCATGGCACTCGGGCCCTAGTGAAAAGCATTAAGCATAGCAAAGTCATAGCAACATCAATCTCAGAACATAGTGGATACTAGGGATCAAGCCCTAACAAAACTAACTCGATTACATGATGAATGTCATCCAACTCCTGACTGATCAGCGAGCCTACGAAGGAATTACTCACTCCCGATGGGGAGCATCATGAAATTGGTGATGGAGGATGGTTGGTGATGATGAAGACCGAAGATTCCCCTCTTCGGAGCCCCGAACAGGCTCCATATCTGGCCTCCCGATGAAGAACAGGAGGTGGTGGCAGCTCCGTATCATAAAACGCGATGAAACTTCCTCTCCTATTTTTTCTCGAAAAATAGGATTTTATAGCATTGGAATTAGGGTCAGGGGGGCCTTGAGGGCCCCACCACCCACCAGGGCATGCCAGAGGGGGGGTGGCGCGCCCTGGTGTCTTGTGGGCAGCCAGAGCCCCCCCCCCTCCAGTGGGTCTTGGTTCCAATATTCCTCATTTATTCCAAAATAATTCTCCAAAAAGTTTCGTCCAAATCCAAGAACTTTTATTTCTGCACAAAAAGAACATCATGGTAGTTCTGCTGAAAACAACATCAGTCCGGGTTAGTTTCATTCAAATCATGCAAATTAGAGTCCAAAACAAGAGCAAAAGCATTAGGAAAAGTAGATACGATGGAGACGTATCAATATGCATTTGATACATGTGGATGAAATTTGTGGATTGTTTAAGCTTGCAGGTTTACCCGGAGATGAAGTTAAGAAGAAGGTTTTCCCTTTATCTTTGAAGGGAAAAGCATTGACATGGTATAGACTATGCGATCATATTGGATCTTGGAACTGGAATCGATTGAAATTGAAATTTCACCAAAAAAGTTATCCTATGCATCTAGTTCATCGTGATTGGAATTATATATATAATTTTTGGCCTCGTGAAGGAGAAAGTATCGCTCTAGCTTGGGTGAGGCTTAAGTCAATGTTATATTCATGCCCCAATCATGAGCTCTCAAGAGAAATTATTATTCAGAATTTTTATGCTCGGCTTTCTCATGATGATCAATCCATGCTCGATACTTCTTATACTGGTTCTTTTTTGAAGAAGACTATTGAATTCAGGTGGGATATTTTAGAAATAATTAAATGCAACTCAGAAGATTGGGAACTCATGAAGGTAAAGAGCCAGGTATTAAGCTTGAGTTTGATTTTGTTAAATCTTTTATGAATACCGATGCTTTTCACAAGTTAGCACTAAATATGGACTTGACTCTGAGATAGTAGCCTCTTTTTGTGAATCATTTGCTACTCATGTTGATCTCCCTAAGGAGAAGTGGTTTAAATATCATCCCCCTATTAAAAAAGAAATTAAAGAACCGGTAATAGCTAAAGAGGAAACTATCATTTACAATGTTGACCCGGTTGTGCCTACTATTTATATTGAAAAAACACCTTTCCCTCTTAGGATAAAGGAACATGCTAAGGTATCAACCGTGGTTCACAAAAGTAATATTAAAGCACCTAAACCTTCTGAACAAATTAAAGTGGAACCTAGTGTTGTTGTGGTTAAAGATCTCTTCGTCGAAAACATTGATGGGCATGTTATTTACTTCTGTGATGAAGCAGCCAGAATTGCCAAACCCGATGAAAAAGATAAACATAGACTTGTTGTTGGCATGCATGTTGTCTCAGTTAAAATACGAGATCATTGCTATCATGGTTTATGTGATTTAGGTGCTAGCGTGAGTGCTATTCCTTTTACCTTATACCAAGAAATTATGAATGACATAGCACCCGCTGAAATAGAAGACATAGATGTTACTACTAAACTTGCAAATAGAGACACTATCACACCACTTGGAATTGTTAGAGATGTTGAAGTCTTGTGTGGGAAAATAAAATACCCTACTGATTTTCTAGTTCTTGGTTCCCCACAAGATGACTTTTGTCCCATAATTTTTGGTAGACCTTTCTTGAACACTATCAATGCTAAGATAGATTGTGAGAAAGAAACAATCAGTGTTAGCTTTGGTGATGTGTCTCATGAGTTTAATTTCTCTAAGTTTCATAGACAACCTCGTGATAAAGAATCACATAGTAAAAATGAAATTATTGGTCTTGCTTCTATTGCCGTACCTCCTACCGATCCTTTAGAACAATATTTGCTAGACCATGAGAATGATATGCACTTGCATGAAAGAAATGAAATAGATAAAATATTCTTTGAACAACAACCTACCCTTAAACACAATTTGCTTATTGAAACTCTAGGAGGTCCTCCTCCACCTAAAGGTGATCCTGTGTTTGAATTAAAGCAATTGCCTGGCACTCTGAAGTATGCTTATCTTGATGAGAAAAAGATATATCTTGTTATTATTAGTGCTAACCTTTCAGAACATGAAGAAGAGAGATTCTTAAAAATTCTAAGGAAGCACCGTGCTACTATTGGATATACTCTTGATGATCTTAAGGGCATTAGTCCCACTCTCGGTCAACACAAAATTAATATGGAACCTGATGCTAAACCTGTTGTTGATCACCAACGACGTTTGAATCCTAAGATGAAAGAAGTGGTAAGAACTAAAATACTAAAGCTTCTAGAAGCATGTATAATATATCATATAGCTGATAGTAGATGGGTAAGTCTTGTTCATTGTGTCCCTAAGAAAGGAGGTATTACTGTTGTTCTCAATGATAAAAATGAACTTATCCCACAAAGAATTGTTACTGGCTATAGGATGGTAATTGATTTTAGAAAATTAAATAAAGCTACTAGAGAAGATCATTACCCTCTGCCTTTTATTGATCAAATATTAGAAAGATTATCTAAGCACGCACGCTTTTGTTTTCTTGATGGATATTCTGGTTTTTCTCAAATACCTGTTTCACAACCTGATCAAGAGAAAACCACTTTTACTTGCCCTTTTGGAACTTATGCTTATAGACGTATGCCCTTTGGTTTATGTAATGCACTTGCTACCTTTCAAAGATGTATGACTATTATATTCTCTGATTTTTGTGAAACGATTGTTGAGGTATTCATGGATGATTTTTCCGTTTATGAAACTTCTTTTGATAATTGCTTAAGCAACCTTGATCGAGTTTTGCAGAGATGCGAACAAACTAATCTTGTCTTGAATTGGGAGAAGTGCCACTTTATGGTTAATGAAGGCATTGTCTTGGGGCATAAAATTTTTGAACGAGGTATTCAGGTGGACAAAGCTAAAGTTGATGCAATTGAGAAAATGCCATGTCCTAAAGATATTAAAGGTATCTGTAGTTTCCTTGGTCATGTTAGTTTTTATAGGAGGTTTATTAAAGACTTCTCTAAAATTTCTAGGCCTCTTACTAATCTTTTACAAAAGGATGTTCCATTTGTTTTCGATGATGATTGTGTAGAAGCCTTTAAAACACTTAAGAAAGCCTTAACTTCTGCACCTATTGTTCAACCACCTGATTGGAACTTGCCTTTTGAAATTATATGTGATGCTAGTGATTATGCTGTTGGTGCTATTCTAGGACAAAGAGTTGATAAGAAATTAAATGTTATCCATTATGCTAGCAAAACTCCAGACAATGCCCAAAGAAATTATGCTACTACTTAGAAAGAATTTTTAGCAGTTGTGTTTGCTTGTGATAAATTCAGATCTTACATTGTTGATTCCAAAGTGATTGTTCACACCGATCATGCTGCTATAAAATATCTTATGGAAAAGAAAGATGATGAACCTAGACTCATTAGGTGGGTTCTCTTATTACAAGAATTTGACTTACACATCACTGATAGGAAAAGAGCTGAGAACCCCGTAGCTGATAACTTGTCTAGGTTAGAAAATATTCTGGATGACTCACTACCTATTAATGATAGCTTTCCTGATGAACAACTAACTGTAATAAATGCTTCTCATAATACTCCTTAGTATGCTGACTATACTAATTATATTGTTGCTAAATTTATACCACCTAGTTTCACATACCAACAAAAGAAAAAATTCTTCTATGACTTAAGACACTACTTTTGGGATGAGCCACATCTTTATAAAGGAGTAGATGGTACTATTAGACGTTGTGTACCTGAGCATGAACAGGAACAAATCCTATGGAAATGCCACTCCGAAGCCTATGGAGGACATCATGCAGGAGATAGAACTGCGCATAAGGTATTACAATCTGGTTTTTATTGGCCTACTCTTTTCAAGGATGCCCGTAAGTTTGTCTTGTCTTGTGATGAATGTCAAAGAATAGGTAATATCGGTAAGCGTCAGGAAATGCCTATGAATTCTTCACTTGTTGTTGAACCATTTGATGTTTGGGGCTTTGATTATATGGGACATTTTCCTTTCTCTAATGTGTATACTCATATTTTGGTTGCTGTTGATTATGTTACTAAGTGGGTAGAAGCTATTCCAACTAGTAGTGTTGATCATAACACTTCCATTAAAATGCTTAAAGAAGTGATTTTCCCAAGGTTTGGAGTCCCTAGATATTTAATGACTGATGGTGGTTCACACTTTATTCATGGTGCTTTCTTTAAAATGCTTGCTAAATATGATGTTAACCATAGAATTGCATCACCCTATTGTAACACCCCATGTCATTAGCCACAGTAACCTCCCACTCATAATGCCAAGTCACCCTGCTTAACAGTGCTTGATCATTATTGCATCATATCTCATTTCAAATTCCTAATTCAAACTTCAATTTAAATTAAAGTGAAAACAAAAGTTGTTCCAAAGTGGAAACTAAAATGTTCATTAAACAGAAAATAATCCAGAGGCAATTATAAAATTGTAATCAACATTCATAGAGTTAGCTAAGTGACTCTAACAAACTAAAACAATAGCAAACCTCAACCATTAAATCCATTTAGTTTAATCCAAATTTCAAATAAAATCATATTTTACTCAAACCAATTTCTGGCAGTGCAAGATATTACAACATATTTATGTGGCATAACTCACTGTTTTACAAAAGTCAATAAGTGGCCAAACCATTTGCACAAAATAAATAAATGAAGCAGGGAGAAGGAAAAAAGGGAAAAAGCATGCGGCCACTGTGCTTATGGGCTTAAGTTCTACAGGGGCAGGCCCAGCCCAACAGCGTCAGCCCACCACGGTCATCTCCCTCCTCACGCCAGTGTCGCGCCCGCGCGCTGACACGTCGCCGTTCGTCGCGCTGTCGTGCATCCTGCGGCTCCCCGGCGTCCTTAAAGCCTCCCCTGGTCGCTCTCCTCTCCCCTGGAAACCCTAGCTCCCTCTTGTTCCCCTCTCTTTCGTTCTCTCGCTCGTTTAGGAGCCCACCGAACAGAGCCGTCGCCACCGCTCGCCATTACCGTGGCCTCCGGCCACCACTCGTCGTTTCAAGTTGTCCGGAGGGATCATTGTGGCCATCTCCACCCTCTACGACAAGTCGTTGGAGCCGGCGAACACCGCTGCAACCGGATCGATTCGATCCCCTCCGCTGGCCAACTACACTGCCTCGCCTCGATCTGCAGCAACCCCATGCTCCTAAGCTCTCATCGGCCATCGTGCGCCTCCCGGTGAGCGCCTAGCCAGTTCCCCTCTGCTCCCTCTCTCTGGTTTCAACCTTAGCACGCCATGCCGCGATCGCCCGAGCTGAGCTCCACCGCAATCGATGCCGCCGTCGCTGTAGTTGTTTTCGTGCACAACTAAGCACTCCGGTGTGCTCAGTGTGCTGCTAGGAGTCGAACGCGGGCAGCCGCGCTTCCTCCCGTCGCCGTTTTGCCCGGACCCGATCGATGCCCGATTCCGGCGTCTGCCACGGTGGTCGCCGTCGACGTTGTAGCCCTCCCCGCGACAAACTGAGGCCACCAGCGTGCGCGGGATCGAGTGGCCGTTACAGAGCACCTAACCGCGCCCGAAACGATGCCCCACAAGCCAAATCTGAGCTCGCCGGAGTTGTCGCCGTCGTTTCGGCTTGCCGAAGAGCTCCGGCGGCCGGCGACCGACATGGACGGCCGGGCCCCACCTCAGTGCCGCTGACCGTGGGCCCCACGGGCCCCAGTTGACCCAGCTGACTGGGTCAATTGTTGACTGTGCAGCGTGGGCCACAGACATGTGGGCCCCGCGCTAATTAACTGATTTTATAAATAAATGAAATGTTAATTAACCTGTTAATTAGTTTTAATCACTAAATAGTCACTGACTAATGGGGCCCACACCTAATTAACTATGTTTAGTTAGAGATAAACACTGATTAAACTACTGAGAATGACAGGTGGGTCCGGCCCACTGTTTAAATGGATAGGGCCGGCCCAATCAGCTGCTGAGTCAGCAAGCTGGCCCACATGTCAGCCTCTGCTGACTGATCTTTGACCCAGTCAATGGGCCCACTGGTCAGCCTCTGTGCTGGTCAGCTGGGTACAAAACTGGGTACACATAGCAATTTCTTCTACTGTTTAAATTCGAATTTAGTAATTAGAATAATCCCCGAAAATGATTTAAACTTCGGAAAATCGTAGAAAATAAACCGTAGCTCGGGTTGAAAAACTTTCTACATGAAAGTTGATCAGAACGACGAGACGAAGCTGACTGTGCCGTCTGTTTCCGTGACGGGGCCCTATACGGAGGTGAACCCGTAACTTTTTGCCAGTTTCCGGTAGATGAATAGTGCACATATACCGGTTAATAAATCCAACTTAAATCCTAAAATAACTAATATGCCTTAGACATGCTTTTAGGCAACCATGCACTGCATGTTAGCATAGCAAGCTCTGTGTTACTTTGTCTGCCTTGTATTTATCTGTTTCCTCCCCCTCTTCTCTCTCGATAGAGCCCGGTATCGACGCAGCTCCGGAGATCGACGACCCCTGACGACCTTGCCTTTGCCGCCGAGCAACCAGGCAAGCCCCCCTTTGATCATCCCGACATCGCCCATTCTATTTTCTCATGCTTGCATTAGATTTTGCTACTGTAATTGATTGCTCCTATTCTGATGCATAGCCTGCTTTTGTAACCTGCTTATTGTTACCTTGCCTGCCTATTTCAAACTGCTTAGTATAGGCTGGTTAGAGACCCACCAGTGACCCCCACTTGTCCCTACTGCCCCGCTGGATTATCAGAAGACCCGATCAACGGGATTGAAGACCAGGCCCCGGCGCCGCACTTCACCCCCTTAGTTGTACGACACTACTGGGTTTCTATCGAGTGCCGAGGGTGATACCTCGTCAGCACTTCTGATGTTAACCTTGTAGGTTAGTTCATCGGTTGTGGTCATCGAGGGTGATTCCTCCTTCTCCACTCCCGATAACGACACTGTCGTGCAACTCCTTAAGAGTGGACCTCGAGGGTGATTCCTCCTTCGTTCACCTTGACGATAACATCAGGTGGAATTCCATCGAGGGTGATTCCTCAGGGTTCCCCTTGGTGTTAGACACACGGTTACTATGGTTACTATGACTTTACAACTGATACTTGGAAAGGCGGGTCGACCCTAGGGGTACCCGCGAATGATGGGATGTCGGGTTGACCTGGAGGTTACCCATGAGACGAATATGAGGCGTGGCCGGGCATTATTAGCCCTTGCCACAAGTCCTCGAGACGGGGCGACAGGGTCACATCGATCGTGAGTCTCTATTCGTTTCCGCAAGCCCCTAATCCACTAACGATTTGGATATTTGATCCGAGCCGGTCTTTGGCCGGATAGCACTAACCATCACGTGGGAAGAGTTATGGGCACTCTGCATTGTAGCATCAGCCGAAAGCTCTGTCAGACGTCCAGTTCAGCCTGGCAGCCGAGAAGGGCCAGCACCATCCTGTAGTGGTGGAGCCTAGACCCGCCCTGCTCGCAATGAGCCGGAGTGCACATGGCGATGGCCCAAGACCCCTGAGCGCTTAGGAGGTAGACTGACAGGGACCTCTCTGCTGAGCTCTAGGTAGGGCTGCGGTGTGTCGTTTGGCTGAGGCCGGGCGTGACCCAAAAAAGTGTGTCCGGCCGGAGTTAAGCGAGCGTGGTGGGTAAGTTGCTGCACCCCTGCGAGGAAGAAAACATCTATCGATAGCCTGTCCTACGGTAACGGACACTCGGAGTTGTATCCCGATCGATACAACTAGAACTTGAGATGATACCTGGATATGTGGCTCCGGGATCGCTTTCTCGCAGGGAGTCAAGGAAGGATCTCTGAGCGAGACTGTTACTTGACACAACCACTACTACATTATACTGTGTTGATCTACTCTCTTCTATTGCTGCAAGACCGCTGAAGATGCTAGTCTTCGATAGGACTAGGCTTTCCTCTCTATTCTGGCATTTCTGCTGCCCAGTCCACATATTCAGCCTTCCTTTGATAATGTTGCATATGTAGTGTAGATCCTTGCTTGCTGAGTACTTCGGAGTACTCACGGTTGCTTTGCTTTCTTTTTCTCCCCATATCAGTTTGTCGTGACCAGATGATGGAGCCCCTGAGACAGCTGCCCCGCCGACAACTACTACTACCACCTCGAGAGTGGTTACTGCTACGAGTTGGCCGACGACCAGGAGTAGGATCGGAGGGTCCCAGGCAGGAGGCCTGCGCCTTTCGATCGTAGCTTTTGTTTTGTCCCGCCTTGTTAAAGGCTTGTCTCTCTGTCTTATGTCTGTACTCAGATATCTAACGCTTCCGCTGATGCTTGTTTGGCATCAAGCTTATGTATTCGAGCCCTCGAGGCCCTGGCTTGTAATATAATGCTTGTATGCTTTTATTTATGTTTTAGAGTTGTGTTGTGATATCTTCAAGTGAGTCCTTAGGCTTGATCGTGTGCATTTGCATGTATGATTAGTGCACGATTAATCCGGGGGCATCACAGGTTGGTATCAGAGCCGACTGCCTCTAGGAATCCCCCTTTCCAACTCCTTGGCCGAAGTTGAGTCTAGTTGTCCAAAACTATTTTACTAACTTGGCTATGTGGCTTATGGGCCCACGTCGCCAACTGGGTGGCATTGGGATCTTTTATTCCTCGTCTATACCCTGGGACTCTGATCTCTCTCCTATTCGGGTTAAATGAATTTACTAACTACATTAGGTTCACGTAACGACTTCTCCTGGAGGGCCCCTTCATTCCGGATGGTTGCCTGCTTCACCAGAAGACTTCGAAGATACTCTCCGATCTTCTCCCGAGAACTTGTGTTCATTCCTTTTGCAATCCCTTAACACCGTTGAATCCTTATGGATAACTGCGTACCCTCGCCGTTCATACTTCCATCCCTAGTTGCTCTTGTTATTACAAGATACCCGAAAGTATTCTTCGACTTTCGAGAATCCTTTTTCCGACTGCCTTGCAGCTCTTTCCGCTTGAATACCCCACGAATAATTCCTCACATTACCGGGGATCCGTTCATCCCCAGTTGTTCCTGTGTTTCATGAAATACCTCGTATTGCTATGCGACCTTCCGAAAATCCTCTGCAGCCTATTGCTCCCGAAAGTCTTGTCTGCCTGCATTATGGTTAAACCCGTATGTCTCGCAATATTCATTAGCATTCTTTGTCATTGTCATTCCGAGTCGGTTGATTCAATATGAATAAGAATAATCCCTACCATCCGTCGATTCTTAGGATTCATCCTTCTGGCTCAGACGTCAATTTGGACATGAGTTGGTTCTCGGCTAATCAACTTGCAATTGATTGTCCATCGTATTCAATAACCTTGTGAGTTCTTCCCTGATGCTAATACCTTCAGTAAATTGTATCATCTACTTTGACTTCGACACTTTGCTTTCGAACTCGTATCCGTTGCTTTGGTTGATGGTTGTATAGACTCGTAAAATGTCCCGATGGGTTGTATCTATGCTTCTGCCATCAGTGAGAACCCACAAACCTCTACAGTCATACTCTTCTGGTATTTTGCCAGATAAAATTTCAACACTACAGCTTCCCCGAATGCGAGAAGTGAATGACAGGTGATGCATTGAAGAAGTGGGAGTCGACCTTGAACCTTTGCGTTCATGCCCATGGACCCGATGTAGAACTTATCATGGAAGCTTCTCTTAAAGGTTCATCTGTACCTGTGAGTTGATCCTTTGTGATCATGGTTCTGATCATAATTTTTCCTTGATTCCATTTTCTCGAACAAGTTAAGGCACTTGTCTTCTGCAAACCAATATGCCTGCCCAACCTCTATCTTGATTTACCCTCGAGTATTACCCCCTGGTATCTCGAGAATATCACAGGAACTACATAACTTCTTATGAGTTCTTCATCAAACTACTATTGATCACCAATTCCAATATCCCCGGGTTCTGAGTTGTTGGTCACTCGAGGACACCGGTAAGTGAATCGATTCTGCACTACGATTCAATAACTCTAAGTAATTTTTGTTGCTTACGAATTTAATAAACCTTCAATTCTTTTCTAACCTGATCGTCTATATCCCTATTGTGCAAATTTCAACTGTGCTACCTGGTCCCTATAACCCGGAGCAACTTCCGACAATGAGCTAAGCTTACGAGGATCTTCCTCATTTTATCATTTCACCTTGAAGAGCAAGCTTGATTTCAAGCTTGTGTCATGTCCGTGGGTCCAATAACCTTTCGCTTCGACATTTCCTTGCTAAATGTCATCGCAGCTCGATTGCATCCTCTCGAAACCCCGTGACAAATGTGATGTGATCATCGTCCACACTTTGACTTCATCCATGTTATCAATTGAATTCATGATGCGAAATACCAATCTTGCCCCTCGATGATCTGTGTTATCATTGACCACATCCTTGACTTCCTCCAACACTCACCTGATGATGTTTTGCTCATACATTGAGTTCCTTGATATTCTTGAAATTGTTCCTTCGTATCTATTGCGATCTTTCAATCCAACCCTTACTTGAAACACCATGTTATCGCTACCTCGGAGCATGACTATGGTATTCCGAATATCATTGAGAACAGTGAAAACGCAACATTGCATGTCCCTTCATCAATTATCCAAACATCATTGTATGGGTAATATCATGATTCTTCCTTCACCCCTTTATCTAAATGCTTTTGAACTTGCTGCCCTATCATGTATATCCTGTTCTGCTTTTTCCCTGGGAAGGATATACTACCAATTTTTGATGTGTAAACACATCTTCCTTCCCATTGGTTAATTTGAATAATCAATTAATCATAATTTCCTTTCCATTGTTTTGTTTAACCTTTCCAGTAATCTAGCTTATCTAAGCAGAAATAATTCTCTACCTATGAAAACATCTCGGTCTACAACTCTGTCAGTGAGACCCTGTTACTATTGTTGATGACATTACGGTAACCACCGATGGACGAGAACTTTGCCTATTGGTCCGCCTCGTTCACCGAGCAGGAAAATGGTTCTCTTCGTCCCTCACACTTGGTACCGATGTTGCCGTCGACATAACTGACAGACTATCCTCTGACATGCCTTGCTATCGTGACCGTGCAATATGTCAGCCTCCTTTCTACTTTTAACCCAGATGGTGGGCCCATAACCCATAATTCCACAGGATCGAAACCTGACTTTCCTGTACACCCTGCTGCCAAGTTATTCCTCGAGCTTGACTTCGGATGTAATTCATGGGCCACCTGCCTATTGATCTATTCTGGTATCAAACGCAATACTTATTCCCATTGCTCTGAACCCCTTTCACTTTTCATATCAGGCAACGAACGATTGCCTATGAGCTTGAAACTTCTATTTTGCACTTTCTTACTTTACTCTCAGTAATTTCTTAAGTTTCAATTCGAGAGTTACTTTTCGCTACCTTCCCTAGTAATATCTACCAGATAAGCAACCTTGTAGAGGTCTATCCTTTCGAAGCTACCCCTTATCCCTTTTCGTAAATACGATGAAGATCCCGAGGAAAGGATGCCTACTTCATCATAATGACCTGAAGCAGAAAGTTGAAGACATCAACGAAGGGATCAACTTCTTCGAGAAGAGCAACCAAGAACAATGAGACTCGTTAGAATTTCGTAACCAGAACTCTTCCCCTTACTCCACCTCTTAATTCTCGAGATGAGAATTCTTGTTAGAGGAGGAGAATTTGTAACACCTCATGTCATTAGCCACAGTAACCTCCCACTGATAATGCCAAGTCACCCTGCTTAACAGTGCTTGATCATTATTGCATCATATCTCATTTCAAATTCCTAATTCAAACTTCAATTTAAATTAAAGTGAAAACAAAAGTTGTTCCAAAGTGGAAACTAAAATGTTCGTTAAATAGAAAATAATCCAGAGGCAATTATAAAATTGTAATCAACATTCATAGAGTTAGCTAAGTGACTCTAACAAACTAAAACAGTAGCAAACCTCAACCTTTAAATCCATTTTGTTTAATCCAAATTTCAAATAAAATCATATTTTACTCAAACCAATTTCTGGCAGTGCAAGATATTACAACATATTTATGTGGCATAACTCACTGTTTTACAAAAGTCAATAAGTGGCCAAACCATTTGCACAAAATAAATAAATGAAGCAGGGAGAAGGAAAAAAGGGAAAAAGGTCTGCGGCCACTGTGCTTATGGGCTTAAGTTCTACAGGGGCAGGCCCAGCCCAACAGCGTTAGCCCACCGCGGTCATCTCCCTCCTCACGCCGCTGTTGTGCCCGCACGCTGACACGCCGCCGTTCGTCGCGCTGTCGTGCATCCTGCAGATCCCCGGCGTCCTTAAAGCCTCCCCTGGTCGCTCTCCTCTCCCCTGGAAACCCTAGCTCCCTCTTGTTCCCCTCTCTTTCATTCTCTCGCTCGTTCAGGAGCCCACCGAACAGAGCCGTCGCCACCGCTCACCATTACTGTGGCCTCCGGCCACCACTCGTCGTTTCAAGTTGTCCGGAGGGATCATTGTAGCCATCTCCACCCTCTACGACAAGTCGTTGGAGCCGGCGAACACCGCAGCAACCAGATCGATTCGATTCCCTCCGCCGGCCAACTTCACTGCCTCACCTCGATCTGCTGCAACCCCGAGCTCCTAAGCTCTCATCGGCCATCGTGCGCCTCCCGGTGAGCGCCTAGCCAGTTCCCCTCTGCTCCCTCTCTGGTTTCAACCTTAGCACGCCATGCCGCGATCGCCCGAGCTGAGCTCTGCCGCAATCGATGCCGCCATCGCTCTAGTTGTTTTCGTGCACAACTGAGCACTCCGGTGTGCTCAGTGTGCTACTAGGAGTCGAACGCGGGCAGCCGCGCTTCCTCCCGTTGCCGTTTTGCCCGGACCCGATCGATGCCCGATTCCGGCGTCCGCCACGGTGGTCGCCGTCGACGTTGTAGCCCTCCCCACGTCAAACCGAGGCCACCGGCGTGCGCGGGATCGAGTGGCCGTTACAGAGCACCTAACCGTGCCCGAACCGATGCCCCACAAGCCAAATCCGAGCTCGCTGGAGTTGTTGCCGTCGTTTTGGCTTGCCGGAGAGCTCCGGCGGCCGGCGGCCGACGTGGACGGCCGGGCCCCACCTCAGTGCCGCTGACCATGGGCCCCACGGGCCCTAGTTGACCCAGCTGATTGGGTCAACTGCTGACTGTGCAACGTGGGCCACAGACATGTGGGCCCCGCGCTAATTAACTGATTTTTATAAATAAATGAAATGTTAATTAACCTGTTAATTAGTTTTAATCACTAAATAGTCACTGACTAATGGGGCCCACACCTAATTAACTATGTTTAGTTAGAGATAAACACTGATTAAACTACTGAGAATGACAGGTGGGTCCGGCCCACTGTTTAAATGGATAGGGCCGGCCCAGTCAGCTGCTGAGTCAGCAAGCTGGCCCACATGTCAGCCTCTGCTGACTGATCTTTGACCCAGTCAATGGGCCCACTTGTCAGCCTCTGTGCTGGTCAGCTGGGTACAAAACTGGGTACACATAGAAATTTCTTCTACTGTTTAAATTCGAATTTAGTAATTAGAATAATCCCCGAAAATGATTTAAACTTCGGAAAATCATAGAAAATAAACCATAGCTCGGATCGAAAAACTTTCTACATGAAAGTTGATCAGAACGACGAGACGAAGCTGACCGTGCTGTCTGTTTCCGTGACGGGGCCCTCTACGGAGGTGAACCTATAACTTTTTGCCTGTTTCCGGTAGATGAATAATGCACATATACCAGTTAATAAATCCAATTAAATCCTAAAATAACTAATATGCCTTAGACATGCTTTTAGGCAACCCTGCACTGCACGTTAGCATAGCAAGCTCTGTGTTACTTTGTCTGCCTTGTATTTATCTATTTCCTCCCCCTCTTCTCTCTCGATAGAGCCCGGTACCGACGCAGCTCCGGAGATCGACGACCCCTGACGACCTTGCCTTTGCCGCCGAGCAACCAGGCAAGCCCCCCCCCTTTGATCATCCTGACATCACCCATTCTATTTTCTCATGCTTGCATTAGATTTTGCTACTGTAATTGATTGCTCCTATTCTGATGCATAGCCTACTTTTGTAACCTGCTTGTTGTTACCTTACCTGCCTATTTCAAACTGCTTAGTATAGGCTGGTTAGAGACCCACCAGTGACCCCCACTTGTCCCTACTGCCCCGCTGGATTATCAGAAGACCCGATCAACGGGATTGAAGACCAGGCCCCGGCACCGCACTTCACCCCCTTAGTTGTACGACACTACTGGGTTTCTATCGAGTGCCGAGGGTGATACCTCGTCAGTACTTCTGATGTTAACCTTGTAGGTTAGTTCATCGGTTGTGGTCATCGAGGGTGATTCCTCCTTCTCCACTCCCGATAACGACACTGTCGTGCAACTCCTCAAGAGTGGACCTCGAGGGTGATTCCTCCTTCGTTCACCTTGACGATAACATCTGGTGGAATTCCATCGAGGGTGATTCCTCAGGGTTCCCCTTGGTGTTGGACACACGGTTACTATGGTTACTATGACTTTACAACTGATACTTGGAAAGGCGGGTCGACCCTGAGGGGTACCCGTGAATGATGGAATGTCGGGTTGACCTGGAGGTTACCCGTGAGACGAATATGAGGCGTGGTCGGGCATTCTTAGCCCTTGCCACATGTCCTCGAGACGGGGCGACGGGGTCACATCGATCCTGAGTCTCTATTCGTTTCCGCAAGCCCCTAATCCACTAACGATTTGGATATTTGATCCGAGCCGGCCTTTGGCCGGATAGCACTAACCATCACGTGGGAAGAGTTATGGGCACTCTGCATCGTAGCATCAGCCGAAAGCTCTGTCAGACGTCCAGTTCAGCCTGGCGGCCGGGAATGGCCGGCACCATCCTGTAGTGGTGGAGCCTAGACCCGCCCTGCTCGCAACGAGCCTGAGCGCTTAGGAGGTAGATCGACAGGGACCTCTCTGCTGACCTCTAGGTAGGGCTGCGGTGTGTCGTTTGGCCGAGGCCGGGCGTGACTCAGAAAAGTGTGTCCGGTCGGAGTTAAGCGAGCGTGGTGGGTAAGTTGGTGCACCCCTGCGGGGAAGAAAACATCTATCGATAGCCTGTCCTACGGTAATGGACACTCAGAGTTGTATCTCGATCGATACAACTAGAACTTGAGATGATACCTGGATATGTGGCTCCGGGATCGCTTTCTCGCAGGGAGTCGAGGAAGGATCTCTGAGCGAGAATGTTACTTGACACAACCACTACTACATTATACTGTGCTGATCTACTCTCTTCTATTGCTGCAAGACCGCTGAAGATGCTAGTCTTCGATAGGACTAGGCTTTCCTCTCTATTCTGGCTTTTCTGCAGCCCAGTCCACATATTCAGCCTTCCTTTGATAATGTTGCATATGTAGTGTAGATCCTTGCTTGCTGAGTACTTCGGAGTACTCACGGTTGCCTTGCTTTCTTTTTCTCCCCATATCAGTTTGTCGTGCCCAGATGATGGAGCCCGTGAGACAGCTGCCCCGCCGACAACTACTACTACCACCTCGAGAGTGGTTACTTCTACGAGTTGGCCGACGACCAGGAGTAGGATCGGAGGGTCCCAGGCAGGAGGCTTGCGCCTTTCGATCGTAGCTTTTGTTTTGTCCCGCCTTGTTAAAGGCTTGTCTCTCTGTCTTATGTCTGTACTCAGATATCTAACGCTTCCGCTGATGCTTATTTGGCATCAAGCTTATGTATTCGAGCCCTCGAGGCCCTGGCTTGTAATATAATGCTTGTATGCTTTTATTTATGTTTTAGAGTTGTGTTGTGATATCTTCAAGTGAGTCCTTAGGCTTGATCGTGCGCATTTGCGTGTATGATTAGTGCACGATTAAGACGGGGGCGTCACACCTATCATCCTCAATCTAGTGGTCAAGTTGAACTTAGCAATAGAGAAATAAAATTAATATTACAAAAAACTGCCAATAGGTCCCGAAAGAATTGGTCTAAGAAATTGGATGATGCACTTTGGGCTTACAGAACAGCTTATAAAAACCCTATGGGTATGTCCCCATATAAAATGGTTTATGGAAAAGCTTGTCATTTGCCTCTTGAGTTAGAACATAAAGCATATTGGGCAATTAAAGAACTCAGTTATGATTTCAAACTTGCCGGTGAAAAGAGGTTATTTGATATTAGCTCACTAGATGAATGGAGAACCCAAGCTTATGAAAATGCCAAGCTATTTAAAGAAAAAGTTAAGAGATGGCATGACAAAAGAATCCAAAAGCGGGAATTCAAAGTTGGTGAATATGTTCTATTATACAACTCTCGTTTTAGATTTTTTTTTTGCGGGAAAACTTCTTTCCAAATGGGAAGGACCATATATTATCGAAGAAGTTTATCGCTCTGGAGCTATCAAGATTAATAATGCTGAAGGTACTAACCCGAAGGTGGTCAATGGACAAAGAATTAAACACTATATCTCAGGTACGCCCATTAATGTTGAAACCAATATTATTCAAACCATGACACCAGAGGAACACATAAAAGAAACCTTCCAGAACACTCCAGAACCATGAAAAAGAAGAGGTACGTGATACGAACGGACTCTGAAAAATCCGCAAAAATATTTTCTGTCAGTTTTGGAATATTAGAAAAAATAGGAAATTAAGAAATAACCGGGAAGGCAACCTAGGTGCCCACGAGACACCAGGGCGCGCCTACCCCCTGGCACGCCCTGGTGGGTGGTGGGCACCTTCCCGACTCTGTTTTCCTTTCGTATGCTTGTTTCCCAAGATAAAAAATCTTTATATATACTCTCGGATAATTTGATCACCGTATCACGGAGAAATCCTCTATTCTTGTTTCGTGCTGTTTTTCTGACAGATCTAGATCACCATGACCGCAACAAGCTCCTCCAAGGACAAGTTCTTCGAGAGGATAATAAATCCCTACTTGTCAGAGGTGATGAATAACCCTCAAGCCATTGAGATGCGTGAGGGGGTGCTCCACATCCGGGATGTTCAAGGGCCCAAGAAGACGGGAACCGTGGAGGCCAGGCTCGAGGCGGTGGAGCAGGAAATCTTCAAGTGCCAAGGGATGGTGGAGCATGGACTCGGTGCCAATCACCTCATGATCACGGAATTCACCCGTGATCACAAGGTGGATGGCCGGTCTATGAAGGACATCGTCTTCACCTTCAACGAGCAAATCAATTTTCTGCAAAGCCAAATCTATGATCTTCAAAATCAAGTCTTTGAGTATGAGGCAAGATTTAAAGGTATGAGTTTAGTTGCCAGTTGCAGGACTCAAGAGACTCGTGCTTCCTCTTATGATGGTAAGCCGCTGCCATGGAAGTCAGGGGATAAGCTTGCTACCACCTCATCACCACCACCATCATCATCTTCCCCACCAAATGAGACTTAAGTACACGGGTATGGGCACTCCCCTTGGCTTTTTCCAAGCTTGGGGGAGATGCCCCAGTATCGTATCACCATCACTCTTATTACCTTTACCTATCTTAGTTCGATCCTTAGCTATTTCGTGATTTAGTTGAATAAAAATTTAGTATGATCTATTTTCGAGTGCTAGTTTTGTGATCTATCTATCTATGTAATCGAGTGAGAGTTATATAATAAAGTTTAGTTTGAGTTTTTGCTTCTTTACTTTTTTGTTTCAATCAAAATAAAAGGAAATAATGAAAAATATCATATGCTAATCCTATGGTAAGTAATGACATCACATAAGGAAAAGTATAAGTGGTAAAATTTGTTGAAAGTTGACAAACATAGCATTAGTCAATTATGCAATTCATGAAAGAATTAATAAGGGAAGATAAGATTCATATGCAAATACACTATCTTGGACGTCTTTTATCATGATTGTGAGCCCCCACTAAATATCTTATGCCAAACTGTTGACGTTGGACAAGGAAGACAACGTAATGATTTATGTTTGTTCATATTCACATAGAAGTTATATTGTCATAGATCCTTCAACATGCGGTGCTTACTCAATATCTTTGCTAGCCAAAATTCCACACTAAGTAGAGATACTACTTGTGCATCCAAAAACCTTAAACCCAAACTCATGTTTTGAGAGTCCACCATACCTACCTATGGATTGAGTAAGATCCTTCAAGTAAGTTGTCATCGGTGCAATAAGGCAATAAAAATTGCTTCTAAATGTGTTTGATTGTTTAGTGTAAGAGAAATTAAGCGTTGTACGAACTTGTGATGGCAAAGTAATAAAAGTGACAGACTACATAATAAAGGTTGCTATCATAAGTGGCAGTATAACGTGACGTTCTTTTGCATGAAGAGATTGTGCATACAAACCAAAAAGCGCATGACAACCTCTGCTTCCCTCTGCGAAGGGCCTATCTTTTACTTTTATGTATTTACTTTTTATGCAAGAGTCAAAGTATTTTCCTCTACTCTTTTTTATTTTCTCTTTGGCAAGCATCATGTGGTGGGGAAAGATCTAGGCACATATATCCAGTTGGATGTGAGTGATAATGAGTTATTATTGTTGACATCACCCTTGAGGTGAATAAGTTGGGAGGCGAAACTATAAGCCCCTATCTTTCTATGTGTCCGGTTGAAACTTTTTGCTCATATATATGTTGTGAGTGTTAGCAATCATAGAAGATTAAATGATGGTTGAGTATGTGGACTTGCCAAGAGGCTCCGATACATGACCCTTCCTGAAAATATGATGAATAGTTGCAAAGTTGGCTGAGAACATAGTTTGTTGGTTTTCAATAAAGTTTACGCTTCTTACTTCGATGTTGTGATGAATTGTTACTTGTTCATGAGAAGTTATATGATAAAGCTTTATGATAAAGTTTGTTGCTGTTATGATAATCATCATGATGCTACTATGTCTGTATTCTGTTTTTATCGACACCTCTCTCTCTAAACATGTGAACATGATTTTCGATATCGGCTTTCGCTTGAGGACAAGCGAGGTCTAAGCTTGGGGGAGTTGATACGTCCATTTTGCATCACGTTTTCCTACTGTTATTTATAATGTTTTTATGCATAATAATGCTTTATGGAGTAATTCTAATGCCTTTTCTCTCATAATATGCAAGGTTTACACAAAGAGGGAGAATACCGACAGCTGGAATTCTGGACCTGAAAAAGCTACGTCAGAGATACCTATTTTGCACATCTCCAAATGAACTGAAATTTTACGGAGAATTATTTTGGAATATTTAATAAATATTGGAGAAAATAAATACCGGAGGGGGGCTGCCAGGTGCCCATGAGACACCAGGGCGCGCCAGGCCCCCCAGGCGTGCCCTGGTGGGTGGTGGGCAGCCCAGCCCACCTCCGGTGCCCATCTTCTGGTATATGAGGTCTTTTGACCTAGAAAAAAATAAGGAGAGGACTTTCAGGACAGAGTGCCGCCGTCTTGAGGCGGAACTTGGGCAGGAGCACTTTTGCCCTCCGGCGGAGCGATTCCGCCGGGGGAACTTCCCTCTCGGAGGAAGAAATCAAAGCCATCGTCATCACCAACAACCCTCTCATCTTTGGGAGGCCAATCTCCATCAACATCTTCAACAACTCCATCTCATGTCAAACCCTAGTTCATCTCTTGTGTTCAATCTTTGTACCGGAACCTCAGATTGGTACCTGTGGGTGACTAGTAGTGTTGATTACATCTTGTAGTTGATTACTATATGGTTTATTTGGTGGAAGATTATATGTTCAGATCCATTATGCTATTTAATACCCCTCTGATCTTGAGCATGAATATTATTTGTGAGTAGTTACCTTTATTCTTGAGGCCACGAGAGAAGTCATGTTGCAAGCAATCATGTGAATTTGATATGTGTTCGATATTTTGATGATATGTATGTTGTGATTCCCTTAGTGGTGTTATGTGAACGTCGACTACATGACACTTCACCATCTTTGGGCCTAAGAAAATGCATTGTGGAGTAGTTATTAGATGATGGGTTGCTAGAGTGACAAAAGCTTAAAACCTAGTTTATGCGCTACTTCGTAAGGGACTGATTTGGATCCATATGTTTAATGCTATGGTTAGATTTTATCTTAATACTTCTTTCATAGTTGTGGATGCTTGCGAGGGGGTTAATCATAAGTGGGAGGCTTGTTCAAGTAAGAACAACACCCAAGCACACGTCGCCGCGGAGTTTGCCGGAATCCGCCCTAAACTAGCCGGAATTCATCACCGCACACTGGAAAAGGCCGCTAGACGCCGCAATTGATCGCCGCCGGTTCGAATTGGACGAGCTCGACATCGTTGTGGCCTCCCATGACCTCAGCCTGGCCGCCAGAATCCTCTCGGCGCGGCAGGCAAAGGGGCACGGCTCGGCCGGCGCGGCTGGCAATAGAGCAAGGTGCAGACGGCGAAGGCGGCGGGGCGTGGCCGGCGAGGCTGGGCGCGGCCGGCGTGGTGATGGGGCGCGGCCGGCGTGGCCGGCGCGGCCGGCTGGGGGTAGGGACGGCAGCGGCCGGACTGGAGGAAGGAACTCTTTATCCCAGTTTTACAGTTTGTTTTACAGTATCTGTTCGGCCGTAGTTAAAACGAACCCTTAAAATGCATTTTTTTTCGACCCGTATACCAGTTTTGCAGTTTGCGATTTTAAGGGTCTGCTAGAGATGCTCTAAGCATATCTCCCCTAATAATAATTAAAACGAATATAGCATTGTGTCGTCCACCGCTTATTTTAGCTACTTTATGTATGTTCCCCTCCCTCTTTCCTTCTAAATTGTTTTTCCTTCATCTGGTTTTTCATTGATTTTCACTACTCTAAATGCCCATCTTTTTTATTCACTTACCAGTTTTGGTTTAATTGGTAACACAGTAAGTGTTTATTAAATAAAATCCTATAATTTATTTGGCATGTAAAGTACGGGCAAATTTCGTTAAATGCTTATGTACACACGAATACCCATTTTTTAGCTCGGGCTCATCTGCATCGTGTGAACAGTAAATTCAAAAAAAATACTCTCTCTTATCCATATTACTTGTTGCTCAAACAGATAAATCTAGATGTATTTCAATGCTAGATACATCCGTTTGAGCGACAAATAATATGGATAAGAGGGTCAGAGGAAGTACTAAAAAATAAAATAAAAAACTGATGATTTTTTTTTGCATGGAAGATGTTTCAGGGCGTGAGGTCCATGCCAAATTTTAGCTCGTTCGGACATCTGAGTAGCTCTCTGCAAAAAAAAGGTCTAAACAGTACATGAACAATAAACAGTTTCACATACCCTAAATTTATCATTTTTTCTGAGAGCTACTCAGATGTCCAAATGAGTTGAAATTTGGCATGAACCTCACGCACTGAAACATCTTCCATGAAAAAAATAGATTTTACAGAAATTCTAATGTTTTTACTGTTTATGGCGGGAGTAGATGAGCACATGAGCCAAATCGCCGCACTCATTCACACAACCATATTAACATAGTTGTAGTAAATAAATGTCGCTGACAATTAATATGGATCGAAAGAGTACCAGATATGTAATTCCCCTTATATACTTATAAAGTACATAACATCCTGCCGTCCACCGCTTCTTTTGTCGAACCTTATGTACATCCCCCCCCCCCCCCCTCTATATTTTTCTCTCCCGTTGCTTGTTATTTTTATCGGTTTTCCTTGAAAACCGCTTAGCTTGCCCACCTTTTAACTTATCAAATGATTTTTTTTTACTTTGGTAAGGGAAAATTAAGCATTATCAAATAAAACCCTATAATTTATTTGGTAGATAAACTACGTGCATGATTTTATTTGTTACGTTTATTTACAAAACCACATTAATATGAGCAATTAATCAAGGCTAACGTACTATAATATTTAGTCTACTCATAGTGAGAGTATCATATACTAGTATCATGCATATGATCTAGTGTATGATACTATTTTTATAGTGCATAGTATCATATATAATCTTATTTATTGTCATGCATGACACATACTTCCTCTATTCTTAAATATAAGTGTTTCTACAGATTTCAATATAGACTACATACAAAGCAAAATGAGTGAATCTACACTCTAAACTACGTCTATAACATTGCTTTGTATGTAGTCTATATTGAAACCTTTAGAAAGACTTATATTTAGGAACGGAGGGAGTAGTAGCATAGCATTTATTATGATACGGTATCTACCTATATTGCTCTAACCCTCTCTCTCTTCGTTAATTGTCTGTCATCAGCGTGTTTGCAAGTCTCGAGTGTATGATACCGACTAAAATACCACCACTATGGCCAGCCTTATACATTGCAACGCGCATGCAATTATCTCGTATTTACTAAATAAAAGATAATAAATATGTAATTGATTAATTAAAATGTATTAACTATTGCATGTAGAGATAGGGCAATTAGAAGCACATGGATAAATTACAAAATGATTTTTGCTAATTTACAATCGCCCCAGATTTTCTTAGTTCTTACTTGACACTAAAGATCATCAATCTTTTCTTTTTGCAAGTAAAGATCATCAATCTGACATTAAGACCCGTGTAAGATCTCTTTTTTCTATACTATAAGAGAAAAAAGTACTACAACATGGTGTTTTCTTTTATAGTTTACCAATCTTGCGGCCTGGTATACTACAACAACTGGACTTGAAGAAATGTATGAATAAAATCAATCGAGTAGACTGTAATACATTTTGTTGTACTAGATGACTAAATTTTTACAAGAAAGTGAGCTAAATTTGGCATATATGGATAAATTAGTAAAATTCAACTTGGGGTTGGCTAATTCTCAATCGACCAAGACGTAGAAGTTTCCATTAAAGAAATGACAAAAGGCGAAGGCCCTCTCCAGGGTACAAGATTTTTATGTTTCTTCTTTTTGGACCATATTATAGCATTGATTTGGATCAAAATATTGTGATACCAAATTCTTATTATTCTTTTGCGGGCTTGGGAATTTCAATCTCTCATGAGACCATTTTGTTTTTTTGCATTTCCCTTACGAAACGAATACTCCTGCCATTTTTTCCAGGTTTTGCATCCAACCCCCTATTCTGCATTTTCTCAGGCTTTGCACCCAACCCCCTATTCTGCACCTTTTATTTGCCTCAATTTTTTATTCCTCCATCCGGAAATACTTGTCGGAGGAATGAATGTATCTAGTTGTATTTTAGTTTTAGATGCATCCATTCTTATCCATTTATGTGACAAGTATTTCCGGACGGAGGGAGTATTTTATTTTTCAGTTCTCCGTACTACTCCCTCCGTCCTAAAATACTTGTCGGAGAAATAATTGTATGTAGACGTATTTTTATTCTAGATATACTTATTTTTATCCATTTCTACGACAAGTAATCTCGGACGGAGGGAGTATAATATTTTTTTGAGAAGGAGCGCCGACCATCTCTGACTAGGGGCAATACACGAAAAAGCAAGATCCCAAAGTGCCAGAACGCAAAAAAGAATTTAAAAAATAAAAACGAACCCACGAGGGCACGAGCCCCACGACCACAAAAACGATCATCTCCTCCTCCTCCTCCCTCCGCTTCTTCGCTATTTGCTTTTCATATAAGCCATAACTCGGCTCCTCCATTGCTCCTTTTTCCAGCCTCCCGCTTCCTCCCGCCGTCGCTGTCCCCACCGGCCTCCCCCCCGCCGCCCCATCCATGGCCTCTCGAAATCATGGCCCTACCCCCGCCTCCTCCCTCGCCACGCCCCTCCTCTCCGACTCCATCACGCCCACCACCCCCACCCGCGCCGCCAACGGCCACGCGCGGGGCCACGACGGCGACGACGACCTCTGCGCCGCCGCCTCGGTGTGCGACGGCGGAGGCGGCGGCGACCCGTTCGCGTTCCTCTCGGAGGACCTCCGCCGCCCGCCGCGGCCGCCGGGCCCGTCCCCCGCCGACCCGTTCCGCAACAGGACGCCGTGGCTGGGCGGCCCGTACGGGTGGGCCAGGACGCTGCTGCTCGCGCCGGTCGCGGCGGCGCGGCTCGTGCTCTTCGGGCTGGCCATCGCGATCGGGTACGCCGCCACGTGGGTGGCGCTGCGCGGCTGGACCGACTCGCGGGAGGGCCCGCGGGAGGGCGCCGGCCCCATGCCGGCCTGGCGCCGCCGGCTCATGTGGGTCACCCGGCTCTCCGCGCGCTGCATCCTCTTCTCCTTCGGGTCAGTACCTCCGCCTCAGCAAGCGCTGTTAGCAGCAGCAGCAGCTGCAGCTCTGCCCGAATTGGATTTCTATCTGATCTGAACATTTGGCGCTCGATCGATAAGCCGCTGGGAAGTTTCGAATTTTTTTCACTAGATGATTAGGTTTCGGCCGCGAGGCGACACATGCCGAAGCTGCCGCGGATGGATGACACGATCGGGAGATGTTTGGTTGGTTTGCAGAATTTGGGGGGGATTTGCCTTGCGGCACGTGTGTGGGCAGCGATTTGTTTGGTGGGGGCGACGCCGACGCCGTATCAGTTCGGAAGGTGAAGGACCGTGCGGGTGACTTTGTTTGTTACGACATGCACTTAATACGGCTGACCGACAGGAATGGGAGGGCCCGTCTGGTTAATATCACAGTTCACCGTAGGTTGGAAACTGATTCTTGCACGGTTCGTCTCCCTCTGGTTAGCTTTTGCTTGGGTTTGTAGATCAGAACATTGCTGGCGATGATGCCTCGCCAATTTGATATGAGGAGCTAGTTAGAGAGAGCTACCCAAGAATTAGAAGAGGACAATTATTTCAACAAAATTACTCCCAATAATTTGGTTACATCCTTGTTAATTGGGGGCATGAACCAGGTAGTCGGTAATGTGTGTGACTGTGGATAATAATTCAAATGGGAATAATGTGTGTAGATAATTCAAATGATGATGATGTCCATGCTGGAAGCACAGTTCATGGCTTCTGCTTGTGGGGTGTACGACCTTATGCTTTACACAACTGGCAATTGCTCAGTTGGACGTTTTGGATACAATTCATTGAATGTTTTTAAAACGATGTCAAAGTGGTGACTGGTGAGGAACCTTGCTTACCAACCTTCCCTGAAATAAAATGAAAAGCTAACTGGCGAAAAATCATTTGTACAATGTGTTCTACTGCTTGTTTATACTTACTGGAGGGTTTCTGGTTTTAACCGCATACTTATCATATTTTCTCATCTTATAATGCTATTGAATACTGTCTGATATTTATTGGCCACTCGTTTGTACTCTCAGGTATCACTGGATCACACGAAAAGGAAGGCCTGCGCCTAGAGAGCTTGCACCTATAGTCGTTTCCAATCATGTATCATACATAGATCCCATATACTTCTTCTATGAATTGTTCCCAACCATTGTTTCATCGGATTCCCATGATGCCATACCATTTGTTGGCACAATCATAAGAGCAATGCAGGCATGTGTCTTTACATTCTCCTCTTGAAGCATCTCAATTTGCAAGTTCCTTTCAAGTGTCAAACTTTATGACAATTTATACCTATCTTACAGGTTATATACGTTGATAGATTCTCGCCAGCTTCAAGGAAGTCAGCTGTGAATGAAATAAAGGTTAGGATGCTTCCCATCAGGCCTTGCCCCATAGTTGTTCTGCATTTCCTACTTTTGTCATCTAAAGTTCACGGCGTAACTGATTTTAAAAGTTGATTCCATGCAACTCATACTATAACATAAGACAAACAACTTGATTGTCTATTAGTTATTGTGTTCATATGGTACATTTTAGGATGTGCTTTCAGAGAAAGGCAGCTGGCAATAGCTTTCCGCGTGTCCTGTTGTTCCCTGAAGGCACTACAACAAATGGGAGATTCCTGATTTCATTCCAACATGGAGCATTCATACCTGGCTACCCTGTTCAACCAGTTGTTGTTCGTTACCCCCATGTGCACTTTGACCAATCCTGGTTAGTTTCTCTAAGATTATACATTCTTCTTTTGTTTTCTTTTTGCGCTGTTCCCTGTCATAATTGTTATAGTGTTTCAGGGGAAACATATCACTAATAGCACTCATGTTCAAGATGTTCACCCAGTTTCACAACTTCATGGAGGTCTGCATTTCTTGCACACCTCAGCCACTGTCTGTCATGTTTATTGGCAGCAATTCCTCACACAGTAAGCTCATTCCTTATATGAATAATTGATTTTACAGGTAGAGTACCTCCCTATTGTCTACCCCCCTGAGATCAAGCAAGAGAATGCCCTTCATTTTGCAGAGAATGTAATACTGTTTTACTCAAATGAATCGTCCTTTCAACACCTATGGTTTCTGTAGCAATGTGGTCATAATATTTTTGTTCTACAGACCAGCTATGCTATGGCACACGCCCTTAATGTTTTACCGACTTCTTATTCATATGCTGATTCAATGATTGCGTCAAGAGCAGAAGAAGCTGGAAAGGTAACAGACCACCTACAACACGGTCTCTATATTCTAAATTCATGTGCCAGCTTTGACCTTTGTTTTCTGGAGTCCTTACCATATGGAATCTTCCAGAATTTCAAATGGCGGTAACTGGAGATGGGCATGCGTTCACTTAAGTAGGAAGTAGGAATTTGACTCTAATAAGCTGAGTTTACGTTTGCAGGCCAACTGCTCAAGTTATATGGTGGAAATGGCTTGGGTAAAAGAAGTAAGTCTTTCTTAAATTACACTGTATGTAGAACTTGGTGAACAAACCTATCAAAGAAACATCATAAGATTGTGAGGTTGTGCTATTATTGAACAAAATTTTATGGTACAACGTTGATTTCATTTGCCTTTTAAGTTTGCTTCTTTGTGCATCTAGAGGTATCTCTTGCTTCACTATAATGAGATCTTTTTCTTCTCTGTGAGGATAGATGAATGATAGTTGTAGACTTGTACGTAGTTGATTTTTTTTCCATGATCCACGCAGCTTTTTATTTCACATGTTGGCTCTTTCCAAAGTATTGTGCATACTGCTTTCAGCTATGTGGTAGTATCTGATTTTCTCTTTACATCTGTTTTCAGGTGTATGGTGTAAGCACAGCAGAAGCAATGGAACTCTTGGAGCACTTTTTGGCTATGAATCCAGACAGCGAGTAAGTTCTTCATCCCTTAAGTGACAACTATTGGATTACCTTATACTCCCTTTGTAAACTAATATAAGAGCGTTTAGATCACTACTTTAGTGATCTAAACGCTCTTATATTTCTTTACGGAGGGAGTAGAAGATTGTAAAAGTTTGGTCATTAAGGATTGCTTGCTTAAAGGATGCAATATTATCTTGGTTCTCTGTTTATATGTAGATACGCCTATTATGTTCTGTCATTCTGCAGTGTAGTGATAAATACAATTAACCAATTCTTGCAGTGGACGTGTTAAAGCACAAGATTTTTGGGCTATTTTTGGCCTAGATTGCAGCCCTCTATGCAAGAAGGTACCAACACTCTCCTCCCTGCAAATGCCATCAAGCTTAATTTCCTTACAACAAAATTGACAGAAAACTTATTTGAAACTATCATCTTTGCTGAACTCGCATAATTGTTTTCAGATATTTCACTACTTCGATTTTGAAAATAAGGAATCCATCACATTCCGACAGGTATTGACTTGAAACGCAGTCTTATCTCGCAGCTGGCATATGGTTCTACATATATGGTCATATGTTTACCCTGTATCGTCGTAGGCTATTTGCTGTATGTTTTGCTAACATGCTACCACGGTACTACCTGATGTACACAGTTCCTGGTCGGGTGTGCGCACCTTAGGAAGCAGCCATTGTTTGAGGGAGTGTGCGAAACCGCTTTCGAGAAATGCAAGGCCCCTGGGACCTCTGACATATCCCTTGCACAGCTAGCCGACGCCCTGCGATCGGGCATGCTTCCTCCAGCAGACGATGGGGTGAGTTTTCCACCTTCAGGTCCACTTGGATGCAACATTAGTGTGCCTGACTCGACTCACCCTGTCTGTTCTCCGATTCCAGATGCTGAAGCTGTTCGAGACGTTTGACATTGACGACGACGACAAAATCAGCAGGGATGACTTTGTGGCATGCCTTGCGAGGTTCCCTTTCATGATCGCCCTCTTCGCTGGCCGGATCAACGGGGAAGTTTACATTGAGATAGTTTGATGGTTGGAGTTGTAACCCCTCAGTTTGATTGATGGAGTTGTTACCCCTCCTTTGTGTAGAGGGGTGATCGTGCCACTCCACTGTCCGTTTAGTCGAGACAGATCAAAGTCTAGCTTATACCTCCGCTGCTTTGCGCGTCTCAAAACGGCTAACCGGTACAGCGCGGCAATTTTGTTCATTTGTTCTTGGAGGGGATATGTGTAGATAGGAATGTTGTGACACAATGGATTCTGCATTTGGTTGTTGAATTGGATGTGCACATAGAAAGCACCTGTAACATCAAATAGAAATTTTTGGAAGATAATTCTGACTTTCCCTTGCACGTTTATAACTGAAGTACTGCACGATCGTAACACTTAAAACTTTGATAAGCGTGAGTAAACAAGTCGCACGGCATCAGTAGGCAATACTGAATACTGCTTTTGATGGACGATGAGTCGAGTCTACTCAGTAGGCAACACGGTTTTATATGGACGATGAGTTGAGTTTGATCAATCACATTGAAGCGTCAACACATCGACAGCACCTCTGTTTTCACGTTTTATGGCTTTCCGGGAGGGTATTTACACAAGGGAAAACAAAGGAGAAATGAAGAGAGCTAAAACAAGAAACGGCTTCAAGGAGGCTGGCTAAAAAAATTAGTCTGCCGTGCCGTGGCACGAGACAAGAAGATTTTTTTACAGTATATGTATGTTGCTTCTTGTCTCTTTTTTCCTTTCTCCTGTTCTGTTCCTGGAATATCTTTACATTACAATGCACTTCTCTTTCTTCGACTCGGTTCTTGCAGAAGGTGGGACATTTGACCTCTGCTGCAGAATTAAACCACAAGTGATTCAGACAAGTGAAAGCATGAACCGGCTGCATAAGAATTGTTACTAAATAGTAAATACTCCCTCCGTTCCTAAATATTTGTCTTTTTAGAGATTTCAAATGGACCATCACATACGGATGTATATAGACATATTTTAGAGTGTAGATTCACTCATTTTGTTTCGTATGTAGTCACTTGTTGAAATCTCTAGAAAGATAAATATTTAGGAACAGAGGGAGTATATACTCCCTCCGTCCGAAAAAGCTTGTCCCTCAAATGAATATAGGATATAAAATGTGTAAAGTAGGCTAGGACAAAGATAGGCCGCCTGGTTACTAAGCGATTGTGAATCATTGATACCATAAGCGGTGAAAATGTAGGTAAAAACCACCAGGAATAATAAATTTCAGTGTAAGGACTACAGAGGAATTTACTATTTAGGATCCATGACTAAATGGATAATTACTGGTTCTGGGCAATATATTAATTTCATGTAAAACATGGAAAATAGGTAGCTTTTGACATTGTAGCAACAATATAGATGGTTCACAAGTTGACATTAAAATACCACTTGAGTACAAAAGTGATTCAAGCATAGTAGTTATTCCCTCCGTCCCAAAATAAGTGTCTCAACTTTAGTATGGTATGATGGAGTAGTTTTCGGGAAAGTCCTTTCTCAGCCCGAGCTCAAATGAGCTCGGGTGAACAGTAAAATCGAAAAGTAAACTTTGACAAATATTCTAACTGCTTGCAAAATTTCATCTTCAGATCACATTCGTACAAGGCGTGGCAAAAAAAAACAAAATCAGTGCTCCAAAATGCTTTGAAAGTAGCATTTTCAGAGCATCGATTTTGTTTTTTTTGTCACGCCTTCCACGAATGTGATCTGAAGATGAAATTTTTCAAGCAGTTAGAACATTTGTCAAAGTTTACCACAAAAAAAATTCAGAATTTTTTTAACATTTTTAAAATGTTTTTCGATTTTACTGTTCACCCGAGCTCATTTGAGCTCGGGTGTAGCTCGTAGTTTTCAGGATTCACAAGCAGAACCAATGTGACTTCAGGGTTAGGGGTTGTGGTCATGTTTCACTCAAATAAAATGAGAGTACTAGGTCAAAACTGGCATGTACTTGTTGCATTTTGCAACATGGTATATACAGGTTCACAAATCTCCCACATTTAACCTTTAACTATGGGAATAATGGGATGACAGTTGTCAGGACATAAAGAATATAATAATTGTAGCAGGCAATGCGTGATAATTACTCCCTCCTTTCACTATTATAAGATGTTGTAACTTTTTTCTGAATCGGATGTATATAAACGCGTTTTAGTGTGTTAACTCATTTCAATCCATATTTTGTCCATACTGAAATATCCAAAACGTCTTATAATAATGAACAGAGGGAGTAGATGTTTACTGGCCGTGATGATTAGACTACATTAGCAACATGCATCAAACCAAAGGAAACATACCCTTGGGCCAACAACAAGTCCTGGCCGGCCTGATGATTGATTGGGTGTCTGGTGTGTTTGTGTCTGTTGCTGCTGCTGTTGTTGCTGAGGCTGCTGCTGTTGTGGTGGAGGCTGCTGTTGTTGAGATTGCTGCAAAAACTCCTGTTGTTGAAGTGCGATAGCTAGCTCTAAATCCGAGCTGCCAGTATAAAAGAAAACCATGCGCACAGGTTAGGCCTTGGGAATGTACACATGCAAATACAAGTATATTTGAGGGTTCTCCTATTGCCTGCAACCATGCATTGTGCAATTTCCTTTATCATTGCACATTTCCCTAGTCAGGCTAACCTGTTAAATGGGATAACACGCACGCATTTTCCTAATCAGGCTAAATGTCATGCTATCTAGATGAACAGGATAATTCATACACATTTTCCTAGTCAGGCTAATGTCATGCTAACCTGTTAAACGGGTTAACCTAGACCACATAGGTGCTACAAGCCTACAACCATCTCTTTGCATCAGAGATCCATCATACCATACTGATAATGCATCTAAAACTATGATTGGCAGTCTTTCCCTACATTTCTGCAAGAGGCTGTTCCCAGGACTCAAACCCGTGACCTCATGGTCACAAGACAACAGCTTTACTGCCGCCTTGCAACCAGTGTCTAGATAAAACTTTACATTTTTACTGCATGTCATGTGTATACTCTACATAAAACGTACTCTCCATATTGGTCATTCAGCCAAGCATGAAATGAGAAGTCCAGTACAAAATTCAAGATCCCCAACCAACTCATCAACCAGGCAAGGAACTAGAACGGGAAATAGCACAGCACTCGGTAGAACAGACTGGATTGCAAGCCTAAAACAAGCCGAAGTGCAGAACAGAGCCAAGAACAGCAAAAGGCATAACTAAGAACAGCAGAGTGGGAAAATACTACATAGCTTCAACTGGCATCATAATATCACATCATATCTGACAATACAGATATTAACATGGTTGCAAAGGTTAAAACGTTATGCAATAGTAATTTGGATAAGATCTGCTTTCTGACCAACATAGAACTTGGCAAAAAAAAAAGAGAGTAGGAGGGGCATACTCTCCAGATGAGTTTGGCACAGTGGAATTGTCAAATTGAGCAATATAGTCCTGCGGATATAATAAACGATGGATTATATAATCTTATACTCCCTCCGTTCCAAATTAGTTGACTTAGATTTGTCTAGATACATATGTATCTAACACTAAAACGTGTCTAGACAAATCTGGGTCAGCTAATTCGGGACGGAGGTAATAGAACCCAATGACAATCACAAAAATTTATTGATGTTGCACATACAGCAGTAGTCGTCATGACCTGCTGCTGATTCCATGAATCATTTCTGGGAGTTTCAGCCGTAAATGGTGTGAAGTTACTAGTGACAAAAACCCCATCTCCATTCACCTAATGATTGCCAGTTGAGAACAAAACAAATCAGTAACTTCCATTTCAAGTGAATAGAAGTGTTGGTGGAGAGGGCTATTACATACCTCATCCAACTTTTGCCATACCAAATCAGTTTGGCTGAAAAAACCCTGATCAGTTGCTAAGAGATATAGACTTCCGTTATACTGCACAAAAAGCATGGAGAAAATAAAGACAGCAAGCTTAATAGCTTATTACAGTAATTAAATAGTCTGACTTAATTAATTATCATACCTTGAACATACTGTTGAAGTGATTATTGCGGAAGAAGACACAAAGCTCTCTTTCCTTGAGACCCTCTTGTAGACAAAACAAACTGTAATGGTGAAAATTTTGCCACATTAATTATGAACAAGAGAAATCCATGCGCTTAAACCTATGAACAGATATTTACCCATAGACAGTCAGCTGGTTAGCAGTGCTCTGTAGAAAATTATCAATCAGGTCCCCTGCAAACAAACAAAGGAGTGTAAAGATAAATATTGTGAATAAATATTCATGACCCAATTGCACAACTGGTAACTGGAAAATATCTCACATTGATGATCTGTAGCTCCATTTTTCAAGCATTGACTACTTTCCGCGATCTTGTCAGCCTGCTCAGCAAGAACCACCTCACCCTCATACACTGGCTCCTCAGTTTGAAATGCCATGTTTCCACTGCCAAGTACGTGCTCTTCTCCTTGATAGATTGGCTCATTCCCCTGAATGCTTGAAGAGGCAAGCACAGCAGTGTCTAGAGAAACAACTTTCTCATCCTGCTCAGGTATAGCACCCATAGGAGTAGCTTGACTAGTTACAGTTGCTGAGTCACAGCTGTTCTCAGTATCAGAAACCTGAGGGACAGTATCAGAAGCCTGAGGTGTAGCACCCATAGGAGTAGCTTGACTAGTTACAGTTGCCGAGTCACAGCTGTTCTCAGTATCAGAAACCTGAGGGGCAGTATCAGAAGCCTGAGTGTCATGAATTTGCATAGTGGAATGTTCTCTGCAGGTTTCTTTACTAGCTTCAGCGAGATCAGGAGCAGGAGCAGAAGCTTCGCCATCGAGAACAGAAGATTCATGAGAAGGGCAGGCAACAGTAGATTCTGAAGATTGAACAGGTATATCAAGGTGCTCTACTAACACATCCCTTTTCCCATCTTCCTCTGTTTCTTTAGAGGTCAAAGCTTGTTCAGATTCTGAAGACGCAACTTCACTAACATTAGCATCAGAATTTGTGTTCTGTAATGTAGAATCATGACTACCTTCCTCTTTATTTGACGGTCCTACCACCTCAGGTGCCTCTAATACAAAGCTCTCACTACGCGGTGTATCCTCTATATTGGAGGATGAATGACTCTGCGAAGTGCTGAAGGAAACAGATCCATCAACAACATTCGTGCTTTCAGCTTTGGATAGACTAAGGACTCTCCTTAGTTCCTCGTCTTCCTCACGGTCGCCTCGTCTCATTTGCAGTTCAGCTGAATCTGAGAGTGTACTTTCATCAAATGATTTCCCTAGAGAAACAGTAGGTGACGGAACCCCTAATGCTGCTGCTGTTGCAGCAGCAAAATCAACAGTTTCTTCCTCTGCAACATGTTTATCCTCTTCTGCTGGTTTCTCTGACTTAAATTCAGCAAGCCCAGAAGCAAGAGCATTGTATGACTTTGACCCAATGGCACTAGCAGTGTCAGTATCCTAGAAATTGATATGAAGCAGTATTAGCATGTCAGTGGTGTTACAGGCACAGCTAAGAAAATGATGCTGTATCTATTTTGCAGTCATGAGTCACATGACACATTTAAGCGGACATGGATGTTGAACAAGAGCGCATCTAGCATTCACATACGTACAGCCAGAAACCGTGTTAGTCATGCGTATACCTGGCCAAACTTGGGCCGGGCCTGACCAAGCCCGGCGCAGAAAAGCTAGGCCCGGGCCTGGCCGTCGGGCCTAGAATCCAGGCCCAAGCCCGGCCCATCACCAAAAAAGCCCGCCGGGCCTCTTCAGCAAATCACAAAAATGGCGGGCCCGGGCCCGGCCCGGCCATCAGGCCTAGATCTCAGGCCCAGGCCCGGCCCGTGGGCAAGGTCGGGCCGGGCTTTTTCTGACCGGGCCGGGTCGGGCCGACCGGGCCGGGCTGCCCATGGCCAGGACTGGTCATGTGTCTTTGTTCGTGGAATTGCATTGCACAATATAAAGAGGTCATCAATTATTGAGTTTTTCAGTACAAAAAATAAGTCTACCAAACCTACACTGGAATTTAAATATAATGTCCGTATGCAAGAATAACCTTTTGTAGAAGCAAGCTAAGCGACAATTGAAACACAGAGTGAAAGTGAGGGGCATCGGAATAAGAGAATCAGTTCCCTTAGTTGACAATTCATCTCAACAGAATAGCCATAATTATGACCAATGGTTTAGGCTGCAGACTGGAATACAGTTGGTAGCAACCTAACGTACAAAATGTGGTACATTTTACCAATACCAAGAGGTCAAAAGAAAGAAAAACTAATGTCACATGAACATCCCAATGCTAGTAAAAGCAGGGAACTCCTCTGCACTACAGATAAAGGGCATGCAATTGCAAGCAAACAGACTCCAGAGACCGAATAAAGTCACACAAACAATCACAATAAAAATATCTCTGACTTCTAAGAATGAATATGTAGTAAATATTGCTGACAGGGCTCAGAACTCAGGGAGACCCAAATTTTAAAGATGGTATAGGCTTGCACTCTTGCACATGCATAATGCCTTCGGAAGCAAAGACATTGCACACTCTACAGCAGTCAGTGTTTGATACACATATATTTTAAGTATTCCCCATATGCGTATATTCTACATCATTCATCATCTATGTAATATTGTGGTCACCAAAATTGAAAAACATAAACATGGATGGAAAAAGTACCAAGACCATATGCAAGATAGCATTGAATCCTTTAATCAAGTTCACAGTTATACAAATACTGATTTCTCACGTTTATGAACCTGGCCATTCATGTGTCAAAAATTTGCATCTCACCTAAAGTATTAGGGCTGTTGTACGCAAGTTAGGTGAGACGGACTATACAATCTCAATAATTACCAAGCAAAATCAAAGGTTACTTGTTGGTCATGTAACAGCCAATTCATAGTGTTCTGTCATTGCAGGAAAGCAACATGTAAACCTAATATGTCATAGGGATAAGTAATACCTGAGGATCGACTATCCATCCATGGTATAATGGAATATCCAGAAGGTCAAATATGGCGCGCTCTGGGGTAAACTCAAAGTCATCAACCCTGCAACGTTCACATAAATGCACCTCAGAACAACAGGCTAAATGCCATATATACACACACGCACCCAGGGGCACCCATAAAACATCAATCTGGATTCTGGAAACATCGAACGCACTTTCTGAACATGACATTCACATCGATGCCAGTCGTGAGGCGCGGTAGAAGGTCTATCGCGTCCGAGATGTTGTGCTCCCAGTTGCGGGCGTACTCCTCGTCCTTGCCCTGCGAGTCGCAACCCAACCCTATTTTCAGAAATGAACATCGCAAACAGCCACAAACTTAGCGGCGGGAATGCTGATCAGCTGGTCGAACCTGCGCACTGCTGTTGGAGTCAATGAGGCGGTCGGCGACGAGGGACAGCAGCTTCTGCTGCGACACCTCGCCCGCATCCGGGTTCAGGCTGATCACGTTCTTCAGCAGCAGCACGTTACCTGCGACCAAAAAACGGGCGCGCCAAAACCCACGCAGGTGAAATCGGGAGCAAAACCAACCCGCGCCGCGCGCGGAATCCACGAAAACGGCGGGTCAACCCGAGCGGGGGAGGAGAGGCGGGGGGAGGGGAGGGGAGGGGGGCTCTCACAGATGGCGAGGAGCGGGCAGGGCCCGTTGTCGTTCTGGTAGACGATGGGGGTGCGGCGGCCGAGGAAGTCAACGGCCCTCGTCTTGTGCATCACCTCGGGCGGCTCGAGCGGCTGCGCGGGCTCCGGCTCGGGATCCAGCGCGCCGAGCGGCGGCGCGGGCGGCGGGAGCGGGGGCGTGTCCGCGGACATGGATCTCCCCCGCGATCGCCCGGGGCAGGGGGGCTAGGTCACCGGAGCCCTAGCACCGGGCGGGTTGTCGCCGGCGCCGTAGGAGGCGGAGGACCCCGCGCGCGGCGTCGCCGGGCGGATTGGAGGGGAGGAATGGCGAGGCGAAATCGGGAGAGGAATAGAATACCGAGGAGGAGAGACAGTGGGGCGCCCGCCTGCCTGGGTCTGGTCTGGGTTGGGCGATGGCCGATGAGGTGGGAAGAGCGGGCGAGGCGAGGGAGGATCCAGGGGGGTATTAGCAAAGTTCGGTAAACTACGGGGAATCTCCTATGGAGGATCATTATCGACTAATCGAGTGGTGGCATTTTACTCGATCTGGTCCCCGCGGTTTGCCGTAATAGGATCCCTGTCCTCTTCTGTGCTATTCTGGTATCTTCCGACTTGATCCCCTGTGTCCATTTTGCAAATTAGTAAAGTGAGTAGTACTATCCTTGGGAGTATTGGATTTTTGTCTAAGGACGGTTGCAAGTTGTAACTAACAAACCAACGACTCCTGTGTCCATTTGTCTCCACAGCTGAGCCTGCACTGTCATCTGATGATAACATCGAAGCCCAGCAACTTCTATAATTCAAAAAATAAAGTGATAATAGAGCCCCCGGGGTTTATTTATTTTAGGAGCAGATCAGACAAACCTTAAGAAACTGGTTATGTACCATGGTGATCGAAGCTTAGCGCACAAAAAGAAAGAAACTTAGCATGGAAGTAACGGCACGCGCTCGCTTGCTTGGAGGAGTCGTTGCACGACTCGACGCACGTTTGGCTGGACCCTTTTTGCACGAACCGACGTTCCTTTCTGCGAGGCTCAGCCGTCGGATGGGAGTGGGCCGTCGGATCCGGCCGTCCGAGTTGCGTGCATGTCAAGCCAGGAGAAAAGGAGGCTTGATTCCGTTTCGGGGGCTCCCCGCGTGTGTTTTGCTTCGTTGCGAGGGATTTGCCGCGTTTAAGATCTCCTGGCTGTTTTTGCTTGCTGCGTGGAGGGTTGCACCTAACCACGTGACCTAACTACATGACCGACCATCCATCGGTTTGCTTGCTGGAGGGCACGCTTGGAATGAATGAACGGGTGGATTCAGCAACAACCTACCAAATACTCTTATCTGGTCCATGCTTGAATAGGAGGGCAACGGGCATAATGCCATCCTAAGATCTGTATACAGTACTGACGCCAAACACCCTTTTTTGGGTCTCAAGGGCGTGTTTGATAGCCTACACCATTTTTGATGTATTTGCATCTGTGATTGTGTTGGACCTGGCTGAGTGAATGCAGACTAAACCATGTTTTACACATAGTTTGCTTGCCTACATTCTTTCCAGCCTGGCTGTGACGAAACGCACACATGATTGTTTGGTAACAAGTATTTTCTCCTCACACGCAACGTGTTGATGTTTGATTACATACGTGTGAATGATTAATTGCACCTCGTATCCACGTGGTGAACTTACCTCACATGAAAACGGTGCTGAAGAGAGGAGAGAAAGGCAGGCTCGAGGTAGAACAAGGTGCGCAGCCCTCGGATGCTCATCCAGCAGCCACGAAATCAACTGGGAGCGAATCATTTCCAGGCGACTAACGCCCATGTGAGACAGTGAGTAGAGAGAAGTTGTCTGCTCGTTAGGACCGTTGAAACAGAAAACGTACAACACGAAAGTCGTGTGAAACAACGAGATGAAACTAGTGGTGAAAGGAAACTTCAAACGGTCGAGTGTGCGAAGATTATGCCAAAATTCATCGGTTCATAACATGCACATATTAGTGCACTCTAGAGGGAGATGTAGTCTACTCGTTTATAATCGTCGAAACAGAAAATGTACAACACAAAAGCCATGTGAAACAGCGAGATGAAGCTAATGGTGAAATAAATTTTCAAACGATCTCTGGGTGCAAAGATTTTGTCCAACTTCATCGGTTCATATCATGCACACTTGAAAATATTACTGAACTCAAGTAGTTCTATTCGTGCATGACCGCTGAAAATAGAAAAACTTACAGCACGTAAGTCGTGTGAAACAATAAGATGAAGCTAGTGGTGAAAGAAAACTTCAAATGGCTATGCGTGTGTAAAGATTTTGCTAAAATTCATCGGTTCATAACATGCACACATGAGCACGTTAGTGCAATCCAGTAGGAGATGTAAATCTACTCATCTACTATCGTCCAAACAGAGAGCATACAACAATGAAGTCATGTAAAACAACAAGATGAGTGTAACACCCCCTTGTAATAAGTACTGTGATACTCTGTTAAACTGCCAAGTCATGATCATTTGCAGTGCCAAGTCATTTGGGTTAATAATCCAATTCAAATTCAAAATCTGAAAATTAAATTAAATTCCAAAGTGCAAATTGAAGTTGATCAAACTCTGCTGGAGAAATGTTATTTAATTAGCAAATAATCCAGTGGTCATGGCAAAATCATAATCATTATTTTTGGAGTTAGCTAAGTGAGTGAAACAACCTGAAACAGCACTCAAAACAGACTATTTACATCTATTAAATTAATATCAAACTCACATGGAATCCAAATTTGTCCAAACCACTTTTTGGTGAGAGATAATATTGCATTGCAATATTTGGGCCAACTCCCACATTTTTCAAAAGTGCACAAGTGCCCTAAACATTTTGAAACAGAAAAGGAAATAAAAGAAAAGGAAAACAGAAACAGAGAAATAATTAAAAGGGACACTGTGCACTGGGCCTTAATGCACAGTGCCCCGATTTGAGGTCCAACCGGCCCAGCCCATCTCCCCATCGTCCTCCTCGCCGCGCTGTCAAACGCGCGCGCCGACACGCCGACGAGCGCGGCGCGTGTCGACCATCCTCCGGCGCCGCTGCCGCCGCGTAGGGGAATAAGAGGCCCCGCGGCCTCACCCGAACCCTAGTCGATCCCCATTCCTCTCCCTCGCCGCTCCGCGCCTCCACCCTTCCTCCAGATCCGCCACCGAACACCGCCGTCGCCGCGTCTTGGCACCGCCGTGGCCACCGAGCTCCTCCGGCTCCATCCTCGTGACCACGAGCTCCGGGTTCGTCGACTCCTTCGACTGGAAGCCAGAGATCGAGCCGGGGAGCACCACAACGACTACTACGCGCCGCCCCCTTTCCTCTCGGCTGCCGGCGATCTTCTCCAAATCCGGCGACGGCTGCTGCTCCTAAACCGTCACCGGCTTTTCTTAGCCACCGGGTGAGCTCCCCCTCGTCTTTCCCCTCTTCGATCCGCACCTCTCTGTCGCCGTAGTGGCCGCACCCGAGGAGCCCGAACCCGCTGCCGCCGACGAGCTCGCTGCCGTGGCCAACGCCGCCGTCATGCGCAACTGAGCCCAGCTTCGAGCTCCTGGAGCTCGTGCGAGTCCAGCAAAGCCTCTAGCACCTCTCCCCGTGCCGCATAGCGTCGAACCCGACGAAGCCCGAACTCCGGCGTCCGCCGCGATGCTCGCCGCCGTCGCTACACGCCGTCTCCGGCGACGCCACCGCCACGGTTGGACGCGGCGTTGAACGCCCGTTCGAAAGAACCTACCCACGGCTCGAACCAAGCTCTGTAGCGCAAATCCGAGCGGCTCCGGCGACGCACCGCCGCGATTTTGGTCGCCGGCGCACCTCCGGCGCCGGCCGCCGACGTGGCTGCCACGTGGGACACCCCTGGGTCACTGCCAGTGGGTCCCACGGGCCCAGTTGACCGCGTTGACCCGAGTCAACGCGGGCACTGTTCACCCCTGTAGCTGACACGTGGGTCCCGTTCGATAATTAGACTAATTAAAGATTTAATTAATTAGAAACTAATTAGATTAACCTAATGTCTCACTGACATGTGGGGTCCACCCCCTAATTAACCCTGGTAATTAAATTAATCCATTGATTAGCCTAAACAGAGGCTGACATGTGGGTCCCACTGGACCCACATGTCATATTTGACTGGTCAACCGTCCTGTTGACTTGCTGACGTCAGCAGCGCGTCATGCTGACGTCATAATTCATTTCTGTTAAATAAAATAATTCCAGAAATTCAAATAATCTTTAAAAATTAATAACTTTTAAACCGTAGCTCGGATCGAAAAAGTTAAAACATGAAAGTTGCTCAGAACGACGAGACGAGTCTGATCGTGCCGTCTGTTTCTCCATCGGAACCTCCTACGTAGAAGAACTCGTAACTCCGGACCCGAATCCGGCAGATGAATAGTGCACACACGTCGGATATTAAATCCTAGAATAATTCTAAAAATAACTAAAATGACTTAGATGCATATTTAGGCAACCCTGCACTGCATCATAGCATCACACGCACCGTGTTGCATTTGTTTGCATTATGTTTACCTGTTTCTTCCCCCTCTTCTCTCTCGGTAGCCCCCGACGTTGACGTAGCTCCCGAGGCAGACGCCGCACAGGAGTACGACTACGTCCCCGACGATACTACTGAAGACCTTGCCCTTGCCCCCGAGCAAACAGGCAAGCACCCCCATTTTGAGCATGCCTATATCGCCTATTCTCTTCTCTCTTATGCTTGCATTAGAACTGCTACTGCTACTGTTTTCCTATATCTGCTGCATAGCCTGATTATTGTACCCTGCTTTGTTACCTTACTGGTTATCCTAGACTGTTTAGCATAGGATGGGTAGAGACACGACAGAGACCCCCACTTGATCCCGACTGCCCTGCTGGATATCAGAAGACCCGATCATCGGGATTGAAGACTAGACCATGGCACCGCACATCACTTTCCCCCCCTTTGTTGCCGACACTGCTGGGTTACCGTCGAGTGCCGAGGGTGATACCTCGTTAGCACTTCTGATGTTAACCTTGTAGGTTAGTTACTCGGTCGTGGTAAGCGAGGGTGATTCCTCCTACACCACCCCCGATAACGACATCGTCGCGCAACCTCTCAAGTGTGGACCTCGAGGGTGATGCCTCCTTCGTTCACCTTGATGATAACATCGAGTGGGAATTCCATCAAGGGTGATTCCTCATGGTTCCCTTCGGTGTCAGACACACAGTTACCTTGGATATTATGACTTGCACTAAACTATGATACTAAAGACGGGTCGGCCCTGAGGGGTACCCGCGTGAGCTTAACGCGAAGTGATGTGGAGTCGGGTTGACCTGGATGGTGCCCGCGAGATAACTACTAGGCGTGGCCGGGCATTCTTAGCCCTTGCCGCAAGTCCTCGAGACGGGGCGACGGGGTCACATCGATCGTGAGTCTCTGCTCGTTTCCACGCGCTCCTAATCCACTACGGTTTGGATATTTGATCCGAGGGGCCTCTGGCCCGATAGCACTAACCATCACGTGGGCATAGTATGGGCGTTCTGCGTCGTACACATCAGCCGAAGCTTGTTTGACGTCAGTAAGGAGCGGCGCACGCCGAGTTGGACTGGTAACGCAACCGCGCTTGTATAAGGGGTTGCTAGGTCTGCTCTCGGTGGCCCCGTAACGTGCAGGAGTTCCCGGGGCGATGGCCCAAGACCCCTGGGGGCATAGGTTTAGTCCGGCGTGCTGACCTCTCTTATAAGCCTAGGTCGGGTTGCGGCGTGTTGCTTAGCCGAGGCCGGGCATGACCCAGAAAAGTATGTCCGGCCAGAGTTAAGTGAGCGTGGTGGGTAAGTTGGTGCACCCCTGCAGGGAAGAAACTTCTATCGATAGCCTGTCCTACGGTAACGGACACTCGGAGTTGTATCCCGATCGGTACAACTAGAACATGTGATGAGAATTGGATAGTACGGCTCTGGGATTGCTTTCTCGCAGGGAGTCGAGAAAGGATCTCAGGTCGAGGTTGATGATATTACTACTACTACTTTACATTATGTTCATCTGCTCTCTCTGCTGATGCTGCAAGACTGTCGAAGATTGTTGAAGATGCTAGTCTTCGATAGGACTAGGCTTTTCCCCTCTACTCTGGCATTTCTGCAGCCCAGTCCACATATACAGCCATTCCTTTGACAATGATGCATATGTAGTGTAGATCCTTGCTTGCTGAGTACTTCGGATGAGAACTCACGTTTGCTTTATTTTCTTTTTCCCCCATTTTCCATTTGATGCCACCAGACGACGGAGCCCCTGAGCCAGAAGCCCCAGCCGACGACCAGTACTACTACCCGCCTGGTGAGTACTACTACTACGAGGAGCCGTTCGACGACCAGGAGTAGGATCGGAGGGTCCAGGGCAGGAGGCCTACGCCTTTCGATCGTAGTTTTTTTTTATTTTACCCCGCCTCTGTGAAGGCTTATCTCTCTCTCTCTCTGTAATATATCTGTACTCAGATATCTAATGCTTCCGCTGACGCTTGTATGCCATCGAGCTTGTATTCGAGCCCTCGAGGCCCTGGCTTGTAATATTAAGCTTGTATGACTTTATTTTATGTTTTAGAGTTGTGTTGTGATATCTTCAAGTGAGTCCTTAGGCTTGATCGTGCGCATTTGCGTGTATGATTAGTGCACGATTAAGCCGGGGTCGTCACAGGTTGGTATCAGAGCCGACTGCCTCTAGGATTCCCCCTTCCAACTCTTTGGCCGAAGTTGAATCTAGTGGTCAAAAACTGTTTTACTAACTTGGCTGTGTGGCTTACGGGCCCACGTCGCCAAATGGGTGGTATTAGGATCTTTTATTCCTCGTCTTTACTCTGGGATTCTAATCTCTCATCTATTCGGGTTTAATAAAATTTACTAACACCGACATTTAGGATCTCGTTAATTCTATCCACCCGGAGAACTGGATTCAGTGCGATTTCCCTGTCATTGATCTGATTAGTCTGATAATCATTTCCTTTCCATTGTTTTGTTTAACCTTTCCTTTTGAGATCGGTTATATTTCTCAATGTCTTACGACAATCCTGAACTTCTTATTTCAGATGGATCGACTGTTTCCCCCTCGTCGTACGACGCAGCTCGTGCTTCGCACCTGTGCTCGAGACGTCCCTGGGTTTCCAGCTGTTCTGATCGCCCTCTTGATCAGGCTGGGATACCGCTGGTGCCCCGAGTACATGGTCTATGAAGTTTATCGTGAGTTCAACCAGGAGCAGTACTATGCTGATGTTCGCATCTACGATCAGCAGGATAACTCTGACACTGAGCTTCACCGTTTTCACGGTATCGGCGTGACGATTGAGATGGCAGTCCATGATGCCGCCTACTCTGCTGTCGCACGTCTCCGAGGAGGGCACAGTGCTAACTTGGATGATACTGTGTTTCGGTACATTCCGTATGCACCTGTTGGAGATGCTACTGGATTTTACACAGCTATCTGTGCCCCGTACGAGCCTCGTCGCTATGATCAGCGAGTTCTGATCCACTATGCTCAGGCTCTGGATCGCACTGTTCGTGCACTTGCTGTCGAGTTGTTTGCCACTCGAGCACGCTACTACGAGGCTATGACACAGTTGCTACCAGCTGTTCGTGCAGGGATGCATCCGGAGTACATTCTTTACCCGAGCAGGACTGAGATGCCATCAGGGATCGTCTGGCCTGCTGTGGGAGGTCACACGCCTGCACGTGGACCTCTTCTTTCTTCTCGAGACCGAGTTCTGCATCAAAGTGCCCATGGAGCGCAGGATCCTTCTGCGACGAACGTCCATCGTCCGCACTTGCAGTTACCCCGTTTCAGTGGTTTTCTCCGACGTTGATGTAGCCTTTGCTATGTCCCGTTGTGTACTTTCTTACCGCGTGCCTGCGCGCCGCCTAGCATGTCTAGCTTTTCATTTGCGCCGTTATGCTGCCCGAATGTAACCGACTATGTATGGATCTGTACGTCTTAATGACTACTTCTAGCATCTATTGCACTCTTTCAATAATGTCGAGTTACCTCATGTTTATTGTTAAACACTTGCATAAGCTATCGCTGAAATACCCCTGTTGGAATAGCAGGATGGCTGACAACAACCCGCCACCGCCGCCACCACCTGATTACATGGCAGCGATGATGCAACAGTTTGAACTCAACCGCCAGTTTATGACGGGAATTATGCAGCAGTTCCCTCGTCCTGATTCTAATCAGCAGCCTTTCTCCATCACTTTGCCAGAATTTATGCGGCTCAGCCCATCCTTCTTCCGCAACACAGTCAACCCATTGGATGCCGATGACTGGCTGCGTGACATCTCCCATGAGATGGAGTCTGCTGGTGTCGCCCAAGTCAACTATGTCACCTTCGCGACATACCTTCTGAACGGTCCCACTTCCCAATGGTGGGCCACTTACCGACAGACCCTGCCACCTGGTACTGTCGTCACTTGGGCAGAATTCAAGATTGCATTCCGTGCCCGCTACATTCCTCAAGCTGTCATAGCTCGGAAGAAGGCCGAGTTCCGTAATCTTGTTCAGGGCAACAAGACTGTGGAAGTCTATCAGCGCGAGTTTCTAGACTTATCTCGTTACGCTGAAGAGGACATTCCTACTGATGAACGCAGACAGGAGAAGGTTCGTGAAGGACTGCACCATGACATTCAGTTAGCCCTTCTTGTTCAAGATTATCCTGATTTCGCCACCTTGGTGAATAAGGCCATCATGGTTGAAACTGGACTTAAGAAGCACAAGGAAGCGTCCAGACGCACCCGTGAGTCGGGCTCATCTTCGGGCTCGTCTTCCCAGAAGCGACGCATCTGGTTCCCCAAAGGCATGTTCCGTTCAGCAGCTCCTGCGAACAGACCTTCTTATGCTGCACCACGTCTGCCACCTCCACCACCGAGACAGCCCCTGCCAGCTCCAGCACCTCGAGCTCCAACACCTCGTCCTGACAGCGGACTATGCTTCAAGTGTGGCAAGCCAGGTCACCGTGCTAGAGACTGTTCTCAGAATCAGAATCAACTAGCTCTCCCTTCTGCTGGACGTGGAATTGGCCGTGGTATTCCTCAGCAGCGCAACAATAATGCCAGACCTTCTTACGGTCGTGGGCAGTACTACCACGTCAACATGTTTGAAGCTCCAGATCAACCAGATACTGTGATGGGTACACTTCTCGTTAATTCAGTACCAGCATCTGTTTTATTTGATTCAGGAGCATCGCATTCCTTCATGTCAGAACATTTTGCACGCATGCATGACATTAAATGCGAATACATGAACACACCCTTATTGGTACACACCCCCGCGGGTGGTTGCCGAACCTTTGCAGTTAGCTATAATGTTCCCGTTGAAATCGAAGAGTTGGAGTTCAGTGCGTCTCCCATTATTCTGAAATCGTCCAAGATTGACCTTATTCTGGGAATGGATTGGTTGAAGGCCCACTATGCCTCAATCAATTGTGCCACCAAAGTTGTTCACCTCTTGCACCCCTCGAATGAGATGGTGAATTACCATGCTCATATCACTCAGAACGCCGAGGCTCAAATTTATGCCTTGAATGCGTTGAATGCTTCTCCGCTTGATGGGATTGAGACTATCCCAGTTGTCTGTGACTTCCCGGATGTTTTTCCAGAAGAACTTCCAGGAATACCCCCTGCTAGAGCTGTCGAGTTCGTCATCGACTTGAAGCCTGGCACCACTCCTATTGCGAAGCGTCCTTACAAGATGCCTCCGCACCACCTCATCGAGCTTAAGGAGGAAATTGATAAATCTTTAAGGAAGGGTTTCATCCGCCCTAGTTCCTCTGCTTGGGGAGCACCTTCTCTCTTTGTTAAGAAGAAGGATGGAACTAATCGTCTGGTTCAAGATTATCGTCCTATCAACCAGGCAACCATTCAGAATAAATATCCACTTCCCCGGATCAACGATTTATATGACCAACTCGCTGGATCTTCGGTGTTTTCTAAACTCGACTTGAGGTTGGGTTATCACCAGATCCGTGTTCGTGAAGAGGATATTCCGAAGACTGCATTCGTTACTCGTTATGGCTCTTACGAGTACACAGTCATGTCGTTTGGTTTAACAAACGCTCCAGCTACATTCTCCCGCCTAATGAATTACATATTCATGGATTACCTCGACAAATTCGTCGTGGTATATCTGGATGATATTCTGGTTTATTCGAAGAACAAAGAAGAACATGCTGAGCACCTTCGACTAGTTCTGGAGAGACTTCGAGAGCACCAATTATATGCCAAGTTCTCTAAATGCGAATTCTGGCTTCCTGAAGTGACCTATCTTGGACATGTGATTTCCAAGGACGGTATTGCCGTCAACCCGGAGCGTGTTCAGGCTATCCTTGACTAGACTCCTCCGAAGAATGCCAAGCAGGTCCGAAGCTTTCTCGGTCTAGCCAGCTATTGTCGCCGATTCGTCGAGAACTTCTCCAAGATCGCCAAGCCCCTGACTAATCTGCTCCACAAAGGCGTTAAGTTTGAGTGGACAGACAAGTGTCAGGAAAGTTTCCAAACCCTCAAGGACAAGCTCACTTCTGCTCCAGTGCTTGCTCCTCCTGATTCTCGCAAGGACTTTGTCATATATTGCGACGCCTCTCGTCAGGGATTAGGCTGTGTCCTAATGGAAGAGCGAAGAGTTATTGCTTATGCTTCGCGACAACTGCGTCCACATGAAGAGAATTACCCAGTGCATGACATCGAACTTGCTGCTGTCATTTATGCTTTGAAGCAGTGGCGTCATTACCTCCTTGGTAATCGGTGTGAGATTTACACCGATCATCAGAGCTTGAAGTACTTGTTCACTCAACCGGAACTTAATCTTCGTCAGCAGCGTTGGTTGGAAACAATCACCGATTATGACTGTGGAATTTCATACACTCCCGGCAAAGCTAATGTGATGGCTGATGCTTTGAGCCGCAAGTCATACTGTAGCAACCTCATGGTAAAGCAAGCTCAACCCCAGCTATATGAAGAATTGCGCAAGCTGAATCTCTACATTATTCCGCAAGGTTCTCTTAGTAACCTTGTGATACAGTCAGATCTTGAGAAAGCTGTCAAGATTGCGCAATATAAGGATGCTGAAATTGATCTAATGAAGAAAGAGCTTCACCTCCAAAAGTACAGGGATTTCTCGATTGCTGAAGATGGAACCTTGTACTTCCGAGACCGCATTGTAGTACCTCGCTTCGAGCTGATGACTGACAAAGTCATGAAGGAGGCCCATGATACACCGCTATCTATCCATCCGGGTAGTACCAAAATGTATCGAGATCTTCGTCAAAGGTACTGGTGGTCTAGAATGAAGCAAGATATTGCTCGTTATGTTGCCAAGTGTGACGTTTGTCGTCGCGTGAAGGCAGAACATCAAAAACCTGCTGGAATTCTGCAACCGCTCCCTATTCCTCTATGGAAGTGGGATAAAGTGCAAATGGACTTCATCACTGGTCTTCCCAAGTCTCAGAAGGGTCACGATGCTATTCTTGTCGTCGTTGACCAACTTTCCAAGGTTGCACACTTTCTACCAGTTAAGGAGACTATTACTGCTAGTCAGTTAGCAGAGCTATATATCTCCAGAATTGTTTCACTCCATGGTATTCCCAAGGAAATCAGTTCAGACCGTGGCAGTATTTTCACTGGCCATTTCTGGGAAAGTTTCCAGAAAGCAATGGGAACTCATATTACCTGGAGTTCAGCTTATCATCCCCAATCCCAAGGCCAAGTTGAGCGCGTTAATCAAGTGCTTGAAGAAATGCTTCGAGCCTGTGTTATATCCTTCGGTAAGAAATGGGAGGAATCTCTTCCGTATGCCGAGTTCTCCTATAACAACAGCTATCAAGCCAGCTTAAAAATGGCCCCCTTTGAGGTTCTTTATGGACGTAAATGTCGAACCCCTCTGAATTGGTCAGAAACTGGGGAACGACCTCTTGTTGGACCGGACATTATTCAGCATGCCGAAGAACAAGTCCGAATTGTCCGGGAGAATCTCAAAGCAGCTCAAGACCGTCAGAAGAGTAATTATGATCGCAAGCGATGGGGTGTGATCTATCAACCTGATGAACAAGCTTATCTTCGTGTCACTCCAATGAAGGGCACCCGTCGTTTCGGAATCAAGGGCAAGCTAGCTCCTCGCTATATTGGTCCTTTCCGCATCGTGGCTAGACGGGGACAGGTGGCATATAAATTGGAGTTGCCACCGCAATTCTCCCATATTCATGATGTCTTCCACGTGTCGCAACTCCGTAAGTGCTTCAAAGAATCCCCGCACCGTGCAGTGGATCATGAGATGCTCGAGCTACAAGATGATCTTTCCTATAAGGAGCATCCGATCCGCATCCTCGACGAAGCTGAACGTCGTACTCGTCAGAAGACGACCAAGTTCCTAAAAGTGCAATGGTCGAATCACACTGAAGACGAAGCCACTTGGGAACGCGAGGATCATCTTCGGGAAGAATATCCCGGACTTTTCCCTTCTACCTCCTAAAATTCTCGGGACGAGAATTTCTTTTAGAGGAGGAGAACTTGTAACACCCCCTAGTAATAAGCTCTATGACACTCTGTTAAAAATGCCAAGTCATATCATATGCAGTGATTAAACATAGTGGTTAACCAAAGTAAATCAACTCCATTTTTAAAAATCAACTTAAATTCATAAGTGAAATATAAGGTTGATCAAACACTGCTGGAAAAATGTTCATTTAATGGTAAATAATCCAGAAACCTTTCTAAAATCAACATCAAAATGTTTGGAGTTGGATAAATGACTCAAACAAGTTGGAACAGACCCAAAAACAGGATATTTGATATATTTAAAATCATATTAAATTCAAACAAACTTCAAATCAGTCCAAACCACTTTTTGGTGAGAGATAATATTGCATTGCAATATTTGGGACAACTCTCACATTTTACAAAAATGTAAAAGTGCCCTAACTATTTCAAGACAGAATTGATATAAGAAAAAGAAAGCAGAAAAGGAAAAGGGGAGAGATGGGCCACTGTGCACAGGCCTACGTGCACAGTGCCTGGTCCCAGCCCACCAGCCCAACTAGCTCTCCCTCCTCCCCGTGTCGACGCCGCCGTGGACGAGGACGAGCTCGCCGGTCGCTGGCCGACACCGCAGCGCTACAGGGGCCGCCGAGGGGATAAGGGCGACGCCCTCGGCCCCGTCCACTCCTATCCACTCCCTCGTCCCCTCGCTCGCTCGCTCTCCTCCTCTCTTCCCCCGCCAGATCCAGTGAGACCGAGCGCCATCGCCGCCGCGTTCCAGTCGTTGCCGCGACCACCGCCGTCGCGCTGACGCACCGTGATGCCGTAGAGCCCCGCCGTCGTCTTCCCCATCCTCTGGTGACTGCAGCTGGGGCTTGGATCCACCGCATCGCCCGCAACCACGTCGTCTTCTTCCTCTGCCCCGACGTGTTTGCCGTCGTCCCCGACCACCGCTGCAGCTACTAAGCTTCCGCGGGTCTTACGTGACCACTCGGTGAGCCTCTTCCCCCTCTCCGTTCCCCTCCTCGCGCTACGTGCCCCGTCCTAGCTAGCTGTCACCGCCGCCACGTTCTGCCATGCGCCATTACCGGCGTTGAGCTCGGAGTGAAGCTGCCCGAGCTCCTCCGCTTTGTCCCACGAGCTCCTGGCGCCCGTAGCAACCCGCCTAGCCGCGAAAATCGCTCGGAAACGGCCCAGAGCCGCGACTCCGACCACACCCGAATGCCACCGCCGCCTCCACTCGTCGCCGGCGGCGATTCCGACCTCCCCGGGGCCAACCCATCCCACCGTTCGACGCGGCGTCGTCTGCGCTTTCGAGGGCGACCGGCCCCGTCTCATTTGGTGGTCTGTAGCCGAGTTCCGGCGAGTCCCGTGCGTCGCCGCCGTGATTTCTGGTCGCCGGCGTCGTTCCGGCGCCGGCGCCGACGTGGCCGCCACGTGGGTCACCCTGGGTCACTGACCCGTGGGCCCCAGGGACCCGACCGGCCAGCTGACCGGTCAGCCCTGCTGACTGGACCGGCCCAGTCGCTGACACGTGGGCCCCACCTCCCTGTTAATCTAATTAAAACGTTTTAGAAATAAAAATAAACTAATTACCCTAATGAGTCTATGACATGTGGGACCAGAAGCCTAATTAGCTAATTAGATTAGTTTAACTCACTGTTTAGGTAAACAGAGGCTGACATGTGGGTCCCACTGGACCCACATGTCATATTTGACTTAGTCAGCCGACTGTTGACTTGCTGACGTCAGCAGCGCGTCATGCTGACGTCATAATTCATTTTCTGATAAATAAAATAATTCCAGAAATTCAAATAATCTTTAAAAATTAATAACTTTTAAACCGTAGCTCGGATCGAAAAAGTTAAAACATGAAAGTTGCTCAGAACGACGAGACGAGTCTGATCGTGCCGTCTGTTTCTCCTTCGGAACCCCCTACATAGAAGAACTCGTAACTTCGGACCCGAATCCGGCAGATGAATAGTGCACACACGTCGGATATTAAATCCCAGATTAATTCTAAAAATAACTAAAATGACTTAGATGCATATTTGGGCAACCCTGCACTGCATCATAGCATCACACGCACCGTATTGCATTTGTTTGCATTATGTTTACCTATTTCTTCCCCCTCTTCTCTCTCGGTAGACCCCGACGTGGACGTAGCTCCCGAGGCAGACGCCGCACAGGAGTACGACTACGTCCCCGACGATACTACTGAAGACCTTGCCCTTGCCCCCGAGCAAACAGGCAAGCACCCCCATTTTGAGCATGCCTATATCGCCTATTCTCTTCTCTCTTATGCTTGCATTAGAACTGCTACTGCTACTGTTTTCCTATATCTGCTGCATAGCCTGATTATTGTACCCTGCTTTGTTACCTTACCGGTTATCCTAGACTGCTTAGTATAAGGTGGGTAGAGACACGACCGAGACCCCCACTTGATCCCGACTGCCCTGCTGGACATCAGAAGACCCGATCATCGGGATTGAAGACTAGACCATGGCACCGCACATCACTTCCCCTTAGTTGCCGACACTGCTGGGTTACCATCGAGTGCCGAGGGTGATACCTCGTTAGCACTTCTGATGTTAACCTTGTAGGTTAGTTACTCGGTCGTGGTAAGCGAGGGTGATTCCTTCTACACCACCCCCGATAACGACGTCGTCGCGCAACTCCTCAAGGTGGACCTCGAGGGTGATTCCTCCTTCGTTCACCTTGATGATAACATCGAGCGGGAATTCCATCGAGGGTGATTCCTCAGGGTTCCCTTCGGTGTCAGACACACAGTTACCTTGGATATTATGACTTGCACTAAACTATGATACTAAAGACGGGTCGGCCCTGAGGGGTACCCGCGCGAGCTTAACGCGAAGTGATGTGGAGTCGGGTTGACCTGGATGGTGCCCGCGAGATAACTACGAGGCGTGGCCGGGCATTCTTAGCCCTTGCCGCAAGTCCTCGAGACGGGGCGACGGGGTCACATCGATCGTGAGTCTCTGCTCGTTTCCGCGTGCTCCTAATCCACTATGGTTTTGGATATTTGATCCGAGGGGCCTCTGGCCCGATAGCACTAACCATCACGTGGGCATAGTATGGGCGTTCTGCGTCGTACACATCAGCCGAAGCTTGTTTGACGTCAGTAAGGAGCGGCGCACGCCGAGTTGGACTGGTAACGCAACCGCGCTTGTATAAGGGGTTGCTAGGTCTGCTCTCGGTGGCCCCGTAACGTGCAGGAGTTCCCGGGGCGATGGCCCAAGACCCCTGGGGGCATAAGTTTAGTCCGGCGTGCTGACCTCTCTTATAAGCCTAGGTCGGGTTGCGGCGTGTTGCTTAGCCGAGGCCGGGCATGATCCAGAAAAGTGTGTCCGGCCAGAGTTAAGTGAGCGTGGTGGGTAAGTTGGTGCACCCCTGCAGGGAAGAAACTTCTATCGATAGCCTGTCCTACGGTAACGGACACTCGGAGTTGTATCCCGATCGGTACAACTAGAACATGTGATGAGAACTGGATAGTACGGCTCTGGGATTGCTTTCTCGCGGGGGTCGAGAAAGGATCTCAGGTCGAGGTTGATGATGTTACTGATACTACTTTTAGTTATGTTCATCTGCTCTCTTCTGATGCTGCAAGATTGTTGAAGACTGATGAAGATGCTAGTCTTCGATAGGACTAGGCTTCTCCCTCTATTCTGGCATTTCTGCAGCCCAGTCCACATATACAGCCCCCTTTTGAAAATGTTGCATACGTAGTGTAGATCCTTGCTTGCTGAGTACTTCGGATGAGTACTCACGTTTGCTTTATTTTCTTTTTCCCCCATATTCCATTTGATGCCACCAGACGACAGAGCCCCTGAGCCAGAAGCCCCAACCGACGACCAGTACTACTACCCGCCTGGCGAGTACTATTACTATGAGGAGCCGTTCGACGACCAGGAGTAGGATCGGAGGGTCCAGGGCAGGAGGCCTACGCCTTTCGATCGTAGTATTTTATTTTACCCCGCCTCTGTGAAGGCCTAATTCTCTCTATGTAATATATCTGTACCCAGATATCTAATGCTTCCGCTGACGCTTGTATGCCATCGAGCTATGTATTCGAGCCCTCGAGGCCCTGGCTTGTAATATTAAGCTTGTATGACTTTATTTATGTTTTAGAGTTGTGTTGTGATATCTTCAAGTGAGTCCTTAGGCTTGATCGTGCGCATTTGCGTGTATGATTAGTGCACGATTAAGCCGGGGTCGTCACAGGTTGGTATCAGAGCCGACTGCCTCTAGGTATCCCCCTTCCCAATTCCTCGGCCGAAGTTAAGTCTAGTGGTCAAAAACTATTTTACTAACTTGGTTGTGTGGCTTACGGGCCCACGTCGCCAACTGGGTGGTATTAGGATCTTTTATTCCTCGTCTTTACTCTGGGATTCTAATCTCTCATCTATTCGGGTTTAATAAAATTTACTAACACCGACATTTAGGATCTCGTTAATTCTATCCACCCGGAGAGCTGGATTCAGTGCGATTTCCCTGACGTTGATCTGATTAGTCTGATAATCATTTTCCTTTCCATTGTTTTGTTTAACCTTTCCTTCCGAGATCGGTTATATTTCTCATTGTCTTATGACAACCCTGAACCTTTCTGTTTCAGATGGATCGGCTATTTCCACCGCGGCCTACGACCCAGCTTGTGCTTCGCACTTGGGCTCGTGATGCCCCTGGATTTCCAGCTGTTCTGATCGCCCTCCTGAGTAGACTGGGTTACCGCTGGTATCCCGAGTACATGGTCTATGAGGTTTATCGTGAGTTCAACCAGGAACAGTACTATGCTGAAGTTCGGATTTATGATCAGCAGAACAACTCAGACACCGAGCTACACCTTTTTCATGGATTAGGCGTGACGATTGAGATGGCAGTACATGATGCCGCCTACTCTGCTGTCGCACGTCTCCGAGGAGAGCACAGTGCTAACTTGGATGATACTGTGTTTCGGTACATTCCGTATGCACCTGTTGGAGATGCTACTGGATTTTACACAGCTATCTGTGCCCCGTACGAGTCTCGACGCTACGACCCGCAGGTTCTGATTCAGTGCACTCAGGCTCTGGATCGCACTGTTCGGGCTCTTGCCGTCGAGTTGTTCGCCACTCGAGCACGCTACTACGAGGCAATGACACAGTTGCTACCAGCTGTTCGTGCAGGGATACATCCGGAGGATATTCTATACCCACGCAGGACCGAGATGCCGCCAGGAATTGATTGGCCTGCAGTGGGAGGTCACACGCCTGCACGTGGACCTCTTCTTACAGTTCGAGACCGGGTTCTGCCCCTGACTAATCTGCTTCACAAAGGCGTTAAGTTTGAGTGGACAGACAAATGTCAGGAAAGCTTCCAGACCCTCAAGGACAAGCTGACTTCTGCTCCAGTCCTTGCTCCTCCAGACTCCCGCAAAGATTTTGTGATCTTCTGCGACGCCTCTCGTCAGGGATTAGGCTGCGTCCTAATGCAAGAGCGGAGAGTAATTGCATATGCTTCACGTCAATTGCGTCCACATGAAGAGAATTATCCAGTGCATGATCTTGAACTTGCAGCAGTGATGTATGCATTGAAGTTATGGCGACACTACCTTCTGGGTAATCGGTGTGAAATTTATACCGATCACCAAAGTCTGAAATACTTATTCACTCAACCGGATCTTAATCTCCGACAACAACGATGGTTAGAAGCTATTGCGGATTATGACTGCGGTATTTCTTATACCCCGGGCAAAGCTAATGTAATGGCCGATGCCCTGAGTCGCAAGTCATATTGCAACAACCTCATGGTTAGGCAAGCTCAACCTCGTCTTCACGCAGAACTGACTCAGCTGAATCTGCGAATTCTTCCCCAGGGTTCTCTTAATAACCTTGTGGTACAGCCAGACCTTCTGAAGGCTGTTAAAGAAGCGCAAGCCAAAGATGCTGAAATTGACTTGATGAAGAAGGAGCTTCACCTTGCTAAGTATCGGGATTTCTCAGTTGCTGAAGATGGTACATTATACTTCAGAGACCGCATCGTAGTACCTCGCTTCGAGCTGATGACTGACAAAGTCATGAAGGAGGCCCATGATACACCGCTGTCTATCCATCCGGGTAGTACCAAGATGTATCGAGATCTTCGTCAAAGGTACTGGTGGTCTAGGATGAAGCAGGATATTGCTCGTTATGTTGCCGAGTGTGACGTTTGTCGTCGCGTGAAGGCAGAACATCAGAAACCTGCTGGAATTCTGCAACCGCTCCCTATTCCTCTATGGAAGTGGGATAAAGTGCAAATGGACTTCATCACTGGTCTTCCCAAGTCTCAGAAGGGTCACGATGCTATTCTTGTCATCGTTGACCAACTTTCCAAGGTTGCACATTTCCTACCTGTTAAGGAGACTATCACCGCTAGCCAGCTAGCAGAACTGTACATTGCCAGAATTGTTTCACTCCATGGTATTCCCAAGGAAATCAGTTCAGACCGTGGCAGTATTTTCACTGGCCATTTCTGGGAAAGTTTCCAGAAAGCAATGGGAACTCATATTACCTGGAGTTCAGCTTATCATCCCCAATCTCAAGGCCAAGTTGAGCGCGTTAATCAAGTGCTTGAAGACATGCTTCGAGCCTGTGTTATATCCTTCGGTAAGAAATGGGAGGAATCTCTCCCGTATGCCGAGTTCTCTTATAACAACAGTTATCAAGCCAGCTTAAAAATGGCCCCATTTGAGGTTCTTTATGGACGTAAATGTCGAACCCCTCTGAATTGGTCAGAAACTGGGGAACGACCTCTTGTTGGACCGGACATCATTCAGCATGCCGAAGAACAAGTCCGAATTGTCCGGGAGAATCTCAAAGCAGCTCAAGACCGTCAGAAGAGTAATTATGATCACAAGCGATGGGGTGTGATCTATCAACCTGGTGATCAAGCCTATCTTCGTGTCACTCCAATGAAGGGCACCCGTCGTTTCGGAATCAAGGGCAAGCTAGCTCCTCGCTATATTGGTCCTTTCCGCATCGTGGCTAGACGTGGACAGGTGGCATATCAATTGGAGTTGCCACCGCAATTCTCCCATATTCATGATGTCTTCCACGTGTCGCAACTCCGTAAGTGCTTCAAGGAATCCCCGCACCGTGCAGTGGATCATGAGATGCTCGAGCTACAAGATGATCTTTCCTATAAGGAGCATCCGATCCGCATCCTCGACGAAGCTGAGCGTCGTACTCGTCAGAAGACGACCAAGTTCCTAAAAGTGCAATGGTCGAATCACACTGAAGACGAAGCCACTTGGGAACGCGAGGATCATCTCCGAGCAGAATATCCCGAACTCTTTCCTTCTACCTCCTAAATTCTCGGGACGAGAATTTCTTTTAGAGGAGGAGAACTTGTAACACCCCTATGTAATAGCCACCATGATCAGCTGTTAATAATGCCAAGTCATATCATATGCAGTGATTAAACATAGTGGTTAACCAAAGTAAATCAACTCCATTTTTAAAAATCAACTTAAATTCATAAGTGAAATATAAGGTTGATCAAACACTGCTGGAAAAATGTTCATTTAATGGTAAATAATCCAGAAACCTTTCTAAAATCAACATCAAAATGTTTGGAGTTGGATAAATGACTCAAACAAGTTGGAACAGACCCAAAAACAGGATATTTGATATATTTAAAATCATATTAAATTCAAACAAACTTCAAATCAGTCCAAACCACTTTTTGGTGAGAGATAATATTGCATTGCAATATTTGGGACAACTCTCACATTTTACAAAAATGTAAAAGTGCCCTAACTATTTCAAGACAGAATTGATATAAGAAAAAGAAAGCAGAAAAGGAAAAGGGGAGAGATGGGCCACTGTGCACAGGCCTACGTGCACAGTGCCTGGTCCCAGCCCACCAGCCCAACTAGCTCTCTCTCCTCCCCGTGTCGATGCCGCCGTGGACGAGGACGAGCTCGCCGGTCGCTGGCCGACACCACAGCGCTACAGGGGCCGCCGAGGGGATAAGGGCGACGCCCTCGGCCCCGTCCACTCCTATCCACTCCCTCGTCCCCTCGCTCGCTCGCTCTCCTCCTCTCTTCCCCCGCCAGATCCAGTGAGACCGAGCGCCATCGCCGTCGCGTTCCAGTCGTTGCCGCGACCACCGCCGTCGCGCTGACGCACCGTGATGCCGTAGAGCCCCGCCGTCGTCTTCCCCATCCTCTGGTGACTGCAGCTGGGGCTTGGATCCACCGCATCGCCCGCAACCACGTCGTCTTCTTCCTCTGCCCCGACGTGTTTGCCGTCGTCCCCGACCACCGCTGCAGCTACTAAGCTTCCGCGGGTCTTACGTGACCACTCGATGAGCCTCTTCCCCCTCTCCGTTCCCCTCCTCGCGCTGCGTGCCCCGTCCTAGCTAGCTGTCACCGCCGCCACGTTCTGCCATGCGCCATTACCGGCGTTGAGCTCGGAGTGAAGCTGCCCGAGCTCCTCCGCTTTGTCCCACGAGCTCCTGGCGCCCGTAGCAACCCGCCTAGCCGCGAAAATCGCTCGGAAACGGCCCAGAGCCGCGACTCCGACCACACCCGAATGCCACCGCCGCCTCCACTCGTCGCCGGCGGCGATTCCGACCTCCCCGGGGCCAACCCATCCCACCGTTCGACGCGGCGTCGTCTGCGCTTTCGAGGGCGACCGGCCCCGTCTCATTTGGTGGTCTGTAGCCGAGTTCCGGCGAGTCCCGTGCGTCGCCGCCGTGATTTCTGATCGCCGGCGTCGTTCCGGCGCCGGCGCCGACGTGGCCGCCACGTGGGTCGCCCTGGGTCACTGACCCGTGGGCCCCAGGGGCCCGACCGGCCAGCTGACCGGTCAGCCCTGCTGACTGGACCGGCCCAGTCGCTGACACGTGGGCCCCACCTCCCTGTTAATCTAATTAAAACGTTTTAGAAATAAAAATAAACTAATTACCCTAATGAGTCTATGACATGTGGGACCAGAAGCCTAATTAGCTAATTAGATTAGTTTAACTCACTGTTTAGGTAAACAGAGGCTGACATGTGGGTCTCACTGGACCCACATGTCATATTTGACTTAGTCAGCCGACTGTTGACTTGCTGACGTCAGCAGCGCGTCATGCTGACGTCATAATTCATTTTCTGATAAATAAAATAATTCCAGAAATTCAAATAATCTTTAAAAATTAATAACTTTTAAACCGTAGCTCGGATCGAAAAAGTTAAAACATGAAAGTTGCTCAGAACGACGAGACGAGTCTGATCGTGCCGTCTGTTTCTCCTTCGGAACCCCCTACATAGAAGAACTCGTAACTTCGGACCCGAATCCGGCAGATGAATAGTGCACACACGTCGGATATTAAATCCCAGATTAATTCTAAAAATAACTAAAATGACTTAGATGCATATTTAGGCAACCCTGCACTGCATCATAGCATCACACGCACCGTATTGCATTTGTTTGCATTATGTTTACCTATTTCTTCCCCCTCTTCTCTCTCGGTAGCCCCCGACGTTGACGTAGCTCCCGAGGCAGACGCCGCACAGGAGTACGACTACGTCCCCGACGATACTACTGAAGACCTTGCCCTTGCCCCCGAGCAAACAGGCAAGCACCCCCATTTTGAGCATGCCTATATCGCCTATTCTCTTCTCTCTTATGCTTGCATTAGAACTGCTACTGCTACTGTTTTCCTATATCTGCTGCATAGCCTGATTATTGTACCCTGCTTTGTTACCTTACCGGTTATCCTAGACTGCTTAGTATAAGGTGGGTAGAGACACGACAGAGACCCCCCCTTGATCCCGACTGCCCTGCTGGACATCAGAAGACCCGACCATCGGGATTGAAGACTAGACCCTGGCACCGCACCTCACTTCCCCTTAGTTGCCGACACTGCTGGGTTACCATCGAGTGCCGAGGGTGATACCTCATCAGCACTTCTGATGTTAACCTTGTAGGTTAGTTACTCGGTCGTGGTAAGCGAGGGTGAATCCTCCTACACCACCCCCGATAACAACGTCGTCGCGCAACTCCTCAAGGTGGACCTCGAGGGTGATTCCTCCTTCGTTCACCTTGATGATAACATCGAGCGGGAATTCCATCGAGGGTGTTTCCTCAGGGTTCCCTTCGGTGTCAGACACACAGTTACCTTGGATATTATGACTTGCACTAAACTATGATACTAAAGACGGGTCCGCCCTAAGGGGTACCCGCGCGAGCTTAACGTGAAGTGATGTGGAGTCGGGTTGACCTGGATGGTGCCCGCGAGATAACTACGAGGCGTGGCTGGGCATTCTTAGCCCTTGCCGCAAGTCCTCGAGACGGGGCGACGGGGTCACATCGATCATGAGTCTCTGCTCGTTTCCGCGCGCTCCTAATCCACTACGGTTTGGATATTTGATCCGAGGGGCCTCTGGCCCGATAGCACTAACCATCACGTGGGCATAGTATGGGCGTTCTGCGTCGTACACATCAGCCGAAGCTTGTTGGACGTCAGTAAGGAGCGGCGCACGCCGAGTTGGACTGGTAACGCAACCGCGCTTGTATAAGGGGTTGCTAGGTCTGCTCTCGGTGGCCCCGTAACGTGCAGGAGTTCCCGGGGCGATGGCCCAAGACCCCTGGGGGCATAGGTTTAGTCCGGCGTGCTGACCTCTCTTATAAGCCTAGGTCGGGTTGCGGCGTGTTGCTTAGCCGAGGCCGGGCATGACCCAGAAAAGTGTGTCCGGCCAGAGTTAAGTGAGCGTGGTGGGTAAGTTGGTGCACCCCTGCAGGGAAGAAACTTCTATCGATAGCCTGTCCTACGGTAACGGACACTCGGAGTTGTATCCCGATCGGTACAACTAGAACATGTGATGAGAATTGGATAGTACGGCTCTGGGATTTCTTTCTCGCAGGGAGTCGAGAAAGGATCTCAGGTCGAGGTTGATGATATTACTACTACTACTTTACATTATGTTCATCTGCTCTCTCCTGATGCTGCAAGACTGTCGAAGATTGTTGAAGATGCTAGTCTTCGATAGGACTAGGCTTTCCCCCTCTACTCTGGCATTTCTGCAGCCCAGTCCACATATACAACCATTCCTTTGACAATGATGCATATGTAGTGTAGATCCTTGCTTGCTGAGTACTTCGGATGAGTACTCACGTTTGCTTTATTTTCTTTTTCCCCATATATTCTTTCTTTGCCACCAGACGACGGAGCCCCTGAGCCAGAAGCCCCAGCCGACGACCAGTACTACTACCTGCCTGGCGAGTACTACTACTACGAGGAGCCGTTCGACGACCAGGAGTAGGATCGGAGGGTCCAGGGCAGGAGGCCTACGCCTTTCGATCGTAGTTTTTATTTTTACCCCGCCTCTGTGAAGGCTTATCTCTCTCTCTGTAATATATCTGTACTCAGATATCTAATGCTTCCGCTGACGCTTGTATGCCATCGAGCTTGTATTCGAGCCCTCGAGGCCCTGGCTTGTAATATTAAGCTTGTATGACTTTATTTTATGTTTTAGAGTTGTGTTGTGATATCTTCAAGTGAGTCCTTAGGCTTGATCGTGCGCATTTGCGTGTATGATTAGTGCACGATTAAGCCGGGGTCGTCACAGGTTGGTATCAGAGCCGACTGCCTCTAGGAATCCCCCTTTCCAATTCCTTGGCCGAAGTTGAGTCTAGTGGTCAAAAATTGTTTTACTAACTTGGCTGTGTGGCTTACGGGCCCACGTCGCCAACTGGGTGGTATTAGGATCTTTTATTCCTCGTCTTTACTCTGGGATTCTAATCTCTCATCTATTCGGGTTTAATAAAATTTACTAACACCGACATTTAGGTTCTCGTTAATTCTATCCACCCGGAGAACTGGATTCATTGCGATTTCCCTGTCATTGATCTGATTAGTCTGATAATCATTTCCTTTCCATTGTTTTGTTTAACCTTTCCTTTTGAGATCGGTTATATTTCTCAATGTCTTACGACAATCCTGAACTTCTTATTTCAGATGGATCGACTGTTTCCCCCTCGTCCTACGACGCAGCTCGTGCTTCGCACCTGTGCTCGAGACGTCCCTGGGTTTCCAGCTGTTCTGATCGCCCTCTTGATCAGGCTGGGATACCGCTGGTGCCCCGAGTACATGGTCTATGAGGTTTATCGTGAGTTCAACCAGGAGCAGTACTATGCTGATGTTCGCATCTACGATCAGCAGGATAACTCTGACACTGAGCTTCACCGTTTTCACGGTATCGGCGTGACGATTGAGATGGCAGTCCATGATGCCGCCTACTCTGCTGTCGCACGTCTCCGAGGAGAGCACAGTGCTAACTTGGATGATACTGTGTTTCGGTACATTCCGTATGCACCTGTTGGAGATGCTACTGGATTTTACACAGCTATCTGTGCCCCGTACGAGCCTCGTCGCTATGATCAGCGAGTTCTGATCCACTATGCTCAGGCTCTGGATCGCACTGTTCGTGCACTTGCTGTTGAGTTGTTTGCCACTCGAGCACGCTACTACGAGGCTATGACACAGTTGCTACCAGCTGTTCGTGCAGGGATGCATCCGGAGTACATTCTTTACCCGAGCAGGACTGAGATGCCATCAGGGATCGTCTGGCCTGCTGTGGGAGGTCACACGCCTGCACGTGGACCTCTTCTTTCTTCTCGAGACCGGATTCTGCATCAGAGTGCCCATGGAGCACAGGATCCTTCTGCGACGAACGTCCATCGTCCGCACTTGCAGTTACCCCGTTTCAGTGGTTTTCTCCGACGCTGATGTAGCCTTTGCTATGTCCCGTTGTGTACTTTCTTACCGCGTGCCTGCGCGCCGCCTAGCATGTCTAGCTTTTCATTTGCGCCGTTATGCTGCCCGAATGTAACCGACTATGTATGGATCTGTATGTCTTAATGACTACTTTCAGCATCTGTGCACTACTTCAATAAATGTCGAGTTACATCATGTTTATTGCTAAACACTTGCATAAGCTATTGCTGAAATACCCCTGTTGAATTAGCAGGATGGCTGACAACAATCCGCCACCGCCGCCACCACCTGATTACATGGCAGCGATGATGCAACAGTTTGAACTCAACCGCCAGTTTATGACGGGAATTATGCAGCAGTTCCCTCGTCCTGATTCTAATCAGCAGCCTTTCTCCATCACTTTGCCAGAATTTATGCGGCTCAGCCCATCTTTCTTCCGTAACACAGTCAACCCATTGGATGCCGATGACTGGCTGCGTGACATCTCCCATGAGATGGAGTCTGCTGGTGTCGCCGAAATTAACTATGTCACTTTTGCGACATATCTTCTTAAGGGTCCCGCAGCCCAATGGTGGGCCACTCACCGACAGACTCTGCCGCCTGGTACTGTCGTCACTTGGGCAGAATTCAAGATTGCATTCCGTGCCCGCTACATTCCTCAAGCTGTCATAGCTCGGAAGAAGGCCGAGTTCCGTAGCCTTGTTCAGGGCAACAAGACCGTGGAAGTATATCAGCGCGAGTTTCTTGACTTATCTCGCTATGCTGAAGAAGACATTCCTACTGATGAGCGAAGACAGGAGAAGTTCCGTGAAGGACTGCATCATGACATACAGTTGGCACTGCTTGTCCAGGATTATCCTGATTTCGCCACCTTGGTGAATAAGGCCATCATGGTTGAAACTGGACTGAAGAAGCATAAAGAAGCGTCCAGACGCACTCGTGAGTCGGGCTCATCTTCGGGCTCGTCTTCCCAGAAGCGACGCATCTGGTTCCCCAAAGGCATGTTCCGTTCAGCAGCTCCTGCGAACAGACCCTTTTATGCTGCTCCACGACTGCCTCCTCCACCACCGAGGCAGCCCCTGCCAGCTCCAGCACCTCGAGCTCCAGCACCCCGTCCTGACAGCGGACTATGCTTCAAGTGTGGCAAGCCAGGTCACCGTGCTAGAGATTGTTCTCAGAATCAGAATCAACTAGCTCTCCCTTCTGCTGGACGTGGAATGGGCCGTGGTATTCCTCAGCAACGCAACAATAATGCCAGACCTTCTTACGGTCATGGGCAGTACTACCACGTCAACATGTCTGAAGCTCCAGATCAACCAGATACTGTGATGGGTACACTTCTCGTTAATTCAGTACCAGCATCTGTTTTATTTGATTCAGGAGCATCGCATTCCTTCATGTCAGAACCTTTTGCACGCATGCATGACATTAAATGCGAATACATGAACACACCCTTATTGGTACACACCCCCGCGGGTGGTTGCCGAACCTTTACAGTTAGCTATAATGTTCCCGTTGAAATCGAAGAGTTGGAGTTCAGTGCGTCTCCCATTATTCTGAAATCGTCCAAGATTGACCTTATTCTGGGAATGGATTGGTTGAAGGCCCACTATGCCTCAATCAATTGTGCCACCAAAGTTGTTCACCTCTTGCACCCCTCGAATGAGATGGTGAATTACCATGCTCATATCACTCAGAACGCCGAGGCTCAAATTTATGCCTTGAACGCGTTGAATGCTTCTCCGCTTGATGGGATCGAGAATATCCCAGTTGTCTGTGACTTCCCAGATGTTTTTCCAGAAGAACTTCCAGGAATACCCCCTGCTAGAGCTGTCGAGTTCGTCATCGACTTGAAGCCTGGCACCACTCCTATTGCGAAGCGTCCCTACAAGATGCCTCCGCACCACCTCATCGAGCTTAAGGAGGAAATTGAGAAATCCTTAAGGAAGGGTTTCATTCGCCCCAGTTCCTCTGCATGGGGAGCACCGTCTCTTTTCGTCAAGAAGAAAGATGGAACGAATAGGTTGGTCCAAGATTATCGTCCTATCAACCAGGCAACCATTCAGAATAAATATCCACTTCCCCGGATCAACGATTTATATGATCAACTCGCTGGATCTTCGGTGTTTTCTAAACTCGACTTGAGGTTGGGTTATCACCAGATCCGTGTTCGCGAAGAGGTTAGTTACTCGGTCGTGGTAAGCGAGGGTGATTCCTCCTACACCACCCCCGATAACGACGTCGTCGCGCAACTCCTCAAGGTGGACCTCGAGGGTGATTCCTCCTTCGTTCACCTTGATGATAACATCGAGCGGGAATTCCATCGAGGGTGATTCCTCAGGGTTCCCTTCGGTGTCAGACACACAGTTACCTTGGATATTATGACTTACACTAAACTATGATACTAAAGACGGGTCGGCCCTGAGGGGTACCCGCGCGAGCTTAACGCGAAGTGATGTGGAGTCGGGTTGACCTGGATGGTGCCCGCGAGATAACTACGAGGCGTGGCCGGGCATTCTTAGCCCTTGCCGCAAGTCCTCGAGACGGGGCGACGGGGTCACATCGATCGTGAGTCTCTGCTTGTTTCCGCGCGCTCCTAAACCACTACGGTTTGGATATTTGATCCGAGGGGCCTCTGGCCCGATAGCACTAACCATCACGTGGGCATAGTATGGGCGTTCTGCGTCGTACACATCAGCCGAAGCTTGTTTGACGTCAGTAAGGAGCGGCGCACGCCGAGTTGGACTGGTAACGCAACCGCGCTTGTATAAGGGGTTGCTAGGTCTGCTCTCGGTGGCCCCGTAACGTGCAGGAGTTCCCGGGGCGATGGCCCAAGACCCCTGGGGGCATAGGTTTAGTCCGGCGTGCTGACCTCTCTTATAAGCCTAGGTCGGGTTGCGGCGTGTTGCTTAGCCGAGGCCGGGCATGACCCAGAAAAGTGTGTCCGGCCAGAGTTAAGTGAGCGTGGTGGGTAAGTTGGTGCACCCCTGCAGGGAAGAAACTTCTATCGATAGCCTGTCCTACGGTAACGGACACTCGGAGTTGTATCCCGATCGGTACAACTAGAACATGTGATGAGAATTGGATAGTACGGCTCTGGGATTTCTTTCTCGCAGGGAGTCGAGAAAGGATCTCAGGTCGAGGTTGATGATATTACTACTACTACTTTACATTATGTTCATCTGCTCTCTCCTGATGCTGCAAGACTGTCGAAGATTGTTGAAGATGCTAGTCTTCGATAGGACTAGGCTTTCCCCCTCTACTCTGGCATTTCTGCAGCCCAGTCCACATATACAACCATTCCTTTGACAATGATGCATATGTAGTGTAGATCCTTGCTTGCTGAGTACTTCGGATGAGTACTCACGTTTGCTTTATTTTCTTTTTCCCCATATATTCTTTCTTTGCCACCAGACGACGGAGCCCCTGAGCCAGAAGCCCCAGCCGACGACCAGTACTACTACCTGCCTGGCGAGTACTACTACTACGAGGAGCCGTTCGACGACCAGGAGTAGGATCGGAGGGTCCAGGGCAGGAGGCCTACGCCTTTCGATCGTAGTTTTTATTTTTACCCCGCCTCTGTGAAGGCTTATCTCTCTCTCTGTAATATATCTGTACTCAGATATCTAATGCTTCCGCTGACGCTTGTATGCCATCGAGCTTGTATTCGAGCCCTCGAGGCCCTGGCTTGTAATATTAAGCTTGTATGACTTTATTTTATGTTTTAGAGTTGTGTTGTGATATCTTCAAGTGAGTCCTTAGGCTTGATCGTGCGCATTTGCGTGTATGATTAGTGCACGATTAAGCCGGGGTCGTCACAGGTTGGTATCAGAGCCAGGTTTCGATCCTGGGACCTGTGGGTTATGGGCCAGAAAGTTCTCTTATAACAACAGTTATCAAGCCAGCTTAAAAATGGCCCCATTTGAGGTTCTTTATGGTCGTAAATGTCGAACCCCTCTGAATTGGTCAGAAACTGGGGAACGACCTCTTGTTGGACCGGACATCATTCAGCATGCCGAAGAACAAGTCCGAATTGTCCGGGAGAATCTCAAAGCAGCTCAAGACCGTCAGAAGAGTAATTATGATCGCAAGCGATGGGGTGTGATCTATCAACCTGGTGATCAAGCCTATCTTCGTGTCACTCCAATGAAGGGCACCCGTCGTTTCGGAATCAAGGGCAAGCTAGCTCCTCGCTACATTGGTCCTTTCCGTATCGTGGCTAGACGGGGACAGGTGGCATATAAATTGGAGTTGCCACCGCAATTCTCCCATATTCATGATGTCTTCCACGTGTCGCAACTCCGTAAGTGCTTCAAGGAATCCCCGCGTCGTGCAGTGGATCATGAGATGCTACAACTGCAAGATAATCTTTCATATAAGGAGCATCCGATCCGCATCCTCGACGAAGCTGAGCGTCGTACTCGTCAGAAGACGACCAAGTTCCTAAAAGTGCAATGGTCGAATCATACTGAAGATGAAGCCACTTGGGAACGCGAGGATCATCTTCGGGAAGAATATCCCGGACTCTTTCCTTCTACCTCCTAAATTCTCGGGACGAGAATTTCTTTTAGAGGAGGAGAACTTGTAACACCCCCTTGTAATAAGTACTGTGATACTCTGTTAAACTGCCAAGTCATGATCATTTGCAGTGCCAAGTCATTTGGGTTAATAATCCAATTCAAATTCAAAATCTGAAAATTAAATTAAATTCCAAAGTGCAAATTGAAGTTGATCAAACTCTGCTGGAGAAATGTTATTTAATTAGCAAATAATCCAGTGGTCATGGCAAAATCATAATCATTATTTTTGGAGTTAGCTAAGTGAGTGAAACAACCTGAAACAGCACTCAAAACAGACTATTTACATCTATTAAATTAATATCAAACTCACATGGAATCCAAATTTGTCCAAACCACTTTTTGGTGAGAGATAATATTGGATTGCAATATTTGGGCCAACTCCCACATTTTTCAAAAGTGCGCAAGTGCCCTAAACATTTTGAAACAGAAAAGGAAATAAAAGAAAAGGAAAACAGAATCAGAGAAATAATTAAAAGGGACACTGTGCACTGGGCCTTAATGCACAGTGCCCCGATTTGAGGTCCAACCGGCCCAGCCCATCTCCCCATCGTCCTCCTCGCCGCGCTGTCAAACGCGCGCGCCGACACGCCGACGAGCGCGGCGCGTGTCGACCATCCTCCGGCGCCGCTGCCGCAGCGTAGGGGAATAAGAGGCCCCGCGGCCTCACCCGAACCCTAGTCGATCCCCATTCCTCTCCCTCGCCGCTCCGCGCCTCCACCCTTCCTCCAGATCCGCCACCGAACACCGCCGTCGCCGCGTCTTGGCACCGCCGTGGCCACCGAGCTCCTCCGGCTCCATCCTCGTGACCACGAGCTCCGGGTTCGTCGACTCCTTCGACTGGAAGCCAGAGATCGAGCCGGGGAGCACCACAACGACTACTACGCGCCGCCCCCCTTTCCTCTCGGCTGCCGGCGATCTTCTCCAAATCCGGCGACGGCTGCTGCTCCTAAACCGTCACCGGCTTTTCTTAGCCACCCGGTGAGCTCCCCCTCGTCTTTCCCCTCTTCGATCCGCACCTCTCTGTCGCCGTAGTGGCCGCACCCGAGGAGCCCGAACCCGCTGCCGCCGACGAGCTCGCTGCCGTGGCCAACGCCGCCGTCATGCGCAACTGAGCCCAGCTTCGAGCTCCTGGAGCTCGTGCGAGTCCAGCAAAGCCTCTAGCACCTCTCCCCGTGCCGCATAGCGTCGAACCCGACGAAGCCCGAACTCCGGCGTCCGCCGCGATGCTCGCCGCCGTCGCTACACGCCGTCTCCGGCGACGCCACCGCCACGGTTGGACGCGGCGTTGAACGCCCGTTCGAAAGAACCTACCCACGGCTCGAACCAAGCTCTGTAGCGCAAATCCGAGCGGCTCCGGCGACGCACCGCCGCCATTTTGGTCGCCGGCGCAACTCCGGCGCCGGCCGCCGACGTGGCTGCCACGTGGGACACCCCTGGGTCACTGCCAGTGGGTCCCACGGGCCCAGTTGACCGCGTTGACCCGAGTCAACGCGGGCACTGTTCACCCCTGTAGCTGACACGTGGGTCCCGTTCGATAATTAGACTAATTAAAGATTTAATTAATTAGAAACTAATTAGATTAACCTAATGTCTCACTGACATGTGGGGTCCACCCCCTAATTAACCCTGGTAATTAAATTAATCCACTGATTAGCCTAAACAGAGGCTGACATGTGGGTCCCACTGGACCCACATGTCATATTTGACTGGTCAACCGTCCTGTTGACTTGCTGACGTCAGCAGCGCGTCATGCTGACGTCATAATTCATTTCTGTTAAATAAAATAATTCCAAAAATTCAAATAATCTTTAAAAATTAATAACTTTTAAACCGTAGCTCGGATCGAAAAAGTTAAAACATGAAAGTTGCTCAGAACGACGAGACGAGTCTGATCGTGCCGTCTGTTTCTCCATCGGAACCTCCTACGTAGAAGAACTCGTAACTCCGGACCCGAATCCGACAGATGAATAGTGCACACACGTCGGATATTAAATCCCAGAATAATTCTAAAAATAACTAAAATGACTTAGATGCATATTTAGGCAACCCTACACTGCATCATAGCATCACACGCACCGTGTTGCATTTGTTTGCATTATGTTTACCTGTTTCTTCCCCCTCTTCTCTCTCGGTAGCCCCCGACGCAGACGTAGCTCCAGACGCAGACGCAGCTCCGGAGTACGACTACGTTCCCGGCGACACCCCTGAAGACCTTGCCCTTGCCCCAGAGCAAACAGGCAAGCACCCCCATTTTGAGCATTCCGATATCACCTACTCTCTCCCCTCTTATGCTTGCACTAGATGTTACTGCTGCTATTACTATCCTACTCTGTTGCATAGCCTGTTTACTTGTAACCTACTTTTGATACATGCCTGTTATCCTAAACTGTTTAGCATAGGATGGGTAGAGTCACGACAGAGACCCCCACTTGATCCCGACTGCCCTGCTGGACATCAGAAGACCCGATCATCGGGATTGAAGACTAGACCATGGCACCGCACATCACTTCCCCTTAGTTGCCGACACTGCTGGGTTATCATCGAGTGCCGAGGGTGATACCTCGTCAGCACTTCTGATGTTAACCTTGTAGGGTAGTTACTCGGTCGTGGTAAGCGAGGGTGATTCCTCCTACACCACCCCCGATAACGACATCATCGCGCAACCTCTCAAGTGTGGACCTCGAGGGTGATTCCTCCTTCGTTCACCTTGATGATAACATCGAGCGGGAATTCCATCGAGGGTGATTCCTCAGGGTTCCCTTCGGTGTCAGACACACAGTTACCTTGGATATTATGACTTGCACTAAACTATGATACTAAAGACGGGTCGGCCCTGAGGGGTACCCGCGCGAGCTTATTGCGAAGTGATGTGGAGTCGGGTTGACCTGGATGGTGCCCGCGAGATAACTACGAGGCGTGGCCGGGCATTCTTAGCCCTTGCCACAAGTCCTCGAGACGGGGCGACGGGGTCACATCGATCGTGAGTCTCTGCTCGTTTCCGCGCGCTCCTAATCCACTACGGTTTGGATATTTGATCCGAGGGGCCTCTGGCCCTATAGCACTAACCATCACGTGGGCATAGTATGGGCGTTCTGCGTCGTACACATCAGCCGAAGCTTGTTTGACGTCAGTAAGGAGCGGCGCACGCCGAGTTGGACTGGTAACGCAACCGCGCTTGTATAAGGGGTTGCTAGGTCTGCTCTCGGTGGCCCCGTAACGTGCAGGAGTTCCCGGGGCGATGGCCCAAGACCCCTGGGGGCATAGGTTTAGTCCGGCGTGCTGACCTCTCTTATAAGCCTAGGTCGGGTTGCGGCGTGTTGCTTAGCCGAGGCCGGGCATGACCCAGAAAAGTGTGTCCGGCCAGAGTTAAGTGAGCGTGGTGGGTAAGTTGGTGCACCCCTGCAGGGAAGAAACTTCTATCGATAGCCTGTCCTACGGTAACGGACACTCGGAGTTGTATCCCGATCGGTACAACTAGAACATGTGGTGAGAACTGGATAGTACGGCTATGGGATTGCTTTCTCGCAGGGAGTCGAGAAAGGATCTCAGGTCGAGGTTGATGATATTACTACTACTACTTTACATTATGTTCATCTGCTCTCTCCTGATGCTGCAAGACTGTCGAAGATTGTTGAAGATGCTAGTCTTCGATAGGACTAGGCTTTCCCCCTCTACTCTGGCATTTCTGCAGCCCAGTCCACATATACAGCCATTCCTTTGACAATGATGCATATGTAGTGTAGATCCTTGCTTGCTGAGTACTTCGGATGAGTACTCACGTTTGCTTTATTTTCTTTTTCCCCCATTTTCCATTTGATGCCACCAGACGACGGAGCCCCTGAGCCAGAAGCCCCAGCCGACGACCAGTACTACTATCCGCCTGGCGAGTACTACTACTACGAGGAGCCGTTCGACGACCAGGAGTAGGATCGGAGGGTCCAGGGCAGGAGGCCTACGCCTTTCGATCGTAGTTTTTATTTTTACCCCGCCTCTGTGAAGGCTTATCTCTCTCTTTGTAATATATCTGTACTCAGATATTTAATGCTTCCGCTGACGCTTGTATGCCATCGAGCTTGTATTCGAGCCCTCGAGGCCCTGGCTTGTAATATTAAGCTTGTATGACTTTATTTTATGTTTTAGAGTTGTGTTGTGATATCTTCAAGTGAGTCCTTAGGCTTGATCGTGCGCATTTGCGTGTATGATTAGTGCATGATTAAGCCGGGGTCGTCACAATGAGGCTAGTGGTGAAAGGAAATTTCAAACGATCGACCGTATGTGAAGAAATTACCAAAATTTGTCTAAAAAGCACCAATCATGAACACAAAATTGAAGATTTACAATCAACAAAATTAGGAACCGATCACCTGAATAGAACCATAATGTCGATGTGCATATTTTTGTGTAGACCTTATTTTGAATCAAATCATCATTGTGTAGATTAGAAAGGGTTATGTACGGGGATTAAGGGCACCTAGCTCGCATCCCCAGAGCCACCCACATGTGCTTGATTGCATCATTCGGGTCTGGCTCCCTAGAAATGGTCGATTTGAGCGTTCCTCCAGAGTCAAGCCCAAAGGTTCTTTAAGGTTTGTGCGGACCAAGATGTTGGAGATATGCCCTAGAGACAATCATGTATGATGATATTTCCTATGTGTTTATCAATAAAGATAGTCCTTGGACATTATCAATAATGTGTATCAGCAAGTACATGACTTGTTTGTGGGACTATGTATTGTATGATGGCTGTCCTAAAAGGTCCCTAGTCAAAAGGGTTGTGTGGACGTGTAGCCGATTAGACTAGCATATAACGCGGTGGATGGTTCGGTCTCGCTGGCCATGAAGCATTGGATACTAACCGGATAATATGGACTCGGAAGGATCTACTCGGATTTGATATAGTCAGATCCGAGTCGAGATAAGGTCCGAGTCGGACAGACCCAACTATGAGACGCAGCGATAGGTCATTTGTGAGTCTCTAGTACAACATATGTCCTATGTCCTAAGACCTGAACTGGCACATGTACTCAAGATGGTGACAGACCTGCTTTAGGCCGACCAAATTCTACCTCGTAACTGGGTGTTTATAAAGATAGGTTTCAGGCTTGTCCACACCCATGACGTGAGACATGGTCGAGCAAGATGAGATTTGCCCCTCCGATCAGGAGACATATACTCTAGGCCCCTCGTGTGATCCGACCAAGATAAGCATGACCATGCGACAAGGATTATGAGTTACTACCTCCGTCCTGGTTTATTGGACCCCTTAGTATTTTGTGCTAAACTTTGATGATAGATTTAACTAAGAAAATAATAATGCATGTCACCAAAAATTATATCGTTCGATTCGTATTTGAACATAGTTTCCAGTGATATTATTTTTGGTGGCATGCGCTATTATTTTTCTAGTTAAATCTATGGTCAAATTTTGGCACAAAATGCTAAGAGGGCCAATAAACCAAGACGAAGGTAGTAATCCGATTTGCGGTCGACATCACTGAAACGAAAAAGAGATCGGGCTAGCACAAGGATGACAGACTCGCCTTGAGCCCGACAACATACATCATGTGGCAAAGGAAGAAGTGTGACATGTTGTACAAGTTCGCCAGCCGGCTTCATTGTCTACTTGGTGGTTGGCACGCCTTGAAAGAGGCCGCTACCAACCGAGCAGTTCGGAGGTGGTCCGACCTACGCCCAAGCCGACTTGTACCTAAGAGGTCGCGCGCTTAAGGGAAGAAACCTGTGAGACTGGATCCGACTCCACGAGTCAGATGCGATCCTATTCGGACTAGGATCCAGGCCGAACAGAATTTGGGTTTTAGGATCCGTACGAGGCCCAAGTGTTGAGCCCACAACAGATATCTATATATAGTGGAGGTGCGGCATACACATTCAGTTGATCGCTTCGGCGCCGTCACTAGGGCTTTGCATGTGTTGCAACTAGCCACCTCCACTCACCGCCGACTATGTGATCGGACCTAGCAGTCCGCCGCACGGTGTTCATCATGCACACGCGGATACCGTTAGAGGCGGTGCACTTGCGCCGCTTCGGCGAACCTATTCATGGGATCCGATTGGCTACGTGGAAGATCGACGAGGAGGAGACAACTCCGGAGACGCGCTGCCCCTACTTTACATCCGTTGCACGGCACTGCGCGTCTAGTGGTAACGATCCGTGATCCATCTCTCGTAGCATGTTCCTGAATGTTCTGCGGGTAGGAAAATTTTAATTTGCAGTTGACACACCCTACCGCATAACCCAACACAAGATTCAGAAGAAACTCACGCAAAGCAAACAGACCAAACAGACGAAGGATGTATCCAGCGGTTTGGCTGAGCCTACTAGGCTATCAAAAGCGTCCTTGATGATTAATTCGCACTTGGCGAGTGTAGGAGGGGCCTCTCCGAAAGTGTCATTCTAATGCACCTAGGTGAACTGTAAACTTTTTAAGAGTAATTTTGTTGTAGACAAACATTATTGAGTGTTTTTCTTATGCATAATTTTTGCGTAAAAAAATAGGCACCCCAAAAAGCTTCAAAATTGAGCGAGAGTAGAACATTTAAACATATGTGTTACAAAATATAGAATTTTTTGATTTTTAACTAAGTGTCAAGGCTACTAATTCGGGACCCCAACGCGATATCTGCCGAATTTGAATCAGTCATGCGCCGCCGAGAGGAGGAAGTGCTGTATAATTAGGGGAAAAAGTGTATAGAGAATTCAACACATTGAACATGAATCAGTGCTTAGCGTGCATGCCATAAAACCATTCCTCTCGGTATGCTCGCTCGGCCCAGCCCACTACCAGTTTAGATTTTTCACCAGGCAAATAACGTTCTTTGTCCTCTTCACTTGGGATCAACTAGTTAACGAGCACTCCTTCGGAGTGCTCCGAACAAGCGGTTCAGGAGCACTCTGCGCCCGACACTTGTCGCGCGCGGAATGCTCCCACGAGGGAAAACCAGCCAATGCGGTTGGTTCCCGGTTTCCCTTTCCGGTTTGTGGTTCCGTGCATTTTATAGTTTAACCCTCGAAGAACTTTAATTTTCCGTTTTTCCCTTTCCGCGCGATAACAAACAGAAAATAACGGCCAACCGCGTCGGCGGTTCCTTGTTTCCCTTTTTGTTCTCATTATATTCCCGGGAAATGGAGATTTATGGGGTAACTACGGGCAGGGCTTCCAACACTATGAAATGTGACATTTCAAGTAAGCAAACAGGAACTTTATCATGCACACGTTTGGACGGGAAAATATGTTAATGCACGGTCGTGAAGAGTCTAGAGGCATGTGTGAATCCTGTCAATGCCAATGTGTGAATTCTCTATAGGCACGGGCGTATAGTAGCAGAGGCATGGGTTCTATCAGTTTACTGACTCGGAGCATAGAGCAGCGTCACAGTGGTGTAGCTTGCTGTATCAGCTTCGACGGGCAACGTGTTGGTCGTGCAGCGCATTCTCCGTCGTGGTGGCACACGGCGCCTTCGGCGCGGGGACCCCCCGCTCGCCTTCGGCTCGTTAAATTTTCATAAACATCTTGAAGGGGGGCATAGGTCCAAGTGTGTGTTGGTTGTGCAGCGTGTTGATCATGCAGCGCGTTCTCCGTCGTGGTCGCACACGGCGCCTCTGGCGCGGGGACCGTCCTGCTCGCCTTCGGCTCGTTAAATTTTCATAAACATCTTGAAGGGGGGCATAGGTCGAAGTGTGTGTTGGTCGTGCAGCGCGTTCTCCGTCGTGGTGGTACACGGCGCCTCCGGCGCGGGGACCGTCCTGCTCGCCTTCGGCTCGTTAAATTTTCATAAACATCTTGAAGGGGGGGCATAGGTCAAAGTGTGTGTTGGTCGTGCAGCGCGTTTTTCATGCATTTAGTTGGTTGCTGAAGTTCATGAGATGCTATAAGAAGTTGACACCTCAGGAGAAATTATTTATACAAGTCCTGCAGAAGGCAACGTTACAGCCAAGCTGCTTCGCCTGGAAAGGCACGGGCGTGAAGCATCTACAGTCACGTGTGCGCAGCACCTAGCCACGGTTGAGGCATGTGAGGTATGTGCGTGCACAGGTGTGAATTCTCCAGAGGCACGGGCATGTCGTCTCCGGAGGCACGGGCGAGTGGTCTCCAGAGTCATGGGTAGGAATTCGTCTTGGGAGTCACTGTTCTCGCACTGTTCAAAGAGGCACTCTTGTTCATAGTGTAGTGGCACTCTGATGATGTTCTCTTTTCAACATGAACACCCAATTTGTAACGAGATTACATATAAATATGAGTCATGGTTAAACTGTTTTGTCATTTGGATGGAATTAGCCTCGCTGGCTAAATCAAAAGTTTTAGTCTTCATTGTTGCTGAAGATCTTGCTAATCTCATCACCCATTTCATTAGGTTTGATTTTATTCTTCTCGCTAAGTAAAAGAATGTACAATGCCTCTCCCCTCCAGTCTTGTACTTCATCCTGTGAAATTTGGCCGAGAAGAAAAATATATTCTTAGAGTTGGTGCATAAAAGGTGTATATATGTATCGTAAGTAAAAAAATCCAATTTTTTTATGTATTGTGTGCGGAAGATTTTCATTGAAAACTTACGCTCAAATCATCTATGTCTTCGATGAACTTTTGACCATTCTAGAGGAATGCAAGCTTTAGAACAGCAAATGGTGATTCGCCCATTTCTACCACTGGAACATCTTATACAGTATGAAACTGCCATTTTGCATTTTTTGGGTTTCATTGTTTGTTCTAGTATGATGTTGAAGACTTCTTTAATCCTAGGTACCTAGGAATTCCATTTTACAATTGTTTTAATATTGCAACTTGTAAAACTGAAAAAATCATTTTTTAGAAATGTTTATGATTGCCGACTTATGAACATGATATTCCTCAAACTGTTTTTGCCTTTCCTTTTCAGCGTCCTCGATTTCCTGAAGAATTCAATCTGCTTCAATTGGATCCAAATATTGTACGTCTACCTTTTCTTTCTGTAATTCCTCAGGAGTTGTTTCTCGAGGATCAATAATATAAACTTTCTTTTTATATTTGTCCAGCATATATAGGACGTAGCGGTGATCCTTCTCAAGTGGTATGAATATCTGCGTATAAAATATTTGGTGTTTAGATGACAGTTTAATATAAAGGAATATGATAAAACACATATTTTTGATTTTGTTGTGGAGTAAAGGGATGTTACCATGTTTGCTGTTGAGAGCTTATTCTGTTGATGTTCCTTGAGATACATGGGAATCAGTTGATGCTTTGTTCTTTGCAATGCAGTTTTAAATTTGCTAGGAGTAGTTTTGTGATTCTTTAAATCTCGTATATGCTGCAAACAATAATTATGATAAAAAAATTGTCAGAAAAAACAGCTTTGTATCGATATAAAGAACAGTCGTTGCAATATAGACAAGTTTGTGCTTTTTAAAAATTTACCTCTGCAAAGTTTGGGCCTAATATTAGTCTATCACTCTCTTTTGAATCTAGTCTGCTTTTCCAAATATCTGCTATATCATCGAGCACTCTCTTTTCTATATGATGTAGTTTGTTCGTCTGTGCTGGTCTTGGACCAAATACTGCTTTCAGGTGGGCTCCAGTAAGATGCATGCTTTCACTTTCTCTACGTATGCGCTTAAATACAGTTTTGCTGTGACAGAAAAATAAAAGAATTTTTGAGGTGAGAGTCAGTGAGAAACATAATTTGATAATCTTTTTGGCCTCGGACCAACTATTTTGAGGTTCAATAGAAAACAACTCACTTTTTGAATTCCTCCTGCTAGCTATCGCTCATGACTATTTGGAAGAGCTCGGACGCCTCGTTTGTGTGTTGGAAGGAATGTTCATGTTTTGTGTATGGGTTGGTGCTTCGTCCTTTATTCCTTTTTATCGCATCTATTTCTGTGAGAGGAAGCAGATATTAATGGTTGTTATTTTCATGCTAACTAAAAACCAAATCTTATTTTCTTTCTAGTTATGTAATATGTAAGCTTTCGTGATACTAAAGTCATTGGTCAACAATGGGTGAGTCATTACAAAAAAAGATAACCATAAATAATTTTGTTACCTTTGCTGGTGGAAAATAACTTCGAAGTTTCTGGTTTGAATTCTTTGATTCTTCCAGGTAGTTGCTCGCACTTTACTTGGTTGGTTTCACCAAATATGGCTGTAAAAAGGAACTGTGGTTTCCACTCGGCATCTACCTTGCTATGTTGCATGAAGGTCATTGGATATTCTTTATTTTTCTTTATGGAAAAAGTTGAAGAATTCAAGAAATGCTGCTTCTAAAATAAAATTGTTGCTCGTACTATTAACTTACATGGAAATCCTCATCGTCCTTGGTTAGATCGATGCCATTCCAATATTTTACAAATTAGACCATGAAGTGTCCGCATTGCATACCACACTGTTTTGGCACGCAAACTCTGTTAGGTGTTTCTGCTATCCTCGACCAGTTCGGTTCACTGTTGGCTTCTAGCTCCTCTTCTCTGTAATGCTTCTTCATCAGTGCATACATCCTTTTAATCTGTGATTACAGTTTGGTTTTGTTGTTGGATGTTGCTGTTAAGAAAGGTAATGCAAGAATTAAAAAAACAAGGTTGAAAGCACGTACCAGTTCTGTGTGATCTTTATCGTGTTTTTCCATGTATTACCGTTTGTGTATTTGTAATTCAATGAATCTAGTATGTCGATAGACCTCCTATACTTGTTCAACACGTGCACTGTGAAGTGATGAGCTGTGTTGTGAGGTATCATAATCTGCAGTGTTTGGAGACAGAGAGGATTAAAGATCATTGTTGTCAGGAGAATTAAATCACATGTAAATGTGCAATCTTAGGAAGAATGAATTATGTTTGTATATTTCTATTAAGTGTTAATTCTTAACTTACCAGCTTTTTCTTTAAAGGTTCTTTCCCTCTTACAAGGGGTTCAAACTCTTTCAATGCTTCTTCCTCATTGAATTCTCTTAGTCCCCCTTCTCCAAGATTAAGACAGAGCACAAACTGCGACAAAAAAAGTTGTGTACTTTTAGTTAAAACATATAATCACTGAAATGATGCAATTGTTTTTGTCCAAGTAGACTTCATACATTTGCAAATTCTGCGGAGAGTATGGCTTTATCGCTTGTGTTGTATTGTTGCTGCTCCGTCCATTCTTCGAACAATGCGTTTGTCATGGAGCCCTCCATCTATGCATCTCCTTTTCGTAGTTGTTGCATTATGTTTTCTCCTGCAATCCAATCGGGTCTCTTTGAGCTCTTATATATGTTTAGACTGCAAGCAAAAAAGGTTTATACATTGGTTAGGTGGCTTTAAAAATGAACAACACTTCTCTGTTTTTTGTTTTTAGAAGAGAAATTACTTACTATGCGCATTCTTTCTGTCCTTCTTTGATGAGAAGATAATCATAAAGTGCGATGGCCTTGTTCATACAATTGAAATCTCCTGGGACAAATGTAGGAGTCTTGATTTTTCCATGGAGCCTGCTCGATGGCTTCACTAGCCTCTTCTTGATCGAGATTTTGTTTGCTGAGCTGTTCTTAGATGATTGAGCCGTTGAATGTTCTCCTAATTCTTGCTGCAAGCTTGCCAGATACGGTGTGCCTTTTTTGTTGAATTCACGCTCTTCGTGCTGAATGCGTGTTGTTTTGATTTCATCAAATTTATATCCCCACTCTATAAGTTCATTGTATTGCTTTAGTTGGTCCGGGTCAAGGCTTAAAATAAATTCATCAACTTCTTCATGCTTTTTCGTCGTTTTGGGGGATAAGAAGTCTAAAGAGACAGTGCTTGAGGTGCCTTGCTGATTGTTTGTCGAGCCTGTTTCTTTTTGAAGAAGAACAGGCTGTTTGTTCTGCTCGGAAAGCTGTCCTTGTCTAGTCGGTACGTTGTTGCTTCTGTTACTCTTTTAAAGCAGTGCCTATTTGATCAAGTTGCTCTGTGCTGGGGATATTGCTGTTGATGTTTTGCTTGTTAGTGGTGACCGTTACCTCTTCAGATTGGTGTGCTATCTTGTCATCTGGGGATGGTTGATCTGGTTCTATTGGTGGATCCTTCTGTTTGTGGTCTGTGCAAGTTTCTTTGACGACGGTGCGGCTGCTCACATGCATAAGCCCTTTGTGTTCACTGCATATATCAATAACTTCTTGCTCTTGGGTGGTTCTCACATGCATAAGATGTTCCTTGGGCTCGGGATTTGGCGGAAACTCTTCTAGTACGTAACATTCTGTCCGTTGCATTTCTTTGTCTCCTATATCGACTTCATATTTCAGCATTTTTGTTAGAATAAAAAAATAAAAAAATTGTGAGGTTTTGTTTCTGAAAATTTCTCCAAAAATATTACTTATTTTTTTCTAGAAAGACTAACATGTTGTACACTTGATTAATGATAGTGCGGTATTGCCTCTGTGTTGACTGATTAGTTGATATAGAAATTTTTTCCTCAACTCTGGTACTTGTTCTGCCTCTAAGGTCGTTGTTGTTCCATCTTGGGAGTAGTGCTTCACATTCATGTACATATAGAATGCACAGTCCATTCTGCATGTAGAGGAATGGTAGTAGTAAAATGTTGCATTGAGAAATAGAAAGAAGAGAAATGTTGGAGGAATGGTAGTAGTAAATGTTGCATTGAAAAAAAGAAAGAAGAGAAATGTTGGAAGTGTTTACGTGTCTCCTCCCTGAAGTGGCACCTGCAGTTTGACCTTTTTGAAATGGTCGATACTTCTTTGTGAAAGCTGGAGCTCTGTGCTTATGTGCTTCCAGATTTTTTTTAATTTGCTGGTTATAGTGTTGAAGAATTCTATTGTGCATGGATATGCAGTTGAAGAGTCAAGGAGTTCAAAGCGCTGTTTTTGCATCTTAACTGTAACGGTGAAGTAGTGACTGATAGTTTCGTCTTTCTGAAACCCGCGTATCGAACATGGTAGAAGGAACTGCAAAACACAAAATAAAAAAGAAAACATTTGGAAGTCTTCTTAGATTTAGACATGATTTGCCGGTTATAAAAGAGAACTTTGCAATCGATCATGATTGGATTTAGTTCTTGTAACAGGTGATCTGCTTACCATGTCATAATCTTGCAGTTTTTCTTCTTCTTCTACGTTGAAAAATGTTCTAAGCCTGGCAGGTAGTAGTTTTTTCATGATATGTGCTTGATCTTTATTTTTGAAGCACATTGGATCTTCATCGTCGGCTGCTTTTATTGAGTGCTGCTTGTTTTGTCATACATACACAAAATGGAATTTGTCAGTTCACTTATAGGCGAAGTTTATGTATTTATAAACTGGTATTCATTGTTTTAAACGTGATCCTTTGCCGTGATCTTTACTTACAGTGTTGCTTAATGGTAGAATCTTTTGCCCTATGCCATTCTGTTGATTTCTCAAGATCATTAGCATGGGCTCGATGGCTTCGCTGCTCACTGGGTTACCGATTTTGAAGCTTTCGGGGACATGACCTAGATTGACATCTAATCTATCCGTTGTAATGAAAATCTCATCTCTGCAGAGTATATTTAGAAAAAAAACAGTTTACACATAATATAGGTAAAAACATTGTAAGAATGTGTTCTGTGTTAGTTACATGAACTTACCTTTCTTTCTTTGTCCATGGCTTGCATACAACATTGTACAGGTCTTCGATGGCTTTGTTGACGGCATCACTATGTTTGGCTCCTTTCTCCTTTGTGCCTGGGATGATTTTGAATTTAATGTAAATAATTTCAAGTCACAAGATAGCAATTAATTTTCTTTTGTCTTGCCTGTTTCGCTGCTAGAAGATATGCCCTGTCCAATGTTGTTCCTTTCTTGTTCTCCTTCTACTTCTGGCTGCATGTGGTGTTGTCCTTTTTGGGTTCTATGTTCGAAGCTGGATGTCCAGTTTCTGCTGCATCCTCGTTTGAGTCCGCTGTGCGTTTCTTAGCATCATGTTTTTGCTTGTCAAACGTCGTGTCTTGCTGGTGGTCTTTTCCGTCTTCTTTGTCAGCCTCGTCATGGTTCGCAGCAACCTCTTTGCCAGGAGAATCGCCGTCATACGATGGTGGAGGGTTTTCTTGGATAGTGTCTGATTCTTTCTCTGAAATATCTGATGTCGCTTGAATTACGTCGGTATTTCCCCAAAGAGGAAGGGATGATGCAGCACAGCTACCGTAGGTATTTCCCTCAGTTATGAAACCAAGGTATCAATCCAGTAGGAGAACCAAGCAACACTATGTAAACAGTACCTGCACACAAATAACAAATACTTGCAACCCGACGATTAGGATGGGTTGTCAATCCCTCTACGGATAAAAAGATAGATAAATTTGTGATAGATTGGATAAATAGATCTCGATAAAACCCGAAATAAAATAAATAGCAAAAAAGTGCAGCAAGGTATTTTTGGGTTTTTGGAATAATAGATCTGAAAATAAAAACGAATAAAAATAGATCTCGAAGCAAATATGATAAAGAATAGACTCGGGGGCCGTAGATTTCACTAGTGGCTTCTCTCAAGAAAATAGCATACGGTGGGTAAACAAATTACTGTTGGGCAATTGATAGAACCTCAAATAATTATGACGATATCCAGACAATGATCATTATATAGGCATCACGTCCAAGATTAGTAGACCGACTCCTGCCTGCATCTACTACTATTACTCCACACATCGACCGCTATCCAGCGTGCATCTAGTGTATTAAGTTCATGGAGAAATGGAGTAATGCAATAAGAACGATGGCATGATGTAGACGAGATCTATTCATGTAGGAATAGCCCCCATCTTGTTATCCTTAATAGCAATGATACATGCATGTCTTGCTGCCCCTTCTGTCACTGGGAAAGAACACCGCACGATCGAACCCATCACAAAGCACCTCTTCCCATGGCAAGAAAAATCGATCTAGTTGGCCTAACTAAACCAAAGATTCGAAGAAGAAATACGAGGCTATAAGTAATCATGCATAAAAGAGATCAAAGAACTCAAATAACTTTCATGGATATAGATCTGATCATAAACTCAAAGTTCATCGGATCCCAACAAACACACCGCAAAAAGAGTTACATCAAATAGATCTCCAAGAGACCATTGTATTGAGAATCAAAAATAGAGAAGAAAGCCATCTAGCTACTGCCTACGGACCCGTAGGTCTACAATGAACTACTCATGCATCATCGGAGAGGCACCAATGAGGATGATGAACCCCTCCGTGATGGTGTCTAGATTGGATCTCATGGTTCTGGAACTTGCGGTGGCTAGAATTGTGTTTTGTCGACTCCCCTAGGGTTTCTGAAATATTTGGGAATTTATAGGGTGAAGAGGCAGTGCGGGAGGCCACCAAGGTGGGCACAACCCACCTGGGCGCGCCTGGGCCCCCAGGCGCACCCTCGGAGCACCCCTCTGGTACTTCTTTGGCCCATCTTGTGTCTTCTGGTCTAGAAAAATTCTCCAAAATGTTTCGCCACGTTTGGACTCCGTTTGGTATTGATTTTCTGCGAAGTAAAAAACAAGCAAAAAACAGCAACTGGCACTGTGTCAATTGGTTAGTCCCAAAAATGATATAAAGTTGCTATAAAGTGATTGTAAAACATCCAAGAATGATGATGTAGCAGCATGGAACAAGCAAAAATTATAGATACGTTGGAGACGTATCAACATCCCCAAGCTTAATTCCTACTCGTCCTCGAGTAGGTAAATGATAAAAACAGAATTTTTGATGTGGAATGCTGCCTAACATGTTCATCACATATTCTTTTCTTTGTAGCATAGACATTTGGACTTTTATATGGTTCAAAGCAATAGTCTAGTTTTGACATGAAGATTTCAATACTCAAGCATATCAACAAGCAACCATGTCTTTCAAAATATCAACACTAAAGAAAGTTATCCCTAGCCCATCATGCTCAATCATTGATCCATTCATGAAACACACTCGCATATTAGCTATACCCAATGCTCAAGTACGATCATAGTGCCCCTTAGTTGGTACTTTATAAGAGAAGATGGAGACTCAAATAAAAATAAAAATTACATAAAGTAAATAGATAGGCCCTTCGCAGAGGGAAGTAGGGATTTGTAGAGGTGCTAGAGCTCAAAGCTTAAATTGAGAGATAATTTTTTTTGAGAGGCATATTCCCATCAACGAAAACGACTGAGTAATTCCCAACACTTTTCATGATAGATATATCATAGGCGGTTCCCAAACAGAAAATAAAGTTTATTCCTTTTTCCACCATTCTTTCACTTTCCATGGCTAGCCGTATCCACGGGTGCCCTCCAAACCAACACTTTCCAAGGAATTTATTATTTGACAACATAAAGTAAATTTATTTTTTCATTTTGGGACTGGGCATCCCTATTACCGCCGCACTTTTGTGCAATGACAAGTGAATAAACACTCATCTTGAGAATAACACATCTAGCATGGAAAATATTGGCCACCCCCTGCCGCTTCATGAGCAGTACGAGCACACAAAAAGGAAATTTATTTTGAAAATTAGAAATGGCACATACAAATTTGCTTAGAACGGCACGGGAATACCGCATATAGGTAGGTATGGTGGACTCATATGGCAAAACTGGGTTTAAGGATTTTGGATGCACAAGTAGTATTTATACTTAGTACAAGTGAAGGCTCATATAATACAAGACGCTCCAAGAAAAACTCATGATATGTGACGAATAAAAATATAGCTCCAAGTAAAATACCGATGGTCGTTAGAAGAAAGAGGGGATGCCTTTTGGGGCATCCCCAAGCTTAGTTACTTGGTTCTCCTTGAATATTAACTTGGGGTTCCATGGGGCATCCCCAAGCTTAGGCTTTTCTTACTCCTTATTCCTTCATCCATCGTAATCTCACCCAAAACTTGAAAACTTCAATCACACAAAACTTAACAAAACCTTCGTGAGATCCGTTAGTATAAGAAAACCAATCTTTACTTTAAGTATTGTAGAAAACCCATTCAAGTTTTGTTATTGCATTATATCTACTGTATTCTAACTTTGCCATGGCTTATACCACCCGATACAATCCATAGAATCATCAAAATAAGCACACAATGCAAAGAAAATAGAATCTATCAAAAATAGAACAGTCTGTAAAGACTCGAATTTAACTCATACTTCTGTAACTCCAAAAATTCTGCAAAATTAGGAGAACAGATGAAATTTGTATATCAATCTTTTGTAAAAAATTAATAATTTTTTGTTGCTTCTGCGAATTTATACAATTATTTTACTGGACGCAAAAGTTTCTGTTTTTCAACAGGATCAAATCAACTATTACCAAAGCTATCCCAAAGGCTTTACTTGGCACAAACACTAATTAAAACAAAAAAATACAATCATAACAGAGTCATAATTGTGCAAACACTCAAGAACAGAAAGAAAAAGGCAAAAATAAATTTTATTCATTGGGTTGCCTCCCAACAAGCGCTATCGTTTTATGCCCCTAGGTAGGCATAATGCATAGATTTAAGTATTATCATTTTTAGTTCTAGATCCATAGGATGCCCTCACGATTGATTCATATGGTGGCTTAATTCTTGCTCTAGGGAAGTTTTCCATCCCCTTCCTTAGTGGAAATTGGAATTTTATATTGCCTTCTTTCATATAAATCACGGCACCAATAGTACGTAAAAACGGTCTACCAAGTATAATCGGACAAGACAGATTGCAATCAATATCAAGAACAGTAAAATCTATGGGCACATAATTCCTATTTGCAAGAATAAGAACATCATTAATTCTTCCCAAAGGCTTTTTAATAGTAGAATCCGCCAAGTGCAAATTAAGAGAACATTCTTCAATATCGGTAAGACCAAGCACATCACATAAAGATTTCGGAATTGTGGAAACACTAGCACCCAAATCACATAAAGCAAAACACTCATAATTTTTAATCTTGACTTTGATGGTAGGTTCCCATTCATCATGTAATTTTCTAGGAATTGAAATCTCTAATTCCAACCTTTCTTCCAAAGCTTTCATCATGGCATCTATGATATGTTTCGTAAAAGCTTTATTTTGTTCATAGGCATGAGGTGAATTAATCATGGATTGCAACAAAGAAATACAATCAATCAAAGAGAAATTATCATAATTAAAGTCTTTGTAACCCAAAAGAGTGGGCACATCACTAGTTAAAGTTTTGACCTCTCCAAACCCACTTTTATCAATTTTTTCATCAAGATTTTCACCCTCCAAATTATCGGGACACCTTCTAACAAAAGTTGACTCTTCTTCAGTCCATTTATCATCAATTTTAATTTTACTAAACAAGGAATCAATAGAAGAAACACCAATCATTTTAAGATCTTCATCACTTTTATGAAAGCAATCACTAGAAAACGCTCTTTCTAAAAATTCTCGTTTAGCTCTAAGCATAGCGGTTCTTTTCTTACTTTCATCCATAGAAACATATAAAGCTTTAATTGATTCATCAACCTTGGGTACAAAACATTTCAACTTGAGATTTTCTACATCGTGAGAAATTCTATCAATGCTTCTAGACATATCATCAATCTTATTCAACTTTTCTTCTATCGTAGCATTGAAAACTTTTTGAGAATTGATAAATTCTTTAATATTATTCTCAAGATCAGAGGTGTTCCTATTATTATTGTAAGAAGGATTACCATAGGAATTACCATAATTATTAGAGGAATTTCCAGCAAAAGGCCTAGGATCAAAATAACCTCTATAAGCATTGTTATTAAATTGTTTCGCGAGACAAAATTCACATCGACGGAATCACTATTTTGCTCAATCAAAGTAGACAAAGGCCATCATTAAGATCAATAGGAGCACTTTTATTAGCAACCAATTTCATAAGATCATCAACTTTTCACTCAAAGTACTAATTCCTTCAACCGAATTAACCTTTTTACTAGTAGGTGCTCTTTCGGTATGCCATTGTGAATAATTTGCCATAATATTATCAAGCAATTTAGTAGCTTCACCCAAAGTAATTTCCATAAAAGTACCATGGCAAAATCTAAAAGATTTCTAGAAACAAAGTTCAATCCCGCATAAATTTTTTGTATGATCATCCAAAGATTTAAACCATGAGTAGGACAATTTCTTAGCATCAATTTCATTCTTTCCCAAGATTGTGCAACATGCTCAAGTTCCTTGAAATTCATGATTTGAGTTCTAAGGGAAATAATTTTCGCGGGCGGAAAATACTTAGTAATGAAAGCATCTTTGCATTTATCCCAAGAATCGACACTATTGCGAGGCAAAGAAGAAAACCAAATTTTTGCACGATCTCGCAAAGAAAACAGAAATAATTTCAACTTCACAATATCATTGTCCACATCTTTTTTCTTTTGCATATCGTATAATTCCACAAATGTGTTTAGATGGGACGCGGCATCCTCATTAGGAGTACCGCAAAACTGATATTTCATAACAAGATTCAACAAAGCGGCATTAATATCACAAGATTCCACACTAGTGGCGGGAGGAGCAATCGGAGTACTAATAAAATCATTGTTGTTGGTATTGGAAAAATCACACAACTTAGTGTTTTCTTGAGTCATCGTGACTACGCAAACAAGATTGCACAGAAAAACAGATCTGACAAGAAAACGGCGAACAAAAAAGAGGGCGAATAAAATGGCAAATTTTTGTGAAGTGGGGGAGATGAAAACGAGAGGCAAATTGCAAATAATGTAAATTTCAAGGGGATGAGAGTTGTGATTAGGAACCTGATAGATGTTGATGATGTCTCCCCGGCAACGGCGCCAGAAATTGGCACGTGGCCGGGAGACTATCTTGACTTGATCCTCCCCAACAATGGCACCAGAAATTCCTTTTGATGTCACTTGAACTACGTCGGTATTTCCCCAAAGAGGAAGGGATAATGCAGCACAGCTACGGTAGGTATTTCCCTCAGTTATGAAACCAAGGTATCAATCCAGTAGGAGAACCAAGCAACACTATGTAAATGGTACCTGCACACAAATAACAAATACTTGCAACCCGATGATTAGGATGGGTTGTCAATCCCTCTACGGTTAAAAAGATAGATAAATTTGTGATAGATTGGATAAATAGATCTCGATAAAACGCGAAATAAAATAAATAGAAAAAAAGTGCAGCAAGGTATTTTTGGGTTTTTGGAATAATAGATCTGAAAAAAAAAGTGAATAAAAATAGATCTCGAAGCAAATATGATAAAGAATAGACCCCCGGGCCGTAGATTTCACTAGTGGCTTCTCTCAAGAAAATAGCATACGGTGGGTAAACAAATTACTGTTGGCAATTGATAGAACCTCAAATAATTATGACGATATCCAGACAATGATCATTATATAGGCATCACGTCCAAGACTAGTAGACCGACTCCTGCCTACATCTACTACTATTACTCCACACATCGACCGCTATCCAGCATGCATCTAGTGTATTAAGTTCATGGAGAAACGGAGCAATGCAATAAGAATGATGACATGATGTAGACAAGATCTATTCATGTAGGAATAGCCCCCATCTTGTTATCCTTAATAGCAATGATACATGTGTGTCTTGCTGCCCCTTCTGTCACTGGGAAAGAACACTGCACGATCGAACTCATCACAAAGCACCTCTTCCCATGGCAAGAAAAATCGATCTAGTTGGCCTAACTAAACCAAAGATTCGAAGAAGAAATACGAGGCTATAAGTAATCATGCATAAAAGAGATCAAAGAACTCAAATAACTTTCATGGATATAGATCTGATCATAAACTCAAAGTTCATCGGATCCCAACAAACACACCGCAAAAAGAGTTACATCAAATAGATCTCCAAGAGACCATTGTATTGAGTATCAAAAAGAGAGAAGAAGCCATCTAGCTACTGCCTACGGACCCGTAGGTCTACAATGAACTACTCACGCATCATCGGAGAGGCACCAATGAGGATGATGAACCCCTCCGTGATGGTGTCTAGATTGGATCTCGTGGTTCTGGAACTTGCGGCGGCTGGAATTGTGTTTTGTCGACTCCCCTAGGGTTTCTGGAATATTTGGGAATTAATAGGGCGAAGAGGCGGTGCGGGAGGCCACCAAGGTGGGCACAACCCACCTGGGCGCGCCTGGGCCCCCAAGCGTGCCCTGGTGGGTTGTGCTCCCCTCGGAGCACCCCTCTGGTACTTCTTTGGTCCATCTTGTGTCTTCTTGTCCAGAAAAATTCTCCAAAAAGTTTCGCCGTGTTTGGACTTTGTTTGGTATTGATTTTCTGCGAAGTAAAAAAAAGCAAAAAATAGCAACTGGCACTGGGCACTATGTCAATAGGTTAGTCCCAAAAATGATATAAAGTTGCTATAAAATGATTGTAAAACATCCAAGAATGATAATATAACAGCATAGAACAAGCAAAAATTATAGATACGTTGGGGACGTATCAATATCATACCCATGTTTTTGCAGAACGCTCTGAGTGTTTGCTTCATTGATTGTATCTATGTGGTTGCCTTTTTCATGTTTCTGCATTATCATGGAAAAAGCGTTAAATAATTTAATTTGCTACTTTATTTTAATTATAGCAGTTGTGACAGGAAAATAGCGAAATGTCCGGTGCGTGTTTTGAACTATGTGATTGTGAAGAGGCGTTATTTTATTGAGATTAAGCTGTAATTTTTTAGAAACATTTTATGCAACTTCACCTATTTAGTTGTTGTTGCTGCTGCTGACTGTTCCACCCGTTCTTTGGTGAGTGGAGGTTTTGGGCATCCTCTTGTTCTTTCTTTTGGTGTTCATCACCACTGTCCTCATTTTTGTCTTGCAGCTGTTCAAACATAGAGGTGGCTAAGTGGGAGTGCATTTGAGTTTTCATGGAGCTACTTTATATTTTCGTAGAATCAGCTTATGTAACTTTACCTTTTCAGTCGTTGTCGCTGCTGCCGTCTCTGCTACTGTTCTCGTTGCTGCTGCTGACTGTTCCACCCGTTCTTCGTTGAGTGGAGGTTTTTGGGCATCCTCATGTTCTTTCTTTTGGTGTTCATCGCCACTGTCCTCGTTTTTGTCTTGCAGTTGTTCAAACATAGAGGTGGCTAAGTGGGAGTGCATTTGAGTTTTCACGAAGCTATTTTATATTTTCATAGAATCAGCTTATGTAACTTTACCTTTTCAGTCGTTGTCGCTGTTGCCGTCTCTGCTACCTGTTGTTTGGTGAGTGAATATTTGGTGCTTGGTCTTCTGTGGCATTGATGTCTACCGTTTGAAGAACATGCTGCCCTTGTTCATTGGCCTCCTCTTGCTCATTTGCCTCCTCTAGCTGTGACAGGAAAATAGTGAAATGTCAAGTGTGTATTTTTGAACTATGTGATCGTGAAGAGTATTATTTTATTGAGATTTATGGTGGTGTTCGCGGAAGTTAAGCTATAATTTTGTAGAAACACTTTATGCGACTTCACCTCTTTATTCGTTGTTGCTGCTGCTGACTGTTCTACCTGTTCTTCGTTGAGTTGAGATTTTTGGGCGTCCTGTTGTTGTTCATTTTGCTGTTCATCGTCACTGTCCTTGTTTTTCTCTTGCAACTGTTCAAACATAGAGGTGGCTAAGTGGGAGTGCATTTGAGTGAACATAGAGGTGGTAAGTGGGAGTGCATTTGAGTGTGCATGGAGCTATTTTAAAATTTCATAGTAGCAGGTTATGTAACTTTACCTTTTCAGTCGTTATCACTACTGCCGTCTCTGCTACCTGTTGTTCGGTGAGTGAATATTTCGCGGCTTGGTCTTTGGTGGCATTGCTTCTACCGTTTGAAGAACATGTTCCCCTTGTTCATTGGCCTCCTCTAGTTGTGTTTGATGGTCTTGATTGTTGGTGCTCTCCTGAGCTTCTTGTGCCTGTTCCAACACAAAAAGTAATTAAATGGGTGCATTTCTGACTGTGCAGTTGCAGTTATTTTTTTATATGTTATAGGGACAGGATTTGTAAGACCCCTTTCTCTGCAGTGGCAGGACTGTCTACTACTGGAAATACGGCTTCTCCTTGTTTCGTGTTGTCCTCTTGTTCTTCGTGTTGAATATCTATGCCAGTGCTTTCGTTTGTTTCTTTTCCCTGTTTAATAAAAATTGAAATTATAGATTGAACTTCATTTGTGTCTATGTAACAATATTTTTTATGTTATAGAAATAGGCTATGTAAGTTCACTTATTCAGTCATTGTTGTTTGAACTTCTCTGTGTTTTTGGGCTTCCTCTGGTTGTGCTCCTTGTTGATCTTCGTGATTAATGTAGTCGTTTGTTTCTTGCATTTGTTCAGAGAAAAGGGTGATTCATCCCTTATAATTCTTGTATTATAGTGGCAGGGTGTAGTAGGTAGTTCAGACATCATAAATATTTTGAAAAGAGGTTGTTGTTGTTGTTGTTGAATTTTACCTTTGTGTCGGTGATTGGGATATTCGTGTCTGTGTCGACTGTTTCTTTGTCAGGTATAACAGTCTCGAGTTTGTCATCGACTGGGATGTCTGGGCTTTCTCCTCTGTATTTGTCATGGTCATCTGCAATGTTGTATCAGTGGAAATCTCTTGTACACAAACTCCCCGTTCGGTAACGCTTTCATCCATTTGAGGTTCATCATGGGATTCAACTTCAACACGGGTCCCCTCTTGCTCTTGCAGTGCTTGTGATACCTGGAGATCAAACAATACGAGTTTGCGGTGCATTTTCTCCCTGCTATTATGAGTTTCTGGTGTGGGGCGTAGTGGGCTGTGGAAGTTTACCTCCTCTTTGTTGTTTTCTTCTTGTTTATCATGTGTGATGCTAATGGTCGATTGTGGGTCAGCTTCTTATGGTTTGTTGGCGGGACTGCTGATTTAATGGTTGTCCAGCTGAGCCTATATTTTGTTGCAGGTTTGTTAGTTAACTTATAACTGTATCCAGTTTAGAAAGGAAAAAGGGATGTTCATACTGACCTGTTCACTAGTTCTGATGTCGATCGTGTCTTGTGCTTGTTTTGGGGTCGTTGTTGATGTAGCACTATCTGTTATGAGGTTGCTTGCTTTGTTGCGTTCATCCTTGTTTTGGGGGTTGTTGACATCATCCTGCTGTTGGAGTTCATCTTGGCCTGGCGTGCTATTGGGACGTGCCTGAAAGTATTCACACATTTTTTTTAGTTCAGGTATGAAAACAGGGCTTTAGAGGCAGATGGCATCATGCATTACTATTATTTACCTGTTTTTCTTGTTCACGGCCTGCATCTTTTTTTCTGCTCCTGCTTTTGTCCCTTGGTTTTGCTGTTCTTCAAAGCTTGTGTTAGTTGGCATGTGTTTCTCCTTCTACTGCTTCTGTACCTGTTTCTGCCGCTTTATCTGTCCCTTGTCAATTCCCGTGTCCTGTGTCCTTGATGTTCTTCTTCTTGTTCCTTCTTTCTTTTTCGTGAATCTCCTGCTTCTGTTGCGGCTACGACTTCTTTCGTGCGGTTTCCATCCACTAGTATACTTGTGGCTCCTGCATCTGCTTGCTCTAGCACCTGTAGGGTTCCCTCGTCTGTTTTCTTCTTTCTTGGTTTGCAAATCACGTCCTGAAGGTCTCTGTGATGTTCGAAAGCTTTGATCAGGGACATTGTTTGTTGCACCAGTGATTTCTTGGCTTTTTGATCCAATCTCTCCTCTTGATCAGTGCATTGGTGTTCAGTCCTGGTGGTTATTCCGGGTAAATGTTTTGCTTCGGCAAGCACTTTTTCCAACATTTTATTTATCCTTTCGAATCTTTCTTCTGATCCTGTGCTGGTGCTTGTGTCGGGTTCCCTGCTTCCACTGGTACTGACACGTGCTTCGCGCTGGCGCTTGGGTGGAGGTGGTAGCAGTTTGGTCGTGTGCTATTGCTTCTGTTTTTTACGATGTTGTGCTGGTATCAGTTGCATCGAAGACAAAGGTGATGGTGTGCTGGTATAGAAGATCCTCTCTGCTGTTCCTTTCCATGTCTGCATTGTTTCGGTACAATGGAATTGGTTAGAATGGAAACTATTTTTTCAAGAAAGAACGGATTTATATACAACACAACCATACCTGTATCTTGACAAATTCATAGTCATCCGGTCGTGCTTTTCCATCTTTTCTCATGTCTGCTCTAGCTATTTTCGCTAGTTCACTCTCTTTGAGATGGTTTGCTCGTGGTAATGAGGTCTTGTCCATTCTCTTGGCAATGTTCCGCATGTCTCTGCTGTCGGTGGGTAGGAGCAGGGAGTCGAGGTACATGATTACTGGTCCCTGTGCCAAACCATTGAGGTGCTTTTTGTTCTTTTTTTCCCGATCTAACACCTTGTGCTCCTGCCATTCGATGACTCCTGCCTTAATTCTTTCGACGATTACCTTGCAGAAATCCATCTGTGCCATTTCTTCATAGACCATGTCCTTGACCATTATCGCTTGTTTGCTGAAGATAGCGGTGGTTGTCCCGCAGACAACGTTGTGGAAAAAAATAAGGAAAAATATTTTAACTGATTTGCTGTTTGATACTGGGTCGTCTAGTTCTACCAATTTTTCTAGCTTCTTGAACAGTTCTTTGGGCGAGAAATCTGGACGTTTGAAGCCAAGGTCTGTCATCAGTTCTTTCATTGAAGTTGTGCAAGTCTGTGGCCTTGGTGCTGACTTCTGCATGCCGTTTGGGTATCCAAAGACCTTGTGGATAGCTTCGTTGGTAATCTTGATTTTTTTTGTCTTCGGTAGCATCACCGAAGCTTATTGTCATGCTTTCTATGCCCAAATTGTTGTAGATGTGTGCTGCAAGCGGTCTGCAGATGGAGCCCGTTATCAGGCAGCGCTCTATGCTGCCAAATCCTGCTATCCTAACATCTTGCTTGTGACGTTCTTTAAGTAGTTTCCATGCTTTCTTAACATGAGCGAATGCTGCTCCTACTTTGATTAGGCATTTGTCTTCATTTGTTGCTACCTCGTGCTCGTTAACTGTTGGTGCTGCCAATTCTTTTCCGCTTGTCTTTCTCCTCTTTATGGCCTTCTGGCTTGATTTGGGCTGTTTCAGAAAAAAATGTTTTGTTAGAAAGGAACGTTTGATTTTGAGTGCTGAATAGTGGCATTCAAAATTAGTAGATAAATCTGTTTTTACATTGTCGTCCTCTTCTGCGTTACTGTCGTGCTCTTCGGCATCGTCGCCATCTGTAGGAATGAAATATGCATCATGTTTTTTATCATCGTCGGCATCATCAGTCTCTGAATCTTTGCTGTTGGCATCATCTTGTTCTTCTTCTACCTGTTGTCGTTTGTTTTTCTTCTTGCTTTCACCTTGTTTCTTCATGGCGGATGGTGCTGTTGGCGGGAGTACCATTAGAGGTATTGGCTGATGCTGCAAGGTACTACTATCGACGATGTTTTCAATTTTGACCTTTTGCTTTTGCCTTTTTGATCTAGGAGTAAAAACAGTGCTGGTATCTGATTTCCTTTTTTTTGCTTGTTGCTACTTGTTTACTCTTATTGAGCCTGCTGTAAGTTACCATTGCTACCACAGGGGCTTTGTTCTTTATGTTTTCTTGTGTGCCCTTTTCTGATGAATGAGGAGAGATGCTGTGTCTTTCTACGATTTCAGTATCACAGTCTTCGTGCCCTACATAATGATCAGGTAACAAAAAAGGATATAGATTTGTTCGAAAAAAGGGTAGAGATTTAAAATATATATCTTCCAGGATTATGCATAAAGAATGTGCAAAATCCTAAAGGGGCTTTTTAGTTTCTTTTCTTTGGTTAAAAAAGGTAATTAATACTCATCCTGATTGAGTTAATTAGGGGATGGAAATTATGAAATATGGTTAGAAGTGCAGCTAAGCAAGTGAAGTTAGGGCGAAGCATTTTCTGACAGAAAAATACACGCTCCAAGTGATATTCCATAATGGGAGGAATATCATTAAGCAGAGTGGAAGATTTACTGGGTAAGATAAACCGTTTTTAAATTAAAAATAAGATAGTGTGTGAACATTTTTAATGTTTTCTAGAAAGAAATATATAAAAAAGGGCAGGTAGTTTTATTTGTAGAATAGAATATATGTTTTTATGCTTTGTCAAGGAGGGCAGTTAAGTTATTATTGTCCCTATATAGTTTTTGGTAGAACGAAGTGGACACTTTGCTTAAACCTTTGACAGGAGCTTGCTGGATTGCATGCTCTTCCTCAGGGACTTCGTCAGTACCTTGCTGGATGTTAGGCTCTTCGTCAGGCTTTCTCATTGCTACATAAAAATGGCCAGGTGTTAGAAGCAGAGTTGAGTGTCACAGAAAAAATAAGACATGCATTGTGTGGAAAAAAATTGTATGGTTAGAGAGGCACATGTTGTTTCACCCTAGAAGCACAGGTACACCTATTCTTGGTTCACGATTTTTCAGTCTAGAGGCACTTAATTTGAAACAGTTAGAATCAAGGGACAAGGGACATAGAAAATCTCGTGTAATTACCAAGTTTGACCTCTCAGGATGCTCGCATGGTTTGAATCTATTGAGGTATTCTAGTTAGTGATATGGCAGGTATAGTACGTTTAAGCACATATCGTCCGACCAAAATTTCGTGGCGGGGAGCAGTAGCATTTCTATTAAATCTCATGTGTACGCTAGTTCAATTTGTTAGACAAATTGAATTAGGCTATTCGAAAACTCGGTTGTAGCGGTGGCTAGGGTTGCTGTCCCTGGAAGTGGAGAAATCACTATGATCTACCCCGTGGAATGGAATGGGATAGATTGATATTTACCTTCGATTGCTTGTGTGGGGTTTCTAGCCTCCATCGGCTTATTCTGTCGTTGCTCTTTTTTGTTGCGATCTCCACCGCCGGTGTTGAAGTCCTCGCCGTCAGTCACCGCTGGCGGTAGGGGACTTGGTGCTGTCGCGGGCACCATTTGATGATCTGTATCTCGAAGTGGAGGGCGGTTGGCGAAGCGCGGTGGGTTGTCCGGTGAGGCGAACTCAATTTCGAATTTGGGTTCGTGTGTAGAAGGAAGGAGGAGACCGTGTGGGAGTGCCGAAGGTTTCGAGATTTACTGTGTGAGAGGGGAAGCAAGAGAGTAGAAGAGCGACGGAGAGATGGAAATGATGGAACCGTCTCTAATCTTCGACCGTTCGTTTGAGCATCAAGATTCGTGTTGCCTGGCTGGGTTTTTTTGTTTGCTAGCATCTTAACAGTCAGTCGGTGGGACGCTAGCATTTTTTTATTTTAGTGTACTGACACTGGCAGTACGGAAGTGAAGCCACTACAGGCACATGGATGCAGGCATCAGAGGCACGGAAGTGAAGCTTCTACAGGCGCGGGCGTGAGGCTTCTCGAGGACTGGCTCGGTATCAACCCTCTGTGTGCACAAAAGTGTGGTAGGAGAGGTCCGAATACTCAGTTAGAGAGGCACGGTTATGAAGTGCCTAGAGGCACGAGCGTGTGGCATCGCAGGCACGTAGAGTCACGGTACGTGACACGTGAGGCACAGACGTGCGGCTTCTCGAGGCACGGGTATCAATCCTCTGGATGCACAAAAGTGTGGTGGCAGAGGCATGGGTTCGAATGCTCGGTTAGAGAGCCACGGTTGTGAAGTCTATAGAGTCACACGGGCGTGGCGCCATGACCACGTAAGAGTCATGGCGTGTGTCACGTGAGGCACGTGGATGCAGGCACCAAAGTCACGGAAGTGAAGCCACCAAAGGCACGGACATGGGGCTTTCTCGAGTCACTGGTGTCAAACCTCTGGATGCACAAGAGTGTGGTGGTAGAGGCATGGGTCCGAATGCTCAGTTAGAGAGCCACGATTGTGAAGTCTCTAGAGCCACTCGAGCGTGGCACCACGACCACGTAAGAGTCATGGCGCGTGTCACGTGAGGCACATGGATGGAGGCACCGGAGGAATGGGAGTGGATCCACCACAGGCACGCACGTGGGGCTTTCTCGAGGCATGGGTGTCAACCCTCTGGATGCACAAGAGTGTGGTGGCAGAGGCATGGGTCCGAGTGCTCGGTTAGAGAGCCACGCGGGTGTGGCGCCACAGGCACGTAAGAGTCACGGTGCGTGTCATGTGAGGCACGTGGATGCATGCACCAGATGCACGGGTGTTAACCCTCTGGATGCACAAGAGTGTGGTGGTAGAGGCATGGGTCCGAATGCTCGGTTAGAGAGCCACGTAAGTCTCTAGAGCCACGCGCGTGTGGCACCACAACCACGTAAGAGTCATGGCGCGTGTCACGTGAGGCACGTGGATGCAGGCACCGGAGGCACGGGAGTGGAGCCACCACAGGCACGCATGTGGGGCTTTCTCGAGGCACGGGTGTCAACCCTCTGGATGCACAAGAGTGTGGTGGCAGAGGCATGGGTCCGAGTGCTTGGTTAGAGAGCCACGGTTGTGAAGTATCTAGAGCCACGCGAGTGTGGCACCACGGGCACGTAAGAGTCACAACGCGTGTCACTTGAGGCACGTGGATGCAGGCACCGGAGGCACTGAAGTGAAGCCACTACAGGCATGGACGTGAGGCACTTAATTTGAAACCGTTACAATCAAGGGACAAGGGACATAGAAAATCTCGTGTAATTACCAGGGTTGACCTCTCAGGATGCTCACAGGGTTTGAATCTATTGAGGTATTCTAGTTAGTGATGGCAGGTATGGTACATTTAAGCACATTGCGTCCGACCAAAATTCCGTGGCGGGGAGTAGTAGCATTTCTATTAAATCTCATGTCTACGCTAGTTCAATTTGTTAGACAAATTGAATTAGGCTATTCGAGAACTCGGTTGTTGCGGTGGCTAGGGTTGCTCTCCCTGGAAGTGGATAAATCACTATGATCTACCTCGTGGAATGGAATGGGATAGATTGATATTTATCTTTGATTGCTCTTGTGGGGTTTCTCGCCTCCATCGGCTTATTCTGTTGTTGCTCTTTTTTTGTTGCGATCTCCGCCGCTGGTGTTGAAGTCCTCCCCGTCAGTCGCTTGACGGTTTGTATCTCGAAGTGGAGGGCGGTTGGCGAAGCGCGGTGGCGGTTGTGCGGTGAGGCGAACTCGATTTCGAATTTGGGTTTGTGTGTAGAAGGAAGGAGGATACCGTGCGGGAGTGCCGAAGGTTTCGAGATTTATTGTGCGAGAGGGGAAGCAAGTGAGTAGTAGAGTGAGGGAGTGATGGAAATGATGGAACCGTCACTAATCTTCGACCGTCCATTTGAGCATCAAGATTCATGCTGCCTGACTGGTGTTTTTTTGTTTGCTAACATCTTAACAGTCAGTCGGTAGGACACTAGCATTTTTTATTTTAGTGTAGTGACATAGCTAGTACGGAAGTGAAGCCACTAGAGGTACATGGATGCAGGCACCAGAGGCACAGAAGTCAAGCTTCTACAGGCACGGGCGTGGGGTTTCTCCAGGCCTGGCTCGGTATCAATCCTCTGGGTGCACAAAAGTGTGGTAGGAGAGGTCCGAATACTCATTTAGATAGCCACGGCTATAAAGTCTCTAGATCCACGGGCGTGTGGCACCACAGGTATGTAGAGTCACGGTGCGTGTCACGTGAGGTGCATGGATGTGGATGTAGGCACCGGAGGCACCGAAGTGAAGCCTCTACAGGCACGTAGAGTGTGAGGCTTCTCGAGGCACGGGTATCAACCCTCTGGGTGCACAAAAGTGTGGTGGCAGAGGCATGGGTCCGAGTGCTCGGTTAGAGAGCCACGGTTGTGAAGTCTCTAGAGCCATGCGGGTGTGGCACCACGGGCACATAAGAGTCACGACGCGTGTCACTTGAGGCACGTGGATGCAGGCACCGGAGGCACTGAAGTGAAGCCACTATAGGCATAGATGTGAGGCACTTAATTTGAAACAGTTACAATCAAGGGACAAGGGACATAGAAAATCTCGTGTAATTACCGGGTTTGATCTCTCAGGATGCTCGCAGGGTTTGAATCTATTGAGGTATTCTAGTTAGTGATGGCAGGTATGGTACATTTAAGCACATATCGTCCAACCAAAATTCTGTGGCGGGGAGTAGTAGCATTTCTATTAAATCTCATGTCTACGCTAGTTCAATTTGTTAGACAAATTGAATTAGGCTATTTGAAAAATCGGTTGTTGCGGTGGCTAGGGTTGCTCTCCCTGGAAGTGGATAAATCACTATGATCTACCTCATGGAATGGAATGGGATAGATTGATATTTATCTTTGATTGCTTGTGTGGGGTTTCTCGCCTCCATCGGCTTATTCTGTCATTGCTCTTTTTTTGTTGCGATCTCCGCCGCTGGTGTTGAAGTCCTCCCCATCAGTCGCTTGACGGTTTGTATCTCGAAGTGGAGGGCGGTTGGCGAAGCGCGGTGGCGGTTGTGCGGTGAGGCGAGCTCGATTTCGAATTTGGGTTTGTGTGCAGAAGGAAGAAGGATACCGTGCGGGAGTGCCGAAGGTTTCGAGATTTACTGTGCAAGAGGGGAAGCAAGTGAGTAGTAGAGTGAGGGAGTGATGGAAATGATGGAACCATCACTAATCTTCAACCGTCCGTTTGAGCATCAAGATTCGTGCTGCCTGACTGGTGTTTTTTTGTTTGCTAACATCTTAACAGTCATTCGGTGGGACACTAGCATTTTTTTTATTTTAGTGTAGTGACACTGCTAGTACGGAAGTGAAGCCACTAGAGGTATGTGGATGTAGGCACCAGAGGCACATAAGTCAAGCTTCTATAGGCACGGGCGTGGGGTTTCTCCAGGCCTGGCTTGGTATCAATCCTCTGGGTGCACAAAAGTGTGGTAGGAGAGGTCCGAATACTCATTTAGATAACCACGGTTATGAAGTCTCTAGATCCACGGGCGTGTGGCACCACAGGCATGTAGAGTCACGGTGCGTGTCACGTGAGGCACGTGGATGTGGATGCAGGCATCGAAGGCACCGAAGTGAAGCCTCTACAGGCACGTAGAGTGTGAGGCTTCTCGAGGCACGGGTATCCAACCCTCTGGATGCACAAAAGTGTGGTGGTAGAGGCATGGGTCCGAATGCTCGGTTAGAGAGCCACGGTTGTGAAGTCTCCAGAGCCACGCGGGCGTGGCACCACGACCATGTAAGAGTCACGGTGCGTGTCACGTGAGGCATGTGGATGCAGGCACCGGAGGCATGGAAGTGAAGCCACCAGAGGCACGGACGTGGGGCTTTCTCGAGGCACGAGTGTCAACTCTACGGATGCACAAGAGTGTGGTGGCAGAGCCATGGGTCCGAATGCTCGATTAGAGAGCCACGATTGTGAAGTGTCCAGAGCCACGCGGGCGTGGCACCACGACCATGTAAGAGTCACGGTGCGTGTCACGTGAGGCACGTGGATGCAGGCACCAGAGGCACGGAAGTGAAGCCACCAGAGGCATGGACGTGGGGCTTTCTCGAGGCACGGGTGTCAACCCTTTGGATGCACAAGAGTGTGGTGGCAGAGGCATGGGTCCGAATGCTCGGCTAGAGAGCCACGGTTGTGAAGTCTCCAGAGCCATGCGGGCGTCACACCTTGACCACGTAAGAGTCACAGTGCATGTCACGTGAGGCATGTGGATGTAGGCACTCAAGGCACAGAAGTGAAGCCACTAGAGGCACAGACGTGGGGCTTTCTCGAGGCACGGGTGTCAACTCTATGGATGCACAAGAGTGTGGTGGCAGAGGCATGGGTCCGAATGCTCAGTTAGAGAGCCACGGTTGTGAAGTCTCCAGAGCCACACAGGCGTGGCACCACAACCACGTAAGAGTCATGGTGCGTGTCACGTGAGGCACGTGGACATAGGCACCGGAGGCACGGAAGCGAAGCCACCAGTGTTGGAAATATGCCCTAGAGGCAATAATAAAGTAGTTATTATTATGTTTCCTTAATCATGATAAAGGTTTATTATTCATGCTAGAATTGTATTGACTGGAAACTTAAATACATGTGTGAATACATAAGCAAATACCAAGTCCCTAGTATGCCTCTACTAGACTAGCTCGTTGATCAAAAGATGGTTAAGGTTTCCTCACCATAGACATGAGTTGTCATTTGATAATGGGATCACATCATTAGGAGAATGATGTGATGGACAAGATCCATCCGTTAGCTTAGCATATGATCGTTCAGTTTATTGCTACTGCTTTCTTAAATGTCAAATACATATTCCTTCGTCCATGAGATCATGCAACTCCCGGATACCGGAGGAATACCTTGTGTCCTATCAAACGTCACAACGTAACTGGGTGATCATAAAGATGCTCTACATGTATCTCTGAAGGTGTCTGTTGAGTTGGCGTGAATCGAGATTGGGATTTGTCACTCCGTATGATGGATAGGTATCTCTGGGCCCTCTCGGTAATACATCATCACAAGAAGCTTGCAAGCAAAGTGACTAAGGAGTTAGTTACAAGATGATGTATTATGGAATGAGTAAAGAGACTTACCGGTAACGAGATTGAACTAGGTATGAAGATACTGGCGATCGAATCTCGGGCAAGTAACATACCGATGGACAAAGGGAACTACGTATTTGTCATAAAGGTTCGACCGATAAAGATCTTCGTAGAATATGTAGGAACCAATATGGGCATCCAGGTCCCGCTATTGGTTATTGACTGGAGAAGCGTCTCGGTCATGTCTACATCATTCTCGAACCCGTAGGGTCCGCACGCTTAATGTTCGTTGACGATATAGTATTATATGAGTTATGTATGTTGGTGACCGAATGTTGTTCGGAGTCCTGGATGAGATCACGGACATGACGAGGAGCTCCGGAATGGTCCGGAGGTAAATATTGATATATAGGAAGATATGGTTGGGCCAAGGGGTAAGGCCCATGGGGCTTTAGGTCGGTGCAATAGGAAGTTTTGCGGAGGCCAGAGACCAGACGTCAGGGACCCTGGCGTCTGGCCTTGGGCCAGCGCCGAGGCCCATGGCATCTGGGCCAGACGTCAAGGACCGTGGCGTCTGGTACTGGAAACCGAGAAGGACTCTTCCTTGCGTTCCAAACCGACTTTCAGGAGGCTCTTTCTCCAAGAAACGACCCCAGGGCTCAACATATAAATAGAGGAGCAAGGCTAGGCCCTGGGAGACACCATGATTCACCAAGCCGTGTGCCGGCGCCCCTCTCCCTCTAGTTCGTCCTTGTCCTAAATCCGTTGTGCTTGGCGAAGCCCTGCAGAAATAGTTTCACCACCACCGTCACCACGCCGTCGTGCCGCCATAACTCATCTACTACTTCGCCTCTCTTGCTGGATCGAGAAGGTGAGGATGTCATCGAGCTGAACATGTGTTGAACATGGAGGTGCCGTACGTTCGGTATTTGATCGGGACGGATCGTGAAGGTGTACGACTACATCAACCGCGTTGACAAACGCTTCTGCTTAGCGATCTACAAGGGTATGTAGATGCTCCCCCCCTCTCGCAGCTATACATCTCCATGGATAGATCTTGCGTGTGCGTAGATTTTTTTGTTTTCCATGCAACGTTCCCAAACAGTGGCATCATGAGCCAGGTGTATGCATAGATGATATGCACGAGTAGAACACAAAGGAGTTGTGGGCGGTGAGGTTCATATTGCTTCCCACCAATGTCTTATTTTGATTCGGCGGCATTGTGGGATGAAGCAGCCTGGACCAACCTTACATGTCCACGCACATGAGACCGGTTCCACCGACTGACATGCAACTTGTTTTGCATAAAGGTGGCTGGCGGGTGCCTGTTTCTCCTACTTTAGTTGAATCGGATTTGACTACAACGGTGCTTGCAGAAAGTTAAATAGCAACTTGATAATCACCGTTGTGGTTTTTGCGTAGGTAAGAACGGTTCTTGCTAGTTGCCCGTAGCAGCCACGTAAAACTAGCGACAACAAAGTAGAGGACGTCTAACTTGTTTTTGCAGGGCATGTTGTGATGTGATATGGTCAAGATGTGATGTGATATATATTGATGTATGAGATGATCATGTTTTGTAATAAGTTCATGACTTGCATGTCGATGAGTACAACAACCGGCAGGAGCCTTAGGGTTGTCTTTAATTATTGTATGACCCGCATGTCAATCACTAAGCGCCATGTAATTGCTTTACTTTATCGCTATGCGTTAACAATAGTTGTAGAAGCAATAGTTGGCGAGACGACCCCGACGAAACGATGGAGATCAAGGTGTCACACCGGTGATGATGGAGATCATGCCGATGCTTTGGAGATGGAGATCAAAAGCACAAGATGATGATGGCCATATCATGTCACATATTTTGATTGCATGTGATGTTTATCCTTTATGCATCTTATTTTGCTTAGAACGATGGTAGCATTATAAGATGATCCCTTCACTTAATTTCAAGATAAAAGTGTTCTCCTCGAGTATGCACCATTTCTAAAGTTCGTCGTTTCGAAGCACCTCGTGATGATCGGGTGTGATAGACTCTACTTTCACATACAACAGGTGTAAGCCAGTTTTACACATGCAGAATACTTGGGTTAAACTTGACGATCCTAGCATGTACAGACATGGTCTCGGAACACTGGAGACCGAAAGGTCGAACGTGAGTCATATAGTAGATATGATCAACATAGAGATGTTCACCATTGAAGACTACCCCATATCACGTGATGATCGAACATGGGTTAGTTGATTTGGATCATGTATCACTTAGACAACTTGAGTGATGTTAATTTAAGTGGGAGTTCATTAGTAATTTGATTATTTGAACTAAAACTTATCATGAACTTAGTCTTAATAGTTTTTGCATATCTATGTTGTAGATCAATGGCCCGTGCTTCCGTTCCCTTGAATTTTAATGCGTTCCTAGAGAAAGCTAAGTTGAAAGATGATGGTAGCAACTACATGGACTGGGTCCGTAACTTGAGGATTATCCTCATTGCTGCACAGAAGAATTATGTCCTTAATGCACCGCTAGGTGACCGACCTGCTGCAGGAGCTGATGCAGACATTATGAACGCCTGGCAGGCTCGATCTGATAACTACTCAATAGTTCAGTGTGCCATGCTTTACGGCTTGGAACCGGGACTTCAAAAGCGTTTTGAACGCCACGGAGCATATGAGATGTTCCAAGAGATGAAATTGATATTTCAATCTAATGCCCGGGTTAAGAGATATGAAGTCTCCAACAAGTTCTTTAGCTGTAAGATGGAGGAGAACAGTTCTGTCAGTGAACACATACTCAGAATGTCTGGGTACCACAACCACTTGACTCAGCTGGGAATTAATCTTCCAGTTGAGGGTGTTATTGACAGAGTTCTTTAGTCACTGCCACCAAGCTACAAAGGCTTCGTGATGAACTATAATATGCAAGGGATGACGAAAACGATTCTCGAGCTCTTCGCGATGCTGAAATTGGCGGAGGTAGAAATCAAGAAAGAGCATAAAGTGTTGATGGTTAACAAGACCACTAGTTTCAAGAAAAAGGGCAAGGGAAAGAAAGGGAACTTCAAGAAGAATGGCAAGCAAGTTGCCGCTCCTGTGAAGAAGGCCAAAGCTGGACCCAAGCCTAAAACTGAGTGCTTCTACTGCAAAGGAAATGGTCACTGGAAGCGGAACTGCCCCTAGTACTTGGCAGATAAGAAGGATGGAAAAGGTATATTTGATATACATGTTATTGATGTGTTCCTTACTAATGCTCGTAGTAGCGCCTGGGTATTTGATACTGGTTCGGTTGCTCATATTTGTAACTCAAAACAGGAGCTGCAGAATAAACGAAGATTGTGTAAGGACGAGGTGACAATGCGCGTCGGGAATGGTTCCAAGGTTGATGTGATCGCCGTCGGCGCGCTACCTCTACATCTACCTTCGGGATTAGTTTTAGACCTCAATAATTGTTATTTGGTGCCAGCGTTGAGCATGAACATTATATATGGATCTTGTTTATTGCGAGACAGTTATTCATTTAAGTCAGAGAATAATGGTTGTTCTATTTATATGAGTAATATCTTTTATGGTCATGCACCTTTGATGAATGGTCTATTCTTGTTGAATCTCGATCGTAGTGATACACATATTCATAATATTGATGCCAAAAGATGCAAAGTTGATAATGATAGTGCAACATACTTGTGGCACAACCGTTTAGGTCATATTGGTGTAAAGCGCATGAAGAAACTCCATGCGGATGGACTTTTGGAATCACTTGATTATGAATCATTTGATACTTGTGAACCATGCCTCATGGGTAAGATGACTAAAACTCCGTTCTCCGGAACAATGGAGCGAGCTAATGACTTATTGGAAATAATACATACCGATGTATGCGGTCTGATGAGTGTTGAGGCACGCTGCGAGTATCATTATTTTCTAACCTTCACAGATGATTTGAGTAGGTATGGGCATATCTACTTGATGAAACACAAGTCTGAAACATTTGAAAAGTTCAAAGAATTTCAGAGTGAAGTGGAGAATCATCGTAACAAGAAAATAAAGTTTCTACGATCTGATCGCGGAGGCGAATATTTGAGTTACGAGTTTGGCCTTCATTTGAGACAATGTGGAATTGTTTCACAACTCATGCCACCTGGAACACCACAGCGTAATGGTGTGTCCGAACGCCGTAACTGTACTTTATTAGATATGGTGTGTTCTATGATGTCTCTTACCGATTTGCCTTTATCATTTTGGGGTTATGCATTAGAGACAGCCGCATTCACATTAAATAGGGCACTGTCTAAATCCGTTGAGACGACACCATATGAACTATGGTTTGGCAATAAACCTAAGCTGTCATTTCTTAAAGTTTGGGGATGTGAAGTGTCGGTGTACTAGAATAGGGGTACCCTAGTACCCCGTACTTGTGCACGGGCAGTAGTAGCATCCCGCGGCCAGGCTTGCGGGAGGACAGCCAGAGAGAAGCTCAAGATTATTAAGCCATTCAAGAACAAAGTATACAAAGCAAGAGTTAAGGCCCCGGCAAGAGGAGCTTGCCGGGAGGGACAGCTGAGGCCCAGCCTGGGCATTGCTGAAGCAGAGTACTTGCCGCGGCAAGGTACTTGCCCCGGCAAGTCATTGGCTGCGGCAAGGTATTGGCTGCGGCAAGATAGCGGCTGCGGCAAGGTACTTGCCCCGGCAAGTTACCTTGCGCGGCAAACTATGGGTTGCGCCAAGCTGTCAGGTGCGGCAAGGTCTTGCTGCGGCAAGCGTTACTGTACCACTGTGCTACTGTGCTGCTCCGGTGCCTCTGCCAGCGTGGCGCTCTGGGTCCTTCCAAGCGTGCGTGGCAGGGCACTGTGTAGACGGCGGTGCACTGTAGATAGCGGTGCAGCAGCAGGTGGGATAGGCTTTTCCCACGTCCAAGACGTCCGGGTACATGTATGTGGACAGCAAAGGCATGGGCATTTAATGCCCTTGTCCCCTGCCGTCAGTGGTAGGTAGGACATGTCATCCTGGTAATAGTGGCCTTACTGTAGCAACTTTCCACCTCTACCTTTACTGTTTGCCACCTGTTGGCGACCCCTTTGTGCGTATAAAAGGAGGCCCATAGGCAACGTGAAAAAGGGGAGGAACTGGGAAAGGGAGAACTCCAGTATTGTACGCAGCTACTCGGTACTGTAGCGCCCCTGGAGCTAGAACAATCATACAGATAATAAACCAAAAAGCAGGTGTAGGGTTTTACGCATCCGTGCGGCCCGAACCTGGGTAAATCTCTCTCGTGCACTGTCGTGTTCTTCGCTAGATTTGCTCTTTGTGCGACCGTCTCTCCCTGCCGAACATAAAGGGGTCCTTCCCTGGGTCCCATAGGTGATCGCGGATTCGTCCCCGACATCTTTGGCGCGCCAGGTAGGGGTCCAGAGGTTGTGTGAACCTAATCTAGCGATTTGCGCGTTAGCTTTTGGGCCATCCTCCGTCTTATGGCTCCAAAAAAGAAGACTTCAGCCATCGGTGCGTCCACGTCCAACCCGCCTGCTCCCATGCAGGAGGGTGCCGACGTGATTGCGGCTGCTGGGGGGACTGGAGAGCGAGAGCTCCTATTACCTCCACCTGTTCAAAACCGGGCCAGCAACGCCAATCTTGGCGCTGCTGGGCCTGGGAACGCAGCGCTGCTCGCTGCTGCTGGCCCTGCAAGCTCCAGAAACGGTGCTGCACGTTCTGGAACGCCTGCGCCGGTTCAGACGCCGCGGCCTTCGCAAGAAGCCCGTGACAGGCAGCGTCCTGACGCCCCAGGTGCCAGGCGCTCCCTGGATAATGAACTTGCGCATCGATCTCGAGATGCGCGGGGTCACCATACGCAACAACACGTTGGCGGGGTCGAGGTGCGGTCGCCTGGGCGTGGAGATGCTCCTTCTAACACTGTTAGGAGTAAGAGCATCCCACAGTCCTCACGCCACTCGATACGTCCCTCACCAGCAGAAGCGTTGGCGCGTGCACAGCTGCTCCTGAACTTCCCTCCACCAGCAGATAAGCTTGACGAGTGGAGGGCAACCATTCAGAGCCTTCTCAGCTTCGCTGATGCCGACCCGGTGCGCGCGGCCGACAAGAGAACTGGTGACAATGCTGTCACCAACAAGAACGGCGAGGGGGCAACAACCATACACTCCCCACCCAGACGGCCTCGGTCGCCGACACGTCGAAACGACGCCTGTGGCGATGATTCCACGGCGTCTTCTGACCCGCGAGCTCGTCGTGACCAGCACCTCGTTCTTCAGGAATGCAGAGGAGAAGATGCTCGTACCACTATCGAGCGAAGGAGAGAAGCGCATCGTCAGTCGGACAGACGCGCAGGGCCCGCTGTTGACATGCATGCGCCAGGGGATCCTGGCGACTTGCCGTACGCGGTAAGTTGTCCAGCGTTCACTCGTGAGCTGCGGCAGGTCCAGTGGCCCAATCGCAAGGCTTTCAAGCCTGACGTGCCGGAGAAGTATGATGGCAAGACACACCCGTCGGAGTTCCTCAGCATTTACACCATTGCGGTGCAAGCTGCCGGGGGACGAGACGACAAGATTCTTGCTAACTACTTCCCGCTCGTGTTAAAGCGCAACGTCGTCTCATGGCTCATGCACTTGCCGGAGAACTCCATTTCTTCATGGGCGGACCTGTGCCATCAGTTTGTTGGTGCCTTTACTGGCGGTCATCAACCTCATGGCCAGGAGAGTGATCTTCATCTCATCCCCCAGAAGGAAGGAGAGCCCCTGCGCAAATACATTCAAAGGTTCAGCCGCGTACAGTACAACATCCCAGATGTTCACCCCGCTGCGGTTATTAGCGCGTTCCATCAGAACGTGCGTAACCGCAAGATGCGGGAGGAAATGGCGATGACCAAGGTCAGAGACATTGGCCAGTTATATGCTCTCGCCGACAAGTGTGCACACGCTGAAGAGGGAAGGAAACTTCCCGGTGAAGGTGTTGGCGCAGGGGGGAGCTCTGACAGCGAAGGTACCGCCCCGGCAAAGAAGGGTCGGCGGCGGAACAACAGGAAGAAAAAGGGCAAAGCTGTGCTTGCCGTCGAGCAGTCCAGCGGCAACGGCAGCGCCGACAAGGCCAAAGTCGAGGGCTCCGGCAAGGAGATTGCCGCGTGCGCCAACTGTCAGGCCTTGGCGGCTGCCGACAAGCAGGACGGCTCCGACAAGCAATATTGCAAGATCCACCGCACCAAGGGACACGATCTCCAGAACTGTCGACGAGTCGAGCAGCTTGTCGAACAGCAGAAAGCTGAGTATGAGAGGCGCGACAAGGAGAAGGCCCCAGAAGGTGCTGGCGGGTCCGGCAAGAAGCGCACTGCCCGAGGAGGGCGTCGCGGCAAGGCCAAGCAGCAGCAGAGAGACAGGCCTCCTCGTGGCCGCGACAAAGATGATGATGATGATGATCTAGATGATGAAGAATCCAGTGAGCACGAATTTTAGAAAGCCGCAGAAGTCTTGTGTGTTGACGGTGGTGCTTCGTTGCATTCTTCTCACCGCCAACTTAAACAGTGGGCGCGAGAGATCAATGCGGCGGAACCATCTGTTGACGCCAGAAAGCTTCTGAAGTGGTCCGACACGCCTATCGTCTTTGACATTGAGGACCACCCTGACCGCACAACGGCGGTCGGGTGCTTGCCGATGTTGGTTTCACCAACGATCCGCAACCTCAAGGTCACGAAGATGTTAGTTGACGGTGGGGCCGGCTTGAATCTGATTTCGCCCGCTGTGCTCCGGAAACTTCAAATCTCTGACGGCGAGCTTGAGGAAACTGGTACTTTCCAAGGAGTCAATCCAGGAAGGAGTAAGCCGAAAGGGAAGATCACGCTGCCAGTGACATTTGGCGGCGAGCTGAACTACCGGACCGAGAAGGTCACCTTCGATGTTGCCGATATTCCATTACCTTATAATGGGATACTTGGCCGTCCAGCGCTCGCCAAGTTCATGGCAGCTCCCGCAACTGCCGCCAAGGCACTTGCCGCTGAAGCTCTCGGGCGGGAGAACAAGAGGAAGTCCGGCAAGAGCTCCTGTGCCCACTCCGGCAAGCGCACCTCTTCGGAGTGCTGCGCTACCGTCGAGGACGCACCAGAGAGCTCCACCGGCAAGTGTAAGAAGAACAAAGCCGCTCCGCCGGCGACAAAGAAGGTGCCCGCCAAGGAGGATGGCACTGGTGGTTCCTTCACCATCAGTGCCACACTTGACAACAAATAGGAAAACGCGCTCGTTGCTTTCCTGCGGGCGAATGTCGACGTATTTGCATGGCAACCGTCCGACATCCCCGGTGTTCCCAGGAAAGTAATTGAGCACCACCTTGCTGTTTGTCCCCACGCGAGGCCCGTCAAACAGAAAGCCAGAAAGCAAGCTGTGGAGCGGCAAGAGTTTATTGCGGAAGAAATCAAGAAGTTGGAAGCAGCAGGCCTCGTCAGAGGAGTGCTCCATCCTACGTGGTTGGCCAATCCTGTTGTCGTGCGCAAAGCGAATGGAAAATGGAGGCTTTGTATTGATTTCACTGATGTCAATAAAGCTTGTCCCAAAGACCCATTTCCTTTGCCCCGCATAGACCAGATTGTTGACTCCACGGCAGGATGTGATTTGCTTTCATTTCTTGACGCATATTCAGGGTATCATCAAATCTTCATGGCTGAGGAAGATGAGGAAAAGACCGCATTTATCACACCCTGTGGCACATACTGTTTCGTACGTATGCCATTTGGTTTGAAAAATGCTGGTTCGACATTTGCAAGAGCCGTCCAGATTGCCTTTGAGACTCAGCTGCACAGAAATGTGGAAGCCTATATGGATGATATAGTGGTCAAAAGCAAAGACAGGGCTACTTTGGTTTAAGATCTAGAAGAAACTTTTGTAAATCTACGCAAGATCAACCTGAAGCTCAACCCCGAGAAGTGCGTGTTTGGAGTTCCCTCCGGCAAGCTTCTCGGGTTTTTTTTTTGTGTCTCAACGTGGAATTGAAGCCAATCCTGACAAGATCAAAGCCATTGAGCAAATTGAAGCACCGAAGCGCGTCAAGGATGTACGACGACTTGCCGGCTGTGTTGCTGCCCTCAGTAGGTTTATCTCCAAGTCAGCTGAGCGCGCCCTGCCATTTTTCAAAATCTTAAAAAAGGCAGGTCCATTGAAATGGACTCCGGAGGCGGAGGCAGCGCTGCAAGACTTGAAGAGATACCTCTCCTCTCCTCCAATACTTGTCGCGCCTAAACCACAAGAGAAGTTGTTGCTGTATCTAGCGGCAACCAATCAAGCGGTTAGTGCTACGCTGGTAGCGGAGAGAGAGGTGGATGAGAAGGCAGTAACTGCGGCAAGCACGACCAGCGACAAGCTGGGGGCAACAAGTTTTGCTGCCGACAAGGATTCGTCTGCGCAGTCAGGCGAAGTGATACAAAAGAAGAAAATGGTGCAGCGTCCGGTCTACTTTGTGAGCTCTCTTCTGCAGGGAGCTAGGTCAAGGTATTCTGGTGTGTAGAAGCTGCTTTTCGGCCTTCTCATGGCCTCGAGAAAGCTGCGCCATTACTTTCAAGCACATGAAGTTACCGTCGTCACTCGCTTCCCGCTGAAAAGGATTTTGCAAAATCCAGAAGCGACGGGCAGGATTGTCGAGTGGGCGTTGGAGTTGTCGAGCTTTGGTCTCAAGTTTGAGAGTACATCAACCATACAGAGCCGAGTTTTGGCAGAGTTTGTCGCAGAATGGACACCAACGCCAGACGAAGAAATCCCAGAGACGACTCTCCCCGGCAAGGAGACAAGCAAAGAGTGGCTTATGTACTTTGATGGTGCCTTTTCACTGCAAGGCGCCGGTGCTGGCGTACTGCTTGTCGCACCCACCGGAGAGCACCTCAAGTACGTGGTCCAAATGCACTTTCCCAAGGAACAGGCGACGAACAATACTGCAGAATATGAGGGGTTGCTTGCCGGTCTCAGGGTCGCGGCAGACCTTGGGATCAAGAAGCTTATTGTTAGGGGAGATTCGCAGCTTGTCGTCAGGCAAGTGAACAAGAACTACCAATGCCCATTGATGGAAGCTTATGTAGATGAGGTGAGGAAGTTGGAGGAACGCTTTGATGGCCTACAAATGGAGCACGTCCCACGTGCTGAAAATGACATTGCCGATGGTTTGTCAAAGCGCGCCGCACTCAAATTGCCTGTGGAACCAGGCACTTTTGTGCTCCAACTAACTCAGCCATCCGTGACGCCATCAGTAGGGCAAGGCAGGAAGAGGAAGTTGGCTTCTGGCGACTACTTCCCGGCAGAGCTCCCCGAAGCCGCCGGCAAGAAGGCTGCCAAAGCCAGCGCCAAAGATGCAGAGGGGCAACTTGCTCCGACAAGGCCTCACGCTCTTGTCGTTGAAGCGGGTGCTCCTAGGCAAGAGGCCGAGGGGCAACTTGCTCCGACAAGACTTCGGGTCCTTGTCGTTGAAGCAGGCGCTCCTGATCGAAGCGTCTGAGGAGCAAGATGCTCCGACGAGGCCTTGGGCTTCCGTCGTTGAAGCAACCCCTCCCGACAAGCTTGTTGAAGGACAGCACGCTCCAGCAGGGCCCCAGGCTCTTGTCGTTGAAGCGGCTGTTCCCGCCAAGCTCGTCGGGAACGGCCGGCTCTGGTAGAGCGACGAGCTCTTGCCGTAGGGCCTGATGTTCCCCAGCAGAAGAAATGCCTTTAGTCCTCGTTGTCGAGCCAGGCTCCAGCGTGGGCGCAAGCAGTCGTCCGTTTCCTTCAGACAGGAGAACTTCCCGAGAGCAGGAAGAAGCGGAGAAAGTAGCCCGACGGTCCAATATGTATCAATTTGTCGATGACATGCTGTGCAGAAAAAACCAACGTGTGAAATTGAAGTGTATTCCCCGGGAAGAAGGACAGGAGCTGTTGGCGGAGATTCATGGAGGCATATGTGGTCACCACATAGGGTCAAGAGCCCTTGTTGGAAAGGCTTTCCGGCAAGGTTTCTTTTGGCCCACCGCCCTCCAGGATGCAACTGCACTAGTAACCAAGTGTGAAGCGTGCCAGTTTCATTCCAAGCAGATTCATCAGCCAGCTCAAGCTCTCCAGACAATCCCTCTCTCCTGGCCATTTTCGGCCTGGGGGCTCGACATCCTCGGCCCTTTTCCCCGTGCCACCGGGGGCTTCGAGTACTTGTATGTGGCCATCGACAAGTTTACGAAGTGGCCAGAAGTGGAAGCAGTGAGGAAGGTGACAGCACAATCAGCCATCAAGTTCTTCAAGGGAATTGTTTGTCGCTTTGGTGTTCCTAACAGGATCATCACTGACAACGGTACCCAGTTCACGAGCCACGCCTTCATGCAGTATGTCGAAGACCTTGGCGCCAAGGTCTGTTTCGCTTCTGTTGCTCACCCCCGAAGCAACGGTCAAGCTGAAAGGGCAAATGCTGAAGTGCTGCGTGGGCTCAAGACGAGAACTTTCGACAGGCTGCGCAAGTGCGGCAAAAACTGGATCGAGGAGCTGCCAGTGGTTCTTTGGTCGATCAGGACGACGCCAAATCGAGCTACTGGCCAGACGCCTTTTGCTCTAGTTTATGGAGCAGAGGCAGTTCTCCCCACGGAACTCGTATACGGGTCACCTCGAGTGCTTGCTTATGATGAGCTTGAGCAAGAGCAACTGCGGCAAGATGACGCTGTGCTCCTCGAGGAGGATCGTCTTCAGGCTGCTGTGAGAGCTGCTCGCTACCAGCAAGCTTTGCGTCGCTACCATAGCCGCAAAGTTAATGCCAGAAGTCTCGAGGAAGGCGACCTTGTTCTTCGGCGCGTTCAGTCGGCCAAGAATTCAAACAAGTTGACGCCGAAGTGGGAAGGCCCTTATCGGGTGAAACGAGTCACCAGGCCCGGCGCTGTCCGCCTGGAGACCGGGGATGGCATTCCAGTGATCAATTCCTGGAACATTGAGCATCTCCGTAAGTTTTTTCCATAAGGCGCGGTTGCCGGGCCCTTCCCCGGCAACCACCTTTTGTACAAGTCTTGCCGCTGTTGCATGTAATCCTTTGTACAAAGCCAGGCGCAGACCCTGTGCATAAATGAAGCTTTTGTATTTCGCAGTTTTTGACGATTTCATGTTTACTTTTATTTTGCATGATTATCTGACATACTGTGCAGTACAGCCTCCCCGGTAAGCATTAACGAGCCGCCAAGCTCCTATATCTTTATTTTCTCTTCTTTCTTTTTCTCAAAAAGACAGAAGCTTCCCTCGCGCACAAGTTTGCCGGGGGGGATGGGATAATGATATGGACCAGGCGTCGTTCAAAGAAACTTTGCCTTGCCGGGAAGAAGGCAGCGGCAAGCAGTGACAAGACCTTGCCACGGAGAGATCAGCGACAAAGCTAAGTGCCAAAGTTTGAATAACCAAATTCTTTTTTATTTTCAAGGTTATTTTCCTTGAACGATACTACTCTTTGTATGGAAAACCTGTGCGCGACGGAACCTAAGCGTAATCGGTCGCGCCCTTACCTTGTTTCGAGTCCGCTCAACAACCTAAGTGGCTGCACTGAGCGCGACAAGGTTGCTTGCCGGCAGCGGCACCGCCAGCAGGCTGCTGGAGTCCCGCACCCAGCGCTCGCGGTGATGGTGCGCGCACCGGCAAGTTCCCTATAAGCGTAGGGCAAGTACACACAAAGAAAGAAATTGCTCAAGGGAGATGACATGCATTAACTTCAAAATATTGCATGTTATATTACAAGATAAGTTGCCGTGGCTTAAATAGATTGTTCTTTAACATGTCTAGCGGCGGCAAGGAGGGAGAAGAATGGGCTCTCTAATTGCGGTGCTCGCCTTCGACTCTCTGGATTTGGTCCACCCTCTCCACGATGGGCGCGACAAGGGCCTCTAGTGGCGCGGGGTCGTATCCCTTCGGCAAGCTTTTGAAGATGTTGCTGAAGTCGACGCCCGGGTTTCTGTATGCTATCTTCACCAACAACCTCCGGAGAACTCCCCGACAAAGCCTGCGTGACTCGTCGGCCAGTTGAGCCTTGTGATTGACTTGGAGCTGTTGGAGTGCTTCTACTACTCCGTCGAAGAACTCGGCTAGCTTGACGCTAGTTTGCGTGTTCTTGTCGGTGGAGTACCCGAAGTCCGGCACCTTCAGGGCAGTTAGCTCCTTGTCGATGTCCTCGGCGGCGCTGGCAAGCCTGTCTGTGAAGATCTCCACGTTATCCCTGAACTTCTTGTGGGTTGCAATAGCGTCTTGAAGCAGACCCTTTTCCTTCTGGAGCTCTGTCATTAGAAGCCCTTCGCGCTTTCTAGTGGTGTCGAACGTCTCCTTCAGCGTGGTCAGCTTCAGCTTCAGGTCTGCTCTGGAGTTGTTGGCGGCGGCAAGCAGATTGTTCTTCTTGGCTATGGTAACTTGCATCTCCGCCAAAGTGTGGGTCACCTTTGCCCTCTCACTTTCAAGCGTTGAGAGCTTGTCACCGTTTGCCTTGAGGGCGGCCTCTAGTCTTGCCACTTTCCCCTCCGTTTCCTTTCTGTTCACTTCTGCAGCAGCGACAACGTTGGTGGCCTCCACCAACTTGCTGGCGTACTCTTGGGCCAAGGCTTCGATTTCCTTCTGGTGTTTTTGTGCCTGCCCCTGGGTCCGCTCTGCGACAAGTCTTGCCACCTCCTCGTCTTTCTGTTGGAGGGTTTCGGCAAGTTTCTTCTTGCGCTCGGCAAGTTCTTCTTCGTGGGCATCAAGGTCCACTTTCCGCTGGTTCAGATCACCGGCCTGAGCAGACAACTCCTTGGCGGTCTCCTCCTGTTTTTGTTCAATGTCTTGCTTCATCAGGAGGAGGGCCTGCCGTTCTTCGGCCAGCTGTGCCCGCTTGGCCTCTAACGCATTAAGAGATCGCGCGCGGACGTCCGCCAAGATCTCCGCGCGCCTCAACATGTCAGCTTCGGCCTTCTCGATGAGCGCCTCCCTGGAAGCTAGCTTCTCCCGTCGGGCGCGATGAAGATTCAACAGCTTTTGAAGCAGTTGCTCCTCTTCAGACGTGCTGCTACTGCTGGCGCCTGGCACATCCACAAGCTGGAGCCCGGCAGCGGCGAGGATCTCCTCGTCCACAACATCCTCCTCGGTTGGCGCTCTGGAGCCCACCGTCCAGGGGAGGCTGACGTAGACGTTCTCGCCGACCCGGATGTATTTGCTTGGCGGAGGCGAGTTGGGCGCTGCCGCCTCGTCAGTGGTTGAAGGACCCGTGGTCGGAGTAGCGCCTGGCGCTCCTGTGGCCTCAGGGCCGTCAGTACGACCACCGGCTCCCTCGCCGGCCTCCTCAGCAGCCTTCTGGGCGGCCTCAGCTTCAGCAGCCTTGGCGGCTTCATCGGTGGGCGCCTTGGTGGTATTATCCTCTGCGGCCTTGCCGGCCTCTTCGGCAGCATTGGCAGTTTCTTCGTCGGCAAGCTTGTCGGCTGCCAGCTTGTCGGCCTTGGCAGCGGCGGCCTTGGCGGCCTCGTCGTCGACGGCCCCTGTGGTGTTCTCCTCGGCAGAAGAGTCAATGTTCATTGGCTCCACCGAGGAGGGCTCTGCCAACCCGAGAAGTAAGGCAAAAAGAGCTTCAGGAAGAAATTCAAGAAGACAAAAGAAAGAAAGCAGAAAGAGTTTTGCAGCAAGTGGGTTTACCCGTGTTGAGCTCAGGAGCGGTGGGCTCCCCTCCCCCGTCAACGTTTGTCATTGGGGTGGGGTCGCCAGCGCTGGTGCTTGGCACTTTGGCGCTTGCCGGCTCCTCTTCGTGGCTCGCCTCGCTAGTGGGAGCCCTTACCGGAGATCTTCTCCTTGGCGGTGTGGTCGAGGGGGGTGGTACTTCTGGAGCACCTTCAGATGGCTCCACTTGCTGCTCCTCTCCTACACGCCCAAAGATGTCAGTGACAAAATGCTTGTTCCTCAGCGACCGCCAGCGAAAGGTAGTTGAAATACTTACGCTGGGGGCTGCGCTGGGGGCTGCGACGAGGGCTGGGCTCCGAGCTGGTCGGCATGGTCTCAGACGCTCTCCCGGTGGTTGCCGTGGGCTCATCTTCGACGACCACCACGGTCTTGCTCGTCGAGACCTTAGCTCTCTTCCTTGTCCTCTCCGCCAAGGTTTCCTCCCTGCGGAAGCAAGGCCGGAGCGCGACAAGTGAGGATAGAAACAAAACCTTACAAAGATTGAGGGTCGCGGCAAGGGAACTTACTCTTCCTCGTCGTCCTCTTCGCTGAGAGCGGAAAAGTCAAAGTCCGCTTCCGTGTGAGGAGGGGGAGCTGGACTCCTTGGCCGCTTGGCGGGGGTAGTAGCAGCGGTCTTTGATGACCCTGCTCCAGTTGCCGGGGCCGCGTGAGACGCTCCCGCAGCACCAGCCCTTGCCGTGGTCGAGCGCGTCGAACGGCGCTCCGGCGGTTGTTGAACCTCTTGCCGCTCAGCCACTTTGCCAAGCCTGCGAAGGCGTTTCCTCCTCCGAGGGGCTGGGGACTCTGACTGCGGTGGGCTTTCGGTGCCCTCCTCGGAAGAGGAGCCCTCATCCTCCGAGCTGCCTGACTCGTCGGCAGGCTGGCTTGGCCCGACATCCTTGCCGGGTGCGGCGAGCTCGCCCTTCCCGGCAAGCATCCCCTGCTCGGCAAGGATCTCCTTTTGTGCCTCGTCGAGCTCCGCCAAAGTATAACCAAAATCGCCAGCTTCCCTGGCGAGCCTGTCCTCCTCCACTCTTCGAGCAATGAATTCTATTTCTTGCTCAGTGGTGTTGCGGACGAGCCACTCCTCCTCCCGGACCTGCTTTTCGACCGTGGAGTCAAAGAATCGCCGCACGTCTTCTTCGAGCGGCACGTCCCAAGTTGCTTCAACGCTGTGCGCATTGCAGAACGGCATCATAGCGATGATTGCACTCAATGCGGAGTTGTTGCAAAGGGACACGATGTGCTTCGGTAGCGTGAACGCCTTGTCGCGCTTCTCTGGATCTGTCTCTTGCTTGAACAGTTCTCGCATGAAAAAGTCGTGCTGCAGAACTATGAAGTTGTTGATCAGTCCAGGGCGCAGCCGCATGATATCGGCTGGGTTCTTCCAATCAGAGGCCGGCCTTCCTCTCTGCTGCAGAGGAGCAATGCGGCGGCGGAGGAAGTCTGCGCCAACCATCCCTATGGTGAGCCCGGCCTCCCTGAGCCGTATGATCCTGGTAGCGGCAATCTCCAGCTTTTTGTCCTGGGGGTCCAGATCGCTCCAGTCCGTGCCACGCGCTGCTGGGGTCTTGCGAAGCGCACAGTATGGTGGCGGCTCGTCGTCAATGATCCAACACCATTCAGACCGGATTTCTCCCCATCTTGGGCGGAGATCCCCCTTCAGATAATGCTCCTTGGCGCCCAATCTTGAAACGAACGAGACGCCAACAATGAGAGGCTCCCCCTTTTCAGCACGGGGAGTGAAGTAATGCCTGAACAGCGTAGTGTTGGGTGCGACGCCGACGAAGTTCTCGCACAGATGCGCAAATATTGCCATGGTGGATATGGCATTCGGTGTGAGATCCAGCAGACGGAGGTTGAAGGTGTACATGACGTCGCTAAAGAAATCCGAGTACGGTGGGCAGAGCCCGCACCAAAAGTAGCAAGCAAAGAAGGGGTACTTGCTCACTTCGCTCTCGTCGGTGGCTGAGCGAACGCGGGTGGCCGGATGCGCCTTGGTCCTCGCGGCCCACATGCCTTGGAACTTGGCCTTCAGATCCGCCCCCGTGAGCGTCGGAGCGAAGAGTGCGTACTTCTGCCTCTTCAATTGCTCCTGGGTCTCCGTCCTTGAGGACTTCCCCGTCTTCCCCTTTTCTCCTTTGGGAGGCATGGCGAAGGCGGAGCTGAGGACCGAGGGAGATGCAGACGCGCGCGGTGGCGGAGGATTGGGAAACCGCTTTGTTTTAGAGCGGAGGAAGAAGAAGGCGGAGATTTGGAGATCGAGAATGGTGAGAGGGGTGTGTGAGTGCTTCTGCAGGTCCCTCCTTTTATGGGGAAAGATGCGGAACCATCCGCCCCTTCGTCATTCGAGATGGCTGCGCACGCTTCCCACGCTCCGCATTCAATGCGCGACGCGTGGGAGAGCGTGCAATTAAACAACATAGGGACGTTTCGGCTTATCCCAGCCACGCGTGCCCGTGCACTGTTTGGGCCTGGCCCAACAACGCCCGGCACATTGTGTGGCCCAGGCCCGGGGGCTCCTGTCGGTGTACTAGAATAGAGGTACCCTAGTACCCCGTACTTGTGCACGGGCAGTAGTAGCATCCCGCGGCCAGGCTTGCGGGAGGACAGCCAGAGAGAAGCTCAAGATTATTAAGCCATTCAAGAACAAAGTATACAAAGCAAGAGTTAAGGCCCCGGCAAGAGGAGCTTGCCGGGAGGGACAGCTGAGGCCCAGCCTGGGCATTGCTGAAGCAGAGTACTTGCCGCGGCAAGGTACTTGCCCCGGCAAGTCATTGGCTGCGGCAAGGTATTGGCTGTGGCAAGATAGCGGCTGCGGCAAGGTACTTGCCCCGGCAAGTTACCTTGCGCGGCAAACTATGGGTTGCGCCAAGCTGTCAGGTGCGGCAAGGTCTTGCCGCGGCAAGCGTTACTGTACCACTGTGCTACTATGCTGCTCCGGTGCCTCTGCCAGCGTGGCGCTCTGGGTCCTTCCAAGCGTGCGTGGCAGGGCACTGTGTAGACGGCGGTGCACTGTAGATAGCGGTGCAGCAGCAGGTGGGATAGGCTTTTCCCACGTCCAAGACGTCCGGGTACATGTATGTGGACAGCAAAGGCATGGGCATTTAATGCCCTTGTCCCCTGCCGTCAGTGGTAGGTAGGACATGTCATCCTGGTAATAGTGGCCTTACTGTAGCAACTTTCCACCTCTACCTTTACTGTTTGCCACCTGTTGGCGACCCCTTTGTGCGTATAAAAGGAGGCCCATAGGCAACATGAAAAAGGGGAGGAACTGGGAAAGGGAGAACTCCAGTATTGTACGCAGCTACTCGGTACTGTAGCGCCCCTGGAGCTAGAACAATCATACAGATAATAAACCAAAAAGCAGGAGTAGGGTTTTACGCATCCGTGCGGCCCGAACCTGGGTAAATCTCTCTCGTGCACTGTCGTGTTCTTCGCTAGATTTGCTCTTTGTGCGACCGTCTCTCCCTGCCGAACATAAAGGGGTCCTTCCCTGGGTCCCATAGGTGATCGCGGATTCGTCGCCGACATGAAGCTTATGTCAAAAGGCTTCAGCCTGATAAGCTCGAACCCAAAGCGGAGAAGTGCGTCTTCATAGGCTACCCTAAAGAAACTATTGGGTATAGCTTCTACCACAGATCCGAAGGCAAGATCTTTGTTGCCAAGAATGGGTCCTTTCTAGAGAAGGAGTTTCTCTCGAAAGAAGTGAGTGGGAGGAAAGTAGAACTTGATGAGGTAGTTCTACCTTCTCTCGAATTGGAAAATAGCACATCAGAGAAAAACATTCCCGTGATGCCTACACCAACCGAAGAGGAAGCTAATGATAATGATCATGAAACTTCGGATCAAGTTACTACTGAACCTCGTAGGTCGACCAGAGCGTGTACCACACCAGAGTGGTACGGTAATCCTGTCCTGGAAGTCATGTTATTAGACAACGGTGAACCTACGAACTATGAAGAAGCCATGATGAGCCCAGATTCCGACAAATGGCTAGAGGCCATGAAATCTGAGATAGGATCCATGTATGCGAACAAAGTGTGGACTTTGGTGGACTTGCTCGATGATCGGCAAGCCATTGAGAATAAATGGATCTTCAAGAGGAAGACATACGCTGATGGTAATATCACTGTTTACAAAGCTCGACTTGTCGCAAAAGGTTTTCGACAAGTTTAAGGGGTTGACTACAATGAGACTTTCTCACCCGTAGTGATGCTTAAGTTTGTCAGAATCATGTTAGCAATTGCCGCATTTAATGATTATGAAATCTGGCAAATGGACGTCAAAACTGCATTCCTTAACAGGTTTCTTAAAGAAGAGTTGTATATGATGCAACCAAAAGGTTTTGTCGATCCTAAGGGTGCTAATAAAGTGTGCAAGCTCCAGCAATCCATCTATGGACTGGTGCAAGCATCTCGGAGTTGGAATATACGCTTTGATGAGGTGATCAAAGCATATGGTTTTATACAGACTTATGGCGAAGCCTGTATTTATAAGAAAGTGAGTGGGAGCTCTATAGCATTTCTGATATTATATGTGGATGCCATATTGCTGATTGGAAATGATATAGAATTTCTGGATAGCATAAAAGGATATTTGAATAAGAATTTTTCAATGAAAGACCTCGGTGAAGCTGCTTACATATTGGGCATCAAGATCTATAGGGATAGATCGAGACGCTTAATAGGACTTTCAAAAAGCACATACCTTGACAAAGTTCTGAAGAAGTTCAAAATGGACCAGTCAAAGAAAGGGTTCTTGCCTGTGTTGCAAGGTGTGAAGTTGAGTAAGACTCAAAGCCCGACCACGGCAGAAGAAAGAGAAAGGATGAAAGTCATTCCCTATGCCTCAGCCATAGGCTCTATAAAGTATGCCATGCTGTGTACCAGACCTGTTGTGTGCCTTGCCATGAGTATGGCAAGGGGGTACAATAGTGATCCAGGAGTAGATC